>CM077079.1:58740901-59340901 GCA_039513925.1 Platanthera zijinensis | reverse complement strand
ATCCACACATCACAAACAAGATATAAAAGCACACAAAAGGAATAAGAAGGAGAGGATGTCTCCTTCATGCATGAAATGAGTCAAATACTACCCTATTGAGCCCAAATGTGCTCAAATGTCATGCAAATGGAAAATAATAGATTTTAAGATGAAATCTACACAAAAATGTGCAATATCAAAGGAAGAGAAAAATAGAATGGGTCCTAAGACACTATATGAAATTCGCCCGTCACGTACCTATTTTCCTAAATCTAGACCATCCAATTTGATTAAAGTACGATGGACATCAAAGATTAGCCCTTCCTGTTAGAAGGCACTTCCAGTCAAATCAACATTTATTTGACTGAATTGCTCCACATTCGACTAGATTTCTACCTGAATCTTGTCAATGAGAAGAGAGGCACATTCCTCTGAATCATCCTTAATTCGACTACAATTCTACATATTTGACCTAATTTCAATCTGAATCCTATCAATACTTAGATTTTTTTTGTATTCCTCCAAATTATCATTACGTCCTAAGTTAAGGAATTAAAGCTCTAATTCTTTTGTTGGGTTCATTGATCATAATGTCCTAGATTTGAAGAAGGCCTACAGGTCAATGGTATACACATGATTGTATCTGATATATGCCCAAAGTTCATTATATGCAGGTTGTATACTGTTACATCGATTAGATAGGTTATTTGGGTTACAATGATAGTGGGACTCAAGACGGGATGCTGGATAAGCAGAAAATAGGCCAAGTCCAGAAGCATTGAGTGAACTCATTTAACTCAACGCCATAAGTCTAAAAGCATTGACATGAGATCCAACAGTCAAAGCCACAATATTACTTACTCGAAATCTGTCTAAGCACAGAAGCGTTGAGTGAAGGCAGTTCACTCAACACCTATTAAAAGGAATTATGGTTAAGTACAAAAGCGTTGAGTGATGAAGGATCACTCAATGCCTCATCAAGAAATTCAGCAAAGTCAGAAAGCGTTGAGTGTAGAAGTTTCACTCAACGCCTTCATACAGGAAAATTCTAGTAAGTCCAAAAGCATTGAGTGATGAAGGCTCACTCAATGACTTATCAGTTAGGTTGTAAAAGCAAAATGTTTTGAGTGTTGAAGGTTCACTCAATGCCACAAGATATAGATTTTCTGCTAAGTATTTCTACGTTGAGTTACATAGCCTCACTCAATGCCTATATAGATTGACTAAAAATTACTAAGTCCACAAGCACGTTATACTGATGTCATCTAAAATTTAAATGTTGCGGGACTTGTGTGCTATATTACAAAAGGCATCGTATGCCTTTAGTATAGTAGCTAATGCAAAAGAGATGTTGTAGTTAACTATTTTGGCTAGTCCATACAGCTCATAAAGTCATTGAACGACAAGTCACAAGAGGATATTTTCGAGAAATCAAAAAGAAGATTTTTGGTCATCTTCTTCGTCTCCATCAAGCAAGAAAATCCTTGACACTGGTATTGACAAGAAGGTCTGTGAGATTCAGACCAAGGCTAGATGTTTGAAGAAATCAACAACTAAAAAATAATTCATTAGTCTTCAACATCAAGAACAAAAAACTTGTTTTCAATATAAGAAGGAGAAGTAGAGCAAAGTCATGGGGCTGTTCCTCCTCAAGGCCTCTATACTCAACACTAGTACATCAAAAGGCTTGTAGAAATAAAGCTCTATAGTTTTCTTCTCAACACAAGCAGATTAAAATTGAAGATTTATAACCTTGTTATTGTGAAAAAGTTAGGACTGAGCTTTCTCAGTTCAGGAATAAGAAGATTTACTTTTTTTGTAGTATCATTAATGATCTGAGTTGTAAGCCTAAAATATAAAGGTTGGGTGGAAGGATCCTAGTGTGGATCTTAGGTAGGGCCTGGGTTCCTGAGGTTAGATCTTGTCGAGATCTGAGGTAGGAGATTAAATATCTATAAGTGTAGGGCTATCTACCTAGCCTGAGTTGTAGGGCTTCCTCATAAGCTCGAGATAGGTGATCTGGAGGATCACTGAGTTGTAAGAGTAGAGATTACTCTGAGTGAGTAGGGATGTGGCCTAAGGTAGGGCTTAGAGGAAGCCTGGGAGATCGTGAGGGATTTGTGTTGTAAGCTCTTTGAGCCGAGTTTGGAGAAGATTGCCTTGTCTAACTCAATGTTAGAAAGGTGGGAGGGAAAGTGTATGTACCTATACCTTGGGGAACTACTATAAAATATGGTGTGTTGTTCTTGTTCTTGAAAGCTAACATAATAATCAAACACACAACTCACCAAAGTTAAAGGTTGTTCAAAAAGACTAGAAGTCCTATTCACTCCCCTCTAGGTGTATAACTACTCTTAAAACAAAGACTTTCAAGTGGAATCAGAGGGAGGTTGTTCAAAAAGGACTTAATAGTCAGAATAGATCTCCAAGAGTAGCTAAAGATTAACTCCATGGGTTCAGGTAAGAACTACAAGGAATTAAGCTCCATGAATCTTCCTATTTACAGGAAAGAGAACTTTGGAATTTGGAAGGAAAGGGTGAGACTATTTATAGAAGCCTCAGACCCTAGGATATTCATAATAGTTCAAGAGGGACCTTTTATTCCCATGAAGGTCTCTATCATTTATGCCAATATCCAAACTTCAAAGAAGTACACTGAGATGACCAAGGATCAAGTCATTCTGGCAACCATGAATAAAAGAGCTCAAAACATCATTGTTAGTGCCATAGATGACTCCACTTTCCAAAACCTGGTCCATTGCAAAACAACTAAAGAGATTTGGGATTCACTTATAGTTTATATGGAAGGGACAGAGGAGGTGAGGGATGACAGAAAATCCCTCCTGAATCAGCAATATGAGGTCTTCAAGCAAGGCAAGGAAGATTCCATAACTGAATGTTAGAAAAGTTCTTCATGATAGTGAAAATTCTAACCACCTATGACAAATAGTTCACAAACTATGAGCGGAATGACAAGTTCCTGAGATTCCTAAATAAGGAATGAGATATTAAGATCTGTGCTATCAGAAAGGTTGGCAACTTGGCCAATACATTGCCTCAAAATTTGTTTGAGAATCTGCTGTCTCATAAGATGCAGCTGAACTCCAGAAGGGCAAAAGAAGATGCTGCCAAATCTCTCAACAAAGAGAAGGTAGTGGCCTTCAGAGCTGAAGCCACAAGGAGGAGCATGGAAAAGAGTCCTTCTCCACCAAGGAGAGCTACAGAGTCAGAGAGCTCTGAACCCAGCTCCTCAGGCAATGAACTATCTGATGGAGAACTAACACTATTCTCAAAATAGTTCAAGAAGATACTGAGCAAGATAAGACAGTGGAAGAACAAGGTCTCCTCAAGCTCCACATCAAGGAAGCCCTATTCTAGTAAGGACAAGTCCATAAAAGACCCCTATAGGGAAAGGAATGACTCTAGGCAGAACAAACATGTTAAGACTAATGTGGTATGCTATTGTTACAACAGAAGTGGACATGTTATTGCTGACTGTCCAATTAAGAGGAAGGAGCACACAAAGTCTGAAGACAGGAAGCATCACAAGGACAAGAAGGCCAAATAGAGCTTCTTTGCTAAAAAGAAAACCAGTATGCTAGACAGTGATTCTGAGTCTTCAGAATCAGATGAAGAAGAGGCCTACATAGGTATCATATCCATTGAGGTAGAGGCTAATCTCCCAGCTTCGTTAATTGGCATAAGAGCTCCACTATCCTCTTTTGACAGTGATCTTGAAGAGGATGATGGGTTCAACCTCATGGCCCTAACTAAAGATAAACAAGACAATTCTATTCATGATGAGGTGCACTCTATCCCTAGCTCTCCCTCTATTTATGAGTCTGGCTCATACTTTGAAGCATCCACTTCCTCCAGTAGGGATGATGGAATAGAATTTAAATGTTGAAACCAAAAATTCGGTCTCTATGGAGTTCACCCTTGGGGAAGGGGTGATCGTACACTTACTTCTCTCTTGCGAGCTGAACAACTAAGGAAAAAGAACAGGGGATAGACCCAAGGCCTCCACTCGCTGGGGGCGGCGAGTGCTCGATGGAGCTGGCACTCTCCGCCTCTACCATCCTTGAGCGAGTGCGGGCCTGACCTACCCTACTCTCCCGCTGCACGTCGAACCCCCGGGGCGAGTGCGAGCCGACCCGCTCCACTTGCCCACTGGCTCGCGGGCCCCTGGGGCGAGTGCGAGCTGACCCGCTCCGCTCTCCCCTCCAATGATTCACCTCTATTTGGGCGAGCTGGGTTACTGGTTTTTGGCCGATCTGGCCCCTGTCAAACCCCTCCACTCGCCAGATATGGGGTTGTACATAATCCCCGCTCTTTGTGAGGTTGGCCCAAGCTCGGAAAGAAAAATCCAACCCTGCAATATGTGGCGAGTGCGATAGGGCCAGAGAATGTTTTGGTAGGCTCCACCAGCGGCTATATATATAGGTCAACGTACCTGGGCGACCTTTTTCATTCCCTCTTAATTGAGCCTTGCTGAGATGCCTCTCTCCAAAGAACTCCAAGAGAATCTCAGCTTCACCCGCGAGCTCAACGCCGCTCATGCTGATGCATTAGTCAGCCTGCCTCCCATCACTACAGTGCGTGAGCCACCGAAATCCAATCCTGCCAAGAAGGCCAAGTCCATTCCGAAGGACGATGAATCCATCTACCGCAACCTGGAATCTACCTTGGCTCCCGGGCTCGCCTCCTCCAAACCGGCTGCCGACCTCAAGGGGAAAGTAGTCATCAACATTCCCGCTGACCCCGAGGACCACCAATACAATGCCAAGAACTCCACACCATGAGTCCATACCCCGCACGATAGCTTGTGGCCCAAGACTCCCCACAACACTCGCCTGCAGAGTAAATCCCCATTTGGGGCCACAAGGCTGGATTTGATAAAATCAGATCGCTAGCTCGCATCCCTTCTCAGCAGCCTACAGATACTCTTGTATTCGCGGAGAAAAAATCCGAGGACATCCCGATCCCTAGCTTCAATCTCATCTCCCCGGGAGTCTACCCTCCAGGTCGCGATAAGAACCTAGACCTGCCTCCTACGCACACCTTCCAAGAACTGCCGAGCTCATCCCGTTAGCTACACTTTCTCTTGAATATTTTTCCTAGGTCTCTTTTCTGCTCGCACCCTCTTTCTCCTTGAGTTGATTATTTTTTGCAGGACTCCCTACTCTGTCTGAGGTTGAAGAGTCTTTAGAACAGGCTCTCCACTCGCCATCTCTTGAGCCTGGGATGGAGAGCTTCCTGGATGACTCGCTGGATCCTGCTAAGCTGAGGCGGCGAGTAGTAGAGGTACTGAAGAAGCAGAACGCTGCCCTTTGCCAACTTCGAGCGGACAACTCATACATCGAGAAGAGGCTGCAGGCGCTTGAGCGGGATTATGTGATGCTCATGGACAAGGCGGGGCATGGCTCAGCAAGCGAGATGATGTCTCCCACCCTAGTTATGGAGAGAATTGATGAAAGCTTGTAGATCTTTGGGAGGGACCTGGACCTGGTCCGTGAGTTCCTCAACCCGCGCCGACCTCCGAGGATGGGGGTGCGAGGCCGGGGTAGATGGAAATGGATCCCTAGCTGAGCCTACTGGCCCTCACCCCTCAGCTCCCCGGCTCGCGTGGGTTGGGTGAACTTTCCTTTGCTTGAGATGAACTTTTTTTTCAGGGCTGCGAATGTCCCTGTCTGTTATAACTTAAACAATTTTTTTAGATCTAAATTTTATTTGAAATAATAGGATGCGCTATATAGGTTTAGCTCGCACTAGGATAGGTGATACCGTCGGGTGGCGAGCTGGGATTGGTGAGCTGGGGATGGCGAGCTGGACCGACCGGTCAGCTTGGCCATAAATCTAGTTTTCTATAAATAGGCCCCTCACCAACCCCCTAGCTATCGCCTTACTTGCATTCATACCCCCTTTGCTGCTCTGCTCGCAACCTGCTCTCGCATCCCCACCTTCACCTGCTCTCGAACTCCAACCCTTAGAATATATGGGCAAGACACGACCTAACACCGATGGGTGCTCTAAGTGTGCTCGGTAATTTTCCGAGTAACTATTTTTAGATGGAAACACAAGTGAGCACGAGCTCGCCGCCTTCAAGATTGAATACCTTCCCCCCGAATATGAGGCGTGCCGGCCCAGGGAGGGCGAGGACATCAACACCTTCAACCGGGACGAGCTCGCCTTCCCTATCTCGCATTTTGAGGTGGGGTTGCGCCTCCCTCTCTGGCCGAAAATCTGCTAGACCCTCAAATACTTTGGCACGATGCTCGCACAGCTGAACCCGAACGTGATCGTTATGATGGCCGCATTCGCCTGCCAACTCCACCGCGAGCGGATTGAATTTGACCTCACCATCTTCCGCAAGCTCTTCACTTACCGTATGACCAACGATGGGGTCCCCTACCTGATGGGCTCGCACATCAAGGTTTGCGAAACCGCGAACAAAAATCACAACTGGGTATCCAAGATCGTCTTCATCAAGGGCGACCTTGGCAACATACCCTTATCCCCCTAGCAAAAGAGCGAGGAGGTATATCGGCCTCCAATGCTATCCAGCGACGACGCCGAGCTGCATAGGTTCTTCCCAAAGAAGGACTTCGAGGTTGCCTTCCTTCGAAGGGGCCTCAACTCGCTTCCTCCCGTCCTCCCTGGTGGAGGTATACTCTTTTTTACTTCCCTCCGCCTCGCTTACAACCATCAATCTTTTTAACTCAAGCCTTTCTCTGCAGAGGAGTGATCAATTCCAGAGCATCCGCCTCATGTGGTCTCGGAGTTAGCCCAGACCCGCTTGCGTGCGAGCGGGCTGCAGCGGCAGCCTACCGAGCAACTTGGGTTCTGGAGAACCCTCCTCCAATCGAAAACGACCTGGCCTCAAAGGGTTTGGCTCGCCTCGCCGCCCCCACCACCAAAGAATTTGAAGGAGATGATGGTCTCTCGAGGAGTACTACTACAACAACAACATGTCCTGGGTAGACCACAATAATATTAAGTTTACATAAGCTCGCCGGATACCTCGCCAGAAGGGTCGCCAAAGAGATCGCTGAAGGCTCCCCAGAGAAGGACCTAGAGGGTGGCGAGCCCTCCGCCTCCACTGCTGCAGCGGTGACTACAGTCCATGAGCCGGGCCTGCCGAAGAGCCACCCCCTCTTTGGTTTTGGGGGAAAGTCAAAAGATCCGGCCGGTGAGCCGATGGTGCTGTGGGATGAGCAGACCCACAGGGTCTCCATCTCATCACTCCATCCCTCCTAGTCGGAGTGTAAGCCCTCCTATGTGCATTCTTATGCACTAGGCTTTGACCTATATGGGCGCGAGGACACCGATACCAACAAGAGCCTGACTCTTCGTCAGATCGGTCACGAGGGACTGCAGGCCCAAATACGGACCCTGGAGCTGCACCACATGGTGGTCCGCCGGGGCTTCAACCTCAACCACCAGCTGATGAAGGTGAAGTAGGAGCGTGACCTTGCCAAGGATAAAGCCGCAGACCTAGTGGGGAGACTGCAAGTCGCTGAGAACCTTCTCGCAAAAACCACCGGCGGGATGGTAAGTGCAGGATACCTCATTCCTTTTTCCCTTGGGGGTTTTCAAGCATATTAATCTTACCATACCTTTCTCTCCAGGATGTTAAAGCCGTGGACAAGCTGCGTGCTCGTGCTGTCGAGCTGGAGGCTCGCGTCGCCGAGCTGGATGCTCGCGCCATCGAGATGGAGAAGGAGGTCAGCGTCCCGAGGGAGGAGAATAAAGGGCTTAAGGGCAAGCTGATTTGGCAGACTGAAATCTTTCTCCCTCAGTCTGGCGGCAAGCCGAGTATCCCTCCCAAATGGCCAAGGGTCTACAACAAGGCCGAGGTCGTCGAGAGGCTGTGGATCAACTCCATCAGCACCGCCGACTATACCCTCCAGATGATGAAATACATGGAGGGGTTGGTTAAGGGATGCGAGGAGATCACATCGAGGGACCTTGTGCCGAACTTGTTCCCGCCGGCCACCCCTCCCCTCGAGAAGGAGGAAAGCTTCGAGTCGCTGTTCAAGGATGTCAAGTGATACAAGGAAGGCAGCGCATCCGGAGGGGAAGGCGAGGAGGATCACCCGTGTGGAGGGGATGACGAGATCTGACCCGCATCCCCTTCCCATTTTTGCTTTTCTTTCATTGTAATTCTTCCCCCACTTTTGTAACATGTACTATTTACCAATAAAAAAGTACTTAGCTTGAACTTGCCTCTTTCCTTCCTTTTTGTTTTGAATCTACTGCGATGTATTCGCCCGCGAGTTGACCTCCTCGTTGGGCGACCTTGCTAGGATAGATCTTGCCGCTAGATTGTATTGGAGTTAGGATTCGTGCCCGCAGAGAGGCCTTGAGAGCTCGCCGACCCTAGATAATTTAGGGGCTGATCATCTGCTGAGCCAAGCTCGTGAGTACTCAGCTTTCCCACGAGTTCCCTTTTTTGTTTTCATCAAGCTAAAATTGCTAGAAAATTCTCAAGTAAAATTTTATGAGGGTGGAAATGTACCGCCGAGGACCGCCTCATCTCGCCATCCTTAGTGGATGCTGAAATCTCTGCTCACGACACTCTCATCTTGTTAGGGGATGATGCTACCCCCAGGGTTATAGGCCCAGAAAACTTTCCTAGCGGGCCTCGCGAGTTCTCAACTCGCCTGTTGGGTCTGGCGCTTCTTCACTTGACCTGTGGCGCTCTGCTACTTATTTAAGAAATTAAGTAGCGCCCTTTCCAACAGTCCGGGCTTTTGGAATAGTTGGGTATGTGCTTGATCCTATATTTGGTATCAGAGGAGGTCACGGGTTCAAGACCAGGGGGGCACTATTAAATCCCGATTTTTCCCTTCTATCTATGTGGGTCCGGCGGGTCAGGCAAACCGTGGACATGTGGTAACCCCACCTCTGAGCCATGTGGGCCATGTGGTAACCCCATCTCTAAGCCGACAGGTTGTGCTGGACACTGGGGGGGGGGGGGATTGTTGGGTCTGACGTTCCTTCACTTGACCCGTGGCGCTCTGCTACTTATTTAAGAAATTAAGTAGCGCCCTTTCCAACAGTCCAGACTTTTGGAACAGTTGGGTATGCGCTTGATCCTACATCGCCTGTTGTAGTTCTTCATCCTTGAAGCTTCTTGTAGCAGGCTCGACAGGCTCGCCCAGGGATGACAAGATCTAACCCTTAATCACCTTTGCATTCTGACTTTTTAGTCCAACTAGATGATTCCTGAATTTAGATGTAGCCCTATCCACTGAGAATCTAAGCCTTATCAGCTAGGTGAGAGCCTAACAACGGGTATGGAGCATCAGCCAGCCTCAGCCCTCCAGGGTCATAACGACGTCACTCGAGGATCCAGGCCCTGCCAGCTTGGTGGAAGTCTGGCAGCGGGAGCATCTCGGGACCTAACCTTAGAGCAGGAATATTTGTCATCACTTATCCTCTGGGCGCTACCACCGACCCAATCAGCTAGGTGGGAGCCTGACAGTGGGTGTTGAGCATCAACCGGCCTCAGCCCTCTAGGGTCATAATAATGTCAATCGAGGATCTTGGCCCTGCCAGCTAGGTGGAAGCCTGGCAGTGGGAGAATCTCGGGACCTAACCCCAGAGCGAGAAAATTTGTCATCGCTTATTCTCTGAGCGCTACCACCAGCCCAGTCAGCTAGGTGGGAGCATGACGACGGGTGTTGAGCATCAACATGCCTCAGCCCTCCAGGGTCATATCGACGTCACTCGAGAATCCCGATCCTGCCAGCTAGGTGGAAGCCTGGCAGCAGGAGCATCTCGGGACCTAACCCTAGAGCGGGAAAATTTGTTATCACTTATCTTCCGGGCGCTACCACCACCCCAATAAACTAGGTGGGAGCCTGATAGCAGGTGTTGATCATCAAACAACCTCAGCCCTCTAGGTTCATAACAACATCACTCAAGGATTCAAGCCCTGCCAGCTAGGTGGGATCCTGACAGCAGGAGCATCTCGGGACATAACCATAGAGCGATAAAACTTATCATCACTTATCCTCTGGGCACTACCACCGGCCCAATCAGTTAGATTGGATCCTGATGGTGGGTATTGAGCATCAACCGGCCTCAGCTCTCTAGGGTCATAATGGCATCACTCGAGGATCCCGACCCTGCCAGCTAGGTGGAAGCCTGACAGCGGGTGTATATCGGGACCTTACCTAGAGCCGGAAAATTTGTCATCACTTATCCTCCAAGCGCTACCACCAGCCTAATTAGCTAGGTGGGAGCCTGATGGAGGGTGTTGAGCATCAACCGGCCTCTGCCCACCAGGGTCATAATGACATCACTCGAGGATCCCAGCCCTGCCAGCAAGGTGGGAGCCTAGCAGCGGGAGTATCTCAAGACCTAACCCTAGAGTGAGAAAACTTGTCATCACATATCCTTCGTGCGCTACCACAGACCCAATCAGCTAGGTGAGATCTTGATGGCGGGAGTCGAGCATCAATCGGCCCCAGCCCTCCAGGGTCATAATGACATCACTTGAGGATCCCAGCCTTGCTAGGTAGGTGGAAGCCTTGCAGCAGGAGCATCTCGGGACCTAACCCCAGAGCAGGAAATTTTTTCATCACTTATCCTTCGGGCGCTACCACCGACCTAATAAGCTAGGTAGGAGCCTGATGGAGGGTGCCGAGCATCAAAAGGACTTAGCCTTCCAGGGTCATAACGACTTCACTCAAAGATCCTGGCCCTGTTAGTTAGGTGGGAGCCTGACAACGGGAGCATCTTGGGACCTAACCCTAGAGCGAGAAAACTTTTCATCACTTATCCTCCGGGTACTACCACTGGCCCAATCAGCTAGGTGAGAGCCTAACGACGAGTGTTGATCATCAACTGGACTCAGCTCTCTAGTTTCATAGCAATGTCACTCGAGGATCCCGGCCCTGCCAGCTAGGTGGGAGCCTGGCAGTGGGAGCATCTCGGGACCTAACCCCAGAGCTATAAAACTTGTCCTTGTCCAACATTCTCCCCCTGCCAGCTAGGTGGGAGCCTGGTAATGGGGTAATTTCGGGACTTAGCTTAATAAACACAACTCGCCATAACTTGATCTGCAAAAGAGTTGGGGTATCAAAAGATTTCTTATTCATTGAATGAATGGACGCACATACTTTCACGGATAAAAACTCTTCAAGTCATCACCACTCCAAGTGTGACTTAGGGTATCATCCTCCACATTTCGGAGATGGTACCCCCTGGCCTCAGAGCTTCTTGGAACATATATGGGTCTTTCCAGTTAGGGTTGAGCTTCCCCACTGCCACTGACCTCCCTGCTGCAACCACCTTCTTCAGGACCAAGTCTCCTTCCGTGAACTGTTTGACCCTAACGTGCTTATTAAAGTACTTAGCCATTCTTCGCTTTACCTCTTACTGTCGGATGGTGGAGAGATCGTGCAGCTCTTCCACCATATCAAGGGAGAGTCGTAGCTCCTCCTCGTTTTCAGCTCGCCATTCTTACCTTCCTGCCTCTGCCTCAGCCTCCGAGGCATCCAGACCTCAAACTCTACTGGAAGCACGACCTCGCATCAATGAGAGAGCTTGAAGGGGGTCTCCCCTATGGCCATGTTGGGAGTGGTTCTAAGGGCCCAAAGAACTGAAGGAAGCTGCTCCACCCAGCTACCCTTTAAATTCTCCACCTTCTTCTTGAGAAGGTTGACGATGATTTTGTTTGTCGCCTCCACCTTCCCGTTGCTCATGGGATGGTGGACCGATGCAAACCTGAGGTCGATCCCGAGCAGTCCATAGAAATTGATGGACTCAATGCTGGCGAATTGAGGCCCATTATCCGTGATAATGGCCTGGGGTAGACCATGTAGGCAGATGATCTCCCCCAAAATGAAATTCCTGATTACCTGGGAGGTCACCTTGGTAAGCGCCTGCACTTCCAACCACTTAGAAAAATAATCTATCATTACCAGCAGGAACCTCCTCTGCCCGCTGTCCTGGGGTAAAGGACCTACCAAATCCATTCCCCAAATGGCGAAGGGCCTAGGGGCTGTGATACTCATGATCCACTGAGCTGGTTGGAGCTGGAGGGCGAAATCAGCTGGCACTTGTTGCACTTCTTTGGAACTCCGCAGCATCTTGACTCAGGGTCGGCAAAAAGTATCCATGTCAGACTATCCCCCCTTCCAAGGTTCTTCTCCTCGAGTGGCTTCCACACCCCCCTGAATGCACCTCCTCTAGAATCCTCTAGACCTACCCCTCGGCTACACAACATGCCAACATCCCCGAGAGAGTCTTCCTATACAATTGCTCGCCGCGCATAAGACATTATGTCGACTTGTGTTTGAACTTCTTCTTATCTATCCCTTCCGAGAACTCCCCTATCGATAGGAATGTTGCGAATGGATCTATCCATAAGGGGTGTTGGTCCACCTCCATCAGTTCTCACTCTTAGATGGACAGATGGAACAAGTCAGTGATGGTTCCCCCCAACCGGGGATTATGCTTGGCTAGCTGATCAACCTGCTCATTCTCTTCCTGCTGCACATGTTAGATGGAGAAGGTTTGGAATGTGCTGATGACCCCCTTCACCTTTGCCAAGTACAACTAAAGAGTTGGTTCCCTTACCTCAAACTCCCCATAGATCTGGGAGGCAACCACCATGTAGTTAGTGAGGACCTCCACATCATGCACCCCCAGCTCCCTTGCTAAGCGCAACCCTGCTATCACGACCTGATTATTAGTGATGGGAAAATACACCACCACCGTATGCTCGATCATCATTTCCTAGGAGCTTTCCAAGATCACCCCCACCCCCAGGGAATGCCTTCCCGAAGCACCATCCACCATCACCTTCCAAGGGACTGGACGAGTGAGTTCTGCCTCCGCCGCCTCGACCACATAATCAGCAAGGAAGTCAGCCATCATTTGGGACTTGATCAAGAGGCGCGGGACGAAAGAGATATCGAACTCACTCAACTCTACTGACCACTTTGCCAACCTGCTTGAATGTTCCACCCCCTTGAAGATTTTACGGAGGGGGTGGTCCGTCACCACTCGGATGGAGTGTGCCTGAAAATAGGGTCATACCATCCGAGCCAAGATGACTAGAGCAAAGGTCAACTTCTCAAAGATGGGATAATAGAGCTCCGCCTTCCTTAGGACCCTGCTCACGTAGTATATGGGCATATGCTTCCTTCCCTCTTCCCAAACCAGGACAGTGCTCAAGGCCTCGGCTCCGACCCCGAGATACAAAGATTGGTCCTCGTCCTCCTTCGGCCCTTAGAGACGGGGGGCTTGATTTAACTGCCTCTTCATGTCTTGGAATGCCTCCTCATATTCCTTAGTCCTCTCAAACTTCTTGCCTGCCCTCAATGCCTTGAAGAAGGGGGAGAACTTCTCCCTAGCCCGGGAAAGGAACATGCTTAGCCCGGCCAACTTCCCCGCCAACCATTGCACCTCCTTAGCATTCCGAGGAGACCCTAACTCCATGATCGCCTTGACCTTGTTAGGATTCAGCTCCACCCCTGCGGGGGTGAGAATATGGCTGAAGAACTTGCCCTTACTGGCCCCGAAAATGCACTTCAAGAGGTTCAACCTCATCTTGTATTTGCGCAAGGTGCCGAAGGTCTCTTCTAGATCCTGGAGGTGGGAGTCCACCCCTCTTCTCTGGATCATCAAGTCATCCACATACACCTTGAGATTCCTACCCTTCTATTCCTGGAAGACCTTATCCATCATCTTCTGATTTGTCGCCCCTGCATTTTTCAACCCAAAGGGCATCATCTTGCATTAGTAGCACCCATCCCCAGAGATGAAGGAGACATATTATACATCAGGGTGGGGGGTGCATCCTGATCTATTGATAACATGAAAAAGCATCTAAGAAACTCATTACAAGAAAACCGATGGCTGAGTAACTAGAAAATCGATTCGAGGCAAGTGGTAACAATCTTTAGGATATGATTTATTAAGAAAAGAGAAATCAACACACATTCTCCACCGATTATCTCCTTTTTTTACTATTACTACATTGGAGACCCAGCCGGGGTATTGGATTTCATATATAAAGCCAGCCTTCAGGAGCTTGGCCACCTCTTCCATGATGGGCTCAGCCAGCTTGTCCGCGATGGACCTCTTATTCTACTAGATGGGGCGAGCTTCTGGGTCAAGGTTGAGGCGGTGATAGGTGATGTTTGCATTGGTCTCCGACATCTCTGCTGTGCTCCAAGCAAAGATATCCACGTTCTTCTAGATACATGCCAACATCCTCTCCTGGTCCGCTGGGGTCAGCCCCCCGCTGATGCGTACCTTCTCCACCTTGCCTCCTAGGGTGAGGACTTCCATTACCACCACCTCCTCCACAGCCTCCAAGCGGGACTGCTCCCCCATTCTCCAACATCCCCCTCTCCTGGGAAAAGGATCTCCTCCTCAGCCTCTTCAGCGGCCATTGCCTTGGCCGACTCCTGGAATCCCTCCACCAACTCCACTTGGCTGCGGTTCTCCTCCACCTCCATCTCCACTCCACCTACTTCTTGCTTCGCCTCCTCCTTCCTCCGCTCCATCTCCTAGGCCACCTCTTGCCAAGAAATGGAGTTCACCGCGATGACGTAACACTCCCTTGACACCTTGGGGCCTCCTCGGACCCGGAACTGGATCCCCTCGACATTGAACTTCAGCCACTAGTGAAAGGATGAGGGGATGCAATGGAAGGTGCAGATGGGAGGCCCCCTAAAGATGGCATTGTAACCACTGGGGGCATCCATAGCGATGAACCAGCAGTTTCAGGACTGCCCCCACAGAGTGACATGGAGCCCCACTCCTCCTACCACCTCCTTTATCTCGCCAGAGAACCCAAACAAAGGTCTATCCGAAGCTAACACCCTCTTGGACTCCACCTTCATCGCGTCGAATGCCTTCTTGAAGATGACGTTAACCGAACTCCCGTTATCGATGAGGATCCGGGAGATAACGAAGTTCTCGACCGCGGTCTGGATTACCAACACGTCGCAGAAGGGTTCCTCATGATCTGGCATGTCCTTCCTTGAGAAGGTGATCTTCTCCTCCGGGGATGGGGTCTGGGATGTGGAGCCTTGCCTTCCGGGAAGCCTCGACCCCCCCATGGATCACTCTTATCCCTCCTCGGGCCACAACATCGGCCCGGTCCTCGCACCCGTCCTCCTTTGCCCGAGGCAGGACTTCTTCAATCCGCACCTCCTAGTGGTCCTACTACTGCTGCTACTCCCTATTTCCTCTCACCTCAAGGAACTCCAGGCACATGGCTGTAGCGTGCCCCTCCTACTGGTGGAAGTCATAATAGGGTAACTCTACCCTAACTTCCCTCCTCCTCCTCTACATGGCTATCATCATAGCCTGATGCTGATCGGGGAGGGGAGGCCTCTAATACTGCCTCCAGCCTGGAGGGTGAAAGTGTCCCTAGCCTCACTAGAAGTTGTCTCCTCCATGGAAACCTCTCCGCTTGCCCTGATCCTGCCACTCTGGCTACCTCCAGCCGAGCCGATTATTTGGCTCCTAACGCACCCACCTCGCCTGCTACTGCTGCACCTATTACTGTTCCTGCTGACGGGGTTCAGTTCTCCTCACCTCCTGACCTTGGCTACCTCCTGGCCCCTTCTCCTATGTCATGGCCCACCGGGCCAGCTTCCTCGCAAACTCAGGGTTTGATGCCTCCCCCTCGACTTCTCTTGTCGCCCTCTCCATCAACTCCTCGAAGGAGAGAGGTGGCACCCACTTCAGCTCAACCATGAAGAAACCCTACTGCAGCCCCAAGGTAAAGGCCATCATCAGGGTTTGCCCTGAAATCTCCTAGACCTGGGTGACCTCCTCCTGGAATCGGTCCATGTAGCTCCCCAAGGTCTCATTCACCCCTTGCTTGATGTGGAATAGGGACTCCAACTCCTTCTTCCTCTTCTTGGAAGTGGTGAACCTCAACATGAACCCTCGACACAGGTCCTTGAAGCAGTAGATTGAGTTGGCGGACATTTGGTGGAACCACTCCCTCTCCTTCTCCTTGAGGGTGATGGTGAAGAGTCTGCATTTGAAGGTATACGACATCTGCCTTATCAATACCACATCCTCGAACAACTGGATGTGCTGGACCAGGTCATCCTTCCCGGTGTAGTAGGACATATCTGGCTCCCCGAACCCCTCTGGAACTAGGGCAGAAGATACCAATTCGCTGAAGGGGCTGCCTCCCCTACTAGGCAAGCCAGAGGATCTCCCACCTCCATCTCGCCGAACAAGCCTCTGCTCGCCGACCCGGGGAAGAGCACTCACTCGGGGAGATCACGCTCCCTCCCTTCCTCTACAACCTCCTTCCCAACTCGCTGAGTCGGGGCATCCTTGCCTAGAGCCGGGGCGGTGGCGACTAGAATAGCTGGTGTCTAGCACTCGGCATGCACGCCGAGTGCAAACTTGACGAGGCCGAGCACCTCCTTCCTGAACTCCTCAAACATCCCCACCGTGGCGAGAGGGGGAGGGGGCGACAAGTAAGCCCAGTTTGAACCTTGCCCTTCTCCTCCAATCATCGAACCTGCTGAAGATTTTCTGTGCTTGTTGGGTATTGTATCCACAATTACCTGGATTTGAGGAAGCCTCATGTCAAGCTAAGATGAAGTCACAATGTATTTGATGAAATCTTTCAAGTTGTGCTTGTAGTTATTCCTCTCTAAGTACACACCAATGTCAGGGTGCAGTAGGTCAATATACACGGGTCTGTGCAATGTAATCCCTCGTTGAGCAGATCAGTGTGTTGGCTTATGTGTACTCTCTCTATTGAAGTGTACTTACTTTCAAGCACAGGGTTAAGAAAGATCAAGAGCAGACAAGGAGCAAGGGATGGTCCAAAGACCAGCTCAAGGGAAGAAAGGCGAAAAATCGTCTAAGTAGAAATCATCGAGAATCACTAAGTGATTCTCGTCGATTCGACGAGAATCACTAGTGATTCTCGCCGAATCAACGAGAATCACTCGCTGATTCTCGCCGAATGCTGCCGGCTGTATCGACGCCGCCCTGAATTCTACTAAGGCAGAATCGTCGAGAATCGCCAATTCGTCGAGAATGACTCTTCATTCTCGACGATTCGGCGAGAATCAATTGTGATTCTCGCTGATTCTCTCCAGCTTGCTATTTCTATGTAGCTAGAATTCTGCCAAGTGGAATTCGGCGAGAATTCGTAGGTGATTCTCGCCGATTCGTCGAGAATCACTTACGATTCTCGCCGAATTTGACTTAGGCAAATTTCTGCTATTCTCTAGACCGGTCCAAGTTAACATGTGCTGTTTGGAGCCGGACTTAGGGTTATTACTGGTGGGGCCCACAACGGTCATATTGGATCATGCTATTGTATAAATACATCGGTATGTTGAACAGTAAAAAAAGCGAATTGAGAAGAAGGAAAGCAGAGCCTTCAATGTGACCTAGATCGCGAATCTCGCTCCGTCACCATCGCCGCTCGTGTTAGTTGGTCGCTGCCACTGATCGTGCTTTCTTCCTGATCTCCCGGCGACAGAAGCTCTGTCTCACAACGCGTCTCACGAGTACTTCTTGAGAACCTTTGTCTCTTGATTTGTAGATCGGGAATACCTTCCCTATCCGAATCAATTGAGACGATTGATCCAAGAAAGACCGTTGGTAGACCTTGCCGGCTTAGCTATGAAGTTTGGATCTACATAGCATCGCCACCTCATTCTTTGCCACCGCCGATCTAGAGAAGATCCTTTCCAAGTGAGACCTAAGGTCGTGGACTCTTTGTCATCTTCAAGAACACGTCATCGAACGAAGAGGGACACCTTATTCTTCATAAGTAGTTTGTATTTACTAATACACTCCATTTTCAATTTTGTTGTAAAGGAACGTTGGTTCCTAGTTGTAAGGGTTGGGTGCAACCCGTGGTGTAGGAGTGGTGACTCCTTCGTTTGGAAGGGTTCCTTCCGTTAGTGTGAGGATTGGATTTCAATCCTGTTGGTGAAGTGACCGAGTCGTCCCTGGTTGGGAGATAGGTCGAAGGGGGAGAGTGGACATACCCAAATCGAGGAACCACTATAATTTGCCTGTGTCTTTCTGTGCTGTGTTGTTTGGTTTATTTGTGTAGGTACAATTTTAATTCCGCAAAAATGTTGCAAGACACCTATTCCCTCCCCATAGG
Organism: Platanthera zijinensis; assembly: GCA_039513925.1. Classification (NCBI taxonomy): domain Eukaryota; kingdom Viridiplantae; phylum Streptophyta; class Magnoliopsida; order Asparagales; family Orchidaceae; genus Platanthera; species Platanthera zijinensis. Next base: position 59,322,792 of record CM077079.1, on the reverse strand, counting down.
TGAAGGTAGTTTGCACTAGGTGGACTTTCAAGTGGTATCAGAGCGAGGTTACTCATCAAAAAGGTTCACACCTTGAGTAGAATCCTACCACCAGTGTCTACAAGAATGGAGCTGGATTATGATATCTCTCCGTTAAGACTCCCCACGTGCACAAATGAGTATTATCCCATCTGGAAGATGAGAGTGTCTTTTCACTTGGAGGCTATCGATCCTCGGCCATCACTCATCTTGGAAGAGGGTCCATTCATTCCCATGAAGACCTCTAGCTCTGGAAAGGATATCCAAATCCCCAAGTATATTACTGAGATGTCTGAGACTGAACTCTCTTTGTTCAATCTGGATAAGATGATTCGTCAGATCATCATTGATGTCTGGTCTGGACCTTCTCGATCTAGACTGGAAAAATGTAGGACGGCCAAGTCAATGTGGCAAACCATCTCAAACCTCATGGAGGGATCAGAGAAAGCAGGGATCAGCTGTCAGCAAGAGGATGAAGCCTATGTGGGGGTACTCGCTTTTGATGATGAAGGCAATGACCAATCTGTCAGTATCAGGGCTCCGGTGTCCTTGTTAGAGACTGAAGAAGAAATTGAGGAAAGCAGTTCTGATGAAGCTGACTCAACGATCTCTGCCGATCTTAACAGTAACTCTGAAGAGCTGAATCAGGAGCAGGTAACTTCCTCATCTAGCCCCTCTTCCCTTGATGTTCCTGAAGACAGGAATAGTTCAGATGGCAGCCCATCTAATGATGCACGGTATATGGAGAATTTCAATCAAAAGATTGAAAATCTTGATTCCCTAGAGAGTGCCCTTCAGAAAAGCAACCTACTTGTTGAGGAGCAAGCTCAGGAGATTGCTCGACTGAAGACCTTGATGGATCTCCAATTAGCATCCATTAAGTTAAAGGACTCTAAAATCTCAGATCTAGAGAGTCGTCTAGAGAATGAGAAGAGGATAATATCTAACTTTTCCAAGGTAGATGCAATCAAGAGAAAAGGAGAAAATGGGTGGATCTCCCGAATTATTAATTCATGGAGAAATAGGGAGACTGTGTTCAGACCTCCAACCCCAAGTAGGAAGGGCATTCATCATGCCTTCAGGTATGACCACAAGAACAACCGTGGTCACTGCAAGGATGATCATCCCTCATGTGGAAACACCCCCAGTGCAAGGGATGTCATGGCCACCCATGTGAGAATACCTAAGGCTCATCCTGAACCCTTTGTATTCTCGGCCTCTGCCCCAACTTGTCATGAATCAGCAGGAACCAGCTCTCACTGCGTTTCTTACCATCCTAGGACACAGGAAAGGGGGGTTAGAAAACATGTAGTAAGTGCCCATGGGGCCTCTGGAAGTGTACTGACTGAAAGGAAGGCACCACCTCCCAGGCCTCATGACGCTCACCACATGCACTCTTTCCACCCTCCCACGTGTCACGGTGGAAAAGGCAAATTTGTGAGCAGAACCAGCTCTATCCCGTTTAGACCTGAGATCATGACTATTTCAGTCAGTAGGTCAGGTCTAAAATGGCGATACAACATTCACAAGTGTTGGTGCAGTGGCAAGGTGGGTCACTTTGCCGTAGATTGTTGGCACAATCCCTCTGTACCAAGGACAAGGGTATATCCATGTCCTCTGAGCAGGGTTATCATTCCTGACAGGATTCCTGTGGGAAGGCATTCGCGGTTTTATACTAACAAGAACCTAGGACCCAATTCAATTTGGGTTCCTAAGGAAAGATAATTCTATTTTGCAGGGTAGTCTAGGTTCCCGTAAACATGATGGGAACTAGACAGGAGATGTTCCAAGAATGTCTTGGAACGTGTCATTGAAATAAGAGATGTCCTATCTATAAAGGCATACTCAATTTGAACACCTGGTGTGCCTTGAACTGAAGACCTGAATGAGAAAACTTACGATCTCAGGTACTTGAATTCAGTTTCAATATTTGAGTCCTATTATTATGATAATTACATATATATATATATACTTACATATCCACACAAATTTGTGAATTCCTCCTCCTCTCAAAAGTAATTGGTTTATGTGTATATATACACATATATGCGTGTACACCTAAGGAAAAATTGGAATTGTTAAATGAGCTTCAGATACACATTTATACATTTGAAGATGAACCTCAACAGGCATAAGTCAGCCCACTTAACATTAAGGTACGTCAATGGGTGTTACAAAAGATTACAACTGATATCAGAATATTGTGTACGTCCCGATCAAGAAATAACTTATTAAATTTGCTTGCCTTGATTATTTGTTTAGGGTGTAACAAAGTTCTTATGCCTCCTAACGCTATGTGAAAAATTCCTTCTATACCCTCGATAGAAATTATTTAGAAACATCTGTCGGAATCTCGTCGATCTCGCCTATTTCGCAAGTAGATTTATATAGGATATCCCGCCGACCCTTCAAATTCTTTCCCTCACCCCGTCGACTTCCCGCAATCGCAAGAATCCCATCGTCGCGTCCCTCCCAGGGTTCCAGATTCCATCGACCTTCGTCCCGAGCGTTACTGACTAGGTCGTCGATTGCTTCCGTCGACTCCGTCCCGAGCGCGTCCAAGTCCCCATTGATCGCGACTTTTCCAGGGTTCCCGTTGACTCCGTCACCGTCGACCCGCACTTCTTCGGTTTTTGGGTAACCACTTCTTCCTCCTTGCAGTGACTTACTCTTAGTATAGCTTACTACTAGAGTTACTGACTAGGCGTAGACTTGGGATTCCTTCCCTAGGTCTAAAATGGCTCCAAGAACCATCGTCGGGCTGGTCACTGGATGTGAGCTGGTTCGAACCGGTTTTTCTCATGCCTCAGATGAGTTCAGGAACATCATTCTTATGCTTGAAGAGGCAGGACTTACATTCATCCTGGAGCACCCATGCAAGATATTGGATAAGGATGTGATGGACTTCTTTGCAACTGCTAAACTTCGGCATGAAGATACTGTCATCAAGTGTAAAATTGCCGGTGCAAGGATCAAAATATCTGCAAGGAAGCTGACTCAATACTTGCAGCTCTCCAGCTCTGATCATGAGGATTATCTGGATGAACAGGATTGAGCCAGGACTCTTCTGTTCTGCGGTCTACCCAGAGGAATCAAATCCATCAAAAGGAAGGAGATGAACGAGGAAGGCAAGCTTCTATCTGACATCGTTGGGAAAGTCCTGATATGTAAACCAGGCTCCCACGATCATATCTCAAGGGAGATGTTTAAGATCTTAATGGTCATCGTCTGTAGAAAGCAATTCAACTGGGGGGCCATGCTGTTTGAGAAAATTAAGGACACTCAGAGAACCCCCAGCTTTGGACGGATCATTAGTCTTTATCTGAACCAACTGGATGGAGATAAGTTTGATATGAGCAAAGAAGTTCTCATCCACTATCTGAAGAAGATGGACTCCAGTGTATTTGATAGATGGGAGAGACGGATAGGGCAAGCTGCCGTGGGAGAAGAATGAGATGAATCTCCGGCTGTGTCACATAGGGCTGAGGACAATAGAACTCCAGCAGATTCCGTGGTTGTCCCCGGTGAAGTTCCTGATGTACTGACTGTAGGAACTGAGGGGGAGCCTCTACCCGCTCCTGCTGATGTCATATCTGATATCTCTCAGATAGCTAGGGATACAGTTGAGAACCTGCAAGAAGGAAGTGTGGATGTGGAGAAAGATGGGGCGGCCCTGGACAATACTGATATGGGAGATGGAGGTGCTGTTCTGGAGGATGATGAACTGGATGTGGACGCTGCTGCTGATGAGAATGAGAATTTGGATGATGAGGAGGAGGAAGAAGAAAATGAGAGGGGTGAAGATATGGATCATCGGGATGATGCTGAAGTTCCATCTGGGGAACGAGCTCCTGAGGAGTCTGGTGCTCAAATGGAGGGGGAGTCCTCCCAACAACTATCGGTAAGCATTCCTGAAAAACCTACCGAGGCTGCCCAAATTCCCCCTGTGGAAACAGTACTTGTGTCCAGCTCACCAAGTGCATCTGCTGAAGAGCCAGATCAAGGCTTGCCTGAAGATCATCCACTGTAAGACAATCTAGCAAATCATACGGTCAATATAGTTCAAGGAATTCTAGATGAGCTAAAGGCCTCGTTTGAGAAAACACAAGCCAACGTGCTCAAAAGGGTTAAAGAATCTGAGGATCTAATGTTAAAGAACATTGTGGAAGTCAATCACAAGTTGGACGTTATGGAAAAGAAATTCGAGGCAAAGTATACTGAAGCCGGCACAGCTGTCTCTCTGCTGATGCAAGGTCTTAAGAAGAACATGGATGATCTGGCTGTCGTTAATCAGAACGCACATGTTGTGGCAGATAACATTCAAAAATTTGATGCCAACATGGTGACCCTAAACGCCGATCAAATGACACTGCTCGATGAATTTACAAAAACTGTGAAACACATCGATGAGTCCCTGCACGCTTACGCAAACTCAATTGCAGTGGAAGCCAAAAAGGGGGAGGAAGAGTACAAAGCTAAGATGGCTGGGCTTCAGCAGATAATCATCGAAAATTTCGATCAGTCTAATAGGTATGCTCTTAAACTCTAACAAAATCATAATTGACACCTTCAATCAATCTAATAGATATTAATTGACAAATTCGATCAATCGAATAGGTATGTGTTTGAAACGGCCCATTGGTTAGTACAACAAGCCTCGGACATACACGTTCCCGTTGCTCCTCCGGAGCAAGAGGAGTATACTGCTGCTGCTGCTGAAGAAGAGGCAAGTATTGAAGAAGTTATACTGAGTGAGGCTGAAGCCAAGAAGGCTGCTAGGGCTGCTGCAAGAGCAGAACGCAGTGGCTGGTTTGATCAAGAAGCCATAGCAAAAGCTAAAGGCAAAAGAAAAAAACAATAAGGAATCTCAAAGGAAACGCCAACTGAAAAGAGAATCAGACTGAAGGAGGATGAGGTGCGAAATGAAAGGTGGAGCCCAGTATCAAGAAGCATCATTTTGGACACATTTGCATTGCAACAGAGGGGGGAGATAAAAAGGAACGATGTCTACAGTCGGTACGAGTGGGAGCTGCACAAGACCTTTGAAGCCAAAAGAAACATCTTCTTCAGGTCCAAGACTGTGGCAAATAAAGCTCCCCCTCCTAGATACTACCCTAAGCCAAAGGAATACTTTGAACGTCAAAGCAGCAAGCACTTAGCGCAGCAGCTAAAAGACGAAATATGTAAGGATAAAGAGATTTAGGAATTTAGCTAATGTACTCCTTATGTTTTTATTATTATCATCATGTATACATATGAACAATTTTTGTGGATATCTATATATATATGTGTGTGATTTGATGATTGACTCTCATATTGCTCTGGTTGCTTTTATTATCTTTCTCTTGATTAAATGTATGTATTATCTGGATTGGTGCAATTCATCTTAGCTAGTAGGATTTTGGCTTCTTCAAATAGGCGGAGATTGATGGGTATTGTATCCACAATTACCTGGATTTGAGGAAGCCTCATATCAAGCTAAGATGAAGACACAATGTATTTGATGAAATCTTTCAAGTTGTGCTTGCAGTTATTCCTCGCTAAGTACACACCAATATCAGGGTGTAGTAGGTCAATATACACAGGTCTGTGCAACGTAATCCCTCGTTGAGCAGATCAGTGTGTTGGCTTACGTGTACTCTCTCTATTGAAGTGTACTTACTTTCAAACACAGGGTTAAGAAAGATCAAGAGCAGACAAGGAGCAAGGATGAGCCAAAGACCAGCTCAAGGAAAGAAAGGCGAAAATCGTCTAAGTAGAAATCGTCGAGAATCACTAGTGATTCTCGCCGAATCGACGAGAATCACTCGCTGATTCTCGCCGAATGCTGCCGGCTGTCTCGAAGCCACCCTGAATTCTACTAAGGTAGAATCGTCGAGAATCACAAAGTGATTCTCGCCGATTCATCGAGAATGACTCTGCATTCTCGACGATTCGGCGAGAATCAATTGTGATTCTCGCCGATTCTCTCCGGCTTGCTATTTCTATGTAGCTAGAATTCTGCCAAAAGGAATTCGGCGAGAATCGTAGGTTATTCTCGCCGATTCGTCGAGAATCACTTACGATTCTCGCCGAATTTGACTTAGGCAAATTTCTGCTATTCTCTGGACCGGTCCAAGTTAACACGCGCTGTTTGGAGCCGGACTTAGGGTTATTACTGGTGGGGCCCACAACGGTCATATTGGATCATGATATTGTATAAATACATCGGTATGTTTAACAGTAAAAAAAAACGAACTGAGAAGAAGGAAAGCCGAGCTGCCGACGTGACCTAGATCGCGAATCTCACTCCGTCGCCATCGCCGCTCGTGTTAGTTGGTCGCCGCCGCTGATCGTGGTTTCTTCCTGATATCCCGACGATAGAAGCTCTGTCTCGCAACGCGTCTCACGAGTCCTTCTTGAGAACCTTTGTCTCTTTATTTGTAGATCGGGAATACCTTCCCTATCCGAATCAATTGAGACGATTGATTCAAGAAAGACCGTTGGTAGACCTTGCCGGCTTAGCTACGAAGTTTGGATCTACATAGCATCGCCGCCTCATTATTTGCCGCCGCCGATCTAGAGAAGATCCTTTCCAAGTGAGACCTAAGGTCGTGGACTCTTCGTCGTCTTCAAGAATATGTCATCGAACAAAGAGGGACACCTTATTCTCCATAAGTAGTTTGTATTTCTATTACACTCCATTTTCAATTTTGTTGTAAAGGAACATTGGTTCCTAGTTGTAAGGGTTGGGTGCAACCCGTGGTGTAGGAGTGGTGACTCCTTCGTTTGGAAGGGTTCCTTCCGTTAGTGTGAGGATTGGATTTCAATCCTGTTGGTGAAGTGACCGAGTCATCCCTGGTTGGGAGATAGGTCGAAGGGGTAGAGTGGACGTACCCAAATCGGGGAACCACTATAATTTGCCTGTCTCTTTCTGTGCTGTGTTGTTTGGTTTATTTGTGCAGGTACAATTTTAATTCCGCAAAAATGTTGCAAGACACCTATTTCCCCCCCCATAGGTGAAGGTAGTTGGCACTAGGTGGACTTTCAGTGCTGACCATGATCCACGCTAACTTCACCAAAATGTTGAAACCGAAAATTCGGTCTTTATGGAGTCACCCTTGGGGAAGGGGTGACCGCACACTTACTTATCTCCTACGAGTCGAACAACTAAGGAAAAAGAACAAGGGACAGACCCAAGGGCTCTGCGTGGAGGACTCACCACACACCTGAAAGATCTTAGAGCGCTTCCCCTCCCTAGACAAATGCTGATCTAAGGGTATATCAAAAAGCACAAGAAGACCTGGGCATAAGTAAGCATGCCTTCTGAGGTACCCACTTGGGCCTATTTATAGATTTCTGAAAATGACCTTCAAATAGCCAACCTCCGCTGTTCTGAATAGCTATGTGTAGCCCAACTGGGTCTGCCAACAGCGTAACTCCGCTATTCCAACAGGCTATAGACCGGCCAGCGGGGGTAAAATTGTAAAAATACACCATAGGAGACTAGGCGAGCGGCCTTATGGAGCCTCTGCTCGCCGGGGGCGGCAGGTGCTCGATGGAGCTAGCACTCGCCGCCTCTGCTAGCCCTGGTCGAGTGCAGGCCTGACCTGCCCCACTCACTCGCTGCACGCCGAACCCCCGAGGCAAGTGTGAGCCAACCCGCTCCACTAGCCCGCTGCTCGCGGGGCCCCTGGGGCGAGTGTGAGCCGACCCGCTCCACTCGCCCATCCAACGATTCAACCCCATTTGGGCAAGCCGGGCTGCTGGTCTTTGGCTGATCTAGCCCCTGTCGACCCACTCCACTTGCCGGATATGGGGTTGTACACTGAAGATGATGTCAATCAATTGACTAAAAAGTTTGAAGTCATTTTGGAAGCATTGAAGAAGAGCAAAAGGCTTGTGAAGAGACACGTTGAGGAGATTAGTTCTCTTCAGTTAGCTGGTTCCCTACAGACTAAGTCAGCACCCTTGCTAGCTCAAATGAGGAGAGAATTCATCCAGCTGAAGACAATCTTAATTATCCAAATTGGCACCATTAGCTAGAAGAATAAGATCATCATGGATCTTCAAGAGAAGCTCCTCAAGGAGAGGAAGCTTATGGCTGAATTCTCTAAGCCCAAAATAGTTTTTCCACTGATTGACTCATTCACCTCTCAAAAGGACAAGAGAGGTTTGGGGGTTCAAATGGAACTCCAGGTCTGCCCATTCCAAAGGGAAAGGCAAGGCTCCAATTGTGCCTCAGACCATCTTTCCGAAGGTAATCCTCCTTTCTAACAGGTATAACCAGGATAACATGTATGGTCACTGAAAGATTAAAAACTCTTCTTGTATGGATACAAGTGTATCTTATAATGGAAGGAGAAAGGGTATGAGATTGAGTGCACTGAAGGCTCCCCATGAGGAAATCTAAATTGCCAATTATGGACCATTTATTTTTGGTGGTTCAGCCCCCAGTCTCAAGGATAAGGCAGTGGACCATTCTCAAGTTCCTTCAACAAAAACCTTGACTAAGGGCAAGTCAGTCAGTTGGCCTCACTTGGCTGTCTCTGATGCTATCAACAGAATGTCAACTGCAAAGAAGATTTCTGCTGCTGAAACTCAGATTTAGCCAAGTACATCTACACGCAGACTCACCTTCAATCAAATTCTTGCTGAAAGGAATAGGAAGAAGGCTGCTACTATCCCCTCTTAACAGATAACTATTGATAGCTTGCACACTCCAAAGGATATTCCGAAGAGGAGATACAACATTCATAAGTGTTAGTGTTGTAGCAAGGTGGGTCACTTTTCCATAGACTCTTTGTAAGACCCTTCCCCTTACCAAGGAGGTTACCCGGTCTTATGCCCAAAACTGCCGCCTTACGGTGACACTAACACATGGGTTAGTCGCCTCCGCATGACGCCGATCCTGTCGGCTAATATGATCATTTTAACCTGTAGGCTAAAGTGAGAAAAGAAACAAATCAATAGTAATATAATAAGTCTACCATCACAGATCATCATCATATATATAATGAAATCATAGTCCAATAATGAGTACAAAAGAGAGTGGAGGCCTTACGCCCAGTACATGCCAAAAATGAATAAATCCCTCTCTCACACAACTCTAAGCGGAAACTAAAACTAAAACATCCATCATCACCTAACGCTGAGCTGTAATAGTAGTGTGCAGTATCTGCTCCTCAAGTCCATCCACCCCATCTTGCTGGCCATGCTGGTGCTCCAACTCCCCGAGCTTCTAAAATGATATGGTCATAACCGACCATTAGTCATACAGAATAAGCCATTTTGTCCTCGCCTCACCCCCACGACTCCTAGGCATTATGCGAGAGGATGAAAGAGGAGGACAACAAAGGCAAAATCAAAAGAGCAGATGACAGTAGAACTAATCTATCATGAGTAAACATCTAACAATGATTATATAATTATACTAGCAATTATAAATGAGTAGTACAACAAGTGAAGAACTGTAACATAACTATAATAGTAAAAGGAGCAGTAAAGAAATAAGTATAGTGCAAAAAGAAAACTACTACTACTAAACTACCATCACAAAGGTACCTTAACTTATATGAATGCCCATACAAACATATAAGTTGAGGTTTCAGGGAATATAACTTATCATATAAAAGAGCCCATACTAATTTATATGATAAGGATCTGCAGTATGAATGTCCTAAAGTATGTATGTATGGTATGATGTATTATGCATGCTATGAATCATACAACTGCAACTCACCCACACAACTCTGTGATCACAGACCTTTAGTACCCACTTTTTGGAGTTAGCTAAACTCTCTGGTACCACCATTGTGGCTATGACAGCAATGGAGCGGGCTTCTCCACTTTTAGGCGGGTATATAAACTATCAGCACTAGACCTCCCATAAGACCCTATACATGCCCTAGGTGCACTCTAGAGTCTCTGCATACTATTTGCTGACTATCCCACCAGTATTTTTGGTCGAGTGTGCGTTTTTGGGGATCATCTTCTAGACCGCAGTATAAAACAACCTACTGTCCCCTCAAACCCTCACACCTCGCTAGAGTCAACTTACTACAATCTGTGTGATGACTGGACAAATAGCGAATGACCCGCCAATAATTTGTTCTTATAGATATGCAAGTTATCTCAACCTGAGCCTACAGCTCGCAAGACTAACCTTTCTTGATGTCAAACTCCCAAGCCTCCAGCTCGCAGGAATAACCCATCCTGATATCAAACTCCCGAGCCTCCAGCTCGCAGGACTAACCTGTCCTAATATCAAACCCCCGAGCCTCCAGCTTGTAGGACTAACCCATCCTGATATAAAACTCCCGAGCCTACAGATCGCAGGACTAACCCGTCCTGATATCAAACCCCCGAGCCTCCAACTCACAGGACTAACCCATCCTGATATCAAACTCTCGAGCCTCCAGCTTGCAGGACTAACCCGTCCTGATATAAAACTCCCGAGCCTCTAGCTTATAGGACTAACCTGTCATGATATCAAACTCCCGAGCCTCCAGCTCGCAGGACTAACCCATCCTGATATCAAACTCCCGAGCCTCCAGCTCGTAGGACTAACCTATCCTTATATCAAACCCCGAGCCTCTAGCTTGTAGGACTAACCCGTCCTGATATCAAACTCCCAAGCCTCCAGATTTCAGGACTAACCCGTCCTGATATAAAACTTCTGAGCCTCCAGCTCATAGGACTAACCCGTCCTGATATCAAACTCCCGAGCCTCCAGCTCATAGGACTAACTTATCCTGATATAAAACCATCGAGCCTCCAGCTCGCAGGACTAACCTGTCCTGTATCCCTCCATCCCTACACGAGTGAGATTGCTATATTGTTCCTTCAACCTAACCTATTATACTACTTTTGTCTAAATTATAGTTGTACTTAGAGAGTTAGGGCTAATCCTGTACTTCCCGAGGTCTACCCGGTGAAGGGCTCACAGCGGTACTAGGGAATATTATGGGCTGAATCCCAAATTCTACTTTCCAGGACACTTATTATTATTGGTGACAACCAGTTATTAATTGTCCACTCTCATTGTTGCTCTTAAGTAAATCTAATGACTTATGATATTTATAAGAGAATGACGATCCTTCGTTGGACTCTGATCTAGTTATTTTCTTAAGTGATTATGCACACTGACGCTCGATACTAAGTGGTGACATAACATATAATTCCAACCAGACTTTCAAGGTCTCCCAAATATATCTTTAAATCAGTTAGATTCCTCAACCCTGAATGTTGTACCCAACCCACCCTTATGCATCCGTTCCCTAGACGAAGCGCACTTGTAAACCCTTAAGTGTGGTGCAAACCTACTTGATATATCACATGAACCAAAACACCCCTAATGATGCACCAAAAACCTTAATCATGACTTTAGGTGGCTGGGTAACATTTTCATGTGGATTGAATGACCTAAACACTATGTGTCAATTTTGCTAAATGCAGCTCAAGGCCTATCCTTAGCCCATGAGAGGTAACTTCCAATTCCTTGGGTGCAAGGCCTACAAATTTTTATCATGGGTTAATCATATGGTAATTAGTGGGAAATAAGAAATTCATAATTTTTCTAATTATTTTGGGTCATAATTAAAATTATTTAATTATGTGACCTACACCACATTGACCATTAACTACTAGAACCAGAGGCCTTCTAGGTCTAAATAAATTATATGGTGCTCATCTTGATATAAAAGATCAGTGTACAAATTTTCCAAATTTTCCGGACTGATTTGACCCTTGTATACTTTTTATGAATAATATCACAAAATTACCCCCTTACAAATGAAAAATCAAAAATAATTAACCAAAAATTTAGAGAAAATTCCCAGATGATATAATTGTCAAGATAGTGGACAAAACAAATTTTCATAATTTTCCCTAGAGGTTTGACTTAAGGTTTCAACAATTCAAGATATCTACAAAAATGTCAATTTTAATATAAGTATCATAACCAATCATCCAAAAATTCTAAGAAAATTTACAAAGGTTTATAGTACTGAAATAATGGTCTAGAAATGTTTTCATAATTTTCCAAGTATTATTTGTCACCTTTTTATTTGAAATCAATTAGGGGTATAATTGGAATTTGCACTATTTTCTCATGAAATAATTCCCAAAAATCCCACTAAATTTTCCAGAGAAATAAAAATGATATTTTGAGGGCTTTTGTCTGTGATTTAGAATTTTCCAAATTTAAAATGCCCATAATTCCTATCATGTCATACAAGTGTGCAGTAATTAAATTAAATTAAAACTATAGGATTTTTGATTCCAAAAAATCATATCTTCTTCATGGATGATTTATTTCATCTCCATAAACCTTAGCCAAAGTTTTATTGACATGCAAAGAGTCACATGGGCGTAATTCCCCATTTTGCCCTTTTTGCTATTGGCACACCATACACACTTATACCTTCATCTTATAAGTTGGAACCTCTAACATTCAGGGGTCCAAATGACCTTAAATATTTACCAGGGTCCTAAAATGACATCATAGTCATGCCACCCAAATTTGGGGGCATTTGGAGTTGTAAACCCCCCTAAATCACCTTTATTTGATAATTCAAATTATGGACTAAAACTATAGGGAAATATTCTCCAAAATTCTGATTTTTGGGCACAAGCTATGTCTAGTATATACACATGCATGGTCCAAATTTCATCACATGTGGACTTTTAACCTATCATATATACCCATTTAAATTTCAGACCTAGGCTTGGAGCAGTCCTAGGAGAATAGGCCTACAAGGAGCTCATATGCTCCAAATGGCTTGATTAAGGTGTCTAATTAAAGGTAAGACCACGAACTACATTTTTTTATGTTGGAACATTTTCTTAATATGCCCCTATAGGGCCTAAAATTAATATGCAATGTAATGAATAAAGTGTGATAGAAATTAAATAAAACTATAATTAAACCCCCTAAATCAACCACATCCCATCATCTCCTACCTCCAGCCGACGGCCCAGATCATCCAGTAACTCCCCAAATTTCTTGAGGCATGAGATGCTTCTCTGGTGGTAACCACCCGTCGGTATCTCGTTACCGCGCGGCGGTAGCTCCCGGGTTTGCATCAAAAGCGTCGAGCTCTCGATAAAGCGTCGAGCTCTTTAGAAAGACGTTACCGCGCAGCGGAAAACTATTACCGCGTGGCGGTAGCAGGGGATTTAATCTGGCAGACCTCTTGGGAAGCTATCGCCTGACGATAAAGTTACCGCTAACGATAGCTGTGTCAATTTATTTGTTATAGTTCTCGGGATCATACTGCACGACGATAGAAGTTAGCGTGCGACGTTAGCGCCTGGTGTCGTGTCATAATCGATGCCTCTATCGCGTGGCGTTAGTGTCCTATCGCTCAGTGGTAGTGAAACCGAAACGACATTGACCACTTGTCAGCCTATGATTGGAGGGTTTAGGAGGTTGCGCCCGAAACAAGGAGTTGAATTAAGGTACCGCGCAGCGGTAGCTTTATTTATATGCCTGATTTTTTGCCGTTTTCACTTCATTTCTTTTGGAGTGAGGAGTTGGCCTAGTTTTCCTAGAGGAGGAGCAGTGGCGTCGGATGGTAAATCTCACCGCCGTTGAAGTTCCCGAGTTCCGATTCACAAGACAAGTCCGGATCTGTAGAGGCAAGATCGTTACGGTCGCGTTCATCCGTCTAGCTGATCTTTGGCATGGCACCGAAGAGAGTGCAAAGGGTAACAATTCTCAACTTGGAAGTGTGAAGTCCTCTTCCTTTTTCTTAGGGAACCCTCTCCCGTTAGTGTGCGGTGAGCGTGAGGTTTTCCTTTGGGTAGATACAATATATCCCTGTAGTTTTGCATATAGAGTTCAGAATCGAAGTACGAACATAGGCATGGTGTGTGAAGCCTATCTAGATAAGTTGATCTGGATTGGTGATGTTTTCATTATGATTGTATTGGCCGGAGAAGACTCTGTGGTGTTTGTTTTTCGGGTTTCTACATGGTAGATTGCAGCAGGGAACCTTGGGGACTAACTCCAAGGAGCACCCAAAAAACTGGGTAGAATCACATTTCTACCAGATACCACGTGATGGTAGTGCTACCGCAGACGGTAGCTCCTTGATTTGTTTGTGGCCTGTTTCGTGGAGACCTGGGGCTTGAGATGTGGTGCTGAGAGCTCTGGGAGCCCAGCCAGGTTGCCTGCGATCCACCCATGTAGCATAACAGGGTTATGTTTTGACTAGTAGAGTGGGAATGGGGAGGCCGACCTGCAGCGCGGTAGATTTTGCCTGACGATGAGAGTAACGAGAAAGGGCTGAACTTACCCAGTTGCTTTGTGGTGAGTCCGTGGGTAGTGATTCCTATCGCAGACATAGTTACGGGTCTTAGGCCTTGAGCGGGCCATAAAGACTACCAAATGCTCATGATTGTTGCCATCTTATGCACAGTGGTGGGCCCTGGCTTTTATCCTAACACCGAGAATATGCCCTGAGTGCACGGGGTGCATGGTCATTCGTTCCTATGCCTGTGGTGAAGTGTGCTTAAATTGCACTTTCATTACAATGTTTGGTTTTGATAATACTTTGCAGGGAAGTATCTCTGCCTCCTAGAGTAAGGGGTGGGGTCGTTATAATTTGGTCAGCTTCAGCTGACCGTTGCCTTGTTTTGCCACCATTTGGTGGAATGTTCTTATATAGGAATATGCGAGCCAAGTGGTAAGTAGCAGGCTAAAGCCCTTGATGCTGTACTGGCCCTTTAAGGCCAAAGCGAAGTGTTTACTTTTACTGTTTTAATGTATGGCTATCCTGCATGCCGAAGTATGTAAAACACTTTAATTCAAGTTGAATGTTGTAAGGTCATAAGGCCATAACTCTATGTGAATTTGTACTTTCATTCCTGCTTTGGGTTTTAGTAGACATTCATGTTCTGCGTTGGGTTCTTCTAACTTACTTAAAAGCTTCCGCTAGAATGCTCTGTGTTAGGTTTCGATATGCTATCATAGTGTTTTGGTACTAATATATAACTCCGCTGACTATCCGTGGAATATGGCGTGGGGCCCTTGTCGGACCTTCTGTTATATCTCATGTGATGGATGGGTGTGTTACAATTTGGTATCAAACTAAGGTGTCGGTCTTTCTTAGGAGAATTCGTGGACGAATTCTTTTAAGGTGTGGTGAGCACAGGCATGTGCGTCACCGTTATAACATGAAAAGAACCCATGAATGTCCACATAAGAATAAAAATACATATGTTTGTGGAACCTGAGTGTTCCTATGATTCCTTTTTGGCAATTGTTTGTCACCTAATTGAGTTTTTACCAATGATAAGTAAATTTTGATTTAAAGAGGATAGATTTGGTGTTATATAATCTTTTACGTATATAAGTCTATCTCTTTTTTACTTACTTATATCCTATGGATTAAGGCAAGAGTATCTATCGCATAGGAGTATAGTATTTTGTAGAAAATATCAAGGTCATATTTTTCCTAGGATCGGTGTTAATTATTCTACTTTTTAGAACGGACTATTATCTTATCGAAAGAACGGAGTGAAGTTTATATTAAAAACAAAAGAAAGAAAAAATATAAATACGTGATTTTTATTAAGATAAGGACTCAGAAGGTAGTCCTTGATTTCAGAATTACTATGAGAGAATATTAATTCACTTATTAAAGAACAACTCTATTTCTTGATTACCTAACTTAACAAAAGGGTCCCTTTGGTAGCATCACTGACTCAAAAGTACGACCGGGGAGGCTTGCATTTAAAACAAGTTAATGTAAAATGTAGTGTCTCTTCACCTGGTATATGATCAATTAACAGTAAACCCTAGTTAGAATAACTAGAATATAGAGTTGAAATAGTTGAAAATAATATCCAGCCTAGAGCTCATCTTGACCAGTGCTAAAGGTTCTTAGCCTCTTATCAGGATGGGGGCGGTATAAAGTGCAAAAAATAATATCTACATATCAATCTTAATTTAGGACTTAAGCTTTCGCTTCGCCTTTCATTCGGGATAGGGTAGTAAAATCTAAATTATTGAAAAGCTTTCACACTATCTTAATCCAGGTCATAGGCTTTCAGCTCGCCTTTCATTCGGGATAGTATGAAATTATAAGGTTTTGAAAAATAGTTTTGAAAGCAGTTTCACGCTATCTTAATCCAGGACATAAGCAGAGCTTCGCCTTTCATTCGAGATAGTATGAGAAAATAAAGTAAAGTAAAACAGAAAATAAAATTGTAAAGTACTCAGAATTGAAATTGAAACATTCTATTTTATAAATTCAAAAAGTTATTACAACATTCTACAAAGCTGAAAAGAAAGCTAAAAAAATTACAACTTATAGAACTTGGAATACTTAAAAGCTACTACTAGTTCTTTGTTAAAGAGCTTGGGAGTCCTAACAGTTCTTAAGGAAGCTGTTGGTGTTCGAATAATTTTACAAAGCTATGCCCCTCTATTTATATATAAAAAATTTGAAACGACACGCCCCTGGACACGGGCGTGTCGGGCGGCGTGTCGGGACATGTGTCGAGATGGGTTGAACTCTGGATAGAACTTCATCCGGTCACGTGCGTGTTGAATTGGGTCACGAGCGTGTCTGGCAGTCGGTTCATCTAGCAGCACGGGGCATGGCGACACCGCGACATCTTGCTGGAAACAGGCTAACACTGGTGCGGGTCATGGGCGTGTCTGATTGGGTCACGGGTGTGGCCTTGACGTGTCCATCAACTTTTTCGATTTTCCTAAATAACAAAAACATAAAATAAAAAGGAATTAAACAGGGCTGTCATGCCCTAGGTCACGGGCGTGACCTAGGGGCGTGACCTAAGTAAAAAATACAAAAATTCAGAAAAACTTAGAAAATAAATATAAAACATAAAAAAATAAAATATAACAAAAATAATTAGTTATATATATAAAAACTAAGGTTTTATTTATACATCTTCAAAATTAATACTATACAAAATTGTATATTTTTATACTCATCAACCAATTATAGGTGATTAGGAGTGGTGCAGTGCAGTCACAATGTCAGCACTCTGTGGAGAGAAGTACGCTTAATGACATGCCTACGACCCCTCCTTCTACTGAAACCATCTGAATGGTAGCAGAAGTAGTGCTCTTTATGATCAATGCCCAACATGGAAGGCTTGTACAACCCCCTGTCCCTGGGGTGGCTTCAATACTGGTTGGTGCTCTGGAGCAAGTGGAAATTAGAAGATCATCGGATCGGTAGTTGAACATGCTTTTGATGCAAAGGACTCACTATGTTGACGAGTATTTACACGTGTTTGTCATGATAAGACGCTAATCAGAGTTTGAGTTGGAGGACGAGCACACTATGGTAAACAGGTTTTATAATGGTCTACGTGATGATTTATGACTTTTATTGGTAGGACCGAAGTTATTAGGATTTCGAGCGTTGGTGGAGTTAGCTAGATCATTGAAAGTAGATTTAGGGAAAGTCCACAAGATGCCAGTTTGCAGGGTACCTGAAAAATAAAATTATTTAATAAATGTTATATTAAATATTATTTTTCTGAAAGGGTGCGGATTCTTGGCGGTTTTGCCTTGTCATTTTTAGCCTTAATTAATTGATTAGCTAATTAAGATTAAGAGGATGCTATATATAGGATAGTTTAGACTTAATAAGTAAAACCGCTCCTGTTCATCTTCCCGAAAACCAAACCAGTCTGCGCCTGTTCGCGAAAAGAAGCGGAGAAACTGCCGGAACCGCTACCTTCGGACGCCGATTTCGGGAGCGTTTGTGTATGGAATTCGATTCCGAAAGCGGATTTGGATTGCTCTCGCCTAGACCTTCAATCCTACGGTAAGAAATTCAGTTTTCGTGGTGTTTCTAGGGGTCTTGATTTTCTAGGGTTGTCCGTTTCCGCCATTAAAGCTCCAGATTTCTGCTTTAGGTGTTGCTGCTGTTGGTACTGAGTGAGGATAAGGGAGGCCGACCAAGCTCCGCTTGAAATCGAGGCAAGTGGTACTCTTGCCCTTGCCATTTAGTTTTCCTGTTGTTCTTATATGCCCAGTTAGCCTATTTGATACAACCGAGCATTGCTTTAGCCATAGTCAGTTTCCTTTCCTGTACAATATATGCTTTCTTTTCCTGTGCAAGAACCGGTGATGATGCCTAAGCTTGTGTTAGAAAATTCCCTGTACAGAACCTTGCCCAAAACAGCCGTGTATGTTCTCTGTTCTTTTTCCCTCACTGTAGCTTGTTTGTTCTCGGGCCGGGGAAGGAAGTAAGGGTTAGGTTAGCATTTTCCTGTGTCGTAGCTGTAGCCGGGTAGGAGTTAGAATCTTTAACTAGAAAATTGTGCTAGTCCTCATCATAACCCTAGAAACGTGTTTGTCTGTTAGATTAATACTACTACAGGAATAGACTTGTTGGAGTTAGCAATGGAGGATTCAGGGCTTGGCGTTGAGTGTGGTGCACACATTAAATGCCGGGTCTGCTTGGACTTGGCGTTGAGTGTGGTGCACACACGCAACGCCGGGTCTGCTGGGACTTGGCGTTGAGTGTGGTGCACACACTCAACGCCATTGCCCCTTGATCTGTTCTTTAGCGGCTAAGTAGTTTGGCGTTGAGTGAGAATATTCTTCTAAGTCAAAATCGACGGGAATCACTAAGTGATTCTCGCCAACTTCGACGAGAATCATTAGTGATTCCCGCCGATTCGGCGAGAATCAATCTGCATTCCCGCCGACCTCTGTCGAATGGTGTTGAGTGAGTGGGCCTCACTCAACGCCATGGCAGTTTAGGCGCTGAGTGAGGCGTGCTCACTCAATGCCGCAACACTTTCCTGCGGGTAAGTACTTTGGCGTTGAGTGAGTCGACCTCACTCAATGCCAAAGCTGTTCTATCGTTGAGAATGGTTGGCGCACTCAGTGTCGTAGTTTGTTTTCACGGCTAAGTACTTTTGCGTTGAGTGAGTCGACCTCACTCAACACCAAAGCTATTTTGGCGTTGAGAGAGGTGGACTCACTCAACGCCATAGTTGGGTTTTGCGGTTAAGTGCTATGGCATTGAGGGAGTGGACCTCACTCAATGCCATAGCTGTTTTGCGATTGAGTGAGGTTAGCTCACTCAACGCCACAGCCTGTATTGCTGAAGGCATTGAGGGAGTGGACCTCACTCAATGCCATTACTGTTTTGGTGTTGAGTGAGGTTAGCTCACTCAACGGCACAGCCAGTGTTGCAGAAGGCATTGAGTGAGTTAACCTCACTCAACGCCGTTACTGTTTTGGCGTTGAGTGAGGCTAGCTCACTCAACGCCACCGTCTGTTTAGGCGTTAAGTGAGTGGGGCTCACTCAACGCCATGCCGTGTTGAGTCATCTCAACGCTTTTCCCTTACCTTGATTTTCTTCCCCGAGTGAATTCCTTGATTTTGAGGTTCCTTGTCGGCTATTTTCTTTTTTTTTCCAAAAAGGCCGAATCGTGGGTCGTGGTTAGTAGTGGTGGTTTGAAGCTCTTAATGGGGGAGGTGTTGTGTAATTTAGCCAAGACCACCCTTTTTCTTTTATCTTACTCCAGGTACGGGCTGGACAAGGGGTGGGAGGTTCCTAGTGCTTTCATATGTAGACCCCTAAGCTTTGTTTCTTGGAAATGGTGGTTGGGGGGCTTAGTTTGCCTCCAACCCGGATCCGCATTTTTTTGCTACTACCATCTCTCACAGCTTAGGGTGTTAGACGTTTCTTCCTTTGTAAATTTGCAACGTTTTGGCTCATGGTAGCCTGGTAAACTCTGCAGGATTTATTTTTGGGCAGGGTTGTTACTGTTTCCTCGCACTTAGTGCTTTTCTTTTATCTTGCCTTAGATAGTGGTGTTTGTTTTCGGTTTGCTTACTCTTCTTTCTTACTTTATAACCTAACATTTCCGTACAGATTACTTGTTTAGCTTGCTGAGGTATTCTTTTCTTCTTTGAATGCCTCAGGTTCTGGTTAGTAGCCGATTAGGCAGCTAGTTGTGCTGTGTTGTTGCTGGTGGTCTCTCATTCTGTGGAGATTAGTTCCTTGGTCTTGTGAGGTAGTTTTACTATTTTTCTTACAGACATACATATTTATCAGTGGGTTCATGTCAGTTTGTTGGCGCCCACTGGTAGTTTTACCTTTATACTAGATGTGTTACTTTTTGCTGCTACCTTTCTGGAGTTAGTCTACTTGATCTTGGGATGATTTATGCTAGGTTGCTAGTTACTTTTAAACCTAAAAAACACTATTATAAGTATTCCTCATGATCAGCATGTTTTATAAAACTCATCACTATTTTCCAAATAACGTAAAAAGATCATTTTCCTATATATATAGTATAAATAAAAAAGTAGGGTCCTGCATAGTATAAGTTGTCCTCTGGGCATACTTATGCACTCTTTTAGGATGTCGAACCTGAATAAAGTATTTTTCGCAGCATATAAGTATAGTTTTTAAATTGTGGACTAGGTGATCCACCGAGCCGAGGGATACGACCTTTAAAAATATAACTGATTTTCTAATTGATAGTTTTACTTTCAAGACTACCTAAAACACCTAGAGGGGGGGGGGGGGTGAATAGGTTCTAATTGCTTGTTTATATTTTTAGGCAGAATTCAATCACAGAATTAAAACATTCAGCACAGCAATCACAGAAATCTAAACATCACAGATTGCACAATGTTTTATAGTGGTTCCCCAAGGTTTGGGTACATCCACTTTCCCCCTTCACCTATCTAGCAGTATGCTAGATTCGGCCAAACTTCCACTATTCTCAGATCCTCAGATCCTACAGCTCAGAACCTGGATAGGTTCCTACAACTCAGGCACAATAGCCCTACCTCAGCCTTGCCACAAGGCCTACAACTCAGAGAAGAACCTTCTCCTACACTCAGGCAAACAGCCCTACCACTCAGAGATCAACTCTCCTACACTCAGCCTTTATATCACAGGCTTACAACTCAGATCTGTCTAAAACAGATCCTACAGAAATTTAGAAAAGAAGTTTTAATGTCTTGCCTTTGTTGAGAGAGAAGAGGACAAGACAATTCTTGATCAGCTGATGAAATCAGCTGAATCTGAGCTTTCTTCAAAGCTTCTTGAATCTGAACTTAGCTGAGTTGATTTCCAAACAGCTTCTTGAGAAACCACTGATGGCTTCCTTCTTCTTCTTCAAAATGGGTGGATCCCTTTCTATCCAACACCTTTGATGATACTTCTGAATTCTTGTTAGAACTCTTCTTAGATCGATCCTGAGATCGTCTTCTTAGATCTTCTGATGAAGATCTACTTTTAGAGTATTACTCCTTCTTGATTTGATTTCTCAATTTAATTGCCAAAGTTCAATATTTTTCTCATAATCATTCTTCTTTCTGAATCTGTCTATTTATAGACCTTCTTAATGGTAACCGGCTGATTCGGTTTATAACTGTCTTCTGACAAGTCAGACAACTTCAGTTAACCGGCTGCAACCCACAGCTGTCAAGTCTTCAAACAGATCCTGTGCCTTAGTCTTGGTCAGCAATGTATTGAGACAGACTGTCAGGAAGTGTCGAGACCAACTGTCTATATGTGTCGACACAAGTAACTTTGGTGTCGACATAACCTTTGATGATGTCGACAAGTTTGCCTTTAAGTCGACACAGCTTCTTCAGAAAATAACTTGGTCTTGACTTTGCAGTGTGTCGACACAAGTCCTGTGTGTCGACACAGTTGTTGTAGATTCAGAACTCAGTATGTGTCGACACAGCCTTCAGGTGTCGACACATCAATTGTCGACTCTGCCATCATGTGTCGACTCTGTCTCATTGTGTCGACTATCTCCTTCTGCGTCGAGGTCGACTATCTTTTAGTTAGTCGACACTGCTTCCCAGTGTCGACACAAATGTGGTCGACTATCTTCCTGTGAGTCGACACTGCTTCCCAGTGTCGACACAAATGTAGTCGACTATCTTTCTCTGTGAGTCGACACTGCTTCCCAATGTCGACACAAATGTGGTCGACTATCTTTCTCTGTGTCGACACAGCTTCCTTCATGCGTCGACACAAATATTCTGAAGTGTCAATACTGTTTCTTCAGGTGTCGACACATGGACTTAGAATATTTTTCTGCATTCTTTAACACTTCTTTACCTGTACATGTCAACTTAAAACAACATCAAATACACCTTGATGTATATCATTGAGCTAAATTGGGCTTCTTCAAATTAGGTACACATTTTCCAATGTACCCAACAATCTCCCCCTATTTGGAGAAGTCATAACCCTTATAGCCAATGATATACACCATTTAAAAAAAATATAATATGATGATATATGACATAACAGGAATACTTAATATAAACAAAATATGAACAATCCATCACAGAGTGAACATTATATGATTCCAAACAAAATTGTGTTTATAACTTGATAATGTTTGATTACAGAGTTTTACATTGAATGATTTAACCAAAACATTACAAAACACATTTGAAAGAACTTAAAACTAAGACTGATCAGGCTCTCTTATGACAATCCCTTTGCCAGATTGGATTTGAGCCTTCACAGGAGCTTCAGCATCTTCAGCTGGCTTCTTGCCTTTTTGATCAGCCTTCTTCTTTGCTTCTTCCTTGAGCCTTTGCCTTTCAAAGTAATGAAAGGGCTTTGGAAAGTACTTGCTCGGCTCCTGAGCATCTGGTGGTAGCCTACCCAGCTTGGCATTTCTTCTGAACTGTACTATTTCCTCCTGCATAGCTTCATGCTTTTGCCATTCTATTTCATTATACCACTTTCCTCTTTCATGAACTTGGTCTTTCACAGCCTTCCATGCAGTGAGTATAATATTTCTTGAAGTAGGGCTCCACTGCTCAAAATCTGGCTTAAGTTCAGCCTGCTCTCTATATCTCTTCTTGGATAGTAGAGCATCTTGCTGTTCTTTCAAATTGGCCTCAGGCTTATCCACTTTCTCAATAACAACCCTGTTAACCTCCTTTGGAGGGCTATACATATCTTGAACTTGCTGATCAATCATATCAAAATCTGGAGGAGGGTAAATGACTTGGGCAACCTCAGGTTGATTGCCTTCAAGTAGACCTGTTTGTATTCCTGACTCAGCCACCATAGCATCATCACATAAAGGTGGATATCCCAATGTGACTCGAATACTATTTGTCACCCATTTGGTGTGCTCTGAGCCAACATGAACCAGCAACCTCTCCCCCTTTATGGCTTCTCTGGTAATATGATCTCTTAGATCTTCCTTCTGAAACCTGATCTGTCCATCCAGATAATTCACACCCTCTTTAAAAAATGGTTTTAACTTTTGAAGCTTGTCAGATATGTTCTTTTGAGAGGTAGTGATAGCAGTTTTAACGGATTCAATAGCATCTTGAAGTTTCTTATCAAATTCTCCCATCTCCTTTGCTCTAGCTTCAGTCAGCCCTGGAGTAGTCTTTTTCAATTCATTAATAATTTCTTGATGAGATTCAGTTAAATTGTCATTCATCCTCAGCTGATTCTCCAAAACATAACTTTGCTTTAAAATAATATCAATAACTTTAGGGATGATGGACTGCTGTTGTTTAGCCAAATACACCACAGCATTACCTCCCTTATGGAAGCAATCTGTCATCTCCTTCTTATGCATATTGACTTCAAATCGAATTGACTTTATATCCTGAGCCAAGTCAAATTGAAAGGACTTATTGCTCTCATCAACATATTTTTCAACAGCCACTCTATGGTCATCTAACTTAACTTGCAAATCAACCATAAACTTGTTATAATTAAATTCAGAATGAGATGGTGGAGTTGTAGTCTATAGAGCCTGCTTATAACCTTTGCTCCTTCTCTTGAAGACAACAAGTTTTCTCTTCTTAGCCATTCTGGCTTCTTCAGTCTCAGATTCAGATGAACTATCAACTTGAACTCTTTCTTGAGGAGGAGGAGGAATATCTGTCTCAGTGCCATGTTGTTCAGCTTCAACATGCACAGACTCCCCCTCAACCATTTGCTCCTTCTCAAGTTCTATCTCCATGTCAAGGGCCTTTTCATTATCTTGCCCCTCTTCTACTCTATTAGTAGCAATATCAACATTTGAAAATAACTCATCAAGAGTATATTCCTTCTGAGCTTGAACATAAGATGTATCAATTAGATCTTCTATATTCAGATCTCTGGAGATATCAATTTGTACTACCTCTTGCACTGGGTCTGACATCTTCTCCCCCTGTACTTGTTCAGTATTGGTAATGTCCTGGGCAGGTGAGTACACTTGCTCCCCCTGCACCTGTGCAGAAATTGAAATATTAGAAATGTCTTTTATAAGAAAATACACCAGCTCCCCCTGCTACTGTACCTGGTCAGGAGTAGTTTCATTCTGGGCAGGAGAATGAGCTTGCTCCCCCTACATCTATGCAGGTATAGTGTCTTGCTGGGCAGGAGTGATCTTCATCCTGCTTCCTCTCTTGTTCTTCTTGAAGCTGCTCAGTATCTTGAGCATGAGAAGAGGATTTCACGGGGGTGTCCTGCCTGCTCTCATCAGGCACATCCTTAGACAGCACCCTATCCCACCTAGAGAACAATCTCATGTCCATCTATCTCATGTGATTGATTTTTGTTCCTGGCAGGTGTTGCATTATCTCAGGGATTACTCCATTCAGATATAAACTCATAATTCTAGCCAGATTTGGCTTCTTGATTCCTTCCTTGATCTTGTCAAAGATTACAGCTGACCAATCAGTTGGAATTGTAAACACAATTCTGGTCATGAGGCTGAACATATAGGCTGAAATCCTATCATGTCCCCCTGGTTTGCACAGAATCACCTTGCCAACTACTTCAGACAGAAATTTCCCTTGCTGATTCATCCCTTTCCTGTTGAAAGCAGCTCCAATCTTCAGTGTGGGATCCAATCCGCACCATTGGATAGCCTCCCTTAACTTAGAAGCAGGGACTTCTTCTTCATTCTCAATTATTGGTAAGTGTAGAATCTTCCTTAGACTTCTTGGGGTAATCTTCACTGTCAACCCATGCACAGTGGATTTTATCTTGAGTGTATCTGAACCTATTGATGCAGAGTTAAAGAATTCATGCACCTCCTTCTTCCATATCTTGGAAGGTTCAGAAACTATAAACTCTAATCCGGATTCGGAAATAAGAGTGATAACTCGTTGAACATCTGTCGGGGCTTCGGCAAAGGCATTCCTTACCAACTCATAACCTTCATTGACGTTGTCTTCAATCTTCGGCGCCATTGTTCAGGTGAGAAAGCTTGAGAGAAGAGAGAGAGAGGAAGTTGACACAGGGTTTCAGTCTCGAAAACCTTGTAAGCGTGTCGACTGAATAATTTCTTGACCTATTTATACCTTCTATTGAAAGAAGATCAAAAGGCGGGCAAAAACAGTCTATATGTGTCGACACAGATGGAATGTGTCGACACAAAATTCTATTGTCTCGACAACAAATCTGTCTACTATGTGTCGACACCAATTGTGGATATGTCGACACCTGAGAGATATAGTATAGAATCAGAAATTCTATGTCGACTCTTAGGATAAGTGTCGACAAAAAATTTGGAAGTGTCGACATCACTATTCTGATGAAGTCGACACTACATTCCTGGATAAGTCGATAATTTAATTCTTAAGTGTCGACACATATTCTCTGTGTCGACACAATATTTCTGACTTATCGACATTACTACACTGAGTCGACACATTATCACTGAATGTGTCGACACTATTTCACTTAGCCAATTTCTGTTTTTGTCAACACCACTTGAGACCATTTGATAATCTAATATATTACTTGTAAGTTTGTTGATAATCTAATCAATGGTCAGCATGCCTAATTCAATTTTAAATTTATTGAATTTTGTTTCATCCAGAGGCTTAGTGAATACATCTGCTATTTGATAATCTGTTTTAACAAATTCCAATGTGATGTCTTCTCTTTCTACATGTTCTCTAAGAAAATGGTATTTAATTTCTATATGCTTAGTTCTACTATGAGAAACAGGATTATTAGCAATAGAAATTGCACTCTTAGAATCACACAAAAGAGGTGTTCTACTTACTTGAATACCATAATCTTTAAGCTGATGCTGTATCCATAATAGTTGTGCACAGCAGCTGCCAGCAGCAACATATTCTGACTCAGCTGTAGAAATAGCCATACTGGTCTGCTTCTTACTACTCCAAGATATCAATCTTCCTCCCAAGAATTGACAAGTACCTGTTGTACTCTTCCTATCCTCTCTACAGCCTACAAAGTCTGCATCTGAATAACCTGTTAGTAGAAAATCTCTATTCCTGGGGTACCAAAGGCCTAGATTAGGTGTGCCCTTAAGATATCTCAGAATTCTTTTGACTGCAGTATAATGAGACTCTTTAGGGCAGGCTTGGTACCTAGCACAGACACATGTAGCATACATAATATCTGGTCTACTAGCTGTGAGATATAGTAGAGAACCAACTATTCCTCTATACAAAGTCTCATCAACAGGTTTACCTGCATTATCTTTGCATATAGGCACACTTGTTCCCATAGGAGTTCTCATGATGGAGGATGACTCCATACCATACTTCTTAATTAATTCTTTGGTAAACTTTGACTGGGATATGGACAAGCCATCATCAGTCTGTCTTACTTGGAGTCCCAAGAAGAACTTTAGTTCCCCCATACTGCTCATCTCAAACTTCCCTTGCATAAGTTTGGCAAACTTTTTACAAAGGTTGTTTTCAGTAGATCCAAAGATTATGTCATCAACATAGATCTGAACTAAGATGATCTTGCCTTTGGATTCCCTAAGGAATAGAGTTTCGTCTATTTTTCCTCTTGAGAATTTATTCTCAATAAGGAAAGTAGACAGGGTTTCATACCAGGCCCTTGGGGCTTACTTTAACCCATACAAAGCTTTTCTAAGCTTATACACATAATCAGGTTTAAGAGGATCTACAAAACCTGATGGCTGCTCTACATATACTTCTTCTTTAAGATCACCATTCAGAAATGCTAACTTTACATCCATCTGGTATACTTTGAAGTCTTGATAGACTGCATAGGCAAGGAACATTCTGATTGCCTCCAGTCTTGCTACTGGGGCAAAGGTTTGATCAAAGTCAATCCCTTCTTCCTGCCTGTATCCTTTAGCAACCAATCTTGCTTTATTTTTCACTATTACTCCATTCTCATCCAACTTGTTCCTGTAGATCCATTTTATCCCAATTATATTGTGGCCTCTTGGTTTAGGAACAAGCTCCCAGACATTGCACCTTCTGAATTGATTCAGCTCCTCTTGCATAGCATCAGTCCAGTGCTGGTCTTGGATGGCTTCTTCAAACTTCTTAGGCTCCATTTGTGACAGGAAACTTGAATGCAGAACTGTGCTTTGACTTCTGCTTCTAGTCTACACTCCCTGTCTTGGATCACCTATTATCTGATCAGATGGATGGTCTCTTAAATGTCTTGTAGCTGGAGGAAGATTCCCTTCTGGTTGAACATCTCCAGCTCCTTCATTATGCTGAACCTCTTGGTTTTCTTCATCTTCTATTGTGTCTTGTACTCCCCTGGACAATAGCCTTCATTTTCCAATACTCCATCTTCCCTTGAAGCTTCAGCAATGGAGAGCTTGTCCATTCTTTTGCTTATAACTGTTGAGTCATTTGATCTACAAGACAACTCACAGTTGATTAATCTTGTTTCATCAAACACAACATGCACAGATTCTTCAACAACTTGAGTAGTCAAGTTGAAGATTCTATAGGCCTTACTATTTGTGCTGTACCCAACAAATATCTCATCCTGGGATTTGGCAGCAAACTTAGTCAAATATGACTTACCATTGTTAAGTATATAACATTTGCAACCAAAGATTCTGAAGTAGGATAGATTTGGTTTTCTACCTTTCATAATCTCATAGGGAGTCTTTTTGTGGCTCTTGGTGATAGAAGCCCTATTGATCACATGACAAGCAGTGTTTACTGCCTCAGCCCAGAAATATTCTGGTAGAGAGGTGTCACTCAATAGAGTTCTACCAGCTTCAATTAATGTTCTATTCTTTCTTTCAGCAATTCCATTTTGCTGAGGTGTTCTTGGTGAGGAGAACTCTTGGAAAATCCCAAAGTCTTCACATAACTTTGTCATGCTTTCAGATTGAAACTCAGTACCATGGTCACTTCTGATTTTGACCACTGTACTATTCAGTTCATTCTGAATTTGCTTTACAAAATTAAGTAAGACACTTGGGGTTTCAGATTTCTGTCTCAGAAAGAACACCCATGTAAATCTAGAATAGTCATCTACAGCCACAAAAGTGTAGACCTTCCTACCTAGACTATGAACTGGCATAGGACCAAAAAGATCCATATGCAAGAGGTATAAGCACCTCACAGAATCCTTGTTTTCAAGGCTTTGAAAGGAGGATTTTGTCTGCTTGCCCTTTTGACATGCTGAGCATATCCCTTCCTTCATACACTTAACTTGAGGACCATTCCTCACTAATTCTTTGATAAAGAGTTGGCCAATTGTCTTGTAGTTAAGATGAGCCAATCTCTTGTGCCACTTAACACAATGAGAAGCATTGTCATCAGCTACAAGACAGATGGGAGAAGCCTTATTCTCACATACAAAATTAAGACAATATACATTTCTCTTCCTATACCCAGTCAAAATGATCTCTTGATCACTTGACCTTTTGATATGACATCCATCCTTAACAAATGAAATGTTATATCCTAAATCACTCAGCTGGCTTATGCTTATTAGATTATGTTTCAAACCTTTTACATAAGCCACTTGGGTGATAGTAATTAGGTTAGAAGAAATGTTACCAAATCCTTTGATGACTCCTTTTTCAGATCCACCAAAGATCACTTTAGGTCCATCTTTGACAGATGAATACTCCTTCAACATCCCCTTTGTTCCAGTCATGTGCCTGGAACAACCACTATCTAAGTACCATATAGGGGCATGGCTACTTGGATACACCTACAACACAGATTTACCTTCCCTTAGAACCCAAGCAAGTCTTGGGTCCTTGGTTCAAGTTAGCTGAAAGTGAAGGGATAGATACTACTCTAGAGGGGGGGTGAATAGAGTTATCAAATTTTGCACAGACAAAACTTAATAGTCTACCCAACTCCCTTGGAGTGAGGTGCGGAATGAAAAGATTATAGATATTGATTTAACCTTAAAGCCTAATACAAGTGTTGTGTACAAACACAAGCTAACTGTAATTACAGTTAAGCTTGGAAAAACCTAAACAGCAACTAGCAGCCTAGTTATATCTATTCACAGCCACAGTACAGGAATTAAACAATTGAATCCAGACGACACAAGGAGATTTATAGTGGTTCCCCAAACAACTTGGGTACGTCCACTCTTCTACCCACACGGTAGGAATCCACTCAGGTTTTTGATCAGGTGCCCTGCCACCAACAGAATCTGATTCAGGTAGATTCAGAAACCCTTTAGACTTTTGATCAGGTGTCTAAAAACCAAGCACAGGTTTTTGATCAGGTGCCCTGCCACCAAGGGATACTTTTGAAGGGAGTAATAACCCTGTACAGGAGGGGGAAGAAGGTTAAGATGTCTTCTCTATTTTACAATAGATTAGAGAAGCACAAAAAGCTTGCACTGAGCTAGAATGCTCTAAAGAATCAAGGCTCCCCCTGGCTCAAAGATGTCCAGGTGAAGTCTTGCTTCAGTGCAGAAACTCTTCAGAAAATTCTGAAGGAAAGAGCTACAAGAAGAAAATAAATAACAAAAAGAAATCTCTTCAAGCAGCTATTCTTCTTCTTCTTCTTCTTCAAAGAAACTCTGAGTTGAACTTCCTGAAAGCAGGAGAACTCAGGTGAAGAAGAGATGAAGATCTTAACACTTCTCAGTTAGATGGAGTTTGCTGAGAGCAGGAAGCTTGAGCTTGAAGAAGGCTTGAGTGCTTTTGAATATGTGTGTAACACTAGCTTCAATCCTTCTGCAAAGGGTCCTTTATATAGTAGCAGCAAGCAACGGCTCTCTTCCATTTGAATTCTTTGTCTTCTTGTGAGCCTTGAGACCTGGGCTGTAAATATCAAGAAGACAGAAATATCTCTGCAGCAATACATTCCATAAAAAGGAATAAATCTCTTTCTAAGAAGCTGCAGGTTTAAATCAAATAAACAGAGGACTAAATAAAGTCACATCAGAAATAAACTCTTTATAGCAAAGAAGAAGACTTTTCAGTCCAACGGCTATAAAGGGGTTGACAGCAGATAAAGTAATTTAAATAGACAGCTAATAAGACAAACAACTTTATCTTAAAAGCTTTGAACTCAGGCAAATAGAATGAAGTAAATAATGCCTGGAAACTTTATCATACAGCTTGAAGTAGTGTGCCAGAAAATGTATTAAATTAATTAAATATAATAAATAAATACAAAATACAAAGGCAGGCAGAAAACGTCGAACGACCTTCGGAGATCGTCGACCGACGCACGGAGATCGTCGATCTATCGGGCAGATAGTCGAACGATCCGGATAGTCGACCTATCGAAGAAGATAGTCGAACTACCCCGGGAGATAGTCGATCTATCAGAGCAGATAGTCGAACTACCAGATAGTCGATCTATCAGGACAGATAGTCGAACTATCAAGCGCACAGAGATAGTCGACCTATCAGGCAGATAGTCGACCTACCTCAGAAAACAGATAGTCGACCTATCAACAGATAGTCGACCTATCAACGCAGAACAGATAGTCGACCTATCAACAGATAGTCGAACTATCAGCGCAGAACAGATAGTCGACCTATCAACAGATAGTCGAACTATCAGCGCAGAACAGATAGTCGACCTATCAACAGATAGTCGAACTATCAGCGCAGAACAGATAGTCGACCTATCAACAGATAGTCGAACTATCAGCGCAGACCAAGGCGTCGACCAACTGATAGACGATCGTCGATCAGTCGATAGACGATAGTCGAACGGCGTTCGACTATGGTCGAACGAAAAACCTACTTAACCAAATTCTCAATTTGGAAAAGCGAGGACTCTACAGCTAGACTCCTAACCATTGACCATAGATATTTCTTGGGTCAAGGAGCACAAAGGAGAGGACTAAACTCAAATCAAACTAGGGTACCAACAATCTCCCCCTATTTGAGTTAAGTCTCTCAGAAACTAAAACAGCTAGCAATAGAATACTAAAAATAATTTAAGCAAAATAATCAATAAACTGGCAGATTGTCAATCAGATAAATAAATATAACACAGCGGTTAAATTAAACTATTATGAATCTTTAGAGTCAGGTAATGGATCAGAAGAACTAGAGACAAAAGAAATTTTTCTAAGCGGGTCATCTGATTCCTTCTTTGACATCTTCAAATCCTGAGCCCCAATGATCTTTAGTTCTGTAGCTCTGGGGACAACAGCTTCAGGATGTTTTTCCATGTACTTTGCTGGATCAAATATCTCAGGATTGACTTGGAATTTCTCAAATTCTTTCTTTCTATATGCTGACATTGTAGTAAAACCAGTTGTATCTTTACCTTCAGCTCTTGCTTTTCTTATTTGGGCTGCACCTACAAGCTCTTGAAAGCGAGCCATCCTAAAATTAGGATCGAGCTCGGGATTTTCATATACGGGCTCTGGAGAAGCAGCAGCTATTATATCTAGATAAAACATTAGAAAACTTAGCAAAAGGAACTTGCTAGAAGGTTTTAAAACACTGTAAACTATTTACCTTTCGAAACATTCTTCTCAGATTGAATTGGAGAAAGAGGTGGGGAAAAGGTTGGTCTTTGGGCCACAACCTCCTTCACAGGTCTTTGAGAACCATAAGATGATTTGCTTTGAGAACTTTGATGACCTTGCCTTGGTTGGGGCTGAGCAGATGCAGATTTTCCATGGGCGGCAGATTGACTAGCAGGTAGATTCTCAGAGGCTCCTGCACCTGGAGGTGGAGGAGGACCTTTGGGAGTCCATCTGGAGACTGGACTGTCATACCTCTTAGTTCTCTTCCTTTCTTTTTGCTGATTTTTCGAGAACCACATCCAATGCTTAAAATCTTTAGATTTGGGGTCAATGCCCTTCAAAATATAGTACGGAGTGTCATTATCCTTATTTGGAGGTGGAGGAGGAGCTTTTCTCTTCTTTGCAGCAGATTTCTTTCTCTTTGATTTTTCAGAAATATCAGACTCATCATCATCATCAGAGTGGGATGATGGAGGGTTCTCATAGGGATCATAGGCTTCTGAGACAGCCTTTTCTTTAATCTTTGAAGCAGATTTCTCCCTTTCTTCTTCTATGGCATCCAAAGCCAGAAGGGAGTCTAAATCTAAACCAGGAGAATCATCCCAGATGGATGACTTCTCAAATTGCAAATCTTTCTCTTTTTCTTGTAAAGATTTTACTCTTAAGTCCCAAGCAGCCCTTGCTTGAATTTCTTCCAAACTTAAAACAGGAGAATCAACTTTGATTTCCTCTTGATTTTCATCCTCTTTATCATCTAAAAACACATCCAATTCTGGATCTAATTGAGTATCAGAATCACTTGGAGCAGCCACAGAAACAACTGCTATTTTCTGGGCAGTTGAATCTTCTTTAATAATATCTGTAGAATTACGAATACATGTCTGCTAAATAAGCTTGAATCATACCTTCAAGGTATTCACATACTATCAAATTAATAGATTCATCGACAAAACGAATGAAAGAATTACCTTCATATTTAACCATCTCCCAGCATTCATTCAGATAAGAAGTTACAATTCCTTCCAGGAATCTAACTATCATAGGAGTGGTTAGATCTTCTAAGCATACTTTCACAGCAATTTCAGATAATAGTATTCCATCTGCTATTTCTTTCTCAGTCAAAACTGGAGCTGCAACTTGCTCAACTGGAGCAATCTCTTCCTGATCAGTCATAACAACATCTGGAACTTCTTCTGGCTGGGCAGACAAGACTGAATCTTTCATAACTGGAGGAGAGGCAGGAAGGCCTGAGACATCTTCATTGAACATCTCCCCCTGCCTGATTTCAGTAGGTACTGAAACCAGGCACCTAGAGGTAGATGGCTCAGCAGACGTTGAGATGGATTGGATGGAGGCAGCCAAACGATCAATGGAGGCGGCAAGGGGAGCGATTGCCTCGTCAATCATGATTTTGATTGATGGGGTAATCAGTTCCACAATGCACGAGATGATCTCAGGAGAGATTTCAACAGATGATGGATGAGAGGTTGATGGGGCAGCAGCAGATATGGTAGATGTGCTGGGATGAGAAATAATGGGGACTGGGGATCGAGCTGGAGATGCAGCAGGAGAATGAGCAGGGGATGGAGAATGAACTGGGGAATTAACGGGAGATGCATGAGGAGTAAGAATTCTCTCTGCTCCTAACAAATCGAAACTAGGAGCAGATATCCTAGCCAGATATGCAGGGAGAGGAGAGACTGGAGGGGAAGAGGAAACAACCGTAGTTATTTCAGGTGCAGCAGAAGAAGAAGGTCGTACCTCAGCTGAAGTTGATGGTACTTCAACTGAGGCAGACGGCAAAGCAGAGGAGGAGGAAGGGAGAGCTGAGCCAGCTTCACTAGGTTGAGGAGCGACTGAAACAGTCCTTGTGTCCTCAGATTGTGCTGGAGTAGACTTCATGAACGTCCTCTTCCACTTGGAGAACAGATGAGGGTCCATCTTCTTGCTGGCATTGATGGTAGTTGCGGCAGAACTCAGCAGCTGGGGAAATTTCTCCTTCAGAAAAATACCTATAACCCTTCCGAGGGTAACTTCCTTCTTTCCATTCTTCTTCCTGATCAAATCAAACAGAACAGCAGCCCAATCGATCCTTTTCCGATTAACAATTGCACACATAAGTGCGAATTGTTGCCTTGTTATGTTATCATGGGCGGAGTGCTTGCCCAGAATCACTTTTCCAACTATCTCAGCGAGGAACTTAATCTTGAAGGGGAAGTTTACCTTGAGCAGCTTGGTGGGAATGCCCTCGGCATGTCCCAGCTCGACCAGCATCCTTCCGAACTCCTGAGCATCTTGCTCATAATCTTCATCACCAATAACTAAACCGAAAACATCAGAAAGAACGGCCAGAGTCAGGGTAGCTTCTACTCCGCCGATGGTACCGATCATCGCTTCGTCTGTGGAAGACGACGTGAAAGCCCATTCTTTTATTTCTGGAATATTAATCTTGATCCTTTCAGACATCAGCTTCTCTAAACCTTGATCTCTGCAAAGCTGGAGAACTTCCACTATCCCGGCATCGCAAACGCTGAAAGCTTCAAAATCTACACTGAAACCTGCATCGAACTTGACGACGGCTAGAACAGCTGGAGAAATCGCCATTGATCTGCTGGAGAAACGCGAGAAGGAGGAGGAAGACGAAGGGGACGGAGCAGCAGAAAATCGCAAGCGGGAAAGCAGAATGCGAAAGGGCACGCTCCGTCGACGATAAAACAACAGATCTTTTAACCTAGGTCGACTATCGGCTTTATATTGAACCGGATATAGTCGGTCTATTAAAAAGATCTTGACCCGATGGTCGAACGGTCGTTCGACGATCGGCTCAGAAGCAGAGTAGTCGGACAATCGTTCGACTATTTCTGGCTTCTCAAACAACAGGCTGTCGTCGTCCAGAGATCGACGATGAGCCCAAGCCGTTCGACGATGGTCGAACGTCGATCGACGATCTTCAAACAGATAAGCTATCATTAACCAGAGGTCGACGATAGGCTTAAACCGTTCGACTATCTTCGAACGTCGTTCGACTATCTTCAAACAGACCTCAACATAGGCAGATATCGTCACACTTAGTCTCGTCCATTGATCATGCCTAGTTGGACTAAAAAGAACAGATGCTTCTGTTCATCTAAAGGCTTGGTGAATATATCACCTCTCTGAAACTCAGTGGATATGAACTCAAGACAGATCTTGTTCTTTTCCACACAATCTCTCAGGAAATGGTGCCTAATCTCAATGTGCTTCGTTCTAGAGTGGTGCACTGGATTTTGTGCAATAGAGATAGCACTGGTACTATCACACATGATCTTGGTGTTCTTGTGTGAGTAACCATAATCCACAAGCTGGTTTTGAATCCACAGGATCTGTGAACAACAACTAGCAGCAGCTATATATTCAGCCTCTGCAGTTGAAGTTGAGACAGAAGCCTGCTTCTTACAGAACCAAGAGACCAATCTCTCTCCCAGGAACTGACAAGTTCCTGAGGTGCTCTTCCTGTCAACTCTGCAACCAGCATAATCAGAATCAGAATATCCAATTAATTCAAACTCTGACTCAGCTGGGTACCAAAGTCCTAGATCTGGACATCCTTTCAGGTATCTCAGGATTCTCTTTAAAAGAATCAGATGAGATTCCTTGGGGTTGACCTGGAATCTAGCACAAAGGCATGTAGCAAACATTATATCTGGCCTACTTGCAGTTAGATATAATAGGGAACCAACAATGGCCCTATAATTCTTTTGATCAACTGGCTTGCCGTGATCATCAGAATCAATAACTACATTAGTAGCCATGGGTGTAGGCATTGCTGAAGCATCAGCCATCCCAAATTTCTTTACCAATTCCTTGGCATATTTGGATTGGGAGATGAAGATACCATCAGCATCTTGCTTAACTTGGAGACCAAGAAAGTAAGACAGCACACCCATGCTACTCATCTCAAATTAGAGTGCATCAAGTTGGAAAACTTTTTGCAAAGTTTGGGATCAGTGGAGCCAAAGATAATATCATCTACATACACCTGAACTAACAGGATTGTGTCCTTGTGATGCTTAACGAAAAGGGTTCTATCAACTACTCCCCTAGTGAAGTTGTGCTCTAACAGGAAACTAGCTAAGGTCTTATACCAGGCCCTAGGAGCTTGCTTTAGTCCATAAAGAGCTTTTTGCAACTTAAAAACATGAGAAGGCTGAGTTGAAGAAACAAACCCTGGTGGTTGTTCAACAAACACCTCTTCCTTAAGCTCACCATTCAGGAATGCACTTTTGACATCCATTTGGAACACCTTAAACTTCATGAAGGCTGCATAGGCCAAGAAGATCCTTATTGCTTCTAGCCTTGCAACAGGAGCAAAGGTTTGGTCATAGTCTATACCTTCCTCCTGTCTGTAGCCCTGAGCTACAAGCCTAGCTTTATTCCTTACTATTATTCCATTTGCATCTAACTTGTTTCTGTACACCCACTTGGTGCCTATGATCAGTTGGCCTTTAGGTCTTGGAACCAAAGTCCAAACTTTACATCTCTCAAACTGATTGAGCTCCTCTTGCATTGCAATGATCCAGTGGGGATCTAGCTCTGCATCTTTAAAGGTGAGGGGTTCAACCTGTGAGAGGAAACAAGCATGCATCACATCCTGTCTTAATTGATGTCTTGTTTGCACACCAGCTGATAAGTCTCCAATCACTTGAGATGTGGGGTGATCTCTAAGTGTGACAATATCAGCAGGTGGGATGTGATCTTCAGCAACAGTTGGGATTAATTCCTCAGGAGGAATTTGATCTACTGTTGGTGGAACAACAACAGCTTCAACAGCTTCAGCAATGTCTTCATCACTGTCTGATTCAGTGATCTGAAGAGTTGAAAGTTGAAGGATTTCTTGAGGGGCATCATGTACCTGCAAGGAACTGGAGGGAGGAGAATTTTCCTTCTCCTTGTAAAACATCTGATGCTCATCAAATGATACATGCACAGATTCTTCTATCTTACAGGTTGATTTGTTATAAACCCTATAAGCTTTGCTTACTTGGGAATATCCAAGCATGATTCCCATTGAAGCTTTTGCTTCAAACTTTCTAATATATTCTTTATTATTGTATGAATATACACAATACAGCCAAAAATTCTAAAGTAATTAATTTTTGGTTTCTTTCCTTTAAGCAACTCATAAGGAGTTTTACACTTAAGTTTGTGTATCAAACTTCTATTTAAGACATAATTGGCTGTACTAACAGCTTCTGCCCAATAGAATAGAGGCATGTTAGCATCTGCCAACAATGTGCTAGCAGCTTCAATTAGTGTTCTATTCTTCCTTTCAACTACCCCATTTTGTTGGGGAGTTCTAGGAGCTGAGAAGCTATGTTTGATACCTTCTCTCTCACAGAATTCTTGCATGAGAAGAGAGTCAAACTCAGTACCATGATCACTTCTGATCAAGGCCACATGAGTAGAGTACTCAGTCTGCACACAAAGTAGAAAGTCTGTAAGGGCTTTGAAGTTATCAGACTTAGTTCTCAAAAAGAAAACCCAACTGAACCTAGAGAAGTCATCTACAATCACTAAAGTGTAATACTTCCCTCCTAAACTCTGTACATTTATTGGGCCAAAGAGGTCCAAATGTAATAAATACAGGATTCTAGGAGAATCACTTTTATTTACAGATTTAAATGAGTTCTTGGTTTGCTTGCCTAGCTGACAAGCCTTGCATAGACTCTCCTTCTTGTAGGGGCAAGAAGGTAAGCCTCTAACAAGGTTGTGCTTAGATAACCTAGATATATTTTTCAGGTTTACATGACTAAGTCTTTTATGCCATAAAGAATTATTATTAAGGGTTAATTCATTAAACAAGCAGATTTCAGAATGAGATGAATTAAAATCTACTAAATAAATATTGCCTATTCTATTACCTATTAAAACAACATCATTATTTAAAGTAATACTGCAAGAGGAGTTAGAAAAAGAAACCTGGTAGCCAGCATCACATAGCTGGCTAACTGAAATCAGATTATGCTTTAGTCCATTGACATAAGCAACTCTCTTGAATGTAACAGCTCCAATCGTGATCTTGCCATATCCTTCTGTCTGACCACAGCTGGAGTCTCCAAAGATAACCTTTGGGCCGAGCTTAGCTTTGTACTTTGATAGAAGCTCTTTGTTTCCTGTCATATGCTTAGAGCATCCACTATCCAAATACCACTTGTTTTGAGTGATTGGATAGGCCTTCACCTGCAAAACAACTATTTAGACAGAGTGGACCCAGGTAACCTTGGGTCCCTTGTTTTTCACATAAGAAAAACTGGAAATATAAGAAAATGCAGGCTGAGGGTGATAGCCTAGTGGGTGAGATCTCCTAGGTGGGATTCTCCATGCAGATGATGGGTCAACAAACCTAGGGTTTCTATTTTCATTTAGGTTTCTATGATACTGATTATGATTTCGAAAATCATGTTGAAATCGTCGATCGACGTTCGACGATGGGCGCTCCGATCGTCGACCTTCGTTCGACCATGGAGCTTCCGATCGTCGAGCTTCGTTCGACGCTCTTTGCATTTCTTTAAAAAATTTCTTTCTCTTTTCTCTCTTAGCCTTATTTAATGTTTTATTTACAAGGTTTACTTGCTCAGTGTTCTTCTTTCCACTAGCTGAAATGAAGTTCACTGGAGTTGAAAGGTTATTTTTAAGGAGGACTGGGGGTTCACTGGGAGAAGCTCCTAAGCCTAATTTATCATTACCTGACCTAGTGTTGGTCATGCTGGTAATTTCTAACAGCTTAAGGCTTCTACCATTAAGGGATTCTTCTAATCTCTTAGACTTAGCTAATTCTACTTTAAGAAATTTGATTTCTTCACTACAAGTAGTGAGTTCTTCCTTTAACCTAACATTTTCAGAGGCTGTTGATTCAGAGTCAGCTAGCCTATTTCTAAGTTCTTTTATCTCTTTTTCTGAACTAATTAAATCTAAACATAAAGATTTAAATTCTAACTTAAACTCTTCTGAAGTAAAATCATAAGATGAAAGTACCTCATCTTCAGTAGGCATCTCTTCATCAGAGTCAGAACTCTCTGCAGCAGAGTGGTTGCTGCAGGCATCTATTGCCATGAGGCAAACTTCTTTTGCCTTCTTTTCTTCTTCATCCTCACTAGAGCTTGAGGATGAGGATTCTTCATCAGAATCACTCCAGGTTTCAGCAATGAAACCTCTCTCCTTCTTCTTGTTTTTGTAGGAGGATGGCTTGGAGTGCTTCCTGTGTTGTTCTTTATCTTTTCTCTTTTCTTTGTTTTTCTCCTCTGGACACTCTGGCAAGATGTGTCCAGGCTTCCTGCAACCATAACAAATAATTTCCTTAGCAGGAGATCGATCATACCTTGGTTTGTCTTCATGACGTGAAGACTTCTTTCTGAATTCTTTTCTCCCCATCTTGAGAAATCTCTTGGCAAACAGTGCCATGAGTTCCTCATTGGATTGGCTGCTTTCAGAAACATCTGCAGCCTTAAGAGCTAGAGATTGCTCTTTTCTTGTTGGAGTGGGGGTCTTGGCTTCAGCTTCTGCTTCTCTGGTCTTCAGCACTTGCTCAAAAGACTTGAGCTTGCCGAGGAGAGCTTCAGTTGAGATCTCATTGGTACTTCTGGCTTCTTTGATGGGCCAGATTCTTAGATCCCATGTGCTAGGGAAGCACATAAGAATCTTATCATTGACCTCTGTCAATGATATGACCTTGTCCAGGGTCCTCAGCTCATTGATGATTGAGCTGAGCCTGGTGTACATTGCTTCAACTGATTCAGCATCAGTCTTCTTGAAATTCTCATACTGTGAGATCAGGTTGGACCTTCTGTCCTTCCTTTCATCAGCTGAACCAGCTACAATCTGGTTCAGTGTGTCCCACATGGCCTTAGCTGAGGAGCAGTTAGCCACCTTCTGGAACACCTCATCAGACATAGTCTGAGCCAGTATGTTCATTGCTTTGGCATCAGCAATTTTGGCCTTCTTGTACTCATCATTATAGTCTGGAGGAGGCACTGCACTCATATCAGATGATGAGGCAGTGGCAGCAGCAGGTGCTCTTGGGGGACCTAACAAAATAGAAGCAAAAATACTCTCATCAATAGAGTTCATATATAATTTAATCCTTGCCTTCCAGATGCCAAACTTTGCTAAGTTGCATGCTGGAGGTCTGGTGCTTGAATAATCCTTAGACTGGGCCATGATAGTGAATATCTATAAACTCTTGGTATCTATCAGGATCTTGTGACTTAGGTGTTAGCCTATACAGTCAGTCAACCTCCCTCTGATACCAATTGAAAGTGAAGGGATAGATACTACTCTAGAGGGGGGGTGAATAGAGTTATCAAATTTTGCACAGACAAAACTTAATAGTCTACCCAACTCCCTTGGAGTGAGGTGCGGAATGAAAAGATTATAGATATTGATTTAACCTTAAAGCCTAATACAAGTGTTGTGTACAAACACAAGCTAACTGTAATTACAGTTAAGCTTGGAAAAACCTAAACAGCAACTAGCAGCCTAGTTATATCTATTCACAGCCACAGTACAGGAATTAAACAATTGAATCCAGACGACACAAGGAGATTTATAGTGGTTCCCCAAACAACTTGGGTACGTCCACTCTTCTACCCACACGGTAGGAATCCACTCAGGTTTTTGATCAGGTGCCCTGCCACCAACAGAATCTGATTCAGGTAGATTCAGAAACCCTTTAGACTTTTGATCAGGTGTCTAAAAACCAAGCACAGGTTTTTGATCAGGTGCCCTGCCACCAAGGGATACTTTTGAAGGGAGTAATAACCCTGTACAGGAGGGGGAAGAAGGTTAAGATGTCTTCTCTATTTTACAATAGATTAGAGAAGCACAAAAAGCTTGCACTGAGCTAGAATGCTCTAAAGAATCAAGGCTCCCCCTGGCTCAAAGATGTCCAGGTGAAGTCTTGCTTCAGTGCAGAAACTCTTCAGAAAATTCTGAAGGAAAGAGCTACAAGAAGAAAATAAATAACAAAAAGAAATCTCTTCAAGCAGCTATTCTTCTTCTTCTTCTTCTTCAAAGAAACTCTGAGTTGAACTTCCTGAAAGCAGGAGAACTCAGGTGAAGAAGAGATGAAGATCTTAACACTTCTCAGTTAGATGGAGTTTGCTGAGAGCAGGAAGCTTGAGCTTGAAGAAGGCTTGAGTGCTTTTGAATATGTGTGTAACACTAGCTTCAATCCTTCTGCAAAGGGTCCTTTATATAGTAGCAGCAAGCAACGGCTCTCTTCCATTTGAATTCTTTGTCTTCTTGTGAGCCTTGAGACCTGGGCTGTAAATATCAAGAAGACAGAAATATCTCTGCAGCAATACATTCCATAAAAAGGAATAAATCTCTTTCTAAGAAGCTGCAGGTTTAAATCAAATAAACAGAGGACTAAATAAAGTCACATCAGAAATAAACTCTTTATAGCAAAGAAGAAGACTTTTCAGTCCAACGGCTATAAAGGGGTTGACAGCAGATAAAGTAATTTAAATAGACAGCTAATAAGACAAACAACTTTATCTTAAAAGCTTTGAACTCAGGCAAATAGAATGAAGTAAATAATGCCTGGAAACTTTATCATACAGCTTGAAGTAGTGTGCCAGAAAATGTATTAAATTAATTAAATATAATAAATAAATACAAAATACAAAGGCAGGCAGAAAACGTCGAACGACCTTCGGAGATCGTCGACCGACGCACGGAGATCGTCGATCTATCGGGCAGATAGTCGAACGATCCGGATAGTCGACCTATCGAAGAAGATAGTCGAACTACCCCGGGAGATAGTCGATCTATCAGAGCAGATAGTCGAACTACCAGATAGTCGATCTATCAGGACAGATAGTCGAACTATCAAGCGCACAGAGATAGTCGACCTATCAGGCAGATAGTCGACCTACCTCAGAAAACAGATAGTCGACCTATCAACAGATAGTCGACCTATCAACGCAGAACAG
This sequence comes from Platanthera zijinensis, assembly GCA_039513925.1. Lineage (NCBI taxonomy): Eukaryota > Viridiplantae > Streptophyta > Magnoliopsida > Asparagales > Orchidaceae > Platanthera > Platanthera zijinensis. Next base: position 59,281,145 of record CM077079.1, on the reverse strand, counting down.
ATAGTCGACCTATCAACAGATAGTCGAACTATCAGCGCAGAACAGATAGTCGACCTATCAACAGATAGTCGAACTATCAGCGCAGAACAGATAGTCGACCTATCAACAGATAGTCGAACTATCAGCGCAGAACAGATAGTCGACCTATCAACAGATAGTCGAACTATCAGCGCAGACCAAGGCGTCGACCAACTGATAGACGATCGTCGATCAGTCGATAGACGATAGTCGAACGGCGTTCGACTATGGTCGAACGAAAAACCTACTTAACCAAATTCTCAATTTGAAAAAGCGAGGACTCTACAGCTAGACTCCTAACCATTGACCATAGATATTTCTTGGGTCAAGGAGCACAAAGGAGAGGACTAAACTCAAATCAAACTAGGGTACCAACATTAGCATTAACAAAGCTACCATTATCTCTTCTAACAGGTAGACTATTGTTCTTTCTAACACTTGTGTTATACCAGCAGTCTAGTGCAAAATGGCCTCTCTTACCACAGCACCAACATTCAAACCTATTGTATCTAGTTCTAGATACATCCTTGACAAAAGAATTTCTGTCCATTGCTGGTGCTGCAGCTCCTTCACCCACTGATTTTTTATAACCATTGGGTTTATGAACATAGGTAGGCCTGTTGGCAGTTACACCCTTGTTTTTCAGAACATTAGACTTAATATGACCATGAATATTTTCATGATCATATAGGTTAGAAGGCACTTCCACCTTTCTAAACTTAATAGGGACTGAAAAGTTCAGTGGCTTGACAGGAGCTTTGCCTTTCCTCTTGAATTGGCCAGCCCTGGAGTTACCTTTGAATCCTAATCCTGCCTTACCCTTTTGATTCATAAATTCATCTATCAAGGGTAAGACAGACTTTGGCTTAGAGTAACTAGCCACTAAATCTTTTTCAATTCTTAGTCTGGCCTCCAGACTCTTCACTTGATCATTGGTATAATTAATTGTGCCCATCTGAATAATAGTTATAGTCTTTAGCTTGGCAATTTCATTTAACTTCTGATCAATTACTTTCTCTAACTCAGTTGCAGCTACCCTTAGTTTAGCAATTTCATGAGCCTGAAGTTTAATCAGGTTCTTGCTTTTCTTAAGGGCCTGCAACAAGTCCCCATACTTATCTATCAATTGATAGACATCTCCTTCAGATTCAGATGCATCTACATCACTTGATGCAGATGTAGCTGATTCTGTACTTGTACTACAAACAGATTTCATAGAAGGACATTGTACCTTATTAGGACCAGACTGATTCTGGCATATGTCCTCTTCTGATCCTGCCATCAGTCCCATGCACTGATGATCCTTTTGTTCATTGATGGAGTCTAGCAACTGCAGAAACTCCTCTTCTTCAGATGCATCATATAGTCCAATATATGCTTCTGCTTCAGATTCTGACTCTGAAGTTGACTGATCTGTTAGGCTCTTATCTTTCTTTGCAACAAAGGATTTCTCCTTCTTGCCCTTTTGATGAGTCTTCTTCTTGTCTGAAGACTCCTTTCTCTTATCAGGACAGTCAGCCACTACATGTCCAGGCCTATTGCAACAATAGCTGACAATCTTTGAAGTAGTGGCTTTGCTGGGCTTTGATCTACTCTTATCTTTCCTTGATGACTTTTCTTTTGATAATAGTCATCAACTTGCTGTGAAGTGGAGGGCTTAGACTTCCACTGCTTCTTCTTCAAGAACCTTTGGAATTGCCTTGTGAATGCAGCAAAGTCTGCATCTGAATCACAGCTTTCTGAATCCTGATAATCTGAATTTTCTGAATTAACTTCTGCAATTTCCTTAGGAGGGGATGGTGATATCCTCCTATTCTTTCTGATGGATTCTGCATTGAATGCCACAGTCTTTTCTCTATGCTCTCCTCTTGAATTCTTTTCCTCCTCCTTCCTCACCATAAGTTGCATTTCATAGGACAACAGCTTTCCAAACAAGGTGGGAGGAGAGATCTCTGTCAATTTAGCCACTTCTCTTATGGCACAGATCTTTGTGTCCCAATCCTTTGTCAAGGATCTTAAGAATTTGTCATTCAGTTCATAGGTACTGAAGACTCTTCCATAGGACATTAACTCATTCACAATTCTATAGAATTTCTTATAGCATTCAGTTATGCTATCAGTTTTTCCTTGTTTAAAACTTTCATATTCCTGGTTGAGCATAGACTTCCTATCCTGTCTTACTTCTTCAGATCCCTCCATGTAGACAATCAAGGTGTCCCACATTTCTTTGGAGGTCTTGCAGTGAATCAGATTCTGAAATGTAGAATCATCTATGGCACTCACAATAATATTCTGAGCTCTCTTGTCCATGGTTGCCAAAATGACTTCATCCTTGGTCATTTCAGAATAACTCTTTGGAGTTTGAATATTAGCATCAAGAACTGATACCTTCATTAGAATGATGGGTCCTTCCTGAACTGTGATGTATATTCTTGGGTCAGATGCTTCCATGAATAATATGACTCTTTCTTTCCAAATTCCAAAGATTTCCTTCCTGCAGATGGGTAACTTCATTGACCCTAACTCCTTGTGATTTTCTCCAGAACCCATCCTCTTGAATCTTGATTCTGCCTTTTTGATCTACCTCAGACTGTTAAGTCCTTTTTGAGGAACCTCCCTCTGATACCACTTGATAGTTTTACTTTCAAGACTACCTAAAACACCTAGAGGGGGGGGGGGGGTGAATAGGTTCTAATTGCTTGTTTATATTTTTAGGCAGAATTCAATCACAGAATTAAAACATTCAGCACAGCAATCACAGAAATCTAAACATCACAGATTGCATAATGTTTTATAGTGGTTCCCCAAGGTTTGGGTACATCTACTTTCCCCCTTCACCTATCTAGCAGTATGCTAGATTCGGCCAAACTTCCACTATTCTCAGATCCTCAGATCCTACAGCTCAGAACCTGGATAGGTTCCTACAACTCAGGCACAACTGCCCTACCTCAGCCTTACCATAAGGCCTACAACTCAGAGAAGAACCTTCTCCTACACTCAGGCAAACAGCCCTACCACTCAGAGATTAACTCTCCTACACTCAGCCTTTATATCACAGGCTTACAACTCAGATCTGTCTAAAACAGATCCTATAGAAATTTAGAAAAGAAGTTTTAATGTCTTGCCTTTGTTGAGAGAGAAGAGGACAAGACAATTCTTGATCAGCTGATGAAATCAACTGAATCTGAGCTTTCTTCAAAGCTTTTTGAATCTGAACTTAGCTGAGTTGATTTCCAAACAGCTTCTTGAGAAACCACTGATGGCTTCCTTCTTCTTCTTCAAAATGGGTGGATCCCTCTCTATCCAACACCTTTGATGATACTTCTGAATTCTTGTTAGAACTCTTCTTAGATCAATCCTGAGATCGTCTTCTTAGATCTTCTGATGAAGATCTACTTTTAGAGTATTACTCCTTCTTGATTTGATTTCTCAATTTGATTGCCAAAGTTCAATCTTTTTCTCATAATCATTCTTCTTTCTGAATCTATCTATTTATAGACCTTCTTAATGGTAACCGGCTGATTCGGTTTATAACTGTCTTCTGACAAGTCTGACAACATCAGTTAACTGGCTGCAACCCACAGCTGTCAAGTCTTCAAACAGATCCTGTGCCTTAGTCTTGGTCAGCAATGTGTTGAGACAGACTGTCAGGAAGTGTCGAGACCAACTGTCTATATGTGTCGACACAAGTAACTTTGGTGTCGACACAACCTTTGATGATGTCGACAAGTTTGACTTTAAGTCGACACAGCTTCTTCAGAAAATAACTTGGTCTTGACTTTGCAGTGTGTCGACACAAGTCCTGTGTGTCGACATAGTTATTGTAGATTCAGAACTCAGTATGTGTCGACACAGCCTTCAGGTGTCGACACATCAATTGTCGACTCTACCATCATGTGTCGACTCTGTCTCATTGTGTCGACTATCTCCTTCTGCGTCGAGGTCGACTATCTTTTAGTTAGTCGACACTGCTTCCCAGTGTCGACACAAATGTGGTCGACTATCTTCCTGTGAGTCGACACTGCTTCCCAGTGTCGACACAAATGTGGTCGACTATCTTTCTCTGTGAGTCGACACTGCTTCCCAGTGTCGACACAAATGTGGTCGACTATCTTTCTCTGTGTCGACACAGCTTCCTTCAAGTGTCGACACAAATATTCTGAAGTGTCAACACTGTTTCTTCAGGTGTCGACACATGGACTTAAAATATTTTTCTGCATTCTTTAACACTTCTTCACCTGCACATGTCAACTTAAAAGAACATCAAATACACCTTGATGTATGTCATTGAGCTAAGTTGGGCTTCTTCAAATTAGGTACACATTTTCCAATGTACCCAACACTAATCATATAACTTATGAAATTTCATAAAGTATAGTTGATAGTGGTTTTCCTGAGCGTCGGCAGTTATCCTTTGCTCGACGTGGCATCATAGCGAGTGTTTTCTCCTACTCTGATAATTCGTTTTCTTCGGAGAAAATGTGGGTTGTGACAGTTGGTATCAGAGGGAGGTTGCTTGACAAGTTAGTCGGGTAACCATCCCTTTTGATTGTATTAGCAGTTTAGCATCATGTCATTCACACACCGATATGTCATCAACATGTCTTGGCAAAAGCACAAACACTACACTCATAGCATAACATGAAGTATACGGGGCATATTATGTAGTATGGGATGCATAATATGTGTTCGTATATGGATCCACCATAGGGGCAACATGTGAGGGTTATGTAGTATGGGATGCATAACCTCACCATATGAATTCAACTAGCTCGTTTTCTTTTCGTTGTATGAAAATGTTATGTAGTATGGGATGCATAACATTTTCTTGTGTATGCCGCTCATAACATGCATTAGGGCCTTTTTAGACTGTATAGCACAAACATACATAACATAACATTGCATAAGCACAGCGTGCCAAGCTAAAGACTGACAAGATGACATATGTACACACATAAGTTTTCGAGTCAAAAATAATATAAGTCATGCATTCCCGATCTAGGCACAAGAGTTAGTATGGTGGTGGTTAACCATCCTAGGTTAAGGCATAACATCAATTCTTTTAAAAATAAACTCCCAGAGCAAGTTTAATAGCTTTAAGTTCATATTTATGTATGTATTGTCTGTACTTGTAGTTAGTTGCAGCTGTTGTACTAGGATCTGGCTAAGGTTGCTATGATTTTAGGATGGCGATACGCCCTTCGACTAGATCGACCCCCCTATCTGAGGGTGAGTCATCGAAAGCGCAGAATGATGCGGTGATCGAGAGCCTGCGACAGAGTAGCGATTCCTTGAGCAGGCAGATGGTGGAGATGCGAGCCCAGATCCAGTCTCTGGTGGCAGTTGTGGCAGGACAGACTCAGGGAGTGCAAGGCCCTGTAGGGGGGTCAGCTGTTCCTCCTCCTCCTACACCCCTGAGACCTCCAGTGGTGGTGCCAGCGGAGATGGCATTTATCTCATAGTTTTAGAGACTTAGCCCCCTATTTACGATGGGAAGGCAGATTTCATGGTCATAGACGATTGGCTGATCTCCATGGAGGAGATATTCTCGTACTCCGATATTTAAGATGATCAAAGAGTGATGATGGCCTCCTATCAGCTCAAGGGTTTTGTTAAGAGTTGGTGGCTTAGAGAAAATGAGAGCTTGGTAGTTGGTTTCTCTTGGGAAGTGTTCAAGGAAATGCTGCTGAGGAAGTTCTTGCCTTCGGTCGAGCGTGACCATCTTCCTCTACCTGAAGCAAAGGCAACTCACGGTCGGTGATTATGAGGTCGAGTTCTGCAAGTTGAGCCGGTTTGCTCCTTGGTTAGTAAGTGTTGAGGCTGATCGAGTCAAGCAATTCCTTGGTGGCTTGAGGAGCGAGGTGCAGTAGTTGACCAGTTCTTATGGATAAGAGACTTATGCAGGGGTAGTGGAGGCTGCTTTGAAGGTGGAGGCTATCGAGACCGCAAAGAGCAGAGGCCAGCAAATGAGGAAGGAAAAGCGGAAGTCTGTTGAGGAGAATAAACCCCAGGTACCCGGTGCTGATTCGGGAGAGAAGAGCAAGGTGGTGTGTTGCTTCTGTGGTCGGTCAGGCCACCCTATTGAGAGATGTTTCAAAAAGGCAGCAGCTCAGAAAGGAGCAAGTTCATGCTATTCAGGGTGCTCCTAGGAGGGATGTTTCCTGTTCTGTTTGCAAGCGACCCGGGCATGATGCTGCCCAATGCTGGTCCAAGGATAAAGTCTGCTATCAGTGCGGGCATAAGGGTCACATCAAGTCTAGGTGTCCTCAGGTCCAGCCGTCTCTTCATGTAGTTCCACTTCAGGCACTACCTCCGCCTCAGCATGTGGACAAGGGTAAAGGAAAGCTGAACGTGATCTCTTCCGAGGAGGCTCCAGCTTCGACTCAGGTCATCTCAGGTTAGTTGTTTTCTCCAGCTTGAAAGTTTTATTTATTAGAAAGGTTACAGTTGGGTTTTGGTAGATCCTTAGTTGTATATACTCCTATAGGGAAATTTAAGGTGAAGAACCGCAGGGCGCCTGTTCTGTTCGACTCCGGCGCTACCCACTCATTTATGTCTAGAGTCTTTGTGGAGCGACATCGGTTAACTCTAGATCGAGTTCGTGATACCTTTCACGTCAAGTTCCCTTCTGGTGAATCTGTGTTATCAGATTTGGGAATTCTAGATTGCCCTGTTTTGTTGGGGGACTTTCTTGCGAAGGCAGACTCAAAGATAATTGATCTGGAGGACTTCGATGTTATTCTGGGCATGGACTGGCTGTCTAAGTATGATGCGGTCATTCAGTGCAAAGGGAAGTGCTTGGACTTCATCAAGGACAATGGTCAGCCGGGAAGCGTGTATGCTGATCCGTGCTAAGATTCTCCTGTCTTTTCTGCGGTATGTGCTCAGAAGTTGTTTCTTTCTGATTGTTTTGCTTATTTAGTCTCGGTGGTGGGGAACGCTGTTAGTGTACTGCGCTTAAAAGAGATTCCCGTTGTTCGTGGTTTTACTGATGTTTTTCCTGATGACCTTCCTGGTCTTCCTCTCGATCGGGAGGTCAAATTTGTGATTGATTTGGAACCGGGTACGCGTCCTATTGCTAAGGTGCCGTACCGGATGGCCCCTCATGAGCTAGATGAGTTGCGAGTCCAGTTAGATGAGTTATTGGCAAAAGGGTTTATCAGGCAGAGTTCGTCGTTTTGGGGTGCTCCTGTTTTGTTTGTAAAGAAGAAAGATGGGTTGATGCGGCTTTACATCGACTACAGAGAGTTGAAAAAAGTCACCATTAAAAATAGGTACCCTCTGCCGAGGATCGATGACTTATTTTATCTATTGCATGGTAGCACGGTGTTCTCCAAGATCGATCTTCGTTCTGGCTATCATCAGCTCAGGATCCGTGAGGCAGATATTCCACGGACTGCGTTTAGATCGAGGCATGGTCATTTTGAGTTCTTGGTGATGTCGTTTGGATTGACCAACACACCATCAGCTTTCATGGATATGATGAACCGGGTGTTCAAGGATTTCCTAGACAGGTTCGTTGTGGTTTTCGTCAATGACGTGTTGGTCTATTCCCGCAATGATGAGGAGCATGAGCAACATCTACACTTGGTTCTATCGGAGTTGAGGAATCACAAGTTATTCGCCAAGTTGAGCAAGTGCGAATTTTGGTTGCCTCAGGTCTCGTTTCTGGGCCACGTGGTGAACAAGGATGGGATCTCGGTCGACCCGGAAAAGATCGCAGCAGTGATGGATTGGAGCAGGCAAGGCACGCCCAAGGAGATCAGAAGCTTCCTAGGGTTGGCCGGTTACTACAGGAGGTTTGTGGAGGGTTTCTCTACCCCGGCTGCATCTTTGATCAGGTTGACTCAGAAGAATGCGGCCTTTGTTTGGAGCATGAAGTGCGAAGAAGCCTTCCTTGAGCTAAAGAACAGATTGTGCTCTGCTCCCATCCCGACCATACCTACTGAGGGTGTGGAGTATGATGTTTACGTGGATGCTTCGCATGTTGGTCTAGGTTGCGTGTTGATGTAAGTTGGAAAAGTGATTGCGTACGGGTCAAGGCAATTAAATACTCATGAGATAAATTACCCTACACATGAACTTGAGTTTGCAACGGCAATTTATGCGTTGAAGCTGTGGAGGCATCTACTTTATGGGGCTCAGTGCAAGATCTTTACTGATCATAAGAGCCTGAAGTACGTGTTCACGCAAAAGGAGTTGAATCTGCGCCAACGGCGGTGGCTAGAGTATGTGGCCGATTGTGACGTAGAGATCCAGTATCATCCAGGCAAGGCCAATGTGGTGGCCGACGCCCTTAGCCGGAAAACGGGGAAGATCTTTAATCTATCCGACGATCGTTTAGTGGAAGAGTTCCTCCTTATGGATATCTCAGTGGGATGCTGTGTCATGCAGAGTAGTTTGGCAGTGGCAGAGCTGTCTTGGATTTCCCTTACTAGGTTGTACCAAAAGGATGATCCGGACCTTTTGCACTTATACCTCAGGACTGAGAGAGGAGAGTTGCCGAATTTTTCCATCGATGATGCAGGTACTTTTAAGTACCGCGACATATTTTGCATCCCTGCTATTGGAGAAATCAGGGGTATGATATGCAGAGAGGCTCATGGATCCAGTATTGCCTACCATCTGGGATCTACAAAGATGTATCGTGATTTGAAGCAAATTGCCTGGTGGTATGAGATGAAGAGTGATATAGCCCGATTTGTTGCTGAGTGCCACACTTACAAGCGTGTGAAGGCCGATCACGGAAGGCCTGGTGGCAAGTTGACTCCACTAGAGATCCCGACTTGGAAGTGGGAAAGTATTTCTATGGACTTCATCACGGGCTTACCGAAATCTCCAAGGGGATTTGATTCTATTTGGGTCATAGTGGATAGACTGACGAAGTGTGCTCACTTCGTGCCGTACAAGATTGACTATCCGATGAAGAAGATAGCAGAGTTGTACTTGAATGAGGTCATCAGATTGCACGATGTGCCTGTTAGCATCATTTCTGATTGAGACTCCCGGTTTACTTCTCATTTTTTGCAGAGTTTGCAGGAGGGTTTGGGTACAAATATGAGGTATTCTACTGCTTACCACCTACAGACCAATGGGCAGACAGAGTGGGTGAACCAGATATTTGAGGATATGATCAGATGCTACATTCTAGACCACGGTGGAGCGTGGGATAAGCAATTGCGACTTATGGAATTTTCATACAATAACAGTTATCAAGAAAGTTTGCAAATGGCTCCGTTTGAAGCTTTGTATGGGAGGCGCTACAGAACCCCCCTGTTTTGGGCTGAGACAGGTGAGAGACCCTTGTTGGGTCCGGATGCGCTCGAGGAGATGGATGTCGCGATGAAGCTTATTCGAGAAAAGCTTCGTATAGCTCAGGAGAGATATGAAAAGAACGCCAATCGGCGTAGGTCGAACTTGGAGTTTTCTGTAGGGGACCTTTTGTTTTTTAAGGTTTCCCCGATGGTTGGTGTTAAGAGGTTCGGTAAGAACCGGAAATTGGACCCGAGGTATGTGGGTCCGTTTAAGATTGTTGAACGGATTGGCGTGTCAGCTTATAGGTTGGATTTGCCAGCAAACTTCCCAGGTGTTCATAATGTATTTCATGTAAGCCAATTGCGGAAGTGTGTGCACAGTAGTGGGCAAGTCTTGGATGTTGTGCCCCAGTTGGTGCCTAACCTCTCTTTTATTGAAGTGCCGGTCCGCATTTTGGATACTCAAGATCGGGTGCTGTGGAGGAAGTCCATCCCGATGGTAAAAGTTCTATGGAAGAATCAGGGTTTGGAAAGCACGACTTGGGAGTTAGAGTCGGCTATGAGGGAGGCTAACCCTCAACTGTTCCCCTGATTGGATTGGTATGTTTTCTTCTTGTAATGTTTGGCTTGTTACCCTTTCTTTTATAGTTGAGGCGTTGTTTATAAAGTTTCGGGACGAAACTTTCTTTTAGGGGGAGTGATTGTAACGCCCCCGATTTTTCTGCGATTATTTAATTCTTTCTTGGCGTTACGTCGACGCATTTTTTTGGCTTGTGCCATCTGTGGAGTGTGGTCTTAACTCCTTAGAACTGAGTGGCCCATTTTATAGCCTATTGATAAGATCTCCCTAGCAAGCCGAGTCGTTTTGGGTGACCCGGTGTTGCCTCTCAGGGGATGCTTGTGGTTTGGCTTCGGGTGGGTATTACTCGAGTTCTGTTCGTCGAAAGTTAATTTAACCTTCGCCATTGTGTTCGTAGCGTGGATATTTAGCTATGGTGCGAATTTCGTTGAATTCCTAGGATGTTCGATGTTTGCGTCGTTTTGTATTTTATGAAAAATAAAATTATTTAATAAATATTATATTAAATATTATTTTTCTGAAAGGGTGCGGATTCTTGGCGGTTTTGCCTTGTCATTTTTAGCCTTAATTAATTGATTAGCTAATTAAGATTAAGAGGATGCTATATATAGGATAGTTTAGACTTAATAAGTAAAACCGCTCCTATTCATCTTCCCAAAAACCAAACCAGTCTGCGCCTGTTCGCAAAAAGAAGCGGAGAAACCGCAAGAACCGCTACCTTCGGACGCCAATTTCAGGAGCGTTTGTGGATGGAATTCGATTCGGAAATCGGGTTTGGATTGATCTCGCCTAGACCTTCATTCCTACGGTAAAAAATTCAGTTTTCGTGGTGTTTCTAGGGGTCTCGATTTTATAGGGTTGTCTGTTTCCTCCATTAAAGCTCCAGATTTCTGCTTTAGGTGTTACTGCTGTTGGTACCGAGTGAGGATAAGGGAGGCCGACCAAGCTCCGCTGGAAATCGAGGCAAGTGGTACTCTTGCCCTTACCATTTAGTTTTCCTGTTTTTCTTATATGCCCAGTTAGCCTATTTGATACAACCGAGCATTGCTTTAGCCATAGTCAGTTTCCTTTCTTGTACAATAGATGCTTTCTTTTCCTGTGCAAGAACCAGTGATGATGCCTAAGCTTGCTGTCACAACCCGCATTTTCTCCGAATATAAGAATTATCAGAGTATGAGAAAATACGCGTTATGATGCCACGTCAAGCAGGGGATAACTGCTGACGCTCAGGCAAACCAACTACCACCTTTATGTAAGAAAAATCCTTAGTTTAATGATTAGAACATCAGTTATATTTTAGAGACCGTATCCCTCGGCTCAGTGGATCACCTAGTCCACAAAAGAAAATGATATTTGTACGCTGCGGAAAAATACTTTGTTTAGGTTTGACATCCTAAAGAGCACATAAGGGTCCTAAGAGAACCACTTATGCTATGCAAGCCTCTACATTTAATTTGTACAATATATAAGAAAACGGTTTTCATACGTGATTTGGAAAATAGTGATTAAGTTTATAAAACATGCTGATCATGAGCTTCATTTATAATAATATTTATAATTTAAAAGTAACTAGAAACCTAGCATAAATCCTTCTCAAAGCAAGTAGACTATCTCCAGAAAATAGTAGCAGCATAAGTAATATATCTAGTACAAGGTAACAACTACCAGTGGGCGCCAACAACCTGACACGAACCCACTGGCATACATGCTTGTCTGTAAGAAAGTACTGAAAAACTACCTCACTAATAAGGTAAACGGAACTCCAAAGTCCGGGAGTCCACCAGCAACACCACTGCCTCAACTAGCCACCAGACCGGCTACAGCTCAGAACCTGAGGCATTCCAAAGAAAAACAGAATACCTCAGCAAGCAAATCAAGGTAAAAACAACTGCATGTAGGAGTCAACCAAAAGGAAGAAGTAATTGAAAAACATGCAGTAGAAAGAGTCAAAACTGTCCAAAAACAGGACAACAGGAAAATGCACCACGTGTAAGAAAACAACAACAACATAACCCAGGAACAACATCCTGCAGGGCCTACTAGGCTACCAAGAGCCAAAAGTGCTGCAAACCACCAAGGAAGAAACTTCTAACACCCTAAACTGTGGGAAGTGGTAGTAGCAAAAACAAACAACGAGGAACCGGATCGGAGGCAACCGCAGTCCCCCAATCCACCATGTCCAAGTCAAAGAGCTCGAGGGTCAACACGTGAAAGCATAAGGGACCTTCCACCCACACATGCCCAGCTCGTACCTGGAGCAAGAAAAATAAGAGTGGCCTTTGCTATATCACACAACTCCACCCTCCTGAAGAGCTACAAACCACCACTACTAACCACGACCCACGATCCGGCCTCCAAGAATGTAAAGAAACGGCCGACAAGATAACCCAGCAACACAACAAGAAAAAAAACAACTCGGGAACAAAATCAAGGTAAAGAAGAGGGTTGAAAAGAATCAACACGACAAGGCATTGAGTGAGACCCACTCAGTGCCTACCGACACCTTGGCGTTGAGTGAGCTAGCCTCACTTAAAGCCAAAACCAAACTCTAACCACAAACCCACTAAGGTAACACGGAGCTCGACGATCGTCAGTCAGAGGTCGACGATCGTCGATCGGCTGAAGGCCAAAAGAAGCCCGACGATCATCATCCTGGAGGTCGACGATCGTCGTAGGCTACAGGCGAGCGAAGCTCGACGATCTTCCTCTAGGAAATCGTCGAGCGCTGATCGGCTATCAGACAAGAGCTGAGCTCGACGTTCTCCTTCCGGAAAAATGTCGAGCGTCGAACGGCTCAAAACTAAACATGAGCTCGACGTTCTCCTCCCAGAAAACGTCGAGCGTCGAACGGCTCAAAACTAACCCTGAGCTCGACGTTCTCCTCCCATAAAACGTCGAGCGTCGAACGATGCTAAGACAGAAAGAGATGAGCTCGACGCTCATCGAGCTTCGAACGGAGATCGATGATAGTCGAACGACTCCAGACTAGAAGCAGGGAGAAGTTCAGTACTCGAGTAGCTAACCTAATACTCGAGTATTCCAATCTCCCACTCGAGTAGGTGCCGACTACTCGAGTAACTAAACCACTCACTCGAGTTAAAGCCTTCTACTCGAGTATCTCAAAGCTACTACTCGAGTATCTCGAATCCACTACTCGAGTAACTCAAGGCTACTACTCGAGTATCTCGAATCCACTACTCGAGTAGCTCAAGTCCCCTACTCGAGTAGTTACTTACTACTCGAGTAAACTAAGACTCGTACTCGAGTAAACACCTCCTACTCGAGTACTCCAAACAAAAACCCGAGTAACTACCACCTACTCGAGTACTCCAGAACTAATACCCGAGTAACTACCACCTACTCGAGTACTCCAGAACTAATACCCGAGTAACTACCACCTACTCGAGTACTCCAGAACTAATACCCGAGTAACTACCACCTACTCGAGTACTCCAGAACTAATACCCGAGTAACTACCACCTACTCGAGTACTCCAGAACTAATACCCGAGTAATCCACTTCTACCTCACGAGTAACATACTCCAATACTCGAGTAATACACTTAACAAATTCGGGAAAATCACCCCCCCCTCCTAACACTCCCTCTCGGCTACACCCAAACCAGAGCAAATCTGAACAAAGATAAACGGCATCACGCCGGCAAAGTTGGGTTCCAACAACACAAGTAGGGGGGGGGGGGTTCAATAGGAAGAACTAATTCCTATAGTTAGCAAGAAAAATGAGAACAACAAGGCCTCTAACCTGGGCTAACAGGGATTTCAATTTCAGCAAGAATAATCAAAAAGAAACTTGGCAAGGGCAAGAATACCACTTGCCTCAAATTTAAGCGAAGCTTGGACGGCTTTCCTCCTCTTTACACAGAACGAACAGCCGCAGCACCTAGAACAAATCTCACGGCCATTAATGGCGGAAAACTCCAAAACCGAAACCCAAATCTCATCAAAACTCCACGAAAATCGAATATCTTACCGTCGAAACGAAGATCTCGGAGAGAGCAAGACAACGCCGCTTTCGGAATCGAATTCCGTCCACGAACAAGCCCGGAATCGCCGACCAAAGGAGGTACAGGATGGGCGATTTTCTCCTCTGTATTCCGCGAACAAGCAGGGACGGTTCTCGCTCAGGAAAAGGAAGAAGAAGTGGGCCGTCACTTCTTAAGAAAAGCTTTTATACGAAAAGCTAAACACCGGTTCATCCATAACCGAACCCTAAAACGCCTAATTACTTAATTTCATTAAGTAAATACCAAAATAGGTATAAGCCAAAAATATGGCTGCCACCAAGGCAAGGCAATAACTGCCCAATTAAATTCTCCCGCAGAATTTAATAATCGGTCAAAACCGAAAGGCTACAGGACAGCCAAATCAATTTAATTAATTGATCACATAGACTATTAACACACCAAACGACACAAAAACCGAATCAACTCGGAATTCGACGAAATTCGCACCGTAGCTAAATACCCATGCTACGAACACAACGACAAAGTCGAAATTAACTTTCGACAAACAGAACTCGAGTTATACCCAAATAAAGTCAAACACAACCATCCCCCCGAGAGGCCACATCGGGTCACCCAAAACGACTCGGCTTGCTAGGGAGATCTTGCCAACAGGCTACCAAACAGGGCACTGAGTTCTAAGGAGCTAAACCATACTCCACACATGGCACAAGCCACGGAAACGCATCATCGTAACGCCAACGAGAATAAAAAAAATCGCAGGAAAAATCGGGGGCGTTACAGTCACTCCCCCTAAAAGAAAGTTTCGTCCTGAAACTTTGCGCACAACAGTCCTACTAAAGAAGGAAAAGCAACACATAGGAGTTACAAGAAGGAAAACATACCGATCAAATCAACGAAACAGGTGAGGGTAAGCCCTCCTCATAGCCAACTCTAACTCCCAAGTCGCGCTTTCCAAATCCTGATTTTTCCAAAGAACTTTAACCATCGGTATGGACTTCTTTCGCAGCACACGCTCCTGAGTATCCAAAATACGAACCGGCACCTCAACGAAAGAGAGGTTGGGCTCCAACTGGAACACAACATCCAAGAGCTTCCCACTGCTGCGCACACACTTCCGCAATTGGCTAACATGAAAAACATTATGCACGCATGGAAAGTTCGCTGGCAAATCCAATCTGTATGCTGACACACCAATCCGTTCCAAAATCTCAAACGGGCCCACATACCTTGGGTCCATATCCTCAAGCGCATCAGGACCCAACAAAGGCCTCTCGCCAGCCTCAGCCCAAAACAATGGAGTCCTACAACGCCTCCCATACAAGGCTTCGAACGGAGCCATCTGCAAACTTTCCTGATAACTATTGTTGTAGGCAAATTCCATAAGTCGCAGCCGCTCATCCCACGCCCCACCGTGGTCTAAAATATAGCACCGGATCATATCCTCAACAATTTGGTTCACCCGCTCCGTCTGCCCATTGGTCTGCGGGTGGTACGTAGTAGAATACCTCAGATCCGTACCCAAACCCTCCTGCAGACTCTGCCAAAAACGAGAAGTAAACCGGGAGTCTCGATCAGAAATGATGCTAACCGGCACACCGTGGAGTCGGATGACTTCATTCAAGTACAACTCTGCTATCTTCTTCATCGGGTAATCAATCTTATAAGGCACGAAGTGAGCGCACTTTGTCAATCTATCCACTATAACCCAAACAGAATCAAATCCTCTCGGGGATTTTGGTAAACCCGTAATGAAATCCATAGATATACTTTCCCACTTCCAAGTCGGGATCTCTAGCGGAGTCAACTTACCACCAGGCCTTCCATGATCGGCCTTCACACGCTTGCAAGTGTGACACTTAGCAACAAATCGGGCTATATATCCTTTCATACCATACCACCAGGCAATTTTCCTTAAGTCACGGTACATCTTCGTAGATCCTGGATGGTAGGCAACGCTTGAACCATGAGCCTCACTGCAAATCATCCTCCTAATATCCCGAACTACGGGAACGCAAAACCTGCCGCGGTACCTCAAAGTACCCGCATCATCGATAGCAAAATCGGGCAACTCTCCCTTCTCAGTCCTGGTGAAAAGGTGCATAAGATCAGGATCGTCCTTCTGGTGCAGCCTAGTCAAAGAAATTCAGGATGGCTCTGCCACTGACAAACTACTCTGCAAACTACAGTATCCCACTGATATATCCATAAGGAGGATTTCCTCCACTAAACGATCGGCGAAGAGGTTAAAGATCTTTCCCGTCTTTCGGCTCAGGGCGTCAGCCACCACATTGGCCTTGCCCGGATGATACTGGATCTCCACATCATAATCAGCCACATATTCCAACCACCGCCGCTGACGCAGATTCAACTCCTTCTGCTTGAACACGTACTTCAGGCTCTTATGGTCAGTGAAGATCTTGCATTGAGCCCCATAAAGTAGGTGTCTCCACAGCTTCAAGGCATAAATAACCGCTGCAAACTCAAGGTCATGCGTGGGATAATTCTTCTCATGAGTCTTCAGTTGCCTTGACCCATAGGCAATTACCTTTCCACCTTGCATCAATACGCATCCCAGACCTACATGCGAAGCATCTACGTAGACATCATAATCTACTCCCTCAGTAGGCAGGGTCAGAACGGGAGCAGTGCACAATCCCTTCTTTAGCTCTAGAAAAGCCTCCTCGCACTTTTCGCTCCAAACAAAAGCCACATTTTTCTGAGTCAACTTGGTCAAAAGTGCGGCTAGGGAAGAGAAACCCTCCACAAATCTCCTGTAATAACCAGCCAACCCTAAGAAACTCCTGATCTCCTTAGGCGTACTCGGTCTACTCCAATCCATCACTGCTGCAATCTTTTCTGGATCGACCGAGATCCCATCCTTATTCACCACGTGGCCTAGAAAAGAAACCGGAGGTAACCAAAATTCGCACTTGCTCAACTTGGCGAATAACTTGTGGTTCCTCAACTCTGACAGAACCAAACGCAAATGCTGTTCGTGCTCCTCAGCACTGCGAGAATAAACTAACACATCATCAATGAAGACCACAACGAACTTATCGAGGAAATCCTTGAACACCCGGTTAATCATATCCATGAAGGCTGAAGGTGCGATGGTCAGATCAAACGACATCACCAAAAACTCAAAGTGTCCATGCCTCGACCTAAACGCAGTCCGTGGAATATCCGCCTCACGGATCCTGAGCTGATGATATCCAGAACGAAGATTGATCTTGGAGAACACCGTGCTACCACGCAACTGGTCAAACAAATCATCGATCCTCGGTAGAGGATACCTGTTCTTGATAGTGACCTTTTTCAACTCTCTATAGTCTATGTAAAGCCGCATCGACCCATCTTTCTTCTTTACAAACAAAATAGGAGCACCCCAAGGCGACGAACTCTGCCTAATAAACCCCTTAGCCAATAGCTCATCCAACTGAACTCGTAACTCCTCTAACTCACGAGGGGCCATCCGGTACGGCGCCTTAGCAATAGGACGCGTACCCGGCTCTAAATCGATTACAAACTCAACATCCCGATCAGGGGGAAGACCAGGAAGATCATCAGGAAAAACATCGGCGAAACCACGAACAATAGGAATCTCTTCCAAGCGTGGTACGCTAACAGCGGCTCCCACCGCCGAGACTTAACAAACACAACAACTAGAAAGAAATAAACTCTGAGCACATACCGCAGAGATGACAGGAAAATCTTGACACAGAACAGCATACACGCTGCCGGGCTGACCGTCGTCTCTGATGAAGTCCAAGCGCTTTCCTTTGCACTGAATGACCACATCATACCGGGAGAGCCAGTCCATGCCCAAAATGACATCGAAGTCCTCCAGATCAATCATCTTCAGATCCGCCTTCGCAAGAAAGTCCCCCAACAAAACCGGGCAATCCAAAATGCCCAAATCTGAAAACACAGATTCACCAGAGGGAAACTTGACACAGAAGGAATCCCGAACACGATCTAGAGTCAACCGATGACGCTCTACAAAGGCTCTAGCCACGAACGAGTGGGTAGCGCTGGAGTCAAACAGAACACGCGCCCAGCGGTTCTTCACCTTAAACTTCCCTAAAGAAACACATAAACTAAGGAACTATCACAGCAATACCGTAACACTCTAGCAAATAAAACTACTAGGCTAGAAAAACAACAATCAACTACCCTGAAATAACCTGGGTCGAAGTCTGAGCCTCCTCGGAAGAAATCACGTTCAGCTTCTCTTTTCCCTTGTCCACACGCGGAGGTGGAGGTAAGGCCTGTAATGGAACTGCAGGAAGAACTGACTGAACCTGAGGACACCTCGACTTGATGTGACCCTTCTGCCCACACTGAAAGCAGACTCTATCCTTGGTCCAACACTGGGCCGCATCATGCCCGGATCACTTACAAACTGAACAGGAGACATCTCTCCTAGGAGCACCCTGAATCGCATGGACCTGCTCCTTCTTCTGAGCTGCTGACCTCTTAAAACATTTCTCAATAGGGTGGCCTGACCGGCCACAGAAACTGCACACTACTCTGCTCCTCTTTCCTGTAACAGCATCGGGTACCAGGGGCTTCTTCCCCTCGACAGACTTTCTCTTGTCCTTTCTCATCTGCTGGCCTCTGCTCTTTGCCGTCTCAATAGCCTCCACCTTTAGAGCAGCCTCTACAACTCCAGCATAAGTCACTGACCCATAAGCACTGGTCAACTGCTGCACCTCGCTCCTCAAACCACCAAGAAATCTCTTAACCCGATCAGCCTCAACGCTGACCAATCCAGGGGCAAAACGGCTCAACTTACTGAACTCTATCTCATACTCACCCACCGTGAGTTGCCTTTGCTTCAAATAAAGGAAGTCATTCATAAGGCGGTCACGCTCGACCGAAGGCAAGAATTTCCTCAACAGCATCTCTTTAAACATTTCCCAAGAGCATCCAGCTACTAGGCTCTCCTTTTCTCTCAGCTACCAACTCTTCGCCAAACCTTTGAGCTGATAGGTGGCTAACATCACCCTCTGGTCACCAGCAATCCCTGAATACGAAAACATCTCCTCCATGGAGATCAGCCAATCATCTATAACCATGAAATCTGCCTTCCCGTCATAAGTGGGAGGGCTCAGTCTCTGAAATTGCGAGATGAAGGCCATCTCCACTAGCACCACCACTGGAGGTCTCATGGGTGCAGGGGGAGGAGGAACAGCTATCCCCCCAGCAGGAACTTGCACCCCCTGAGCCTGCCCTGCCACTACTGCCACCAAGGACTGAATCTGGGCTCGCACCTCTTCCAACTGCCTGCCCATAGAATCGCTACTCTGACGCAGACTCTCGATCACCGCATCATGCTGAGCCCCAGACGACTCACCTTCAGATAGGGGAGTCGATCGAGTCGCAGGTCGCCTAGCCATTCTAATATCAATATATCCCAATCAGATCCCCAATCAACGACTAGAACCAAATACAAGTACAGACAGTACATATATAGATATAGACTTAAAGCTGCTAAACTTGCTCTGAGAGTTTATCTTTTAACAAAAATTTGATGATATGCCCTAACCTAGGATGGTTAACCACCACCATACTAACCCTTGTGCCTAGATCGAATGCATGACTTTAAATTAATTTGAAAACTTATGTGTGTACATATGTCATCCTGCAAATCTTTAGCTTGGCACGTTGTGCTCATGCAATGATATGCTATGCATGATTGTGCTATGCATTCTAAAAAAGGCCCTAATGCATGTTATGAGCGGCGTATGCTTGAAAATGTTATGCATCCCATGCTACATAACATTCCCATGCAACGAAAAAGAAACGTGCTAGTCGCAGTCATGTGGTGAGGTTATGCATCCCATACTACATAACCCTCACATGTAGCCCCTATGGTGGATCCATATACGAACACATATTATGCATCCCATACTACATAATATGCCCCGTATACTTCATGTTATGCCATGAGTGAAGTGTTCGTGCTTTTGCCAAGACGTGTTGATGACATATCAGTGTGTGAATGACATGATACAGAACTACCAAAAGCAAACAAAGGAAGGTTGCTCAACTAACTTGTCAAGCAACCTCCCTCTGATACCAAATGTCACAACCCGCATTTTCTCCGAATATAAGAATTATCAGAGTATGAGAAAATATGCGTTATGATGCCACGTCAAGCAGGGGATAACTGCTGACGCTCAGGCAAACCAACTACCACCTTTATGCAAAAAAATCCTTAGTTTAATGATTAGAACATCAGTTATATTTTAGAGACCGTATCCCTCGGCTCTGTGGATCACCTAGTCCACAAAAGAAAACGATATTTGTATGCTGCGGAAAAATACTTTGTTTAGGTTTGACATCCTAAAGAGCACATAAGGGTCCTAAGAGAACCCCTTAAGTTATGCAAGCCTCTACATTTAATTTATACAATATATAAGAAAACGGTTTTCATATGTGATTTGGAAAATAGTGATTAAGTTTATAAAACATGCTGATCATGAGCTTCATTTATAATAATATTTATAGTTTAAAAGTAACTAGCAACCTAGCATAAATCCTTCTCAAAGCAAGTAGACTATCTCCAGAAAATGGTAGCAGCATAAGTAATATATCTAGTACAAGGTAACAACTACCAGTGGGCGCCAACAACCTGACACGAACCCACTGGCATACATGCCTGTCTGTAAGAAAGTACTGAAAAACTACCTCACTAACAAGGTAAACGGAACTCCAAAGTCCGGGAGTCCACCAGCAACACCACTGCCTCAACTAGCCACCAGACCGGCTGTAACACCCCAAAATGTTGTAGGAGCGACGGGGATCGATTTTGGCCAAGACAAGGTTTTGGTGCAGGTGACACGGGCCCTGACACGGGTGTGTCGGAGGCCGTGTCGGGCGTGTCGAGCTCGGGCCGTGTAGTCGACCAGTTCAGGTCGACGATGGTCGTGTGGTGGAACACGGCCTAGGACACGGGCGTGTCCCAGGCCGTGTCACACCTGGGCTGTGCAGTTGGGTACATGGGTAATGACACGGGCACGAACACGGGCGTGTCTAGTTTGACACGGGCGTGTCTGATGCCGTGTTACCAAGCCGTGTACCTCTCTGACTGCGAAGTGTGGATAAATTGCACACGGGGGGCGTGACACGGGTCCCGACACGGGCGTGTCGCAAGCAACACGGGCGTGTCGGAGGCCGTGTCACATGCCGTATTGCTGGTTTTCAATTTTGGTCGAGACGGCGAATGAGCTACACAGCCAGGCACACGGCCGTGTGTGAACCCGTGTTCGGCCCAATTTTTGGGATTTCAGATCTAATCCTGGCCGTTCGTTTCCTTGGCTTTGGATCCGACGGTGGGGGACTGCTCCTGGGTGGTTTTTAGCCGGGAATAGGGTTTTGAAACCCTTATTTCTCTTGGGTACTCTCTCTCTCTAAAACCTAGAGAGAAGGGAGAGCTTGGAGGAGGAAGAAGGAGGTCAACTCCGGCGGCCGGTGGGGATTCGGGGCTCCAAATCGCGAGCCATCTTCGGATCCACGGAGGCAAGGAGATTGCGGTGCTTTTCATCCGCATAGATTTTCATGGCGCCGTGGAAGAACGCAAGGGTAACGATTCTCTTCTTGAGCATGTGAAGCTCTTCTTCCTTTGCATGGGAAAACCCCTCTCCCGCGAGTGTGCGGCGAGATCGTGATATTCCTTGGGGTAGATATGTAAAGTCCCCCTTGTTAGAGTCCGGAATCGTAGTACGGACATAGGCATGGTGTGTGAAGCCTACCCGGACGTGTTTTCCGGATCGGTGATGTTTTGCTATGCATATTTTAGCTGGAGAAGACTCCGAGCGTTGTGGTTGTTTTCGGGTTGCTATGCGGTAGAATGCATCAGGGAATCTTGGGGATTAACCCCGAGGTGCACCCGGAAATCTGGGCGGAAACGAAGTTCTGCCATCTCGGTGGCCTGGGTGCCAGCCGGGAACATAGCGGGGCTATGTATCATGTTTTGATTGCAGCAGGGAGCCTTGGGGATGAAACCCGAGGTGCACTCGGAAATTTTGGACGGAAATGTAGTTCTGTCATAGCGGTGGCCTGGGAGCCAACCGGGTACTTAGCGGGGCTATGTACCGTGTTTGATCGTTAATTGGGACTGGGGAAAGCTTAGTCCGCGCCAAAGGGCCGAATGGCAGTGGCGGAGTGAGCAACGGACTAGTAGCCCTCTACCCGCTCCACCTGCTAGGTTAAAGCGACCTAAAGTTTTACGTGGGACTTACCGAGATTTGGAGATCGAGTCTAGGCTGCGGCTGAGAAGACTAAATGCTCACAAAGATTGCCACCCTGGGGGTGGTGGTGGAGCCGAGGACCGGACGGGGTTCGGACTGGCTTTGCCGAGTAAGTGCCCTGAGAGCACGGGGTGTACAGCCGTGAGAGCGTGCACCTATGATGAGATGCTTGTTTTACTGTGTTGCTTGTTTTGCTAACAAGTGCAGGGAAGAAGCTTTGCCGCCCCGGTTTGGGGGCGGAATCGTTATAATTTGGTCAGCATTGCTGACCGTTGCTATTGTTCGCCACCGGGCGGTGGTTTGTGGCTTGCAGGTACTGCGGAGCAGAGCGGGAAATAGCGGGCTAAAGCCCTTGTTGCTGTGCCGGCCCTCGAAGGCCTAATTGCTTATGTTTCTTTCCCGTTTTTCATGTATGGCCGGCCTGCGAGCCGAAGTATGAAAACACTAATTTTGTTAAGTGAACAGTGTAAGGCCTTAAGGCCATTTCTCTTTTGGTGTATGTATACATTCCTGAGTTCGTAGTGGACATTCATGCTGTTTTGGCTGGGTTCTTATTTCTTTTGCAACCTAATAAATTGCTTCCGCTAGGTGTTGTGTAGGACGTGTGATTGGTTTAATGGTTTCAACGTGTAACCAACCGGTCTGTCCGTAGTATATGGCATCGGGCCCCGGCCGGACCTACTGCTATATTCTATGCGATGGATAGGGGTGTTACAAATTGGTATCAGACTACTGGTTTCGGTCAAGCTTAAATGAATTCGTGGGCGAATTCACTTTAAGGGGTGGTGAGCACATGTATGTGCGTCATCGTTATAAAATGAAAAGAACCCATGAATGTCCACTTAGGAATGAAAATGCACATATTTGGGGAACCTGCGTGTTCCTATAATTGCTTTTTGCAATTTTGTTCGGTCCCTTATTGGTGTTCTGTACGATTGTAGGTGTCCGAGAGTGGCGTGTGGCAGTCTGAATGCGCACTTTCTGAGAAAAGTAATGCACCCAGCGACGTGCTGGAGACCCCTACGTCTTTGGAAACCATAAGAAGGGTGGTTGAAGTGGTGTTCGCTGTGAGCAATGCACATCATGGGAGTAATGTGCAACCATTTGTGCCTGAGATGGCCCTAACATCGGGTGGTATGTTGGAGCAAAGGGCATTTGGGGGTCAAGTAGAGCAGCAGAGGAGCATGACTGTGGCGCAGGGAGCGCATTCGGTGGACGCATATTTGCAGACGTTCCTTATGGTAAGGCGCTACCCAGGCTTTGAATGGGAAAGCGAGCAATCTATAGTGGATAGATTTTATAACGGTCTGCGCAGCGAGTTGCGTATCCTACTGCTAGGACCAAAGTTATTGGGAATCCGAGCTTTGGTGGAATCGGCCAGAGCGTTGGAAGTGGAGTTGGGGGAAACTCACCGAGTACCGGTGAATAGGGTACCAAACCTTACAGATCCTATAAGGACTGCTTATCGAAAGATGCCGAGAGAAGAGGCTGGGTCATCTACTACCCAAACTACCGTCAAATGTTATTCTTGTGGCAAGAAAGGGCACCTCGCCAGAGAGTGTTGGGAGAGTGCTCAGAAGACAAGGAAAGTTTTGGCAGGAACAGTCGGAGATTCTGTGGCAAAAGATTCGATGGTCAAGCGGACAACCTCAAAATCTGGGTACCGTAGGTGGTACAAGAAGGCTAGGAGGTCGGGTCTAGTCCCTTCCTCTAGCACATCCGGAGCGACTACAGTCCAAACCATGGATGAATGCTTTGTTTGTGGAAAGCCGGGGCACTACGCCCGGGATTGTTGGTTTGGACGCCCAATGTCCAAAAAGAAGTCGGGGGCAATTTTTGAAGAGAAAGGAAAGGCGGTGGCGTCTACCGCACCGCTATTTACTCCGGCACAACTGGGAACGGACATCCTTGGCCAGCAGGAGGCCTTGTGACCGACTGTCGGGAAGACAGGTATGGTTTAATTAATAGCAATTTAGCTTCTTATACCTGCTACCTTTTGCGTGTTAGCTTAGGACTGGATGTTCTAGGCTTTGTTTGGATTATTGGCAATCCGACAAGAGCATTGTTCGATACGGGAGCTTCGCGCACCTTTTGTCCAAGGGGTTTAT
This sequence comes from Platanthera zijinensis, assembly GCA_039513925.1. NCBI lineage: Eukaryota > Viridiplantae > Streptophyta > Magnoliopsida > Asparagales > Orchidaceae > Platanthera > Platanthera zijinensis. The sequence goes on along the minus strand of CM077079.1, from coordinate 59,256,945 downwards.
ATCATGTATTGAAGTACCTTCTTCGATGGCAAAGTACAGATTGGATGCGTGGTGACGTTACAGATGTTCAATGCACGCGAAAAGAGATTCTGTGTTGCAAGGTTACGGTTTAGGGGTCAGGGATTCGACGTGCAAGCATCGTTACTGCCATCATGAGAGGCTTTGAAGCCTAAGCCTACATTGGGTAGTATCTCGAGTATATCCGAATATCCTGATGTGTTTCCCTGGAGTCCCTCCGTAGCGAGCGATCGATTTCGCGAGTGAGCTGGCGCCAGGTGCCAAATCTGGGACATGCTCTCCTTATAGGCTAACGCCTAATGAGTTGGCAGAACTGAAAGTTCAATTTGAAGAGCGTATGGATCAAGGTCTTGTGCATCCAAGTTTGTCGTCTTGGAGCACACCGGCCCTCTTCGTGTAGAAGAAGGACGGGAGTTTGCGGGTCTGAATCGTTTATGAAAAACTGAGCAAGTCGTTAAAAGAGATCAAGTACCCGATCCCAAGTATTGGCGATCTGTTTGATCAGTTGGGTGGGTCATCGGTGTACTTAAAGTTGGAACTTAAGTCTGGTTACTATCAGATGAGAATCAAGGAAAGTGTTATCCCAAAGATAGCGTTCAACACAAGATATGGGCATTTCGAGTTTACGGTCATGTCGTTCGGGCTGACTAATGCGCCATCGGTGTTCATGGACCTGATTAACAGAACGTTCAGGGAGTACTTAGACCATTTTGTGATCGTCTTTATTGACAACCTATCGGTGTGCTCGCAGTGCGAAGAAGATCACTTCAAGCATCTGCGTTTGGTTTTGGGGACGCTAAGGAGGAACGAGCTATACACAAAGTTCTCCAAAGGCGAGCCTTGGTTATCTTCAGTGACGTTCCTTGGTCACTTAGTCAGTAGGGAAGAGTTGCGGTGGATCCGGCGTAGACTATTACAATACGAAAGTGGCCTGTGTGGTCTTCGGTAGCGGAAGTCCGGAGTTTGCTGGGGCTTGCCGGCTTTTACAGGCACTTCGTGGAGAACTTCTCGCGGATAGCGCTACCTCTCATGACTTTGACGAGGAAAGATCAGAGTTTTGTGTGGGTGCATGAGGGTGCGCAAGCTTTTGAAGAGCTGAAGAGTCGGTTGACCACGACGCCAGTGCTTAGTTCGCCGAGTGGGACCGAGGGCTTCGAGGTTTTTAGTGATGCTTCGGGTAGTGGTTTGAGCTGCGTGCTGGTGCAGCATGGGAACTTGATAGCCTATGGTTCGCGTCAGCTAAAAGTGCATGAAAGGAATTATCCGGTCTGCGACTGGGAGTTGGCGGCCGTGATATTTGCGCTTAAGCTGTGGAGGCGCTACTCGTACGACGTTAGGTCGATGTTCATACCGACCTTAAGAGCCTGAATTATCTGTTGGATCAATAGGACCTGAACTTGAGGCAGCAGAGATGAAAGGAGTTCCTGGGGGACTATACGTTCAAGATTTATCATGCACCCGGCGAGGGCAACGCAGTGTGGATGCGTTGAGTAGCAGGGCCCCCGCCCAAGCCAAATGGTTGTGGGTACATGTTGAGAGGCTAGTTCAAGAATTAGAAGCGTTAGAGATCCGTTGTATTGACAAGAAGACTAGCGCTGAAGCATTGTTGAACTGGACGGGGGTTCAGTATGACCTGGCTGATCGTAGTTGGCAAACTATGGTTTGTGTAGCTGCATGAAGAAAATCTTGAGTGCGGCTCGATGGGTCAAAATCCCGCATCGACGGTTGTAGGTGGGCTACCAAGGAAAGACAATCGTTTGTGCGGCCCAAGCATGGGTAATCTATGGGTGGAGTTGTGATACGGTATATCAAGTACTCAACTCGCTTAGGAGGCACGAAGTTGTGCCGATATCTGAAGAAGTGCTCTGGTGGCCAGAACTCTAGAAGGTCGTGGCACCATATGTAGCAAAGTGCCAACCTTGCGCCTTAGTGAGGCAGAGTGCCAAGTGCCGGGGGATTCTTGAATCCATGCCTAGTTCGGAATAGAAGTTCGACTGGACTGTGGGCACGGTTTGGCAAAGTCACAGTGAATTAACGATGCCGTTTGGGTGATCGTAGTTGTGTTGACACTAATGTCGCACTTCATTCCGCATAGGAAGGATGACTCGGTGGAGAAGTTGGCAAAGTTGTATGTTGACAATATCGTTAGGCTGCATGGTGTGCCCCGTAGCATTGTGAGTGATCGCGATGGGTGGTTCACGTCAAATGATTGGAAGTGGTTGCAGAAAGTGCTGGAGGTTAAGATGAAGTTTAGTCCAGTCTTACAACCGCGGACGGATGAGCAGACCGAGAGAGTCAATAGAACAATGGAGGACATGCTCCGCATATGTGTTCTAGGCTTCGGGAAGCTTTGGGAGGACCACCTGTGTTAGTGGAGTTCTCGTACAATAATAGCTACCAGGCGAGTATCCAAATGGCGCCCTTTGAGGCCCTATATGGTAGAAAATGTCGCACGCCGTTGCCCTGGTTAGAAACGGGTGAGGCAAGGTTATACAAGAAGCAGGATGGGGAGAGTGCTACCTCGTTAGTGCGGATCATTCGGGAGCGCTTGTTGATCGCTCAGGACCGGCAGGCAAAGTATTACAATGCCAAGCACCAGAACGTGGAGTTCGCGGTAGGCGATTGAGTATACCTTAAAGTGAAGCCGTTCAAGGGGGTTTCGCGGGTGAGATGCTTGAAGAAGCTGAGCCCAAGATACCTTGGACCTTTTGAGGTTCTGGAGTGAGTCGGCGAAGCGGCTTACCGTTTGAGGTTATCGGAGAAATTAAGTGGATTACATGATGTGTTCCACATTTCTGTGTTGCGGAAAGTGGTGCAAGAGCCTTCGCAGGTGATCGCAGTTGACCAAGTGCCGGTAGACGAGGGGTTGACGACTAGGGTCAAGCCCATTCGTATCGAAGATGTGGAGGTCAAGAGACTCCGTAACAAGGAGATCCGGATGGTTAAAGTCCAGTGGGATAATTGCGGGCGAGAGGAGCTCTCTTGGGAATGGGAGCAGACTATGCTGGAGGAGTACCCGGAATCGTTCTGCTCAGGTACTGATTTACATTAAGTCCTGTTTTTCCTCTATTAATTTCGTGGGCGAAATTCTTTAAGGAGGGTAGAATTGTAACACCCCAAAATGTTGTAGGAGCAACGGGGATCGATTTTGGCCAAGACAAGGTTTTGGTGCAGGTGACACGGGCCCCGACACGGGCGTGTCGGAGGCCGTGTCGGGCGTGTCGAGCTCGGGCCGTGTAGTCGACCAGTTCAGGTCGACGATGGTCGTGTGGTGGAACACGGCCTAGGACACGGGCGTGTCCCAGGCCGTGTCACACCTGGGCTGTGCGGTTGGGTACACGGGTAATGACACAGGCACGAACACGGGCGTGTCTAGTTTGACACGGGCGTGTCTGATGCCGTGTTACCAAGCCGTGTACCTCTCTGACTGCGAAGTGTTGATAAATTGCACACGGGGGGCGTGACACGGGTCCCGACACGGGCGTGTCGCAAGCGACACGGGCGTGTCGGAGGCCGTGTCACATGCCGTATTGCTGGTTTTCAATTTTGGTCGAGACGGCGAATGAGCTACACAGCCAGGCACACGGCCGTGTGTGAACCCGTGTTCGGCCCAATTTTTGGGATTTCAGATCTAATCCTGGCCGTTCGTTTTTTTGGCTTTGGATCCGACGGTGGGGGACTGCTCCTGGGTGGTTTTTAGCCGGGAATAGGGTTTTGAAACCCTTATTTCTCTTGGGTACTCTCTCTCTCTAAAACCTAGAGAGAAGGGAGAGCTTGGAGGAGGAAGAAGGAGGTCAACTCCGGCGGCCGGTGGGGATTCGGGGCTCCAAATCGCGAGCCATCTTCGGATCCACGGAGGCAAGGAGATTGCGGTGCTTTTCATCCGCATAGATTTTCATGGTGCCGTGGAAGAACGCAAGGGTAACGATTCTCTTCTTGAGCATGTGAAGCTCTTCTTCCTTTGCATGGGAAAACCCCTCTCCCGCGAGTGTGCGGCGAGATCGTGATATTCCTTGGGGTAGATATGTAAAGTCCCCCTTGTTAGAGTCCGAAATCGTAGTACGAACATAGGCATGGTGTGTGAAGCCTACCCGGACGTGTTTTCCGGATCGGTGATGTTTTGCTATGCATATTTTAGCTGGAGAAGACTCCGAGCGTTGTGGTTGTTTTCGGGTTGCTATGCGGTAGAATGCATCAGGGAATCTTGGGGATTAACCCCGAGGTGCACCCGGAAATCTGGGCGGAAATGAAGTTCTGCCATCTCGGTGGCCTGAGTGCCAGCCGGGAACATAGCGGGGCTATGTATCATGTTTTGATTGCAGCAGGGAGCCTTGGGGATGAAACCCGAGGTGCACCCGGAAATTTTGGACGGAAATGTAGTTCTGTCATAGCGGTGGCCTGGGAGCCAACCGGGTACTTAGCGGGGCTATGTACCGTGTTTGATCGTTAATTGGGACTGGGAAAAGCTTAGTCCGCGCCAAAGGGCAGAATGGCAGTGGCGGAGTGAGCAACGGACTAGTAGCCCTCTACCCGCTCCACCTGCTCGGTTAAAGCGACCTAAAGTTTTACGTGGGACTTACCGAGATTTGGAGATCGAGTCTAGGCTGCGGCTGAGAAGACTAAATGCTCACAAAGATTGCCACCCTGGGGGTGGTGGTGGAGCCGAGGACCGGACGGGGTTCGGACTGGCTTTGCCGAGTAAGTGCCCTGAGAGCACGGGGTGTACAGCCGTGAGAGCGTGCACCTATGATGAGATGCTTGTTTTACTGTGTTGCTTGTTTTGCTAACAAGTGCAGGGAAGAAGCTTTGCCGCCCCGGTTTGGGGGCGGAATCGTTATAATTTGGTCAGCATTGCTGACTGTTGCTATTGTTCGCCACCAGGCGGTGGTTTATGGCTTGCAGGTACTGCGGAGCAGAGCGGGAAATAGCGGGCTAAAGCCCTTGTTGCTGTGCCGGCCCTCGAAGGCCTAATTGCTTATGTTTCTTTCCCGTTTTTCATGTATGGCCGGCCTGCGAGCCGAATTATGAAAACACTACTTTTGTTAAGTGTACAGTGTAAGGCCTTAAGGCCATTTCTCTTTTGGTGTATGTATACATTCCTGAGTTCGTAGTGGACATTCATGCTGTTGTTGCTGGGTTCTTATTTCTTTTGCAACCTAATAAATTGCTTCCGCTATGTGTTGTGTAGGACGTGTGATTGGTTGAATGGTTTCAACGCGTAACCAACCGGTCTGTCCGTAGTATATGGCGTCGGGCCCCGGCCGGACCTATTGCTATATACTATGCGACGGATAGGGGTGTTACACCGGCTATAGCTCAGAACCTGAGGCATTCCAAAGAAAAACAGAATACCTCAGCAAGCAAATCAAGGTAAAAACAACTGCATGTAGGAGTCAACCAAAAGGAAGAAGTAACTGAAAAACATGCAGTAGAAAGAGTCACAACTGTTCAAAAACAGGACAACAGGAAAATGCACCACGTGCAAGAAAACAGCAACAACCCAACCCAGGAACAACATCTTGCAGGGCCTACTAGGCTACCAAGAGCCAAAAGTACTGCAAACCACTAAGGAAGAAACTTCTAACACCCTAAACTGTGGGAAGTGGTAGTAGCAAAAACAAACAACGAGGAACCGGATCGGAGGCAACCGCAGTCCCTCAATCCACCATGTCCAAGTCAAAGAGCTCGAGGGTCAACACGTCAAAGCACAAGGGCCCTTCCACCCACACATGCCCAGCCTGTACCTGGAGCAAGAAAAACAAGAGTGGCCTTGGCTATATCACACAACTCCACCCTCCTGAAGAGCTACAAACCACCACTACTAACCACGACCCACGATTCGGCCTCCAAGAATGTAAAGAAACGGCCGACAAGATAACCCAGCAACACAACAAGAAAAAAAACCACTCGGGAACAAAATCAAGGTAAAGAAGAGGGTTGAAAAGAATCAACACGACAAGGCGTTGAGTGAGACCCACTCAGTGCCTACCTACACCTTGGCGTTGAGTGAGCTAGCCTCACTTAAAGCCAAAACCAACTCTAACCACAAACCCACTAAGGTAACACGGAGCTCGACGATCGTCAGTCGGAGGTCGACGATCGTCGATCGGCTGAAGGCCAAAAGAAGCCCGACGATCATCATCCTGGAGGTCGACGGTCGTCGAAGGCTACAGGCGAGCGAAGCTCGACGATCTTCCTCTAGGAAATCGTCGAGCGCTGATCGGCTATCAGACAAGAGCTGAGCTCGACGTTCTCCTTCCGGAAAAACGTCGAGCGTCGAACGGCTCAAAACTAACCTTGAGCTCGACGTTCTCCTCCCAGAAAACGTCGAGCGTCGAACGGCTCAAAACTAACCCTGAGCTCGACGTTCTCCTCCCAAAAAGCATCGAGCATCGAACGACGCTAAGACAGAAAGAGCTGAGCTCGACGCTCATCGAGCGTCGAACGGAGATCGACGATAGTCGAACGACTCCAGACTAGAAGCAAGGAGAAGTTCAGTACTCGAGTAGCTAACCTAATACTCGAGTATTCCAATCTCCCACTCGAGTAGGTGCCGACTACTCGAGTAACTAAACCACTCACTCGAGTTAAAGCCTTCTACTCGAGTATCTCAAAGCTACTACTCGAGTATCTCAAATCCACTACTCGAGTAACTCAAGGCTACTACTCGAGTATCTCGAATCCACTACTCGAGTAGCTCAAGTCCCCTACTCGAGTAGTTACTTACTACTCGAGTAAACCAAGACTCGTACTCGAGTAAACACCTCCTACTCGAGTACTCCAAACCAAAACCCGAGTAACTACCACCTTCTCGAGTACTCCAGAACTAATACCCGAGTAACTACCACCTACTCGAGTACTCCAGAACAAATACCCGAGTAACAACCACCTACTCGAGTACTCCAGAACTAATACCCGAGTAACTACCACCTACTCGAGTACTCCAGAACTAATACCCGAGTAACTACCACCTACTCGAGTACTCCAGAACTAATACCCGAGTAATCCACTTCTACCTCACGAGTAACATACTCCAATACTCGAGTAATACACTTAAAAAATTCGGGAAAATCACCCCCCCCCCCTCCTAACACTCCCTCTCGGCTACACCCAAACCAGAGAAAATCTGAACAAAGATAAACGGCATCACGCCGGCAAAGTTGGGTTCCAACAGCACAAGTAGGGGGGGTTCAATAGGAAGAACTAATTCCTATAGTTAGCAAGAAAAATGAGAACAACAAGGCCTCTAACCTGGGCTAACAGGGATTTCAATTTCAGTAAGAATAATCAAAAAGAAACTTGGCAAGGGCAAGAATACCACTTGCCTCAACTTTAAGCGAAGCTTGGACGACTTTCCTCCTCTTTACACAGAACGAACAGCCGCAGTACCTAGAACAAATCTCACGGCCATTAATGGCGGAAAACTCCAAAACCGAAACCCAAATTTCATCAAAACTCCACGAAAATCGAATATCTTACCGTCGAAACGAAGATCTCGGAGAGAGCAAGACAACGCCGCTTTCGGAATCGAATTCCGTCCACGAACAAGCCCAGAATCGCCGACCAAAGGAGGTACAGGACGGGCGATTTTCTCCTCTGTATTCCGCGAACAAGCAAGGACGGTTCTCGCTCAGGAAAAGGAAGAAGAAGTGGGCCGTCACTTCTTAAGAAAAGCTTTTATACGAAAAGCTAAACACCGGTTCATCCATAACCGAACCCTAAAACGCCTAATTACTTAATTTCATTAAGTAAATACCAAAATAGGTATAAGCCAAAAATATGGCTGCCACCAAGGCAAGGCAATAACTGTCCAATTAAATTCTCCCGCAGAATTTAATAATCGGTCAAAACCGAAAGGCTACAGGACAGCCAAATCAATTTAATTAATTGATCACATAGACTATTAACACACCAAACGACACGAAAACCGAATCACCTCGGAATTTGACGAAATTCGCACCGTAGCTAAATACCCATGCTACGAACACAACCGCGAAGTCGAAATTAACTTTCGATGAACAGAACTCGAGTTATACCCAAATAAAGCCAAACACAACCATCCCCCCGAGAGGCCACACCGGGTCACCCAAAACGACTCGGCTTGCTAGGGAGATCTTGCCAACAAGCTACCAAACAGGGCACTGAGTTCTAAGGAGCTAAACCATACTCCACACATGGCACAAGCCACGGAAACGCGTCATCGTAACACCAACGAGAATAAAAAAAATCGCAGGAAAAATCGGGCGCGTTACACTTGCTGTTAGAAAATTCCCTGTACAGAACCTTGCCCAAAACAGCCGTATATGTTCTCTGTTCTTTTTCCCTCGCTGTAGCTTGTTTGTTCTCGGACCAGGGAAGGAAGTAAGGGTTAGGTTAGCATTTTCCTGTACCGTAGTTGTAGCCGGGTAGGAGTAAGAAGCTTTAACTCGAAAATTATGCTAGTCCTCATTATAACCCTAGAAACGTGTTTGGCTATTAGATTAATACTACTACAGGAATAGACTTGCTGGAGTTAGCAATGGAGGATTCAGGGCTTGGCGTTGAGTGTGGTGCACACACTCAACGACGGGTCTGCTTGGACTTGGCGTTGAGTGTGGTGCACACACTCAACGCCGGGTCTATTGGGACTTGGAGTTGATTGTGGTGCACACACTCAACGCCATTGCCCCTTGATTTGTTCTTTAGCGGCCAAGTAGTGTGGCGTTGAGTGAGAATATTCTTCTAAGTCAAAATCGACGGGAATCACTAAGTGATTCTCGCCGACTTCGACGAGAATTTTTAGTGATTCCCGCCGATTCAGCGAGAATCAATCAGCATTCTCGCCGACCTCTATCGGATGGCGTTGAGTGAGCGGGCCTCACTCAACGCCATGGCAGTTTAGGCGCTGAGTGAGGCGAGCTCAATAAACGCCGCAACCCTTTCTTGCGGGTAAGTACTTTGCGTTGAGTGAGTCGAACTCACTCAACGCCAAAGCTGTTCTATCGTTGAGAATGGTGGGCGCACTCAGCGCTGCAGTTTGTTTTCGTGGCTAAGTACTTTTGCGTATAGTGAGTCTACCTCACTCAACGCCAAAGTTGTTTTTGCGTTGAGAGAGGTGGACTCACTCAACGCCACAGTTTGGTTTTGCGGTTAAGTGCTAAGGCGTTGAGGGAGTGTACCTCACTAAATGCCGTAGCTATTTTGGCATTGAGTGAGGTTAGCTCACTCAACGCCAAAGCCTTTATTGCTGAAGGCATTTAGGGAGTGGACCTCACTCAACGCCATTGCTGTTTTGGCGTTGAGTGAGGTTAGCTAACTCAACGCCACAGCCAGTGTTGCATAAGGAGTTGAGTGAGTGAACCTCACTCAACCCCATTGCTATTTTGGCATTGAGTGAGGCTAGCTCACTCAACGCCACCGTCTGTTTAGGCATTGAGTGAGTGGGGCTCACTCAACGCCATGCCGTATTGAGTCATCTCAACGCTTTTCCCTTACCTTCATTTTCTCCCCCGAGTGAATTCCTTGATTTTGAGGTTCCTTGTCGGCTATTTCTTTTTTTCCAAAAAGGCCGAATCGTGGGTCATGGTTAGTAGTGGTGGTTTGAAGCTCTTAATGGGGGAGGTGTTGTGTAATTTAGCCAAGGCCACCCTTTTTATTTTATCTTGCTCCAGGTACGGGCTGGGCAAGGGGGTGGGAGGTCCCTAGTGCTTTCACATGTAGACTCCTGAGTTTTGTTTCTTGGAAATGGTGGTTGGGGGACTGAGTTTTCCTCAAACCCGGATCCGCGTTGTTTTTGCTACTACCATCTCTCCCAGCTTAGGGTGTTAGACGTTTCTTCCTTTGTAAATTTGCAACGTTTGGGCTCATGGTAGCCTGGTAAACTCTGCAGGATTTATTTTTGGGCAGGGTTATTGCTGTTTCCTCGCACTTAGTGTTTTTCTTTTATCTTGCCTTGGACAGTGGTGCTTGTTTTCGGTTTGCTTACTCTTCTTGCTTACTTTATAACCTAACATTTCCGTACAGCTTACTTGTTTAGCTTGCTGAGGTATTCTTTTCTTCTTTGAATGCCTCAGGTTCTAGTTAGTAGCCGATTAGGCGGCTAGTTGTGCTATGCTTTTGCTGGTGGTCTCTCGTTCTGTGGAGATTAGTTCCTTAGTGTTGTGAGGTAGTTTTACTATTTTACTTACAGACACACATATTTGCCAGTGGGTTCGTGTCAGTTTGTTGGCGCCTACTGGTAGTATTACCTTGATACTAGATGTGTTACTTTTTGCTGCTACCTTTCTGGAGTTAGTCTACTTGCTCTTGGGATGATTTATGCTAGGTTTCTAGTTACTTTTAAACTTAAAAACACTATTATAAGTATTCCTCATGATCAGAATGTTTTATAAAACTCATCACTATTTTCCAAATAACGTAAAAAGATCATTTTCCTATATATATAGTATAAATTAAAAGTAGGGTCCTGCATAGTATAAGTTGTCCTCTGGAGACACTTATGCACTCTTTTTGGATGTCGAACCTGAATAAAGTATTTTCCGCAGCGTATAAGTATAGTTTTTAAATTGTGGACTAGGTGATCCACCGAGCCAAGGGATACGGCCTTTAAAAATATAACTGATTTTCTAATCATATAACTTATGAATTTTCATAAAGTATAGTTGATAGTGGTTTGCCTGAGCGTCAGCAGTTATCCCCTGCTCGACGTGGCATCATGACGCGTGTTTTCTCCTACTCCGATAATCCGTTTTCTTCGTAGAAAATGCGGGTTGTGACAGACACTGCCTACCGGTGTCGACACAGTTGATGTCGACTAATAAATTCTGTATGTCGACACAGTTGCTTCAGGTGTCGACACAGCTTTTCCAAGTGTCGACACAGGCTTTCTTAAGTGTCGACATATGAACTTAGAAACTTTTTCCTTCATTTTAGCATATCCTTAACCTGCACATATAAACTCAAAATAACATCAAATACACCTTGATGTATATCATTGAGCTAAGTGAGACTTATTCAAATCAGGTACACATTTTCTAATGTACCCAACAATCTCCCCGTATTTGGAGAAGTCATAACCATTTAGTCAATGATATACACAACTTATAATAAAAAAAACATTATGATGTATATAAGCATCATATGACAGGACAATTTATAAACAAAACCTATACCAATATGGCAATACAGAATAATAAAACAAGCTCAATGAATTATGAAACATTGTTTTGTTTATACTTATCAAAAAGTTTCTAAACAACTGATTACATAGATTTCCTTAATACTAAATATTACATTGTTCTTGCAAAATCTAGTAAATCTATCCTAAGGCTGATCAGGCTCCTTGATGACTATGCCTTTTCCTGGCTTAATCTGAGCTTGCATAGGAGGTTCTGCATCATCAATAGGCTTCTTTCCTTTCAACTCTGGCTTCTTCTGAACTTCAGCCTTAATCCTTTGCCTTACAAAATAATGAAAGTCTTAGGGAAGTACTTGCTAGGCTCCTGAGCATTAGGAGGTAGCTTCCCAATCTTAGCCTTTTTTCTATATTGCACAATGGCTTCCTGCCTTGCCTCATACTTCTGCCATTCTTGTTCATTATACCACTTGCCCCTTTCATGAACTTGATCTTTCACAGCTTTCCAGGCAGTCAAAATTATATTTCTTGAAGTGGGGCTCCACTGCTCAAAATCAGGCTTTAACTAAGCCTGTTCTCTGAATCTTTTCTTTGAAAGTTGAGCTTCCTGATGAGCTTTCAAGGAAGCTTCTGGCATTTCAACTTTCTCTATAATAGCATTTTCAACTTCCTGTGGAGGACTGTACATTGTCTGAACCTATTATTGAATCATATCAAAATCTACTGGAGGCACTACTAAAAAATAGACTTTTAGCCACGGCAGATTTCCGTGGCTAAAAGTCCAAAACCGTGGCTAATAACTATTAGCCACGGCCTACCCACGACAAATGGGCGTGGGCAATGCGAGCGTGACTAATAGTATTAGACACGCCAAATCCGTGGCTAATAAGTTATTAGCCACGGTCAATTGCCGTGGCTAAAAGTTCCTCATTTGCCACGGTTCAATTGTCGTGGCTAAAGGACCTGTAATAAACTTAACATAAAAAATATTTGGCCACACTCTGTCGTCGCCGCCGACGCCGCCCGACCGCCGCCGCCGCCCCGCCACCACGTCGATTTCATTTGAAATAATAATTTTGAATGGCCTATAAAAACCCCAAATCCATCTTTTTAATGGCGGTGTGGGACTAAAAAAAAACCAGACTTTTTGCCACGGATTAGTCTTCCGTGGCCAATACTAGATTATTATCCACGAAACAGGCAAACCGTGGCAAAAAGTCGGGTTATTTTCCACGGATTAGTCATCTGTGGCTAATACTACCTTATTAGCCACAGAATAGAAACCGTGTCTAATACTCAGTATTAGCAACGGTTTTTCCCCGTGGCAAAAAAATCCGTGGCTAAAAGCCATTTTTCTAGTAGTGAGGGTAGATGATCTGAGCAACTTCAGGTTGATCACCTCCAACATAAGCAGGTTGCACACCAGACTCAGCAACATTGTCATCATCACAAAGGGGTGGATATCCCAGAGTGGCTTTGATGCTATTGGATATCCATTTGGCATGATCTGAGCCTGCATTGACTAACACTCTCTCCCCCTTTATGAATTCTCTTTTAATGTGTTCTCTTAAGTCATCTTTTTGAAATCTTATTTGGCCATCAAGAAAATTTACACCATCTTTATAAAATGATTTTAACTTAAGAAGCTTGTCAGATATTGATTTCTGAGAAGTAGTAAGTTCTGTCTGAAATGAGGCTAAGGCATCCTGTAGCTTCTTATCAAACTCCTCTTTCTCTTTGGCTCTTGCTTCAGTCATTGCAGTGACTGTATTCTTTATGTTAGTTACTATCTCATTATGAGATTCAATCAGATTGTCATTCATTCTAATCTAATTTTCAAGGACATAGCCTTGTTTAATAACAATGTCATCTACTTTAGCCTTGACTTCTGTTTGCTGCTTTGCTAGAAATACTACAGCATTGGCCCCCTTGTGGAAGCAATCTGTCATCTCTTTCTTATGGAGATTGACTTCAAATCTGATGGATTTGATATCCTGAGCCAGTTCAGATTGAAGTGACTTGTGGCTTTCGTCCACATACTTATCTAGAGCCATTCTCTGCTCATCTAATTTAACTTGCAAAGCCACCAATAATGAGCTGTAATCAGCCTCTGGGGTAGGTTGTGGAGTAGTAGTTTGCAAAGCCTTCTTATAATTCTGGCTTCTTCTCTTGAAAACCATCAGTTTTCTTTTCTTGACACTTGCAATCTCCTCATCTTCTGAAGCAGAGGTACTTGCTATATTAACTCTTTCTTTAGGACTAGGAGGCAGCTCTTTCTCAGTCCTATGTTGATCCCCCTCAATGTCAGCCTGCTCCCCCTCAATCCTCACTTGCTCCTCCTTATTTGATGCTCCCTCAATGTCAGGAAACAAATCTTCCATAGTGAACTCCTGTTGAGTGTGAACTGGTGATACTAATTTCTCAGGAGCATCAGCAGCTCCAGATGTATCCTCCATGATAGCATCTAGGGCTGGAATATGAGAATGAGATGTTTCAATGACTGTTTGTGAATCTATTTCACTTGCCAAGTGAGTTGATTCTTCTTCCAGTATCTGTGTAGTATTTAGCTCCCCCTGCACTTGTGCATTAACTATTTCCTCCTACACATGTGCAGCCTCAGTAAGGTCCTATACAGGTGATTTCACTGCAGCCTCTTGTCTCTCTATATCAGGTATGTCCTTTGATAGGACCCTATCCCATCTGGAAATAATCCCGATGTCCATTCTTCTCATATGATTGATTTTAGAACCAGGAATCTGGTTCATTACTTCTGGAATTTCTCCATCCAAGTATAGACTCATTATTCTAGCCAAAGTAGGATTCTTGATGCCTTCCTTAATCTTTTCAAACAGTACTACAGACCAATCTGTATTGAGTTTAAAAATTATCCTTGTCCTGAGGTTGAACATATAGGAAGAAATCTTATCATGTCCCCCTGACTTACACAGAATAACCTTTCCTGCCACTTCTGAAAGGAATTTGCCTTGCTGATTCATCCCTTTCCTGTTAATTGCTGCTCCAATCTTTAAGGTAGGATCCAATCCACACCATTGTAGTGCCTCCCTTGTTTTTGATACTGGTACTTCTTCTTCATCCTGAGTTCTTGGAAGATGAAGAATTTTTCTCAAACTTTTCAAGGTAAGTTTTACTCTTGCTCCATGAACTATTGATTTAATCATAAATCTAGTTGAGTCTACTGTTGCTGCAGCAAAGAACTCAAAAACCTCCTTCTTCCAAATCTTGGTTGGTTCGGATATCAGAAACTCCAAACCACTTACAGTAAACAGTGTAATGACCCCTTTAATCTCTGACTCTGCATCATCAAAGGCATGACGAATCACCACATATCCTTCGTTAATATTATCTTCAATCTTTGGCGTCATTGGGATGGTGAGAAAACTTGGATTGAGAGAAGAGAGTTTGTCGACACAAGGTTTTAGTCTCGAAAACCTGGAGAGCGTGTCGACAAAATATGTTCTTGACCTATTTATACCCATCTAAACAAAGAAGGTTAAAAGGCGGGCAAAAACTGACTAAATGTGTTGACACTGTTGAAATGTGTCGACACATACTTCTAATGTCTCGACAACGGCGTTGACTACTATGTGTCGACACCTACTGATGATATATCGACACTAGACAAACATAGAAGTTCATCAGAAATTCTGTGTCGACTCTATTTATAAGTGTCGACACAATTTCTGGATGTGTCGACACCACTACTCTGGTTGTGTCGACACCACTTACTGAAGTGTCGACACCATTTCTCTGGATGTGTCGACACAGATTTACTAAAGTGTCGACACAGATTTACTTAGCCAAATTTGTTAAACTAATCTATGTTCAACATACCTAATTCAATTTTAAATTTATTTAATTTAGTTTCATCTAGAGGCTTAGTAAACACATCTGCAATCTGATAATCTGTTTTGATAAATACTAGTGAGATGTCCTCTTTCTTTACATGTTCTCTAAGAAAATGGTATATAATTTCTATATGCTTAGTCCTACTATGTGAAACAGAATTATTAGGAATAGAAATAGCACTAGTAGAATCACAAAACAAAGGTGTTCTACTTACCTGAATACCATAGTCTTCTAGCTGGTGCTTAATCCATAATAGCTGTGCACAACAACTTCCTGCTGCCACATATTCAGACTCAGCTGTGGAAATTGCCACACTAGTCTGTTTCTTACTGCTCCAAGACACCAATCTTCCTCCTAGAAATTAACAGGTGCATATTGTGCTTTTTCTATCTTCTTTGCAACTTGCAAAGTCTGCATCTGAATAGTCTGTTAGTAGAAAATCTCCATTCCTAGGGTACCAATGGACAAGATTAGGTGTGCCCTTTAGATATCTCAAAATCCTTTTTACTGCAGTGTAATGAGATTCTTTAGGGCATGATTGGTACCTATCACAGACACATGTTGCATACATAATGTCTGGTCTACTAGTAGTTAGATATAGAAGAGAGCCAATTATTCCTCTATATAAAGACTCATCTACAGGTTTACCTGTATCATCTTTGCATATAAGCATACTTGTTCCCATAGGAGTTCTCATGGTGGAGGATGATTCCATATCATATTTTTTAATTAACTCCTTGGTGAACTTAGACTGAGATATGGACAAACCATCATCAGTCTGTCTTACTTGAAGTCCCAAGAAGAACTTAAGTTCTCCCATGCTGCTCATCTCAAACTTCTCTTGCATAAGTTTAGCAAACTTCTTGTAAAGGTTGCTTTCTGTAGACCCAAATATTATGTCATCTACATAAATCTGGACTAAGATTATCTTTCCTTTGGATTCCCTTAGGAATAGAGTTTTGTCCATTTTCTCCCTTGAGAATTTGTTCTCAATAAGGAAAGTAGATATGGTTTCATACCAAGCCCTTGGGGCTTGCTTTAACCCATACAAAGCTTTCCTAAGTTTATAAACATAATCATGTTTGAGAGAATCAATAAAACCTGAGGGCTGCTCTACATAGACTTCTTCTTTTAGATTTCCATTTAGGAATGCTAATTTTACATCCATTTGGAATACCCTCAAGCCTTGATATGCTGCATAGGCAAGGAACATCCTAATTTCTTCTAGTCTTGCTACTGGGGCAAAGGTTTGATCAAAGTCAATACCCTCTTCCTGCCTGTATCCTTTTACAATAAGTCTTGCTTTGTTCTTCACAATGATCCGATTCTCATCAAGTTTGTTCCTAAAGATCCACTTTGTTCCAATGATGTTGTGGTCTTTTGGTTTAGGAACTAATTCCCAGACCTTGCACCTTCTGAACTGATTCAGCTCCTCTTGCATGACATCAATCCAATGTGGGTCTAGAATAGATTCTTCAAATTTCTTTGGCTCCAGTTGAGATAGGAAGCTTGAGCAAAGAACTGTGTTCAAGTTCCTGCTTCTGGTTTGCACTCCATATCTTAGATCACCAATTATCTGATTTGCTGGATGATCCTTTAAGTGTCTAACAGCTGGAGGTAGATTATCTTCAGGTTGAACCTCTCTTGTCTCTTCAATATACTGCACCTCTTGGTTTTCAATAGCATCTCGGGAGTCCTGTACTCCCCCTAGACAGTAGTCACCATTTTCCACTCCCTGTATTTCAGTTGTTTCTTCTATAATGGTAAGCTTTTCCATTTTCTCATTAATACCTGTAGAACTGCATGAGCAAATCCTTTGATGATTCCCTTTTTAGAACCACCAAAAATTACTTTAGACCCATTTATGATAGGTAAGTACTCCTTCAGCAACCCCTTTGTTCCAGTCATGTGCCTGGAACATCCACTGTCCAAGTACCATATAGGGGCATGGTGACTTGGACTCACCTGCAATAAAGAATTACCTCTCCTTAGAACCCAAGTAAGTCTTGGGTCCTTGGTTCAAGTTGGCTTCATACTTAACAAATCTACCTGCAGCTCTTCTAACAGGTAGACTGTTGTTATTCCTGACACTAGTGTTGTGCCAGCAATCTATGGCATAATGACCTGTCTTGCCACAACACCAGCATTCATACTTGTTGTATCTATTTTTAGATACATTCTTGGCAGTCTGGTTGACAAAAAATCTTTTATGTTGTGCTGGTACTGCTGCAGCTACACCCACTATTTTCTTAAGAACATGGGGTTTATGAACATGGGCTACCTTATTGACATAAATACCCTTGTCATTCAGAACTTCAGTCTTACTATGACCATGAGTATTCTCAAGGTCATACTTGTTAGAAGACACTTGTACCTTTCTAAAAACTACAGGGTCTTTAAAATTCAGTGGCTAGACTGAGGCTTTTCCCTTTCTCTTGAATTGGACAGCCCTGGTGTTATCTTTATAGCCTATTATAGCTTTACCCTTTTTAGCCACAAACTCATCTATTAAGGGTAAAACTGATTTTTGCTTGGAATAACTAGCCACCAAATCTTTTTTCCTTTTGAAGTATGGCTTCCAGACTTTTAATCAGATCATTTTTGTATGTGATTGTGCCTATCTGAATAACAGTTATAGTTTTCAGCATGGCAATCTCATTAAATTTTTGATCCAACTCTTTCTCTAAGTCAGATGCATCCATCTTAAGATCTGTAATTTCCTTAACCTGAGTTTTGGCCAGGTTTTTGCTTTTCATTAGTGCCTGCAATAAGTCCCCATATTCATCTATCAGCTAATGAATATCACCTTCAGACTCAGACCCATCCACATCACTTGATGTAGATGTAGCTGACTCTGTGCCAGTACTACAATCTGAATTACTAGAAAAACATTGTACCTCACTAGGACCAGGCTGATCCTGACACTTGTATTCTTCTGATACAGCCATCAGTCCCATGCACTGATGGTCTTCTTGTTCATAGATAGAGTTCAGCAATTGCATAAACTCATCTTCTTCATCTGCTGCATATAGACCAATGTATGCCTCAGCTTTAGATTCAGACTCTGAAGATGATTGGTCTGTCAAGCTCTTCTCCTTCTTAGCAACAAAGGATTTCTCCTTCTTGCTCTTTTGTTGAGTCTTCCTTTTATCAGCAGACTCCTTTCTTTTGTCTGGACACTCAGCCACAACATGTCCAGGCCTATTACAGCAGTAGCAAACTATCTTTGATGTTGTAGATTTGCTAGGCTTAGACCTGCTCCTGTCCTTCCTTGATGACTTCCTCTTTTGATAATAGTCATCCACAGGCTGAGATTTGGAGGGCCTTGACTTCCACTGCTTCTTCTTCAGGAATCTCTGAAACTGCCTTGTGAAGGCAGTAAAGTCATTATCTGAGTCACTACTGTCTGAACTTTGGTTGTCTGAATTATCTGAAGTAATTTCAGCCACAATCTCAGGAGGTGATAGAGACATCCTCCTATTCTTCCTAGTGGCTTCCACCTTGAAGGCCACATACTTTTTTATATGCTCCCCTTTAGCACTTTTCTCTTCCTCTTTCCTAGCCATCAGCTGCATCTCATATGACAGCAATTTTCCAAACAAAGTTGGAGGAGAGATACTTGCAAGTTTGGCCACTTCCCTAATGGCACAAATCTTAGTGTCCAAATCCTTTGTCAAGGATCTTAGGAATTTATCATTCAGTTCATATGTACTGAAGATCCTTCCATAGGACATCAGCTCATTTACTATTCTATAGAACTTTTTATAACACTCAGTTATACCATCTGACTTTCCTTATCTGAAACTCTCATATTCCTGGTTCAGCTTAGATTTTCTATCTTGTCTGACTTCTTCAGAACCCTCCATGTAGACTATCAAGGTGTCCCACATTTCCTTGGAGGTCTTGTAGTGAATCAAATTTTGAAAGGTTGAATCATCTATGACACTTACTATGATATTTTGTGCTCTTTTATCCATAATTGCCAGGATGATCTTTTCCTTAGTCATCTCTGAAAAATCTGTGGGAGTTCTTTGATTTGCATCTAGAACTGACAACTTCATTGAAACATAAGGACCTTCTATTACAGTAATGTAGATCCTTGGATCAGAAGCCTCCATGAAAAGTCTGATCCTTTCTTTCCATATTCCAAATATCTCTTTCCTGCATATGGGTAATTTCATAGAACCTAGTTCCTTATGATTTTCTTCTGAACCCATTTTCTTGATATTGAATCTGCCTTATAGATCTTACTCAGACTGTTAATTCCTTCTTTGAGTAACCTCCCTCTGATACCACTTGATAGAATTGATTTCAAGATAACCCAAACACCTAGAGGGGGGGGGGGGTGAATAGGTTCTTTTCTTTTTTACTTAAGGCAGAATAATTATTCAGATCTTAAAATAGAATCTAACTATTCTGCAGCAATCACAGCACAGAATTCACAATCACAAATACATAACAGATTTATATAGGTTTATAGTGGTTCCCCAAGGTCTGGGTACATCCACTTTCCCTTTCACCTATCTAGCAGTGTGCTAGATTCGGCCTAACTTCTTACTTCTTCTAAGATCCACAGATCTTACAGCTCAGAACCCTGAAAGGTTCCTACAACTCAGAACCCTATAAGGTTCCTACAACTCAGAGTGTAACCACACTCCTACAGCTCAGGCTAACACCCCTACCTCAGCCTTCCCACAAGGCCTATAACTCAGAGAATAATTTCTCCTACACTCAGGCTCAAAAGCCCTAACACTCAGAGATCTATATCTCCTACACTCAGCCTTTATAATATAGGCTTACAACTCAGATCTTTGAAAAGATCTGACAAAATTTGATAAGTGTTTTAGATGGACTCTTACTCTTGTTGAGAGAGAAGGGATAAAAGGTTTCTTGATCAGCTTCTTGATAAAACTGATGGCTGAAATCAACCTGTTCTTAGCTTTCTTCAAAGCTTCTTGAATCTGAACTCAGTAGGGTTGATCTCCTTTGAAGTTGACTGGCTGGAAGCTGCATTCTTAGATTTCAGAATAGATCTGAATCCTTCTTAGCAGATTAGTTCAAGATCTGCTTCTTAAGAGACTTGTAAATGTCTCCTCCTTTACTTCAACAGTTGGAGATCTCTCTTTCTCCAGAACTTCTGAAGTTTCTTCAGAATTCTTGCTTGAATTCTCCTTAGATCTTCTCACGAAAATCTTCTTTTGTGTGACGTGCACTTCCTTGATCAATGATCAATACTTCAATAGTTGTTCGTGTGGTTGTTATTGTTGTTCATGTTGTTGTTAATTTGATAGAATCCATCTATATATAGACTTCATCTATGGTAACCAGCTGATCCGGTTTCTAACCAACTTCTGACAAGTCTGACAGCTTCAGTAAACTTGTTGGAATACACGGCTGTCAAGTCTCTAGTCAGTTCTTGAACCTTTGTCTTTGTCAGCAAAGCGTCGAGACTGATTGTCATTATGTGTCGACACAAGTAGATTAAGTGTCGACACAGGCTTTGGTGATGTCAACATAGCTCCTTTGGTGTCGACACTACTTCTTGACACTGCATCTGTAGAGTGTGTCGACACAACTTCTTTGTGTCGACACAGACACTTCTTTACTACACAGCAAAGAACATTGTTGAAACTCTGCTGTGTGTCGACACAAGTCCTGTGTGTCGACACAGTTGATTTAGTCACAGAATTCTGATTGTCGACACTGCCTGCAGGTGTCGACACATTTGATGTCGACTAATACATCTGTGTGTCGACACTACCTCCCGGTGTCGACACAGTTGATGTCGACTAATATTTCTGTGTGTCGACACTGCCTCCCGGTGTCGACACAGTTGATGTCGACTAATAAATTCTGTGTGTCGACACAGTTGCTTCAGGTGTCGACACAGCTTTTCCAAGTGTCGACACAGGCTTTCTTAAGTGTCGACATATGGACTTAGAAACTTTTTCCTTCATTTTAGCATATCCTTAACCTGCACATATAAACTCAAAATAACATCAAATACACCTTGATGTATATCATTGAGCTAAGTGAGACTTCTTCAAATCAGGTACACATTTTCAAATGTACCCAGCAGTACCGAACTCCGCGGTTTCTTTAAAGTTTGAACACCACGGGAGTTGGCATAAGAGGTCTAGAACCTCTACTGGTCAAGCCCCTTATGCTTGTAATACTTGTGGCAAGTCAGGACACCTTACCCGTGATTGTCGTGCTGATGACCCAAAGACAAAGAAAGCTAAGTTAGGGGAAACTGCAGGGCGAGTCCCACTTACCTGTTATAATTGTGGCAAGCTGGGACATTTAGCTCGTGACTATTGGGGTAGGTTTCTAAAGACAAAGGAAAAAAGCAGAAAGCCTTAAAGCAAAGGGACGAGATGATAGGTATGATTTAGCTTATAACTTTGATACCTATGACATGATTAGTTATTGACTTATGATTTGTGTAAGTGGGCCTTGTCCCACTCTTGGTGGTGGAGAGTACTGTTCGTTGTGGGACTTCTCGCTCCTTAGCATCCAAGGTTTTCTTGTGGTCCGTATTATTTCTTTCTGATGTATCGATTATGGATATACGAACCAAACGGAAACATGGTCGTTAAAGATTGTAGGTGGTGTAACCTTAAGGTGGTCACACTAGGGCTAAACACCGAAAGCAAGACTAAGATTAATAGTTCTTGAGGGGAGGGGGCGAAGTTGTTCTTAACTAGAGAATACGAATCCCAAGCCTGGGTTGGTAGGTGTTTCATTGGTGTCAAAGCTTGCCGACATTTTCCCCGAAAGTGTCCCTAGAGCACCAAACCGGTGAGAGATCTAGTTGAGCATTGAGTTGAATCCTGGTGCCAAGTCGGTGATGCTCTCTACTTACCGCTTAACACCTAGAGAGATGGCAGAATTGAAGGCGCAGATTTAAGGATTGATAGAGCAGGGGTTTGTGCGTCCAAGTTTGTCATCTTGGAGAGCCCCAGTTCTCTTCGTAGTAAAAAAGGATGGAATTTTGCGGCTTTGTATCGATTAACGGGAACTAGATAAGCTAACAGAGAAGAATAAGTACCCAATTCCGAGGATCGATGATTTGTTCGATCAGCTAGTTTGTATCGAATGTGTATTAATTACTGAGAGTTATATAAGCTGACAGAGAAGAATAGATATCCGATCCCGAGGATTGATGATCTATTCGATCATCTGGTCGGGTCTACTGTGTACTCGATGCTGGATTTGAAATCCGGGTACTATCAGCTGAGAATTAGGGAAAGTGACATTCCCATGATGGCTTTCAGCATACATTATGGGCATTATGAATTCACCTTCATGCCGTTTGGGCTGACGAATGCGCCATCCGTGTTTATGGATTTGATGAACAAGACGCTCAGAGAATACCTTGACCAGTTCGTGATAGTCTTCATCGATGACATACTGGTGTACTCACCGTGCAAGGAGGATCATTTCAAGCATCTTCATTTGGTTTTGAAGACCCTGAGGAGGAACCGACTGTATGCCAAATTCTCCAAATATGAGTTTTGGCTATCCTCAATAGCGTTCCTTGGTCACGTGGTTAGTGGTGAGGGAATTGAAGTAGATCCGGTGAAGGTAGCTGCTATATGAGAATGGTCTGTGATGTCTTCTGTATCGGAAGTCGGGAGTTTTCTAGGGATTGCCGGCTATTATAGGAGCTTCGTGGAGAACTTCTCGCGGATAGCACTGCCCCTCACTACTTTGACAAGGAAGGATCAGAAGTTTGTTTAGTCGCCGGAGTGAGCACAAGCTTTCGAAGAACTAAAGTGTCGTCTGACCACAACGCCTGTCTTATATTCTCCTTGTGGTTCAGAGGTCTTTGAGATTTACAGTGATGCCTCTGGGAGTGGATTAGGCTTTGTTTTGCTTTAGCACGGGAAGGTGATAGCCTATGGATCGTGTTAGTTGAAGGTGCATGAGAGGAATTACCCAGTCCATGATTTGGAGTTGGAAGTTGTCGTATTCGCTCTTAAGCTTTGGAGGCATTATATGTATGGGTTAAGGTCAATATTTATTCAGATCACAAGAGTTTGAAGTATTTGATGGATCTGAAGGATCTGAACATGCGACAACGTAAGTGGATGGAGTTCCTTTGGGATTACACCTATAAGATTCATTATATTCTTGGGAAGGGGAACGTTGTGGCGGATGCTTTGAGCCACAGGACCCCTGCTCGAGCCAATTGGTTAATGATGCATGTCGAGCATCCCGTTCAAAAGTTTAAGGCCTTAGAAATCTCTTGTGTTGACAAGGGCGTTAGTGCAAATGCATGTTTGGGTTGGACGTAGGTTCAATATGACCTCACAGACAGGATTCGGCGTGCCTTTGAGTTAGAAGTGAGTTTGAAACATCACTGGGTGGATGCCGTTGATGGGTCTAACGACCAATTCTCTATTAACAATGGCCTATTATGGAAAGGTAGCTGATTATGCGTCCCCAATGTGGGGAAGTTGTGAGAAAAATTTATGTATGAGACGCACTTTACGAAGTACTCGAACACCTCGGGAGCACCAAGATGTTCAAGGATATGAAGAAATTGTTTTGGTGGCCGGGTTTGAAGAAGGACATAGCATTATATGTGGCGAAATGTCAAACCCGTGCCTTGGTGAAGTCCGAATGATAGAAGCCTGGCGGATTCCTGAAGTCCTTGCCTATACCATAGTGGAAATTTGATGACATATCTATGGATTTCGTGCACGGTTTGCCGAGATCGCACAAGGGGAACTGAAAGTGAAGGGATAGATACTACTCTAGAGGGGGGGTGAATAGAGTTATCAAATTTTGCACTAGACAAAACTTAATGGTCTACCCAACTCCCTTGGAGTGAAATGCGGAATGAAAAGATTATAGATATAGAATTAACCCTATAGCCTAACACAAGTGTTGTGCACAAACTCAAGCTAACTGTAATTACAGTTAAGGCTTGGGAAACCTAATCAGCAACTAGCAACCTAGTTATATCTATTCACAGCCGCAATGCAGGAATTAAACAAGGCAATCCAGACGACACAAGGAGTTTATAGTGGTTCCCCAAACAACTTGGGTACGTCCACTCTTCTACCCACACGGTAGGAATCCACTACAGGTTTTTGATCAGGTGCCCTGCCACCAACAGGATCTGCTTCAGGTAGATCCAGAAACCCTTTAGACTTTTGATCAGGTGTCTAAAAACCAAACACAGGTTTTTGATCAGGTGCCCTGCCACCAAGGGATACTTTTGAAGGGAGTAATAACCCTGTACAGGAGGGGGAAAGAAGGTTAAGATGTCTTCTCTATTTTACAAAGATTAGAGAAGCACAAGGACTTGCATTGAGCTAGAAAGCTCTAAAGAATCAAGGCTCCCCCTGGCTCAAAGATGTCCAGGTGAAGTCTTGCTTCAGTGCAGAAAACTCTTCAGAAAGATCTGAAGGAAAAACTACAAGAAGATAATAAATAATAAAATAGAAATCTTCAAGCAGCTGTCTTCTTCTTCTTCTTCAAAAGAACTCTGAGTTTGAATCTTCCTGGAAGCAGGAGAACTCAGGTTGAAGAAGAGCAGAAGAGCTTAACACTTCTCGGTTGAATGGAAATTACTGAGAGCAGAAAACTTGAACTTGATGAAGGCTTGAATGCTTAAATGAATAACTGGTTAGCTAGCTGAAATCCTTCTCCAAAGGATTCCTTTTATAACAGAAACAAGCAACGGCTCTCTTCAATTTGAACTGTTTGTCTTCTTCTGAAACTTGAAACCTGGGCTGCAAATATCAAAAGGACAAACAAACTCTGCAGCAAAAACATTCTATAAAAGGGATAAACCTTTTTCAAAGAAACTGCAGGCAGCAATCTGATAATAAAGTACTAAATAAAATCACATCAGAAACAAACTCTTTATAGCAAAAGGAAGACTTTTCAGTCTAACGGCTACAAAGGACTGACAGCAGATAAAGTAAAATATAATGACAGCTAATAAGACAAACAACTTTATCTGAAAAGATTTTACTCAGGCAAAAGAAATGGAGCATATATTGCCTGGAAATATTACCATAAAACAACTGAAATAAAATGCCAGATAATGTATTAATTTATTAAATAGAATAAATAAATACAAAATAAAAAGGCAGACAGAAAACGTCGAATGACCCTCGGAGATTGTCGACCGACGCACGGAGATCGTCGACCTATCGGGCAGATAGTCGAACGATCCAGATAGTCGACCGATCAAAGAAGATAGTCGAACTACCTCGGCAGATAGTCGACCTATCAGAGCAGATAGTCGAACTATCAGATAGTCGATCTATCCGGACAGATAGTCGAACTATCAAGCACAAACAGATAGTCGACCTATCAAGCAGATAGTCGACCTATCACAGAAAACAGATAGTCGACCTATCAACAGATAGTCGACCTATCAAAACAAAATAGATAGTCGATCTATCAACAGATAGTCGAGCTATCAGATAGTTGAACTATCAGGACAGATAGTCGAACTATCAAAGACGACAGATAGTCGACCTATCAACAGATAATCGACCTATCAAAGCGGAATAGATAGTCGACCTATCAACAGATAGTCGAGCTATCAGATAGTTGAACTATCAGGACAGATAGTCGAACTACCAAACCAAGCAGATAGTCGACCTATCAACAGATAGTCGAGCTATCAACGCAGACAGAGCGTCGACCAACTGATAGACAATAGTCGATCAGCCGATAGACGATAGTCGAGCGGCGTTCGACTATAGTCGAACGAAAAACCTACTTAACCAAATTCTTCATCTGGAAAAGCGGGGACTCTACAGCTAGACCACTAACTAATGACCATAGATATTTCTTGGGTCAAGGGACTAAAAAGACAAGACTAAACTCAAATCAAACTAGGGTACCAACAATCTCCCCCTATTTGAGTTAAGTCTCTTAAAAACTAAAACACAGAGCTAGCTATAGAACACTATAATCAATACAGGAAATAGATAACAATTAACTAGCAATTATCAAACAGTCAGATATAAAACAGCAGTCAATCAAAATATTAAGAATCTACAGAATCTGGCATAGGGTCAGAAGAACTTGGAACAAAAGAAATTTTCCTCAGGGGATCAATAGCCTCTTTCTTTGACATCTTCAAGTCCTGCACACCAATAATCTTTAATTCTGCAGCCCTTGGAACAACTGCTTCAGAGTGCTTTTCCATATACTTTGAAGGGTCAAATACATCAGGGCTAACCTGGAACTTTTCGAATTCCTTCTTTCTGAATGAAGACATTGTGGTTAATCCAGTGGTATCCTTTTCTTCAGCTTTTGCTTTTCTGATTTGAGCTTCTCCAACCAATTCGTGAAAACGAGCCATCCTAAAGTTAGGATCGAGCTCAGGACTTTCATAAACATTCTCAGAAGGAGTAACCTCTGGTTCTTTATCTTGATTAACTAGATAAGACATGGGAGCAGACTTAGCAAAGTTCTTGCTAGAATTTTTAAACAAAATAAACTACTTACCTTTTGAAACAACTTTTTCAGACTGCACTGGCATTGGAGATGAAACTCTTTTCTTTGGAGAAGGAGGAGGGGAAAAAGTTGGTCTTTGATACACAACCTCCTTCACTTGTTCTCTCACTTCAGTAACATGTCTTTGAGAACCAGAATAAGATCTGCCTTGGGAACTTTGAGAGCTTTTCCTTGACTGAGAAGGTGCAGATTTTCCAGAAGAGGCAGATGGATTAGCAGAAAGGTTGCCAGAGGCTCCTACACTGGGAGGTGGAGGAGGAGGACCTCTGGTAGTCCATTAATATGAGTGACTCGAGAGTCGTCGTTAAATTTCTGAAAACCTTATTTTCACGTTTTGGCACGCCTAGGGCTATAGTTAGCGATCGAGGTACTCATTTTTGTAACACCCAGATGGCTAAAGTGTTAGCCAAATATGGAGTTACTCATAAACTCGCTACCGCTTATCACCCCCAAACAAGCGGCCAAGTGGAGGTAGTCAATAGAGAACTAAAGCGCATATTAGAAAAAACTGTAGATACCAATCGAAAAGATTGGTCCCTCAAATTAGATGATGCACTTTGGGCCTACCGTACAGCATTCAAAACTGCGATCGGTTGTACACCTTATCGTTTAGTATATGGAAAAGCATGTCACCTACCTGTAGAATTAGAACATCGCGCATACTGGGCGCTAAAATTTCTTAACTTAGATACAAACTTAGCCGCCGAACAACGTAAATTTCAACTCAATGAACTTGAGGAATGGCGTGCAAACGCCTATGAAAATAATAAATTTTATAAAGAGCGATCTAAGTTTTATCATGATAGAAAAATTAAATTTCCAAAATCTTTTTCACCAGGTGATCTTGTCCTACTATATAACTCACGCCTTAAATTATTTCCAGGAAAATTAAAATCCCGATGGACCGGACCCTATACTGTTAAACAAACCTGGCCATATGGGACCGTTCTTATTTCTCACCCTGAACTCGGAACTTTCAAAGTAAACGAGCACCGTTTAAAATTATATTTTACTGGGGACCCTTTTCAAAAAGAACCTGAAACCCTAACACTACTCCATAACCTCGAATTATAAATTCACTTGTATATTTTCATCTTTTATGCTTTTGTATATTCTGTACATATTTTTCACTTCATACCTATGCCTAACATAAGTATGGGGGTTCTTTTAGCTGCAATTGTTTTTATCACTTATATGTTTTAAATAAAAGAATTGTTTATTTTAATACACATTTCAAAACAAGTCAAAATTTTCAAAACCATACTATGTATATATATTCCAAAAATATGAGTTGATCAAAAATGCAAAATATTCAATTTTCAAATTTACTACTCCTTCTCATACCTAGATAGATATAAATATCCGGAATAAACTTGTAATCCCTACCTTGTAAAAATTCATTACACTCAGAGTTAGTTCTTTAGCAAGCCTGCTTTAATATATCAAAAAAAATACATATATATACAATAGAAGCAAAATATATTATGTTCATCAAACAATTTTAGACTGTAATTATCATTACTCCAATCTTGTTAAAATATAGAAAATATCAAGCTATTACCATTGCTCTCAAAATCTTTTATCAAAATTATTTTTACAACCCCCTACCTACTATTTCGCTTGACATGTTTCTTTACGCATGCAAGCATCTAGGAGTATGTGCTCCTAGAAAAGAAAAGATCTTATGTCCATGGGAATAAAAAAATTCCGTAAACATAGGCATCCAATAAATGTTAAAAGACCATATGAAATGGAGTATGTGCTCCTAAACATATGCATTGGATTAATTCAAAGTTCAATTCTGCAAAGTTTTTTTTTATTTTGGAAAATATTTTCCTAAAATAGTTGTAACAATGCATGAATTTGAGAAAAAAAAAGGTGAGAGGATAAAATTCATCACCTCCTACATTCAAAGCCTATGTATGGGTAAAACCACCAAGTTGATATCCCCTAAAACCACTACAAAATTGAATTAATTTTGCTTAAAAGTTTGAGAGAGCATACTTAATAGGTTGTAATTTTTCAACATATCGCATGCAAGACATAGTAGTCATAAAGCCAATCTATCTTTGTGATATCTGATTTTAATATATGCTTACTATTTGTTTTCCAAAACTTTTTATGGCTATAAATTCTAACTCTGATATCAATGATATATAAACGATAGCATTTAACTCTTTATTCACCGGATTTTTATACCTGTTTTATCTTGAAGAATTAAATTGATAGTAAATAGAAATTTTGATAATTTGTTCATTTACGCAACTCCTACATTTGCTCTGGAATAGCAAAACATAAGTATGGGGGTATTTGATGAGTGATTATTTATACATGTTTTGCTCTATGTTTTAGTATTATTTCTAATTCAAGGTTGTAATACTTTATGTCAAAACTTAAATAAATGGTTTGTTTTTAGTTTTATTCTCCAAGTAGTTTATTTTTCATCACTTTAATCTACTATATTATGTTTTGTGACAATGTTCACGGTCCGAACGGTTTGGACAACCTGAGCAGAGCTGAACCATCATGTTATTTTCACAAATATATATAGGATCTAATAATCTATATATAATTACAATAATAATAATAATGTAAATAAAAAGAGTTAATATAATGTACATAAATTAATTACAATCTACTTATAAATTATAATAAATAGTATAATATGTTAAGTATTAGTTTTAAAGTATTATTTTAATAAGTAGTATTATTATAAATTATTAATATTTAAGTATTATTATAATAGTAATATTATGTATATTATTGTTTAATAAAATAATTTTCTATTAAGAATATATAATATAAAGTAATATTTTAAGAATGTTTTTTTTATATTATAAATACTATAATTCTATTTTAGATGGTATAACATTATAAGAATTTTAGTATGTTAAATCTGTTATATACCAAACAGATTTAACATACTAAAATTCTTATAATGTTATACCATCTAAAATAGAATTATAGTATTTATAATATAAAAAAAACATTCTTAAAATATTATTTTATATTATATATTCTTAATAGAAAATTATTTTATTAAACAATAATATACATAATATTACTATTATAATAATACTTAAATATTAATAATTTATAATAATACTACTTATTAAAATAATACTTTAAAACTAATACTTAACATATTATACTATTTATTATAATTTATAAGTAGATTGTAATTAATTTATGTACATTATATTAACTCTTTTTATTTACATTATTATTATTATTGTAATTATATATAGATTATTAGATCCTATATATATTTGTGAAAATAACATGATGGTTCAGCTCTGCTCAGGTTGTCCAAACCGTTCGGACCGTGAACATTGTCACAAAACATAATATAGTAGATTAAAGTGATGAAAAATAAACTACTTGGAGAATAAAACTAAAAACAAACCATTTATTTAAGTTTTGACATAAAGTATTACAACCTTGAATTAGAAATAATACTAAAACATAGAGCAAAACATGTATAAATAATCACTCATCATCCATCTTGAAACAGGACTATCATACCTCTTAGATCTTTTTCTCTCTTTTTGCTGGTTCTTGGAGAACCACATCCAATGTTGAAACTCTTTTGACTTGGGGTCAATTCCTTTCAGAATATAATATGGAGTATCATTTTCTCGATTGAGAGGAGGAGGAGCAACAACTTTTCTTTTCTTCTGTGCAGCTTTCTTTCTCTTAGCAT
This sequence comes from Platanthera zijinensis, assembly GCA_039513925.1. Classification (NCBI taxonomy): domain Eukaryota; kingdom Viridiplantae; phylum Streptophyta; class Magnoliopsida; order Asparagales; family Orchidaceae; genus Platanthera; species Platanthera zijinensis. The sequence goes on along the minus strand of CM077079.1, from coordinate 59,226,751 downwards.
TCTCAGATAAATCAGAATCATCTTCATCTTCAGAGTGAGATGATGGAGGATTGTCATATGGATCATAGGCTTCAGAAACAGCCTTTTCCTTTAATTTCAGATCAGCTTTCTCTTTTTCCTCTTCTATGGCATCCTGAGCCAGAAGGAAATCCAAATCAAGTCCTGGGGAATCATCCCAAACAGTCGACTTTTCAACTTGCAAATCTTTTTTTTTCTCTTTTAACAAAGATAGAACTCTTTGATTCCAAGCCTCTCTTGCTTTCTCTTCTTGATTTTCAGACGCATCTTCTATATCATCTAAAAAAGAATCCAGTTCTGGATCTATTTGAACATCAGGAACATCAGGAGCAGCTTCTGAAACAATTACTATAACCTGAGCAGCTATATCTTCTTTAATATAATCTATAGATTTATGAACACAAATCTGCTAAATAAGCTAAAATCATTCCTTCTAGGTATTCACAAGCTAGCAAATTAATTGACTCGTCAATAAAGCGGATGAGTGAATTACCTTCATATTTTACCAACTCCCAGGATTCATCTAGATAGGATGTAATAATCCCTTCTAGAAAATGGGCAACCAAGGGAGTGGTGAGATCTTCTAAATAGACTTTCACAGCAAATTCAGATAACATAATAGCATCAGATATTTCTTTGTCAGATAACACTGAAACAGATTGATCTTGAGCTGGAGCTAGAGCAGTCTCTTCTTGAACTGCTGGAAGGGAGGCTGGAGGCTCTGAGACATCTTCACAGAACATCTCCCCCTGCCTGATTTCAGTGGAAACTGAAACCAGGCCCCTTAAAGAAGAGGGCTCAGCAGATTTAGAGAGTGATTGGATGGAGGCAGTCAAGGTAGCAATAGAGGAGGCAAGTGGAGCAATTGCCTCTTCAATCATGATTTTGATTGAAGGGGTAATCAACTCCAAAATGCTGGAAATGAATTCAGGGGTTATCTCAAAAGATGATGGAATTGCAGTGGATGGAGATGCAGCAGAGATGATTGAAGTGTTAGGATGAGAAGTGATGTGGACTGGAGATCGAATTGGAGATGGAGCTGGAGAGTTAATAGGAGTGTTAACTGGAGAATGAATAGGGGACTGAAGAGGGGACTGAGGAGGTGTTGGAATCCTCTCAGATCCTAACAGATCAAAACTAGGAGCAGATATCCTAGCCAGATGAGAAGGAAGAGGAGATGCTGGAGGAGAAGGAAGAACAACCGTGGTTGTTTCTCGAACAGGAGAAGGAGAAAGTCGTACTTCAGCTGAAGTTGATGGAACTTCAACTGAAGCAGACTGCATAGCAGAAGAAGATGAGGGAAGGGAAAGATGAGCTGAGCCAGCTTCTTGAGGTTGAGGAGCGACTGAATCAGTCCTAGTGCTCTCTGATGTCGCTGGAGCAACCCCTGTGAGAGCGGGCTTCACAAATGTTTTCTTCCACTTGGAGAACAAGTGGGGATCCATCTTCTTGCTGGCATTTATTGTTGTAGCAACTGAAACTAGCAGCTGAGGAAACTTCTCCTTCAGTAAAATCCCAATAACCCTTCCGAGGGTAACTTCCTTCTTACTATTCTTTTTCCTTATCAGATCGAACATTACTCCTGCCCAATCAATCTTTTTCTGATTAACAATTGCACACATCAGTGCAAATTGTTGCCTTGTAATGTTGTCATGAGCAGAGTGCTTCCCAAGGAGCACTTTTCCAACTATCTCAGCAAGAAATTTAATCTTAAATGGGAAATTAACCTTGAGCAACTTCGTGGGAATGCCCTCCGCATGTCCCAGCTCAGTAAGCATTCTTCCAAACTCTTGAGCGTCTTGCTCATAATCTTCTTCACCATTTATTAAACCAAAAACATCAGTCAAGACGACTGGAGTTAAAGTTACCTCTTCTCCGCCAATGGTGCCAGTCATCGAATCGTCAGAGGAGGACGAAGTGAAAGCCCATTCCTTAATTTCGGGAACATTTATCTTTATCCTTGTCGACATTAATCTTTCTAGACCTTGATCCCGGCACAACTGAAGAATTTCCACAATTCCTGCTTCACAGCAACTGAATGCGTCAAAATCGACGCTGAAACCTGCATCGAACTTCACGACAGCTAGCACTGCTGGAGAAACCGCCATTGAATTACTGGAGAATGCGCGAGAAAGATGGAGAAGACGAAGGAGATGAAGCGGCAGAAAATCGCAAGCGGGAAGACAGAATGCGAAAAGTCACGCTCCGTCGACGATAAAACAAAAGATCTTTTAACCTAGGTCAACTATCGGCTTTATATTAGACCGGAGATAGTCGATCTATTTAAAAGATACTGGACCCGATGGTCGAACGGCCGTTCGACCATCGGTCCAGAAGCAGAGTAGTCGAGCAATCGTTCGACTATTTCTGGCTTCTCAAACAACAAGCTGTCGTCATCCAGAGATCGATGATGAGCTCGACTTATTCGACTATGGTCGAATGTCGGTCGACGATCTTCAATCAGACAAACCTTTATCAACCATAGGTCGACGATGGGCTTGACCCGATCGACTATCTTCGAACGTCGTTCGACTATCTTCAAACAAGTTTCAACATTGGCAGATATAGTCACACTTAGTCTCGTCCATTGATCATGCCTAGTTGAACTAAAAAGAACAGATAGTCGAACTATCAAAGACGATAGATAGTCGACCTATCAACAGATAGTCGACCTATCAAAGCGGAATAGATAGTCGACCTATCAACAGATAGTCGAGCTATCAGATAGTTGAACTATCAGGACAGATAGTCGAACTACCAAACCAAGCAGATAGTCGACCTATCAACAGATAGTCGAGCTATTAACGCAGACAGAGCGTCGACCAACTGATAGACGATAGTCGATCAGCCGATAGATGATAGTCGAGCGGCGTTCGACTATAGTCGAACGAAAAACCTACTTAACCAAATTCTTCATCTGGAAAAGCGGGGACTCTACAGCTAGACCACTAACCAATGACCATAGATATTTCTTGGGTCAAGGGACTAAAAAGACAAGACTAAACTCAAATCAAACTAGGGTACCAACAGGAACGATGTCATTTGGGTGATCGTTGATCATTTAACGAGGGTGTCACACTTCATACCAAATAGGAAGGATGATTCAGTTGAGAAACTAGCAAAGCTTTATATGGACAACAAAGTCCGTTTGCACGATGTACCCCAAAGCATCGTTAGTGACCGAGATAGTCATTTCACATCTAACGATTGGAGGCTCATTCATCAATTTTTGGGTACCAAGTGAACTTAAGCACAAATTTTCACCTACAGACAGATGGTTAGACTAAAAGGGTTAATAGGTCGATTGAATATATGCTTCGTATTTGTGCTTTGGATTTTTGGGAAAAGGTGGGAGGACCATCTTTTTTGGTTGAGTTTGCGTATATTAACAACTACCAAGCCAGCATTCAGATGGCGCTTTTGAGGCTCTATACAAAAGGAGGTGTTTTACGCTGTCGTCATGGGTAAAAATGAGAGAATTGAAGCTGTACAAGCAAAGGGACGTTGAAGATGCTACTTCAACGATTCGGTTTATTCGAGAACGGCTACTGATTGCCCAAGATAGGTAGGCCAAGTACTACAATGCCAAGCATCGGAATGTGGAGTTTGCGGTGGGCGATTGGGTATACCTTAAGATAAAACCATTTAAGGGTGTATAAAGAATTCGATGCTTAAAGAAGCTTAGTTCGAGGTATGTTGGGCCTTTTGAGATCTTGGAGCGGATTGGTGAAGCCGCCTATCGTTTGCCTCTTTCGGTGGAGTTGAGCGGTCTGCACGATGTATTTCACATCTCAGTGCTACGGAAGGCCATTTAAGAGCCTACTCAAGTGATTGATGCGAGTCAAGTGCTGGTCGATAGTGGGTTGATGATGAAGGTCAAGCCCATTTGGATCGAGGACGTAGAGGTCAAGCAGCTGCGGAACAAGTCCATTAGAATGGTCAAGGTCCTTTGGGACAACTATGGAAGAGAGGAGCTATTTTGGAATCGTGAGCAAACTATGAGGGAGGAGTTCCCTGAGCTATTTATCTAAGGTAATCAAATGCATTGCTTACTTTTTATATTTTCCCGTAACGTCAAATTTCGGGATGAAATTTCTTTTAGTGGGGGAGATTTGTAACGCCCCAAATTTCCTTGGGCATGAGATGCTTTTCTTGGGGTTACCTCCGGGCGGTAGCTAGTTACCACGCGGCATTAGCTCCAGGGCTTGCGTCAAGAGTGTCGAGCTCTCGAGAAAGCGTCGAGCTCTCGAGAAAGACGTTACTGCGCGGTGGAAAGATGTTACCGCATGGCGGTAGCAGAGGATATAATCTGGCAGACCTCTCGGGAAGCTATCGCTCGACGATAAAGTTACCATTGATGATAGCTGGGTCAATTTATTTGTTATGGTTCTCGGGATCATACCGCGCGACAGTAGAAGTTAGCGCACGGCGATAGCACCTGGTGTCGTGTCGTAACTGACGCCTCTATCGTGCGACATTAACGTCCTATCGCTCTGCAGTAGTGAAAAAAAATGGCATTGGACACGTGTTGGCCTGTTATCTGAGGGTGTGGGCAGTTGCGCTTGAAACGGGCGTTGAATTAAGGTACCGCGCGGCGGTAGCTAGTTACCGCAGGGCGGTAGATTTATTTATATGCCTGATTTTGGCCGTTTTCACTTCATTTCTTTTGGAGTGAGGAGTTGTATTGGTTTTATTGGAGGAGAAGCAGCGGCGCCAGAGGGTATATCTCGCCGTCGTTGAAGTTTCAGAGTTTCGATTCGCAAGCCAAGTCCGGACTTATGGAGGCAAGATCGTTGCGGTCACGTTCATCCGTCTAGATCTTTGGTATGGCATCGAAGAGAGCGCAAAGGGTAACGATTCTCAACTTGGATATGTGAAGTACTCTTCCTTTTGTATAGGAAACCCTCTCCCGTGAGTGTGTGGTGAGCGTGAGGTTTTTCCTTCAGGTAGATACAGTATATCCCTGTAGTATTGCATATAGAGTTCGGAATCGAAGTACAAACATAGGCATGGTATATGAAGTCCATTTGGATAGGTTGGTCTGAATTTGTGATGTTTTCATTATGCTTGTATTGGCCGGAGAAGACTCCGTGATGTTTGTTTTTCGGGTTTCTACATAGTAGATTACAACAGGGAACCTTGGGGACTAACTCCAAGGAGCACCCGAAAAATTGGGTATAATCGCATTTCTGCCACATACCGCGCGGCGGTAGTGCTATTGCAGGCGGTAGCTCCTTGATTTGTTTGTGACTTGAGTCGTGGAGACCTAGGGCTTGAGATGTGGGGCTGAGAGCTCTGGGAGCCCAACCAGGTGGCCTGCAAGACACCCATGTAGCATAACTTGGTTATGTTTTGACTAGTAGAGTGGGAATGGGGAGGCCGACCCGCGTTGCGGTAGTTTTTTACCGGCGAGAGAGCAACGGGAAAGGGCTGAACCTACCCAGTAGCTTTATGGTGCGTCTGTGGGTAGTGATTCCTGTCACAGACATAGTTACGGGTCTTTGGCCTTGCACGAGCTATAAAGACTACCAAATGCTAAGGATTGTTGCCGTCTTATGAGCAGTGGTGGGCCCTAGCTTTTATCCAGACACCGAGAATGTGCTCTGAGTGCACGAGGTGTGTGGCCGTTCGTGCCTACGCCTGTGGTGAAGTGTGTTTAAATTGCACTTTCATTACCATGTTTGGTTTTGCTAATACTTTGCAGGGAAGGAGCTCCGCCGCCCCGAATAAGGGGTGGGGTCGTTATAATTTGGTCAGCTTTAGCTGACCGTTTCCTTTTTTTGCCACCGTTTGGTGGAATGTTCTTATGCAGGAACCGACGAGCCAAGTGGTAAGTAGCGGGCTAAAGCACTTGATGCTGTGCTTGCCCTTGAAGGCCAAAGCGAAGTGTTTACTTTTACTGTTTTTATGTGTGGCTGGCCTACGTGCCGAAGTATGTAAAACACTTTAATTCAAGTTGAATGTTGTAAAGTCATAAGGCCAAGACTCTATGTGAATTTGTACTTTCATTCCTACTTTGGGTTTTAGTGGTCATTCATGTTCTGTATTGGGTTCTTCTAACTTACTTAAAAGCTTCCTCTAGAATGCTATGTGTTAGGTTTCAATATGGTATTATAGTGTTTTGGTATTAATATGTAACTCCGCTGACTGTCCGTGGAATATGGCATGGGACTCCAGCCGGACCTTCTGTTATATCCTATGTGACGGATGGGGGTGTTACAATGCCGACCTGGAGCATGTTGATCTTGATTTTCCTGGCCATCCAGCAACCTCCCTGACCGGCCACCACCACCACCACCTCTGTTGTGGTGTGGGCACGCGTTTGGCGGCGACTTGGCCGCTGGGGCCAGAGGTTTCCAACAAACCCGAGATCCCTCAAAACTCAAGAAATTCTCCAACACCTCTCATGTAATCTGGCTTAATTGAGCATGATATCTCTCCTAATCAATATAAGAAGCTAGCACAGAGGAAGAGGAGGAGAAACAAACCTTGATTGGGGCTCGACGGCGGCGATGGAGGCGGTTAGCCATGGATTTTCTCCTCTCCGGCGAGCTTGCTCCCGAACTCGTTTCTCCACCTTATGCCTTGATCCAGATATCAAATTCCACCCTTCTTAGTGCTCTGAAGGTGATGGAAGGGTCGGTTTTGGCTGTGAGTGACTATATAGGGAGATGTCCTTATGGGTAGTTCGTCCATGAGCTTTGGTTGCTACTCCTTACTTCCATGTGTCCACCCCCCCTAAATTCTACTAGTAATGATCTGGGGAGCTTAGTGGAGGTTTTGGGCAGAGAGGAGGAGAGCCAAGTGGCCTTTATCCCCCATTTCCTCCTTTTCTCTCTCTTTATTTTGGGAAATTCTCATTTTACCACTACTGCATGTTACTACCCTCCAAAACCAGAGGGTAGGGGCTATAATTAAGCTCATGGGTTGATGATGGACCAAGGTCTATGGCCTTAGCCCATTGGAATTGGGCTTGGCTCCTTAATTCTCTATTTAGGCTTAGAGTTGACCAAGTTTAACTTTAGGATTGACTTTGTCAATTTGATGAGTGTGCTGGCCCCACATGATGGTCATGAGTCCTATGACACCACCCAACATTGGTTGGGACATGGTTAAGCCCTACTCAGGCTAACTGGACCTATTTGTGTGGTTTTGACTAAATTTGGGTTAGAGTTGACTTTGGTCAAATTGAGTCAATTGGTGATCATGTGATGAGGCTTTATGGTCCAATGCACTCCAATTAGGGTTTGGAGTTTAATGGTGGGGTCAAATTGACCATGTGATGCAAAATTGAGCCATTTAGGGTTGAGTTGATCCATGTTGACCTAAAGGGCACTATGGTCAAATTGGCCAATTGGGTGACCCTATGATGGGGCTTTTGGGTCATTTAGATTTCCTTTAGGGTTAGGGACGGAGTGGTGAGGTCAAGTTGTACTTATGGTTTCAATTAGGGCTAGTTTGACCTAAGTTGACTTGAACCCTATAGTGGGCCCCATGTGTGTTCACCCTAACTCCTTGGGCCCTAAGGTCACTATCTAGCCTAACCCACCACACTCACCATATGTCCTACCCTAATATGTGTGTTAAGGGGTCTAGAATAAAATGGGATGTTACACTGTTGGCACAACCCAAGTATGCCAAGGGAAAGAATGAGTCTTCCTATCAGGGCTGCAGTAGGTAGACATTATAACACCTCCATCTGTCACATCGAATATAACAGAAGTTTCGGTCGGGGCCCCACGCCATAATCCACAGACAGTCATCGAAGGTACTCATTGAAACCATTTCATCTTATATGCATCCAAACTCAGAGTACATTTTAGTGGAAGTAGTTATTTCAATTGTAGAACCCACATACTAGGAATGTCCACTATAACATAGGAATGAATATATATAATACAACGTGTTCTGGCCTTAAGGCCTTACACTAAATTATTAAAAGAAATATATCTTCCATACATCAGCACACAGGTCGTCCACACATGAAAACAGTAAACGTTCGCATTTGGGCCTTCGAGGAAAAGCAAATCGCAGCATAAGGAACTTCAGCCCGTTACTTTCCACTTGGCTCTCCAGCACCTGCATTGCACGACCAACAAAATTGTGGCAAAACAAATCAACAGTCAGCATTAGCTGACCAAATTATAACGACCCCACCCCGTATTCGGGGCGTCAGTTCTCCTTCCCTACAATCAGCAGCATATGTATCTTTTGGCAATAAAATGTGCATTTAAGCTCCATTCGCCACGAACGTAGGCTCGATCGGCCACACGCCCCATGCACTTAGGGCACATTCTTGGTATACCAAACTTCTCTAGGTCCCACCACCATCCACAGTCCCAGACTTGATGGTACTCTTGAGCATTCTAGTCTTTCCAGCTCGGGGACTAAGACTCTCATTATGCCAACGATGAAAGCTAGTTACTTTAGGCGATCTAGTCCGAATGACATAACATGGGTACAGTTCAGCCACAGCCCATTGCTCAAATCATCATTCCAATGCCAACGGTCACATCCATCATGGCGAACGATAATATGCTGGTCGACCTCCCCTTACCGTTCGACTGTCTGGCTATTTGGCTGGGCACTTCAATCTCTCAGCATCAATTGCCACTCACATTGTCCCCAAGACCTAAGCCTATAATGATCACATCAATGGCTCTCCCGTCCATAATATCTAGGCTCTCCTGGCTCAATAGCTCCTCATGCTACACACCCTGTATCGTGGACACAACCTTCACAACCACATTCAGGCTGGCTCACATGACCACCTTATTAGCTAGGCTCGTAAGGCTCTCAGCTTAAAACAATTGCCCCCATGTCTCCAAGATACAGGCCTCTCATAGCTCACTAGGAGCTATCGTCGGAGGTAGCACTACCACTGCGTGGTAGGTGACAACAGTCGTTTCTTCCCCACTTTTGAGTGTTTTTCCTTGAGGCAACCTCTAGTACTATCACTACAACATCCTGCACACCCCTTGACCCCAGAAACTACATATTTACCTATGGAGTCTTCTTAGACATGCAAATCAATTATCACCAATCCAGACCAACCTATCCAGATGAGCTTCACACATCATGCCTATTCCGTACTTCGATTCCGGATTCTAAATGCAATCTCTTTTGGGGATCACAATGATCTACCTATTGGAAACCACCCTCTTCTTCACCCTTTGGTGAGGGGTTCCACACACATATGCAAATTGAGGAATTTACTTGTCTAAGGAGAAAGGTGTTACCCTCGTTGATCGCTTAGGAGCCATTCTCTTGTCCTTGATCCAAATAGAAGTGATCACTACAACTTCCTTTCCGCGGATTTGGCTTTGACTCACGAATCCGATCACACGAACGCCTTCTCAATAGGGCCAGATCATCCTTGCACTTGTTTCCTAGCTTTTCCCTTCTCCTCACTCAAGATCCGAGAGAGAGAGAGAGAGAATGAGAGAAAATGATAAAAATATCTGACTCCCAGCCTTTATCAGGAAGCGACCGCCGTGCAGTATCTTGCTACCGCCACGCGATACCCTTTGGCGGTGGTAGTGGCTTCATCCAGCACCACTCTGCCACTCCTACTACCACTATGCGATAGATTAATACCGTCGGGCGGTATCGACTAGAGACCTTGGTCCATTAATTCAGCTAGTTACCGCCAGCAATAGGGCTACCGCCGCGCGGTAGCCTCCAGTGACGAATTCCCTATCTTTTTCAAGAACTTTGGGTCAATACAATTCTCCCCTCCTTTAAGAGATTTAATCCCTAAAAATAATTTAGCTGAAAAAACATAGAAGTACAAATCATATTAAATGTACCTCAACGAAACAGCTCAGGAAACTCTTCCCACATGGTCTTCTCGCGCTCCCATAATAGGTCCTCAAGGCCGCAATTGTCCCATCGGACTTTGACCATTTTAATTTGTTTGTTCTGTAGTCGTTTCACTTCTGCGTATTCAATACGAATGAGCTTGACTTTCGTTATCAACCCACTAACGACCAGAATTTACTCCATAATAACAACTTGCGTAGGCTCTTGCACAGCCTTCCGAAACACCGATATGTGAAACACATCATGCAAACCACTGAGTTCAGCTGAAAGCTTCAATCAATTGGCATCTTCTCTAATCCGTTCAATGATTTCAAATGGTCTAAGGTATCTCGGACTAAGATTTTTCAAGAGCCGGATCCTTGATACTACCTTGAATGGTTTAATCATGAGATATACCCAATCTCTAACCGCAAACTCCATATTTTAATGTTTGATATTGTAATATTTTGCTTGCCTATATTGTACAATCAGCAATCATTCTCGAATTAAGCATATCGTTGAAGTCGCATCCTCAATGTCCTTTAGCTTATACAGTTTCGATTCACCTATTTATACCCAAGCCAACGGAGTATGACATTGTCTTCCTTATAGGGCCTCAAAAGGTGCCATTTGTATACTAGCTTGGTAGTAATTATTATAGGCGAACTAGATCATAAAGAGATGATCATCCAACCTCTTCCCAAAATCTAGGGCACACATGCGAAGCATATCTTCCATTTTTCAGTTTACCCTCTCGGTCTGACCATCCATTTGGTGATGAAAGGCCATGCTGAATTCCAGCTTGGTACCCAACAGATGATGAATAAGCTTCCAATCACTCGATGTGAAATGCCCATTACGATCAGTAACGATGCTATAGGGCACACCATTAAATCATATGATCTGTTCAACATAAAGTTTAGCTAACTTTTCAACTGAATCGTCCCTTAAATTTGGAATGAAGTGTGTTACTTTTGTCAACCGGTCCACGATAACCCAAATGGAATTATTTCTGCATTGTGATCTTGGCAAACCGTGCACAAAATCCACTGATATATCATCAAACTTCCATTCTGGTATTGGCAAAGACTTCAGGAAACCACCGAGTTTTTGACACTCATCCTTTACTAGGGTGCAAGTCTGACACTTTGCTACATAAAGTGTGATGTCCTCTTTCAACCATGGCCACCAGAATAATTTCTCCATGTCCTTGAACATTTTTGTGCTCCCTGGGTGGATTGAGTACTTGGTGAAATGAGCCTTGTACAACAACTCCTCCTGCAACTTACCAATATTCGAGATGCACAACCGACCGTCTTTCCATAGAAGACCATCATTCAGCGAGAACTGGGAATTTGACCCATCCACTATCTCTGCCATATAACGCTTCGTGCTTTCATTAAGCTCCAATGCCCGTCGAATTCTATCAGCGAGGTCATATTACACCTTCGTCCAGTTTAAGCATGCATCCGCGCCCATTCTCTTGTCAGCATAAGAGAGATCAAACGCCTCCAACTCACGAATCAGACGCTCATCATGCATCTGTAACCAACTGGCTCATGTTATAGCTTTGCGACTCAGTGCATCTGCGACTACATTTCCCTTCTCGGGAGTGTAATGAATCTCAAAGGTGTAGTCCTCAAGAAAATCCATCCACCTCCGCTATCGAATGTTTATATCCTTCTGATGCAACAAGTATTTCAGGCTTTTATGGTCCGTAAAGCTATCAATCTTCACGCCATAAAAATAAAGTCGCCATAACTTAAGAGCGAATATCACGACCACCAATTCCAAGTCGTGAACTGGATAATTCCTCTCATATAATTTTAGTTGGCGAGAGCTATAAGAAATCACATGTCCATATTGCAAAAGAACACAACCTAAACCACTCCCTGATGCATCAGTATAGATCTCAAAGACTTCTCTACCACATGGCGAACACCACACAAGCGATGTGGTCAGATAACTCTTCAACAGTTCAAAAGCGCGTGCGCACTCTAGCATCTAGATGAACTTTTGATTCTTCCTTGTTAATGTCGTGAGAGGTAAAGCAATACTTGAAAAGCTCTCTATGAAGTGCATATAGTAACCAACAAGTCCAAGGAAACTCCTGACTTCCTCTACCGAAGTAAGTATAGGCCACTCTCGTATCGCAACAATCTTTGTCGGATCTATAATAGTACCATCTCCATTAACGACATGACCAAGAAAAGCCACCGAAGATAACCAAAACTCACATTTAGAGAACTTGGCATATAGACAATTTTGCCTCAAGGTATGCAAAACCAATCTCAAATGATTTGCAAGATCCTCTTTCAACTGAGAGTATACCAATATGTCGTCAATAAAGACAATCACAAATAGGTCCAAATACTCTCTAAAGATCCTGTGCCTCAAATCCATAAATACTGATGGTGCATTAGTGAGCCCAAAAGGAATCACAGTAAAATCATAATGTCAATAGTGCATACCAAATGCTGTCTTGGGAATATCACTTTCCTGAATTATCAACTGCCAGTAGCCGGACTTCAAATCCAACTTTGAATAAATAGTCGATCCAACTAGTTGTTCAAACAGATCATTGATTCTAGGAATCAGATACTTATTCTTTTCTGTCAGCTTGTTCAATTCACTATAATCAATGCATAGACGCAGGCCTCCATCCTTCTTCTTCACAAAGAGAACCGATTCACTCCAAGGTGACATACTTGGATGTACATAGCCTTGCTCTAACAATTCTTGCAATTGAACTTTCAGTTCTGCCATCTCCTTTGGCGCCACTCGGGACAGTGAGCGTGATACAGGTTTTGCATTTGGCACCAACTCAATAGCAAAGTCAATATCTCGCTGAGGTGGAATCCCTAGGAGATCATTAGGAAATACATCTGCAAACTTCAACACAACAAGAACATCACTCAAACTGGGCTTCAGCTTTACAACCTCCAACATCGTGAAAAACAATTTCGTGCCCTTCCGAACCTCCTTGAATACTTGGAGAGCAGACATCAATATCTTGCTTGATTCTCGCATACCCGCAAACTTAGTCTCGCGTTCGGTGTTTTGCCCCAGTATGACTTCCTTAGAGTTGCAATAAATACAGGTATGCTACTCCGATAGCCGGTCCATACAAAAGATTACATCAAACTTAGATATCGGCATCACAGATGTTTCCAAATAAAAATCATGACTTCCTATCCTTGCCTTAACACAATAAGCTCTATCTGCACGCATCAAGCACCTATTAGGCAACAATACATTCACTCGATCTATCGGTACAGACAAAGGCACTCAGATACATACTACGAAGTCCTCAGACAGAAAGGAATGAGAAGCTCCTGTATCGAATAGTGCTCTCGCGGTATAGTACAATATCAGGACAAAGCCTAATACAAACAAATTATACACAAGCAACACACAATGTACCAAGTACAAAAAGTAGTAAAAACTATATCTTAACTCATACCTATTACGACGTCACTTTGTTTGATGGCCTCCTGTTGGCCAAGATTATAGACTCAGGGTTGCGCTTGGGATGCAGTCGATTCCACCACTGTCTTTCCCTTTTCAGCATACGTCACACCCATCTTTTTCTCTGTCTTTAGAGTGCCACTTCGAGATTCTTGGGCCATGTGTCCCACCTTGTCACATGTATAACAAGTGAGCGGACCTCACCCTGTCGTCACTTCAGGTTTATTAGAAGAAGCTGGTCCTAAAGACTGAGCCTTCTTCTTCCACTTTCGATACACAGACTTTACAGAACTAGGTACTTTGAACTCTGGCTTCTTCACCGCAAAATCATTCTTATGCTGCACGCGCTTCATATCCATCTCTAAGGAATGGGCCTTATTGACCAAGGTTAGAAAACCTTACATCATCAGTCCTGAGATAAGCAATCGCAAGTCATCTCGCACCCCTTCATAAAATCATAGTGTCTTTCATTCCTCGTTTGCAAACACAAAGCCTGCATAGCGTCCCAACCTTGTAAAATCGTGCAAGTAGTCATCCACAAAACTCTCGCCTTGTGTTAATCTTTGGAACTGATTTTCCATTGCAATCAGCTGTGTAGATGAAAAGTATCTTGCAAAAAATAATCTCAAGAATTCCTCCATCGAGATCTCAATCAATGGCCGACCAACAAACTGGTGCAGTTCCAACTCATCCCACCATAGCCTCGCCTCTCTATCTAACAAGAAGGTAGCTATAGTGACTTTTTTCCACTCCTCCGTTTCTATTGTCGTCATGGTTCTCTTTATCCTCGAGAGCCAGTCTTCAGCTTATGTTGGGGTTCCAGTACTCTCAAACACAAGAGGATTGAAACTCATCAGTCATCACGTGTTTCAATTGATTTTTTGTCGCCCGCCTTGCGGCCACTGGCTCCACGACAACTTGATCAACTATGCCAACTGGTTCCTGGGCCACCGCAGGGTTAGGAGGTTGTACTTGTCCTCCTAATTGCGTATTGATTAATGCCAACACGGCTTCAGCAACCGACCGTGTCATTTTCGCAGGAGGAGGTGTTGGTACCTTAGTTGGTGCACTACTCTCCACCAAGCGCTGAGGTTCATGATGCCCCACACCACTTATAGTCGCCTTTAATCGTGAAACACACAATTTAGCAACTAATAGTATTGCAAAAAGCAATCATAGGAACACAAAGGTTCCACAAACATGTGTATTTTCATTCCTAAGTAGATATTCATGGGTTCATTCCATTTATGATAGTAATACACATACACATGCTCCACCCCTTAAAATAATTTGACCACGAATTTGAAGAAGGAAGACTGACACTAGAAGAAGATACTAAATTATAATACCTCTATTCATCACGTAGAATATAACAGAAGGTCCGACCGGGGCCCTATGCCATATTCCATAGATAGTCAGTGAAGTTACTCATTGAAACCATTTCATCCTATACACATCCTAACTCAGAGTGCATTCTAGCGGAAGTAGTTATTTTAGTTGTAGAACCGACATACCAGGAATGTCCACTATAATATAGGAATTAATATATATAATACAACATGTTCTGTCCATAAGGCCTTATACTATTTTCTTAAAAAAAAAATCTTCCATACATCGACACACAGGACAAACACACATGAAAATAGTAAACGTTCACCTTTGAGCCTTCGAGGGCTAGCCAATTGTAGCATAAGGAACATCAGCATGCTAATTTCCACTTGGCTCTCCGGAACCTGCATAGGACGACCCACAAAAATGTGGCAAAAGAAAGCAACGGTCAACATTAGCTGACAAATTATAACGACCCATTTCCTTACTCGGAGCGGCAGTTCTCCTTCCATGCAAGCAACAAAAAATAAATCTTTTGGCAAGAAAATGTGCATTTAAGCACCATTCACCAAGGATGCAGGCTCGATTGGCCATACACCTCGTGCACTCAGGTCAAATTCTCGGTTTACCGAACTTCTCCGGGTCCCACCACCATCCACAATCCCAAACTTGATGGTACTCTTGGGCATTCTAGTCTTTCCGGCTTGGGGCCTAAGACTCTCATTATGCCAATGACGAAAGCCAGTTACATTAAGCAATCTAGTCTGAATGACATAATGCTGGTACAGTATAGCCACAACCCGTTGCTCAAATCACCATGCCAACGCCGACGGTCACAACCATCATGGTGAATGACAAGATGCAGGTCGGCCTCCACTTGCCCGTTCAGCACTCTGGCCTTTAGGCAGGGCACTTCAGTCTCTCAACATCAATTGCCGCTCACATTATCCCCAGGACCTAAGCCTTCAATGATCACATCAATTGCTCTCATGGCCATAATAGCTGGGCTCTCCAGGCTCAACAGATTCTTATGTTATGCACCTTGTCTCGCAGAACAATCAGGCTGGCTCGCATGGCCACCTTAGCTGGGCTCGTAAGGCTCTCATCTTCAAACAATGGCCCCGCAGGTCTCCAAGAGACATGCCTTTCATAGCTCACTGGGAGCAATCGCCGGTAGTAGCACTATCACTGCACAGTAGGGTACATAAGTTGTTTCTTCCCCACTTTTTGGGTGTTTTTCCTAGAGGTGACCTCCAGTACTATCACTCCAGCATCCTGCACACCCCTTGAGCCCGAAAACTACACATTTACCCATGGAGTCTTCTCCGACACACAAATCAATCATCACAGATCCAGACCAACCTATGCAGATGAGCTTCACACAACATGCATATTCCGTACTTTGATTCTGAATTCTAAATGCAATCTCTTTTTGGGATCATAATGATCTACCCACTGGAATCCACTCTTTTCTTCACCCTTTGGTGAGGGATTCCATGCACGTATGCAAATTGAGAACTTCATGTATCCAAGAAGAAAGTCATTACCCTCGTTGATCGCTTAGGAGCCATTCTCTTGCCCTTGATCTGGATAGAACTTATCACCATAGCTTCCTTTCCACGGATTTGGCTTCAACTAATGAATCTGATCACACAAACGCCTTCTCAATAGGGCTGGATCACCCTTGCACTTGCTTACTAGCTTTTCCCTTCTCCTTCCTCAAGATCCAAGAGAGAGAGAGAGAGAGAGAGAGAAAATGAGAGAAAAATGAGAAAAGAATCTCACTCCTAGCCTTTATCAGGAAGCTACCGCCGCACAGTATCTTGCTACCGCCGTGCGATACCCTTTGGCGGTAGTGGTGGCCTCATCCAGCACCGCTCTGCCGCTCCTACTACTGTTATGCTGTAGCTTACTACCACCAGGCGGTATCGACAAGATACCTTGGTCCCTTTATTCAGCTAGCTACCTCCAGATATAGGGCTATCGCCGCGAGGTAAACTCTAGTGACCAATTCCCTATCATTTTCAGGAACTTTGGGGATTTACAGACATGTTCATTTTCATGCTAACATGAAACAAGGACCCAATCCCTTTTGGGTTCCTAAGGTAAACTAATCTGTGTTTGCAGGATAATCCAAGTACCCACACAATGCCAATATGGTACTTTGACAGTGGATGTTCCAGACATATGACTGGAACAAGGAGCCATCTTAAAGATTATACTCTAGTGAGGAATGGACCTAAATTGATCTTTGGAGGTTCAGACAGAGGAGTTACTAAGGGCTATGATCTGCAAGTGTAAAGGTGGAGATGGATAATCTGACCATCAAGTATACTCCTTCTACTTCCTAAGAGGAAGATGATGGTGTTCTCATTCTAGAAGAAGATACAAGTATACATGACATAGGTGAAGACCAATAAGATCCAACCATTAAAGTTCATGATGCTGAAGATAGAATGCCAGCAACTATCAGGCATTTGAGGGATCATCCCAGAGATCAAATCATAGGTGATGCAAGTCAAGGGTTATAACAAGGAGAAGAAGCCTCAACACTACTATGTATTCAAGCTTCCTGTCTCAGGTTTAACTAAAGAGGTTTGAAGATGCCAATATAGACCATTTTGGATTGTGGCTATGCAAGAAGAACTGAACCGGTTTAATAGATGCAAGGACTGAAAGCTGGTTCCCAAACCACATGAACATAATATCATTGAAGTCAAGTGGATTTATATGAATTAACTTGATGAGAATGGTGTTATCATCTGTTGGGTACACTGGAAATTATGTACCAGATTTGGAAAAGCCTCACTGTACTCAATGATATACATCAATTTGTATTTGATGGGATGTTGAGTTTCAATGTGCAGGTTTAAGAAATGCAGAAAAATTTCTAAGTACCAGTGTCGACACATGTAAGGAATTGTGTCGACACCTGAAGCAGGAGCTGTGTCGACACCCAGGAGTTATGTCGACACCAGAAGCAAGAAATGTGTCGACACCCAGGAATTGTGTCGATACCTAAAGAAGTATTGTGTCGACACACACTCAACGCCATATATCATCGACAACTATACTGAGTCTGAAAGGCTTGTGTCGACACACAAGACTTGTGTCGACACACACTCAACGCCGTCTATCAACGACAACTATACTGAGTCTAAAAGGCTTGTGTCGACAAACAGGACTTGTGTCAACACACACTCAACGCCATCTATCAACAACATCTATACTGAGTCTGAAGGGCTTGTGTCGACATACACTCAACACCGTCTATCAATGATAGCTATACTGAGTCTGAAAGGCTTGTGTCGACACACAGGACTTGTGTCAACACACACTCAATGCCATCTATCAACAACATCTATACTGAGTCTGAAGGGCTTGTGTCGACACATAGGACTTGTGTCGACACACACTAAATGACGTCTGAACATACACTCAATGCCATTTATCAGCAACAACTATGTCAAGACCAGGAGTAGTTATGTCGACACACAGGACTTGTGTCGACATATACAACAGAAGCTGTGTCGAGAAGATAAAAAATGACTGTGTCGACACATTGGAAGCTGTGTCGACATCATCAAGACTTGTGTCGACACTTAGTCTGTTTGTGTCGACACATGTGAAGTAATTTGCTGAGTGTTCCCTGGTGAGATATAAAGTCATTGCAGAATCAACTGTCACGGCTAAAGACTTGACAGATGTCATAAACAAAAAGTCTGACAGCTTTGTTAGAACTGTCAGAAGGTTGTTACAAACCAGATAAGCCAATAATCATTGAGAAACCCTATATAAAGGACTGATCCATGACGAACAATATAAGAAAATTAAGAAGGGAAAAAAACCAACACAGAACCAAAGAGAGAATTCAAGAAAAGGGGAACCCTTAAGAAGGCAGATCCTGAATTGTATGCAAGAAAGATTCAGATCTAATTCTGAATTCAAGAAGGGAGCTGTCTGAAGATCAACTTCAACATCAAGTGAAGATCAACCTCATTTTGTTCAATCAAGAAGCTTTGAAAAAGCTAAGTCAGGTTGGATCTGAAGTATACAGTTTATTCAAGAACTGATCAAGAAGCTCACACCAATTGAAAGTTCTATCTGGGTGAAATTTCTGTACAACTAAATATTCTTTTTCCTTGTAAGATCTTTTATAGATCTGAGTTGTAAAGGCTGAGGTAGGGATGAGAGCCTGAGGTGTAGGACTTGTGAAAGGTCTAGTTGTAATCCTGGTGAAAAAGGCTGAGGTAGGGTTCTTGGGAAGAATCTGAGGTAGGACTTGTATAAATCTGACCTGTAGGAACCTATCAGGTTCTGAGTTGTAAGATCTGTGGATCCAAGTTAGTGGAAGGAAGTTGGGTTGAATCCAGTTCTCTACTGGATAGGCGAAGGGGAAAGTGGATGTACCCATAACTTGGGGAAGCACTATAAATCTGGTGTACTGTGCTGTGCTGTGAATGTTATGTTGTGGATTGTATATTCTATGCTGTGATAGATCTAGTTACTTGCCTAAAATTATTAAAGATAATTAGAACTTATTCACCCCCCCCCTCTAGGTGTCTACGCTCTTCAAATCAAGTCTTTCAAGTGGTATCAAAGGGAGGTTGGTCAAAGATAGACCTAACAGTCTGAGTGAATCTCCAAGGCAATTAACAGATAGCAAGAATGAGTTCAAATGAGAATCAGAAGGAAATTGGATTCATGAAACTGCCCATCTGCAGGAAAGAAAGTTTTGGGATATGGAAGGAAAGGGTCAGGTTGTTCATGGAAGCATCTGATCCAAGAATCTAAATCACAGTACAAGAAGGTCCTTTCATTCCAATGAAGGTATCAGCTCTTGATGCAAATCTGCAAACCCATAAGAGCTTTTCTGAAATGACTAAGGATGAGATCATCCTGGAAACATTAATCAAGGGAGTACAAAACATTATTGTGAGTGTTATAGATGATGCAAAATTTCAGAACTTGGTACATAGCAAAACCTCTAAGGAGATGTGGGACACCTTGATAGTCTACATGGAGGGAACTGAAGAAGTTAGAGAGGATAAGAAATCTATGCTGAATCAAGAATATGAAATCTTTAGACAAGCCAAGTCTGACAACATAACAAAATGTTACAAGAAGTTCTTCAGAATAGTAAATGAGCTGATGACCTATGGGAGAGTCTTCAGTACATATGAATTGAATGACAAGTTTCTGTTGGTACCCTAGTTTGGATTTGAGTTAAGTCCTCTCAATTAGTTTCTTGACCTAAGATTTATCTATGGTCAAAGGTTAGATTTAGGTTAGATTCCATCAGTTGTGTAGAGTTGTTGTTTATCCAGATTGAAAATCTGGTTAAGTGTTTTTAGTTCGACTATGGTCGAACGCCGCTCGACTATGGTCTATCAGTTGATCGACTATCGTCTATCAGTTGATCGACTATCGTCAGACAGTAGATCGACTATCTCTGAGTTAGTTCATCTCTGTTAAGCTCGACGATCTGTGGTCTCAGTATCGTCGATCGTCGAGTCCTGCTCGACTTTTTCTGTCCCGACAGATTTCTTGTAGGTCGAGTATCTGTTCTGATAGTTCGAATATTTGCTCTGATAGTTCGACGATTGTCGTGATTCGTTCGACTACCTTTTTGTCTACATTTAGTGATATTGTACTCTTTCTCTTCTGTGAATTATTTCTCATTTATCAGGCTTATTTTATTAAAGATTATTTCATTGATTTTATGCTTACATATCAAGGCAATCTTTGCCTCATTCTTTATGCATTAGTCAAGCTCTATCTTACAAAGTCTTTTATCCTATTAGTTGACAAATCTTTGTGCTTTATCTGCCATGCTGTCCTTTATAGCCGTTAGACACAGATGTCTTTCTCTGGCCGTAAAGAGTTTATTTTTGATGTGACTTTCTCTAATATCTTTTGGACTTATAGAATGGATAAGCAGCTTCTAAGAAAGCTTTATTTCTTTATAGAATGTCCTTCTGCAGGCTATTTGTACTATGTGTTATTTGCAGCCCAGATTGCAGATCTCAGAAGAAGACAAGATTCAAATCAAGAGAAAGTTAGAAGCCATTACAAAGGCTGATATATAAAGAGATATTGAAAGAAGTTCAGACACACATACAGTTAATAGAAATATACAGATATACAGATACACAGATTCAACAACAAGAACAAGTGTAGAACAACTCTCTTCTTCAATCCTGAGTTCATCCTGCTTACAGGAACATTCATACTCAGAGCTTCAAGAAGAAGAAGAAGAAGAAAGAAAAGCTGTTGAAGAGGAACAGCCATTCCATATCAAGAGTCTTATTCAAGCTGCTCCTTCAAGAACTTCAAGACAACAGATCTTCTCTGTCAAGAGTTCTAAAGAGATCCTGCACCCTGAAGCAAGGCTTCTTCCTGGATATTCTCTAAGCCAGGGGGAGCTTTGATTCTTTCAGAGCTTTCTATAGCTCAGTGCAATCCACTAGCTTCTCTAATTTTGTTTAACAATAGAGAAGACATTCTAACTTTCTAAACCTCCTGTAAAAAGGGTTATTACTCCCTTCAAAAGTGAACCTTGGTGGCAGGGCACCTGAGCAAAAACCTGTGTTGGATTTTGAGCTCCTGATCAAAAGCTCAAAGGGTTTACTTGATCTACCTGAATTAGATCAGTTGGTGGCAAGGTACCTGAACAAAAACCTGTAGTGGATTCCTACCAGGGTGGTAGAAGAGTGGATGTACCTATCTAGAGGGAACCACTATAAATCTTCTTGTGTTGTCTGTGTTGCTTATTTTAATTACTGCACTGTGGCTGTGAGTAGAATTAACTAGGATTGCTAGTTGCTGTGTTAGGACTAAAGATTTAACTGTAATTACAGTTAGCTTTCTCTTGTGCACCTCACTTTGTGTTAGGCTCTAGGGTTTCATATATCTATATACTTATTCCGCAAATTAACTCTAAGGGAGTTGAGTAGATTGTCATATTTTTGAATACTCTATTCACCCCCCCTCTAGAGTTGTATCTATCCTCACTTTCAATTGGTATCAGAGGGAGGTTAACTGACTATACAGGCTAACACCTGAGTCACAAGATCTAGATAGATACCAAGTTTATAAATATTCACTTCATAGCCCAGTACAAGGATTATTTTAGCACCAGACCTCCAGTATGCAACTTAGCTAAGTTCAGCATCTGGAAGGCAAGAATCAGACTGTATATGAATTCTATTGATGAAGATATCTTTTCTTCTATTTTGACAGGACCACCAACACCACCTGCTGCAACTACTGCTACAACTTCAACAAATCTGAGTGCAGTGCCACCTCCTGATTATAATGATGTTTACAAGAAAGCAAAGATAGCTGATGCAAAAGCTATGAACATTCTGGCTCAGACCATGTCTGATGAAACTTTCTAGAAAGTGGCTGATTGCACTTCAGCAAAAGCCATATGGGACTCACTGAACCACATTGTAGCTGGTTCAGCTGATGAGAGGAAGGACAGGAGGTCCAACCTAACATCCCAATATGAGAATTTCAAGAAAACTGAAGCAGAATCAGTTGATGCAATGTACACCAGGCTCAGCTCCATCATCAATGAGCTGAGAACCATTGATAAAAAGATCACATTGATAGAAGTCAATGACAAAATATTGATGTGCTTCCCCAGTACATGGGATCTCAGGATCTGGCCCATCAAAGAGTCCAGAAGTACAACTGAGATTTAAACTGAAGCTCTCCTTGGCAAGCTCAAATCATTTGAGCAAGTACTGAAGACCAGGGAAGCTGAAGCTGAAGCCAAGACTCCCACTCCTACCAGGAAAGAGCAAACTCTTGCTCTAAAGGCTGCTGATGCATTTGAAGGAAGCCAATCAAATGAGGAGCTAATGGCACTCTTTGCCAAAAGGTTTCTCAAAATGGGCAGAAAGGACTTCAGAAAGAAGTCTTCCAGATATGAAGACAAGCCAAGGTTTGACAGAACACCAGCTAAAGAACTTATATGTTATGGCTGCAGGAAACCTGGACACATTTTACCTGAGTGTCCAGAGGAAAAGAACAAGGAGAAGAGAAAAGACAAAGAATATCAGAAGAACCATTCCAAGTCCTCCTCCTACAAAAACAAGAAGAAGGAGAAAGGATTTGTGGCTGAAACTTGGAGTGATACTGATGAGGAATCTTCCTCCTCAAGCACCAGTGAAGATGAGGAAGATAAGAAGGCAAAAGAAATTTGCCTAATGGCAATTGATGCCTGCAGCAATCATTCAGCTGTAGGGAGTTCTGATGAAGAAGAAATGCCTACTGAAGATCAGGTATTGTCTTCTTATGATTTTACTTCTGTTGAATTCAGATTTGAATTTAAATCTCCCTGTTTAGATTTAATTAGCTCAGAAAAGGAAATTAAGGAGCTTAGAAATAGGATAGCTGAATCAGAATCCCTATCTAGTGAAAATGCTAGGCTAGAAGCTGAACTCACTAGATCTACTGAAGAAATCAAATTTCTTAAAACTTAACTAGCCAAATCTAAAAGACTAGAAGAATCTCTTAATGGTAGAAGTCTTAAGCTGCTAGAGATCACTAGCATGTCAAACATTAGGACAGGTAACAATAAGCTAGGCTTAGGAGCTTTACCAAGTGAACCCCCCATGGTTCTGAAAAACAATCTTTCCACCCCAGTAAACTTTATTTTAGCTGATGGAATAAAGAATACTGAGCAAGTAATTCAAGTAAACAAAGCTTTAAATAAGATTAAGAGAGAAAAGAGAAAACAAAAATTTAAAGAAATACAAAAATCGTCGAACTATGCTCGACGATCTCAGGCCCAATGGTCGACCGATACTCGACGATCTGGGCATCGATCATCGAACGTTGATCGACGATCTAAACATGATTTTCAAAATAATAATCAGAACCTTAGAAACACTAAGGTAAATAGAAACACTAGGTTCATTGACCCATCAACTGCATGGAGTATTCCACCTAGGAGATCCTATCCCTTAGGATATAAACCTCAGCCTGCTTATTTTTTCATTTCAAGTTTTAATTATGTGAAGAATAATGGACCCAAGGTTGTCTGGGTCCATAATGTCTAACTGTTTGTTTTGCAGGTGAAGACCTATCCAATTACGAAAGACAAATGGTATTTGAATAGTGGCTGTTCCAAACATATGACAGGAAACAAAAATAATTTGTCAAGCTTCAAGGCCAAGCTTGGACCAAAGGTGATCTATGGGGATTCCAGCTGTGGTCAAACAGAGGGATATGGTAAGTTTACCATTGGAGCAGTGACATTCAAAAGGGTTGCATATGTAACTGGGCTGAAGCACAACTTAATCTCAGTAAGCCAGTTATGTGATGTAGGTTATCAGGTATCATTCACTGACACTCTTTGCAATATTACTTTAAATAGTAATGTAGTGTTAGTAGGCATTAGACAGGGTAACATTTACTTAGTAGATTTTAATTCAACTCAATCTGAAATCTGCCTGTTTAATGAAGTAACCAATAATAACACCTTATGGCATTAAAGGCTTAGCCATGTTAACCTCAAGAATATATCTAGGTTATCTAAATACAACCTTGTTAGAGGCTTACCTTCTTCCCCCTATAAGAAGGAAAGTCTATGCAGGGCTTGTCAATTAGGCAACCAAACCAAAAATTCTTTTAAATCTGTAAATAAGAGTGATTCACCTAGAATCCTGTATTTATTGCACTTGGACCTTTTTGGCCCAATAAAGGTACATAGCCTGGGAGGGAAATTTTACACTTTAGTGATTGTAGATGATTTCTCTAGGTTCACTTGGGTGTTCTCTTTGAGAACTAAGGCTGATAACTTCAAAGTTCTTACAGACTTTCTGCTATGTGTGTAGACTGAGTATTCTACTAATGTTGCCTTGATCAGAAGTGATCATGGTACTGAGTTTGAGTCTCTTCTCATGCAAGAATTCTGTGAGAAAGAAGATATCAAACATAACTTCTCTGCTCCTAGAACTCCTCAACAAAATGGGGTAGTGGAAAAGAAAAAATAGAACACTAATTGAAGCTGCGGGAACATTGTTGGCAGATGCTAACATGCCTCTCTCTTATTGGGAAGAAGCTGTTAGCACAACTAATTATGTTTTGAACAGAAGTCTAATACATAAGCTTAAGGGTAAAACTCCTTATGAATTACTTAAAGGAAAGAAACCTAAAATTAACTATTTTAGAGTCTTTGGTTGTGTAGTGTACATTCACAATAACAACAAAGAATACCTTAGAAAGTTTGAAGCAAAAGCTTAAATGGGAATTTTTCTTGGATATTCCCAAGTAAGCAAAGCTTATAGGGTGTTTAACAAATCATCTTTAAAAATAGAAGAGTCTGTGAATGTTTCCTTTGAAGAGTCAAAAATGTTTTACAAGGAGAAGGAAACTTCTCCTTCCTCAAACTCATTGCAGGTACCAGAGTTATACAAGGATCTCACCCAAGAGATTCACCCTCTATCAACTCTTCATATCACTGATTCAGACAGTGATGAAGACACTATGGAAACAGTTGCTGTACCACCAACAGTTAATCCTATTCCACAAGAGGAATTAATCCAAACTGTTGTTGAAGATCACATCCCACCTACTGATCTTGTCACACTTAGAGATCATCCTACATCTCAAGTGATTGGTGACATATCAGCTCGTATGCAAACAAGACATAAATTAAGATAGGATGTGATGCATGCTTGTTTCTTTTCACAAATTGAGCTCTTCACCATAAAAGATGCTGAGCTAGATCCCCACTGGATCCTTGCTATGCAAGAGGAGCTTAATCAATTTGAAAGATGTAAAGTATGGACTTTGGTTCCAATACCAAAAGGCCAACTGATAATAGGCACCAAGTGGGTGTTAAGAAACAAGTTGGATGCCCAAGGAACTATTATAAGGAAAAAAGCTAGGCTTGTAGCTCAGGGCTACAGACAGGAGGAAGGTATAGACTATGACCAAACCTTTGCCCCTGTTGCAAGGCTAGAGGCAATAAGGATCTTTCTAGCCTATGCATCCTATATAAAGTTTAAGATTTTTCAAATGGATGTTAAAAGTGCATTCCTAAATGGTGAGCTAAAGGAAGAGGTGTTTGTTGAACAACCTCCTGGATTTGTTTCTTCAACTCAACCCTCATTTGATTATAAGTTGCAAAAAGCTCTTTATGGACTTAAGCAAGCACCCAGAGCCTGGTATGAGACTCTAGATAGTTTCCTGTTAGAGCACAACTTTGTTAGGGGAGTAGTTGATAGAACCCTGTTTGTTAAGCATCACAAGGACACAATCCTGTTAGTTCAAGTCTATGTGGATGACATTATCTTTGGTTCCACTGATCCCAAACTATGCAAAAGGTTCTCAGACCTGATGCACTCTAAGTTTGAGATCAGTAGTATGGGTGAGCTGTCTTACTTTCTTGGTCTCAAAGTAAAGCAAGATGCTGATGGCATCTTCATCTCCCAATCCAAATATGCCAAGGAATTGGTAAAGAAATTTGGGATGGCTGATGCTTCAGCAATGCATACACCCATGGCTACAAATATAGTTATAGATTCTGATGATAAGGGTAAACTAGTTGATCAGAAAAACTATAGGGCCATTGTTGGTTCCCTATTGTATTTAACAGCAAGTAGACCTGACATAATGTTTGCCACATGCCTATGTGCTAGATTCCAGGTCAACCCCAAGGAATCTCATTTGATTCTTCTCAAGAGAATTTTGAGATACCTGAAGGGATGTCAAATTTAGGACTGTGGTACCCAGCTGAATCAGAATTTGAGTTAATTGGATACTCTGATTCTTATTATGCTTGTTGTAGAGTTGACAGGAAAAGTACCTCAGGGACATGTCAGTTCCTGGGAGAGAGATTAGTCTCTTGGTTCTGCAAGAAACAGGCTTCTGTCTCAACTTCAACTGCAGAGGTTGAATATATAGCAGCTGCTAGTTGTTGTTCACAGATCCTGTGGATTCAAAACCAGCTTTTGGATTATGGGTACACACACAAGAACACAAAAATCATATGTGACAGTACCAGTGTTATTTCCATATCACAAAATCTTGTGCACCACTCTAGGACCAAGCACATTGAGATCAGACACCATTTTCTAAGAGATTGTGTGGAAAAGAACAAAATCAGTCTTGAGTTCATATCCACTGACCTTCAGAGAGGTGATATTTTCACCAAGCCCTTAGATGAACAGAAGCATCTGTTCTTTTTTAATCAACTAGGTATAATAAATGGAATAGACCAAGTGTAGATTTCTGCCAATGTTGAAATCTGCTCGAATATCGTTGAATGTCGTTCGACCATAGTCGAACAGGTTGAGCCTATCGTCGACCTATGGTTGATGACGGCTCGATTGTTTGTGAAGATAGAAATAGTCGATCGATAGCTCAACTACTTTGCTTCAGGAAACGATCGTCGAACGATCGATCGACCATCATTTCTAGTATCTGTTGAAATAGGTCGATGATTGCTGTTTAAATATAAACCGATGGTCGACCTAGGTTAATAGATCGTGCTTTTTGTAGTCGACAGAGCTCGTCATTTCATATTCCTCATTCCTTCTTGAAAGGTTTGACTTGAGCTCTGCCCCGCGCTTTCTGCTTTCATCTTTCTCGTCTTCCCCAACCAAATCCATGGCGATTGCTCAAGCTTTACTAACCGTGATGAAGTTTGATGTCAGCTTTAGCGTCGATTTTGATTCTTTCAATGCCTGCGATGCCGATATTCTCGAGATGCTACAGTTATGCAAAGATCAAGGACTGGAGAAGCTTATGTCTACAAGGATTAAGATAAATATTCCAGAAATCAAAGAATGGGTCTATACATCGTCCTCCAGCGACGAATCGATGACAGGGACTATCATCGACGAGGAGGTAATTTTGACTCCTGCCGTCTTAACTGAGATTTTTTGTTCGGTCAATGGTCAAGAAGAGTATGATCAAGATACTCAGGAGTATAGCAGGATGCTATTAGAGATAGGACATGCTGAAGGCATTCCTTCCAAGTTGCTGAAGATAAGCTTCCCGATGAAGATCAAGTTCTTGGCAGAACTAGTAGGGAAAGTGCTGTTGGGAAAGCACACTGTGCACGATAACATTACCAGGCATCAGTTTTCCTTAATGTGAGCTATTGCTAACAGGAAAGCAATAAATTGGGCTGGAATAGTTTTTTAATTAATCAGGAAAAAGAACTCAAAGAAAGAGGTAACCCTTGGAAGGGTGATTGGGATATTTCTAAGAGAGAAATATCCTCAGCTGTTTGGAACAGTCTCAACATCAATCAATGCAAGCAAGAAGATGGATCCCACTCTGTTCATCAAGTGGAGAAGGAATATCCAGAAGCCTTCACATACCGGGGTTGCTCCTGTTCCATCTGAGAACACAAGGACAGTACCAGTCACCCCCCACCTAATTGAAGAAGGCTCTTCCATTTCCCCCATTCGATCTACATCTGCATCTACATTGCCATCAACTTCTATTGCAGTACCATCTATATCCACTGCTATTATTCATGCATCACCACCAGCATCTCCAACTCCTTCACACCTTGCTGGGATTTCAAATCTTTGCATTGATCTGTTGGTTACTGAGACACTTCCAACTCCACCTCAGTCACCAATTTCACATCAAGATCATATTGATCTTCATGCATCTGCATCTCCATCACCAGTTCATGCATCTTCATCTCATCAGGAGAACATCATCCCTGATGTTCATCCATCTGTTGTGATTCCCCCATCTACATCTTTTGAAATCACACCAGCATTCATTGCAAGCATCATGGAGCTAATTACTCCTTCAATCAAATCAATGATTGAAGCAGCAATTTCCCCTCTTGTTTCCTCCATTTCATCTCTTATATCCTCCATTGCAGCCCTCTCAAATTCTGCTGAGCCCTCTTCTCTTAGGGGCCTGAGTTCAGTACCCACTGAAGTCAAGCAGGGGGAGATGTTCCAAGAAGATGTCTCAGGACTTCCACTGGTCATTCTTTCAGCTGCAGTTCCAGAAGATACACTATCAAATGAAATTCATACAGCTGCAGATTAAGAAATTACAAAATTAGTTGTAGTTGCAATTCAAGACACAGCTGTTGCTCTAGAAGCTCAAGTTATAACTGAGGCTGAATTTTCTTTCAGAGTTTGTCTTGAAGAATAATCTACTCCTATTGTTGCCATATACCTAGAAGGAATCATTATCTCCTACCTAGATGACTTATGGGAGTTGGGAAATTCTGCAGGTAATACAATTACTCAATTCACTGACCTATTGACTGACATGTTAACTTGTGAATACCTTGAAGGGATGTTTCTATACCATTTAGAAAATTTTTGTGTCCCTTTGGCTACAGATCAAGCTCAAGATGTTTAAGAACATGCTCTAGAACCTGATGCAGAAGAACTGGTCTCCAAGACAGTTACAGATGTTTCAGAAGAGAAATTAACTGTATGGGATGATACTCCAGTATTAGACCTGGATTTCTTATTGGCTCAGGATGCTATAGAAGAAGAAAAAGAAAAGGCTGCTTTAAAAGCTAAAGAAAAAGCTGTTCAAGATATCTTTGATCCATATGACCAACCTTAGTCATCACAGTCTGATGATGAGGAAGATTCAAAGGATTCTGAAGGAACCAAGAAAAGGAAAATTGCTCAAAGGAAAAGGAAAGCTCAAGCTCCTCCTCCTCCTAATCCAGAGAATGACATCCCCTATTACATATTGAAAGGGATTGACCCCAAGTCTAAGGATTTTCAACATTGGATGGGTTTGTCTAGAAACCAGCAGAAGAAGAGGAAGAAGAGCAAAAGATATGATACTCCAGCTCCCAAGTGGACTCCCAGAGGTCCTCCTCCTCCTCCTCCTCCTAGTGCAGGAGCTTCAAGGAATGTATCTTCTAATCCCTCAGCTCCTCCAGCTAGATTTACTCCTTCTCAAGCCTATCAGAGAAGAGGAAACCCAGGTTACCAGGGCAGACCCCATTCAGGCCAGCAAAGACAAGTAGCTGGACCTAAAGAGCAGGTGAAGGAGATGAATTACTAGAAACCAACATTTTCTCCTCCTCCTTCACCTAAAAGAAAAGTTTCACCTTCTAAGGAGAGCAAAATTTTTCCCTCCAGAAAGCCAGCTCAGATTAAACAAGTAGATTCAAAAGAAAAAGAGTAATTTACTCTGACAACTCAAGCAAGAAATTTGCAGAGGTTGCTCCACCATCATCTCTTGTTATTTAAGAAGACATAGAACCAGTTGCAGGTCTGTTAGACCTTTCTACAAAGTTCAAAACTATAAAGCCTCTAGATCCAGCTGATGAAAATACTTATGAAAGCCAAGAGCTTAATCCTGAGTTCAGGATGGCCAGATTTCTTGAGTTAGTTGGATCAGCCCAAATTAGAAAAGCTAAAGCTGAAGGCAAAGACATAACAGGCTTAACAACTATGTCAAAGTTCAGAGAAAAGGAACTAGACAGATTTCAAGTCAGAGCAGAAGTTTTTGATGCCTCAAAATATATGGAAAAGCATCCAGAGGCTGTTATGCCCAGAGTAGGAGAATCTAAGATTATTGGAGAACAGGACTTGAAGACTTCAAAGAAGGATGCTCTTGATCCCAAAAGGAAAATTTCCTTCCTTCCTATTTCTTTCACTTCTAAACCAGGCTCTGATTATGTATAAATTTATTTGTATTGTCAGTCTGTTTCGCTTGATTTTTTGATTCTATGTTTGATATGAAATGCTGCTTATTGATATGATATGATACACTTTGATCCTAACAGGTTATTGTTGTTTTTATATCTATTTATAGCATTCTTTTTGTTTTGAGAGACTTGACCCAAAAAGGGGAAAGATTGTTGGTACCCTAGTTTGTATTTGAGTTAAGTCCTCTCAATTAGTTTCTTGACCCAAGATCTATCTATGTTCAAAGGTTAGATTTAGGTTAGATTCCATCAGTTGTGTAGAGTTGTTGTTTATCCAGATTAGAAAATCTGGTTAAGTGTTTTTAGTTTGACTATGGTCGAACGCCGCTCGACTATCGTCTATCAGTTGATCGACTATCGTCTATCAGTTGATCGACAATCGTCTATCAGTTGATCGACTATCATTAGACAACAGATCGACTATCTTTGAGTTAGTTCATCTCTGTTAAGCTCGAAGATCTGTGGTCTCAGTATCATCGATCGTCGAGTCCTGCTCGACTTTTTCTGTCCCGACAGATTTCTTGTAGGTAGACTATCTGTTCTGATAGTTCGACTATCTACTCTGATAGTTCAACGATCGTCGTGATTCGTTCGACTATCTTTTTGTCTATATTTAGTGATATTGTACTCTTTCTCTTCTGTGAATTATTTCTCATTTATCTGGCTTATTTTATTAAAGATTATTTCATTGATTTTATGCTTACATATCAAGGTAATCTTTGCCTCATTCTTTATGCATAAGTCAAGCTCTATCTGACAAAGTCTTTTATCCTATTAGTTGACAAATCTGTGTGCTTTATCTTCCATGCTGTCCTTTATAGCCGTTATACACAGATGTCTTTTTCTGGCCGTAAAGAGTTTGTTTTTGATGTGACTTTCTCTAATATCTTTTGGACTTGCAGAATGGATAAGCAGCTTCTAAGAAAGCTTTATTTCTTTATAGAATGTCCTTCTACAGGCTATTTGTACTATATGTTATTTGCAGCCCAGATTGCAGATCTCAGAAGAAGACAAGATTCAAATCAAGAGAAAGTTAGAAGCCGTTACAAAGGCTGATATATAAAGAGCTATTGAAAGAAGTTCATACACACATACAGTTAATAGAAATATACAGATACATAGATTCAACAACAAGAACAAGTGTAGAACAACTCTCTTCTTCAATCCCGAGTTCATCCTGCTTACAGGAACATTCATACTCAGAGCTTCAAGAAGAAGAAGAAGAAAGAAAAGTTGTTGAAGAAGAACAACCATTCCATATCAAGAGTCTTCTTCAAGCTGCTTTCAAGAACTTCAAGACAACAGATCTTCTCTATCAAGAGTTCTAAAGAGATCCTGCACCCTGAAGCAAGGCTTCTTCCTGGATATTTACTAAGCCAGGGGGAGCTTTGATTCCTTCAGATCTTTCTATAGCTCAGTGCAATCCACTAGCTTCTCTAATTTTGTTTAACAATAGAGAAGTCATTCTAACTCTCTAAACCTCCTGTACAAAATGTTATTACTCCCTTCAAAAGTGAACCTTGGTGGCAGGGCACCTGAGCAAAAACCTGTGTTGGATTTTGAGCTCCTGATCAAAAGCTCAAAGGGTTTACTTGATCTACCTGAATCAGATCAGTTGGTGGCAGGGCACCTGAACAAAAACCTGTAGTGGATTCCTACCAGGGTGGTAGAAGAGTTGATGTACCTATTGAGAGGGAACCACTATAAATCTTCTTATGTTGTCTGTGTTGCTTATTTTAATTACTGCACTTTGGCTGTGAGTAGAATTAACTAGGATTGCTAGTTGCTGTGTTAGGACTAAAGCTTAAACTGTAATTATAGTTAGCTTTCTCTTGTGCACCTCACTTTGTGTTAGGCTCTAGGGTTTCATATATCTATATACTTATTCCGTAAATTAACTCTGAAGGAGTTGAGTAGATTGTCATATTTTTGAATACTCTATTCACCCCCCTCTAGAGTTGTATCTATCCTCACTTTCAGTTTCTCAGGTCACTAACTAAGGACTGGGATACAAAGATATGTGCCAGCAGAGAGGTGGTCAGGCTTGCTAATACACCTCCACCAACATTGTTTGGAAAGCCGCTATCTTATGAAATGCAACACACTGCCAGAAAGGAGGAAGAGAAAAGCAGCAGGTCTGAGTATAAAGATAAGTCAGTAGCCTTCAAGGCTGAAGGCACAAGAAAGGGTAGGAGAAAGTCTTCTTCTCCACCCAGAAGAAGTGCTGAGGAAGAAGCATAAAATCCTAACATCAGTACATCAGATAGCCACACCTCTGATGAGGACTCTGCTACCTTTACAAGGCAGTTTCAGAGGTTTATGAAAAAGCAGAAATGTAGAACCAAGCCTTCAACATCCTTTTCCAAGGATGATTATTATAAGAAAAAGAAGACTTCCAAGAAGGACAGGTATGCCTCAAATCCTGGTAAACAAACTAATTCTAAGATTATTTATTATTGCTGCAATAGGCCTGGACATGTCATAGCTGACTGTCCTGACAAGAGGAAGGAGTCTAAGGACAAGAAGAAGCATCTAGTAAAAGGAAAGAAGGAGAAATCCTTTGTTGCTCAGAAGCAGAAAAGTTGGACAGACTCTTCATCCTCAGAATCTGGAGAAGAAGATGATGCAGAAGCATATGTTGGGCTGTTCTCTACAGAAAAGGATTCTAGGGAATAAGAATTCTTACAAATGCTGGACTCCATAAATGGAGTTGAAGATTATTGCTGTAAAGGGCTGATGGCTCTATCATAAGATGATCAGTACCAAGATCAGCCTGGTCCAAGTAAGGTATATAGTTCTCCCTTAGGTTCTGATTACTATACTGGATCAGAATCAGAAGCATCTGCATCAAGAGGTGTGGATGGTTCTGAATCTGAGGGGGATGTACATCAAATCATTGATGAGTATGGTGGTTTGTTGCAATCTTTGAAGAGGAGCAAGTTCCTTATCAAGAAGCAGGCCAAGGAAATTGAATCTCTTAAGCAGGTTGCATAAAATTTAGCCATGTTGATGGATTTGAAATTGAAGGAGGTTGCTAAACTGAAAAACATAACTGTTATTCATATGGGCATAATCTCCTTCAAGGAAAATCACATCAAGAATCTAGAGGCAAAACTTCAGAAAGAAAAGGAGTTAGTGGCTAAATTCTCTAAGCCAAAGTCTGTCTTGCCCTTAATGGACAATTTCATTTCTCATAAAGGAAAGATAGGTCTAGTCTTTAAGGGAAGAATAAGGGCCACTAATTCTCATAGAAAAGGCAAAGCCCCAGTTCAGCAACTAGCCTAAAAACCCTCTATCTTCTTTAGGAAAGTGATACAACCTACAAATAGGTATGATCATGATATTACTCATGGTCACTGTGAGTATGGAGATCTCATTGGCAAGGGTGTATATGCCAATTGGCCACTCTATAAGCAAACTCATCAGGTTCTTAAGAAATCCTTGGAGTTTGCTGCTCCAGCACCTACACTTAAAAGGACTGCTGGCAACAAAATTATGAAGTCTGTACCTAAGAGAAGGTACAATAGATTTGAGTGTTGGTGTTGTGACAAGGTGAGCCACTTTTCCATGGATTATTGGTTCAACACAAGTGTTAAAAACAAGAACAGCTTACCTGTCAAAAAAGCTACAGGTAAGCATGATAGATTTCAAACTAACAAGAACCTAGGACCCAATAACAATTTGGGTTCTGAGGACAGGTAAATCTTAATTTGATGTAGGTGAATCCAAGTGGCCATACCCCTATATGGTACTTGGATAGGGGATGTTCCAGGCACAGGACTGGAATAAGAAGAATGTTGAGGGACTATGCATCCATAGAGAATGGACCCAAAATAATCTTTGGTGGATCTGAAAAAGGAATCATCAAAGGATTTGGTAACATTTCTAGTAATTCTATTACTATCACTCAAGTGGCTTATGTGAAGGGTCTGAAATATAACCTGATTAGCATAAGTCAACTTAGTGATCTAGGTTATGACATCTCTTTCCTCAAAGGTGAGTTCCAAATAAGAAGGTCAAGTGATCAAGAGATCATTCTGACTGGCACTAGGAAAGGGAATATATATTGTCTTAACCTTGATTGTGAGTATAACATCTCACCCATTTGTCTAGTTGCATGTGAGAAAGAATCACAGTGTGTCCAATGGCACAAGAGGATGGCTCATCTGAACTATAAGTCAATAGGAAAGCTATTTAGTATGGGATTAGTGAGGAATGGTCATCTGGTCAAGTGCATTAAAGAGGGTGTTTGTTCACCTTGCCAAAAGGGCAAACAGACTAAGTGCTCTTTCCAAGTACTTGATGCCAAAGAGTCAATGAGATGTCTATATCTCTTACATATAGATTTGTTTTGTCCTATGCGAGTTCATAGTCTAGGTAGGAAAGTATACACATTAGTTATTGTGGATGACTATTCTAGATTCGCATGGGTTTTCTTCTTGAGGCAGAAATCTGAAACCCCTACTGTCTTCCAAACTTTTGTTAGACAAATTCAGAATGAATTTAACAATTCAGTGGTCAAAATCAGAAGTGATCATGGAACTGAATTTCGTCTGAGTGTATGACAAAGTTCTGTGAAGAACTTGGGATTCTCATGAGTTCTCCTCACCTAGAACTCCCCAGCAAAATGGATTTTCTGAGAGAAAGAATAGGACTCTAATTGAGGCAAGTAGAACACTACTAAGTGACACTTCTCTCCCTAAATACTTTTGTGCTAAGGTAGTAAATACTGCATGTCATGTACTCAATAGAGCTTCCATCAATAAAAGACATATGAAGAATCCCTATGAGATTATGAAAGGCAGAAAACCAAATATTTCCTACCTTATAATCTTTGGTAGCAAATGTTATGTCCTAGTTAATGGTAAGCACTACCAAACTAAGTTTGCTGCCAAATACCTAGATGGGATATTTATTGGGTACAATAATAACAATAGGGCATACAAAATCTACAACTTGACTACACAAGTTGTAGAAGAATCTGTCCATATAATATTTAATGAGTCTAAGTTGATTAATAGTGAATTATCTAGCTCTTCAGGTAGTTCTATAGGTTTAAAGGACAACCTGGACTAGCTGGCTATTAATGAAGAAGCACCTGCTAGGCTGGATGAAGAAAAGGATGCATGTTGTCTAGGGGAAGAACAAGATTCACTGGATGAAGAAGAAAACAGTGAAGTGCATCAGGATGAGGAAAATGAAGAAGGCCAAGAGGTTGGCAGATTTCCTCTAGCAAGAAGACACTTGAAGGATCATGCAGCTCACCAAATCATTGGTGATGCAAGTCAAGGAGTTCTAACCAGGAGCAAAAGCATGAACACAGTTCTATGTACAAGTTTTCTATCACAGATAGAACCTAAGAAGTTTTAAGAAGCCATTCTAGACACAAACTGGATTGATGCCATACAGGAAGAGCTGAATCAATTCAAAAGATGTAAAGTCTGGGAACTGGTTTCTAAACCAAAGGATCACAATGTTATAGGAACCAAGTGGATCTACAGAAATAAACTTGATGAGAATGGCACCATAATCAAGAATAAGGCCAGGCTGGTAGTAAAAGGCTACAGGCAAGAAGAAGGGATTGACTTTGATCAAATCTTTGCCCCAGTGGCAAGGCTGGAAGCTATAAGGTTGTTCTTGGCCTATGCTGCCTATCAAGGTTTCAAGGTATATCAGACGGATGTGAAGTCAACATTTTTGAATGGTGACTTAAAAGAGGAAGTCTATGTTGAACAACCCTAAGGTTTTGTAGACTCTCACTATCCTAACTATGTATATAGGTGTACAACCCCATAGCTGGGCGAGTGGGACCCTCCCCAAATGTCAGCCTAGGGGCGTGCTACAAGCGACATTTTGATGTAGCCCCGTTCGGGGACGTGCGGGTCCTCGTGCGTGCGTGCGGAGGCCTTGTGTGCGTAAGCTTAAAATTTTTATATATATATATATTATATTATATATATATAAAATTTGGATTTTATAAAGAGAGAAGGGGAGAGGGAGCAAGAAAGAGGGTACGAGCAGAGGAAAATAAAACAAGATAAAAAGAGGAGGGGGCATGGGGAATATGGTGGAGAGGAAAAAAGAAGAAAAAGGGGGGGAAAGAGAACAGGTCACGGGTGGGTGGGGGGGGGGGAAATAAAAAGAAGCAGTAGCAGCATCCTTCCCCCCCCCCCCGACCTAGGGTCCGCCAAGATTGGCGCCGCCCCTCCCCTCTCCTCAAGCTCCGGCCGCCTGCAGCAAGCCCTGACGCCGCCCCCCTTCACCTCTCTCGGCCTAGAGCAAGCCCCCGACGCCAGCCTGCTCCTCCCTCTCCCTCTCCCTCTCCGACCGCCGCCCAAGCAAGGGGCCGCCCGTGCCGCCTCCCTCTCCCTCTCCGGCCGCTGCCAAAGCAAGGGGCAGCCTGCTCCTCCCTCCGTCTCCCCCATCCAGGCCGCCACAAAAGGAGCAGCCCGCCCGTGCCGCCTCCCTCTCCCTCTCCGGCCGCCGCCCAAGCAAGGGGCAGCCTGCTCCTCCCTCCATCTCCCCCGTCCAGGCCGCCGCAAAAAGGAGCAGCCCGCTCCTCCCTCTCCCTCTCCCTCTCTGGCCGCCACCCAAGCAAGGGGCAGCCTGCTCCTCCCTCCGTCTCCCCCGTCCAGGCCGCCGCAAAAGGAGCAGCCCGCTCCTCCCTCTCTCTCTCCCTCTCTGGCCACCGCATAAGCAAGGAGCAAGCCTCCCTCCTCCCGACCTTATCTCCCGCAACTCCTTGAAGTCATGGAGGCTGGGACAACCTCCGCCAACGCCATTCGGAGCACGATCGGCCATGGAGAGGCTCGGCCATGGAGGGAAAAATCGCTTGGAGCTTCTTACTCTCCAACGGAGGTCGGATCCGTGCATGGACAACCCTACAGACGCTAGATGTCGAGCCTTGGGCATTGTGCGTGGTTGCGGTTCCATCAAAACACGCGTCAAGGGTAACGAAGTTTCTACTCGGGCAGGTGAAGCCCTTAATTTTCATATTTGCATGGAAGCGCCTCTCCACCGACGAGTGGGGGAAGGATGCTCTCCGACGGGTTGATATGTGCGTCCCCGCCTTTAATTGCATTAGTGCCCGGAAGTGTGAGTACGGGTTTAGGAATGCTGTGTGAAGCCCATCCGGACATGTGAGCCGGATTGGTGATGTTCTAGGGTTCCCGGAGAAGACTCCGAGGAAGTTGTTTATTAGCCGCTTGCAGGAAATGCGCACCGTAGCCCCAATAAAAAGGGGTGCGCACATTATGTTTGGCCCGCTTATGTTAGCCGACCGATGCCTAGTTGGTCGCTGCTCATCGAGACGTTGGCGTACAGGTGATGCAGTACCAAGCGGGGAATAGCGGGCTTAAGCCCCAGTTTGTGCCGGCCAAGAAGGCCTAGTTTGTTTATGTTGTCGGCCTGCGTGCCGAAGTATGGAATTTATATTCCTGTAATTTTAAATATCTGCAATGCTCCGTGGCGGCCCTAGAAGGCCTATGTTATGATTTTAGCGGCCCAACTGGGTCTGTGTAGAGTAGGGCTCTGAGGCGGTATTACGCCATTAAAAGGCGGGTGGGGAACAGTTTTCATAGACCCAGGGAGACACCTCTAGTTATGGAGTGGATCTTGAGATCCTCCTCAGATGTTCCGGCCGGCCAAGAGAGCCCGCCGAAGGTGTCTTAGCTCAGCCCCTGGTGTGGGAGGGGAAGAGTTTGTTAATCTTCCGGGTATGCGGTGGGACCTCCACACTGAGGCCTTGGGTCTGTCCCTTGTGTTCCTAGCCTTGAGCCTAGATTGTTCACTTGAGTGTAGTAGGTGTGCGGCCACCCCTTCCCCAAGGGTCGAACTCCACAGAGACCGATTTTTCGATTTCAACACTTTGGTGCGGTGAGCATGGAGAGTGGCCAGCACGGAAAATCTCAGGTGAATGTCATGGCTTTAGAAGAGGAACCAAGAGACGACCACGGTCATGCGCGAACATTTTGTATGTAAGGTCCTCATACTCGGAGTTGTCCCCTCCTATAGCTGTTGTTGGAATCTCATAGTATTTGGAGTAGGATTTGCACCAGTTTGAAGCGCCTCTACCTGTGAAAAAGCCTGTATCCTCACTTATTGCATCAACGAGAAATCCGGAGGTTATTATCTTCAAGATCAAGTAAGAGAGCGGCTGAGAGGTATTTGGAGCCGAGGTGACCAGAAAGGGTTCCCTCCCTAACGGTAATATGTTATCTCTTCCTTGTGATCCAGTAGTGGTCAAGTTTTCTCCTTATTTCCAATTTTCCTCGAGCTTCTGAGGGCTTTAAGGGTTAGCCTCGCGATCGACTCCAGAAGCCAAACGTCCAACCCGTTCCTTTTAAATAGCCTAGTTCGGACGATGGGACGGTGTCACGGGACTTTAAGCGCTATTGTAAGACTGAGTGTCTGCACTGACGGCCGAGATCAGCTCCCCCCTTGCACATCGGCCTATGTCCTCCCGATCGCACCTCTCCTCCGACTAGAGGAATTATCAGGAACGAGCCTAGACGCTAACCTCCCAGATTTGATAAAGGGCCGATCTCTCCAAGCAATCACAAGTGAAGGCCTTTGTTATTGAGAGAGCAGGATAACATATAAAGGGGCAGGTTTTGGCCCAAGGGAAGATGTTGGCCTCGAGTGCATCCTAGAGGACCATCGCAGGAACGTTACCTGTCTCCCATGCACTAGCTCTCATCATTGAGTGACATGGCAGAAAGCAATCTTTGTCATTAGATCAGGATACGAGCCGTCAACCTGTTCCTTCTAAATAGCCCAGTTCGGACGAAGGGACGATGCCTCGGGACTTTAAGCACTCTTGTAAGACCGAGCCTCTGCACTGACAGCCGAGATCAGCTCCCCCCTTGCACGTCGGCCTATGTCCCCCCGATTGCATCTCTCTTCCGATTAGAGGAATTATTAGGAACAGGCTCGGACGCCAGATTCCCTATTTGATGACTTCCAGATCGTCTCTCTTATGAAAAGAATGCGTTCTCCATTTGTAAAAGCATCGGTTTAATCAACTCTCCAACACCTCTTAAGTAAGCAGGATGTCTCCACCTCGAGCAAATTCAAGTCCTCGAGTAGTAGTGCATTTTCCTATAACCAAAAATCGGGCAGAGTATGAGGCGGTTATAGCGAAACTGTGCCTGGCAAGAGAACTTGGGGTACATGATGTGGAGGTTCTTACCGACTCCTTGGTGGTGTCCTCCCAGATTAACGTGGAGTTCGAGGTGAGGGAGCCTACCCTCCAGTTATACTCAGCAAATGTTCCAAGTCTTCTCGCTCTGGGGTTAGGTCTCGATTCTCCCGCTGTCAGGCTCCCACCAAGCTGGCAGGGCAGGGGTCTCGATGGACGTCATTATGACCCTGGGGCTGAGCCCGGAGGATGTTCAACACCCGCCCTAGGGCTCCCATCTAGCTGACTGGCCTGGTGGTAGCACCCGGGAGAGGCAAATGTTCCAAGTCTTCTCGCTCTAGGGTTAGGTCTCGATTCTCCCGCTGTTAGGCTCCCACCAAGCTGGCAGGGCAGGGGTCTCGATGGACGTCATTATGACCCTGGGGCTGAGCCCAGAGGATGTTCAACACCCGCCCTCAGGCTCCCATCTAGCTGACTGGCCTGGTGGTAGCACCTGGGAGAGGCAAATGTTCCAAGTCTTCTCGCTCTAGGGTTAGGTATTGATTCTCCCGCTGTCAGGCTCCCACCAAGCTGGCAGGGCAGGGGTCTCGATGGACGTCGTTATGACCCTGGGGATGAGCCTAGAGGATGTTCAACACCCGCCCTCAGGCTCCCATCTAGCTGACTGGCCTGGTGGTATCACCCGGGAGAGGCAAATGTTCCAAGTCTTCTCGCTCAGGGGTTAGATCTCGATTCTCCCGCTGTCAGGCTCCCACCAAGATGGTAGGGCAGGGGTCTCGATGGACGTCATTATGACCCTGGGGCTGACCCCGGAGGATGTTCAACACCCGCCCTCAGGATCCCATCTAGCTGACTGGCCTGGTGGTAGCACCCGGGAGAGGTAAATGTTCCAAGTCTTCTCGCTCTGGGGTTAGGTCTCGATTCTCCCGCTGTCAGGCTCCCACCAAGCTGGCAGGGCAGGGGTCTCGATGGACATCGTTATGACCCTGGGGCTGAGCCCGGAGGATGTTCAACACCCGCCCTCAGGCTCCCATCTAGCTGACTGGCCTGGTGGTAGCACCCGGGAGAGGCAAATGTTCCAAGTCTTCTCGCTCTGGGGTTAGGTCTCGATTCTCCCGCTGTTAGGCTCCCACCAAGCTGGCAGGGCAGGGGTCTCGATGGATGTCGTTATGACCCTGGGGCTGAGCCCGGAGGATGTTCAACACCCGCCCTCAGGCTCCCATCTAGCTGACTGGCCTGGTGGTAGCACCCGGGAGAGGCAAATGTTCCAAGTCTTCTCGCTCTGGGGTTAGGTCTCGATTCTCCCACTGTCAGGCTCCCACCAAGCTGGCAGGGTAGGGGTCTCGATGGAAGTCGGTATGACCCTAGGGATGAGCCCGGAGGATGTTCAACACCCGCCCTCAGGATTCCATCTAGCTGACTGGCCTGGTGGTAGCACCCGGGAGAGGCAAATGTTCCAAGTCTTCTTGCTCTGTGGTTAGGTCTCGATTCTCCTGCTGTTAGGCTCCCACCAAGCTGGCAGGGCAGGGGTCTCGATGGACGTCATTATGACCCTGGGGCTGAGCCCGAAGGATGTACAACACCCGCCCTCAGGCTCCCATCTAGCTGACTGGCCTGGTGATAGCACCCGGGAGAGGCAAATGTTCCAAGTCTTCTCGCTCTGGGGTTAGGTCTCGATTCTCCCGCTGTCAGGCTCCCACTAAGCTGGCAAGGCAGGGGTCTCGATGGACATCGTTATGACCCTGGGGCTGAGCCCGGAGGATGTTCAACACCCTCCCTCAGGCTCCCATTTAGCTGACTGGCCTGGTGGTAGCACCCGGGAGAGGCAAATGTTCCAAGTCTTCTCGCTCTAGGGTTAGGTCTCGATTCTCCCGCTGTCAGGCTCCCACCAAGCTGGCAGGGCAGGGGTCTCGATGGACGTCGTTATGACCCTAGGGCTGAGCCCGGAGGATGTTCAACACCCGCCCTCAGGCTTCCATCTAGCTGACTGGCCTGGTGGTAGCACCCGGGAGAGGCAAATGTTCCAAGTCTTCTCACTCTGGGGTTAGGTCTCAATTCTCCCGCTGTCAGGCTCCCACCAAGCTAGCAAGGCAGGGGTCTCGATGGACGTCGTTATGACCCTGGGGCTGAGCCCGGAGGATGTTCAACACCCGCTCCCAGGTTTTCACCTAGCTGACTGAACCGACAGTATCACCCGGGAGCCCAGATGATTCTCTGTGGACATCGTTATGAAATTTGGAGCGACAATGCTCCCGCCGCAATCTATGGGGACGATCGAAGTATTTGTTTAGCAAACCCCGAGCAGATCCCGCTGTTAGGCTCTCACCTAGCTAGCAGGGCTGGATGTTACTCGGGGGATAGAGTTGGTTTGAAATTTGGGAAGAGTTTGAGTATTTTGCAGGACCCCGAGTGCTGCTCGACCCCGGGTAGACTCCCTGTCAGGCTTTCACTAGCTGGCAGGGCTGTAGGCACACCTAGGGGGAAAAGGGAGAGAGCTTGAGAAGAGTTGATTTTTGTTATGTTGCAATGTATTAAATATTGCATGTATCGTTGATGATGAGCCTAGGAGGAAAAATACGGGCTAGTGATATTCGTGCTAGAGCCTCTAGCGGGATTATGTGAAAAGTGAGCCCTGGGGTGGAGCTCTCTTTATACCCAAATGAAGAATTCTCACAATTTTTTTCTTTGGGTCGGCTCCCACTCGCCGGATACGTTGGGTTGGATGATTCTTTCCGAGCTTGTACCAACCTTGAAAAGAGCGGGGATTATGTACAACCTTGTAGCCGGGCGAGTGGGACCCTCCCCAAATGTCAGCCTAGGGGCATTCTACGAGCGACGTTTTGATGTAGCCCCGTTCGGGGACGTGCGGGTCCTCGTGCGTGCGTGCGGAGGCCTTGTGTGCGTAAGCTTAAAATTTTTATATATATTA
Source organism: Platanthera zijinensis (assembly GCA_039513925.1). NCBI lineage: Eukaryota > Viridiplantae > Streptophyta > Magnoliopsida > Asparagales > Orchidaceae > Platanthera > Platanthera zijinensis. The sequence continues at coordinate 59,184,391 of CM077079.1, read as the reverse complement.
TATTATATATATATATATATAATTTGGATTTTATAAAGAGAGAAGGGGAGAGGGAGCAGGAAAGAGGGTGCGGGCAGAAGAAAATAAAATAAGATAAAAAGAGGAGGGGGCATGGGGAATATGGGGGAGAGGAAAAAAGAAGAAAAAGGGGGGGGGGGAAAGAGAGCAGGTCACGGGTAGGGGGGGGGGGGAAATAAAAAGAAGCAGCAGCAGCATCCTTCCCCCCCGACCTAGGGCAGGCCAAGATTGGCACCGCCCCTCCCCTCTCCTTAAGCTCCGGCCGCCTGCAGCAAGCCCCGATGCCGCCCCCCTTCCCCTCTCTCAGCCTGGAGCAAGCCCCCGACGCCAGCCCGCTCCTCCCTCTCCCTCTCCCTCTCCGGCCGCCGCCCAAGCAAGGGGCCACCTGTGCCGCCTCCCTCTCCCTCTCCGGCCGCCGCCCAAGCAAGGTGCAGCCTGCTCCTCCCTCCGTCTCCCCCGTCCAGGCTGCCGCAAAAGGAGCAGGCCGCCCGTGCCGCCTCCCTCTCCCTCTCCGGTCGCTGCCCAAGCAAGGGGCAGCCTGCTCCTCCCTCCGTCTCCCCCATCCAGGCCGCCACAAAAGGAGCAGCCCGCTCCTCCCCCTCCGTCTCTCTCTCTGGCTGCCGCCCAAGCAAGGGGCAGCCTGCTCCTCCCTCCGTCTCCCCCGTCCAGGCCGCCGTAAAAGGAGCAGCCCGCTCCTCCCTCTCCCTCTCCATCTCCGGCCGCCGCATAAGCAAGTAGAAAGCCTCCCTCCTCCCGACCTTATCTCCCGCAACTCCTTGAAGTCATGGAGGCCGGGACAACCTCCGCCAACGCCATTCGGAGCACGATCGGCCATGGAGAGGCTCGGCCATGGAGGGAAAAATTGCTTGGAGCTTCTTACACTCCAACAGAGGTCGGATCCGTGCATGGACAACCCAACAGACGCTAGACGTCGAGTCTTGGGCATTGTGCGTGATTGCAGTTCCATCAAAACACGCGTCAAGGGTAACGAAGTTTCTACTCGGGCAGGTGAAGCCCTTAATTTTCATATTTACATGGAAGCGCCTCTCCACCGACGAGTGGGGGAAGGATGCTCTCCGATGGGTTGACTTGTGCGTCCCCGCCTTTAATTGCATTAGTGCCCGGAAGTGTGAGTACGGGTTTAGGCATGCTGTGTGAAGCCCATCCGGACATGTGAGCCGGATTGGTGATGTTCTAGGGTTCCCGGAGAAGACTCCGAGGAAGTTGTTTATTAGCCGCTTGCAGGAAATGCGCACCGTAGCCCCAATAAAAAGGGGTGCGCACATTATGTTTGGCCCGCTTATGTTATCCGACCGATGCCAAGTTGGCCGCTGCTCGTCGAGACGTTGGCGTATAGGTGCTGCAGTACCAAGCGGGGAATAGCGGGCTTAAGCCCCAGTTTGTGCCGGCCCAAGAAGGCCTAGTTTGTTTATGTTGCCGGCCTGCGTGCCGAAGTATGGAATTTATATTCCTGTAATTTTAAATATCTGCGATGCTCCGTGGCGGCCCTAGAAGGCCTATGTTATGATTTTAGCGGCCCAACTGGGTCTGTGTAGAGTAGGGTTGTGAGGCGGTATTACGCCATTAAAAGGCGGGCGAGGAACAGTTTTCATAGACCTAGGGAGACACCTCTAGTTAAGGAGTGGATCTTGAGATCCTCCTCAAATGTTCCGGTCGGCCAAGAGAGCCCACCAAAGGTGTCTTAGCTCAGCCCCTGGTGTGGGAGGGGAAGAGTTTGTTAGTCTTCTGGGTATGCGGTGGGACCTCCACGCTAAGGCCTTGGGTCTGTCCCTTGTGTTCCTAGCCTTGAGCCTAGATTGTTCACTTGAGTGTAGTAGGTGTGAGGCCACCCCTTCCCCAAGGGTCGAACTCCACAGAGACCGATTTTTCGGTTTCAACAATAGGCTTAGTAAAGCTCTATATGGTTTGAAATAATCCCCTAGGGCTTGGTATGAAACCTTGTCTGCTTTTCTTATTGAGAATAAATTCTCTAGAAGAAAGATAGACAAAACTCTATTCTTTAGGGAATCTAATGGCAAGATCATCCTAGTCAAGATATATGTTGATGACATTATCTTTGGGTCTACTGAAAACAACCTTTGTAGAAAGTTTGCCAAACTTATGCAAGGGAAGTTTGAAATGAGCAGTATGGGTGAGCTAAAGTTGTTCTTTGGACTTCAAGTTAGACAGACTGATGATGGATTGTCTGTATCTCAGTCTAAGTTCACCAAGGAGTTGATTAATAAATATGGAATGGACTCTGCCTTCACCATAAAAACTCCAATGGGAACAAGTATGCCTATAGTGAAAGATGAGGCAGGGAAACCTGTTGATGAGTCTTTGTATAGAGGGATAATTGGATCTCTACTCTACTTGACTGCTAGTAGACCTGACATAGTGTATGCAACATGTGTCTGTGTTAGGTACCAAACATGCCCAAAGGAATCTCATAACACTGCTGTCAAGAGAATTTTGAGATATCTTAAGGGCATACCTAATCTAGGTCTTTGGTACCCTAAAAATAGAGATTTCTTACTGACAGGCTTCTCAGATGTAGACTTTGCAGGATGCAAAGAAGACAGGAAAAATATCACATAAACTTGTCAATTCCTAGGTGGAAGGCTGGTGTCATGGAGCAGCAAGAAGCAAACAAGTGTAGCTATCTCAACTGCTGAGTCAGAATATATAGCTGCAGGCAGCTGCTGTGTACAGTTGTTGTGGATAAAGCATCAACTTGAAGACTATGACATCAAGGTAAGTAGAATTCCACTATTTTGTGATTCTACTAGTGCTATTTCTATTGCTAAAAACCCTGTTTCACACAGTAGAACTAAGCATATAGAAATTAAGTTTCATTTCATCAGAGAACATGTGGAGAAGGAAGATATTAGTCTAGAATTTATGAACACAAATAATCAAATTGCTGATATTTTTACAAAATCTCTGGATGAAATTAAATTCAATTATTTTAAAATTGAATTAGGTATGCTGAACCAAGAATAAGGTGATAGATCAACATAAATTTTTTCAAGTAGTATCTATAAGTAAAAAATTTCTCAAGAAATTTTGTCTAAGTTAGAAAATTGTGTCGACTCATGCTAACTGTGTCGACACTATCATTTAGTTGTATTGACAAAGAAAAGAATTGTGTCGACACAGAAATAGTATCTTTGTCGACAGAAAATTAGGAGTCGACACAACTCTGTCGAGACCTTGTATTAGTATATTCTTTTGCGTCGACACACAAAAATTGGTGTCAACACTCTCTATCGAGACTTTGATAGTCTTTGTCGACACTGACACAAGTATGTCGACACATAGACGTGTCGACTAAAACAAAGTTTTGTTGTGAGCTAAGTCATTACTGTCAACACATGTATATCTTTTGTCGACTAGTATTATTATTAAGTAAGGCGTGTCTTTTGACCTACCCTTTACCAGTACTCTATAAATAGAAGAAGACAAAATGTGGTCGACTACGCTTTCAGAATTCTCGACCCTAGACCTTGTGTCGACAAAGAAATTCTCCTGTCGACTCTCTTCTCTTCTCTCTCTCGTCAATGGCGCCACACCAGGATGACAAGGTGAATGAAGGATACGAGCTAGTTCGCGGGGGATTCGAGACAGCTTCATAGGACATCAAGGGTGTGATTACCCTAATTTCAAAAAATGGTTTGGAGTTCTTGGTCTCTGAACCTACAAGAATTTGGAATAAGAAAGTGCTTGAATTCTACTCGTCTACAACTGTGGATTATGAAGGAAAGAAGATCAAAGCTACAGTTCAGGATTCAAGAGTGAAACTCACACTTAAGACGATCAGGAAGTTGCTTCAACTCCCCAGAGTTAAAGAAGATGATTACATTGTTCCATTTATGAAAAAGGATGCAATAAATTGTTGTGAATTGAATCTAAATACTAAGGTAGGATCGTCAATTACCAGGAAGGGGATGAATTCCCAAGGTAAGTTTCTTTCAGAAATCATAGGCAAGGTGATTCTCTGCAAGACTGGTGGACATGATAGGATATCTGCCTACATGTTCAATCTAATGACCAGAGTCATATACAATGTAAAAACAAACTGGTCATCAGTAGTGTTTGACAAGATCAAAGAAGTAATTAAGAAGCCAAATCTTGGTAGAATCCTAAGCTTGTGTTTAGCTTCAACTATCCCAGATATTATGAATCAACTGCCAGGATCCAAGATCAATCATATGAGGAGGATGGAAATGAGAATTCTATCCAGATGGGATAGAGTCTTGACCAAAGAGGTTTCTACTCCATAGAAACAAGTCAAGAAGGATAGGAAGAAGAAAGCAATTGTTTAGGAAGCAGAATCCTCCAGTGATTCTGAAGAAGAAGTAGTCTTCAGTTCAGATGAAGACCAATAGGGAAAATAAGCCCAAGCTCAAGTGGAGAGCAGTCAGCAACCAGAGCATCAGATGGCCTCCACTCCAGGGGGAGAGAACACTGAATTAATTGTACAAGACACTGAACAATCTAAGCTACCTGCCAAAGGGGGAGGCATCGCTGAAGCTACTCTAGAGAGTGAGTATGCTGTTGAGACAATGATGGGCATTGTATCAGACATAAACAAATAAGCACTGATCACTACTGAGAATGAAGCACCAGATGTGCAGATGACAGATACAGCTTAAGATGAGCAAGTGAGCATCTCCTGTATAGAGAAGGTCCTGGATAAAGATTTGGATGTCCAAGGAGAACCTTTTGCTTCATAAGCCAACATAGTTCCTCCTGTTCAGATGCAGCAGAAGGTAACTTTGGAGGAAATGTTCCCTGATTTATCTATAGCAAGGACTGAGGGGGAGTAGCAAAAAGTAGAAAAGGAACTACCAGGAACTGAGGGGGAGGAGCTACTGGATTCCCTAGTTAATAAAGAAACTTTAGATATATAAAGCTCATCTCAATCTTCTGATGATGAAGAAGCCTCCATGGCTAAAAAGAGAAAATTAGTTGCAATCAAAAAAAGGAGCACATGCTATAAGAAAGCCTTACAAACAGTCACTCCACCACCTGCTCAACGCATGAACTTCAGTTCACTACTGGTCCAACTGCAAGTCAAGTTGGATGAGAAAAGGCAGTCTTTGGAGAAATATGTGGATGAGTCACATAAAGAACTGCAGTTCCAGCTAGCTCAAGACATTAAATCCATCAGATTTGAAGTCAATTTGAATAAGAAAGAGATGACAGATTGCTTCCATTAGGGAGGTAATTGTAACACCTCTACCCGTCAAGAAGAATATAATAGAGGGTCCGGCCGGGGCCCCACACCATATTCCACAAACAGGCGGAGACGCCATGAAATAATATCATAACCACACATCCTAACACAGAGCATTCTAGCGAAAGTTTCACGGTTGAATCTTTGAACTCAAGATAAAGAACATTGTCCACTAAAACTTAGGAATATATACAAACATCACATGAGTCTGGCCTTAAGGCCTTACAACAGTTTCTCTTAACAAGAGTGTGGATTACAGACATCGGCACGCAGGCCGGCCACACATGAACAAAAGAAACAAAACAATGCCTTCGAGGGCAGCAGCGCAGCTTTGGGCTTCAGCCCGCTATGTCCCGCTCGGACCAGCACCTCCAGTACCTGCAAGAACCAATCCACCAAGCGGTGGCAAACAGGGCAACGGTCAGCATTCAGCTGACCAATTATAACGAACCTGCCCCTGGCACGGGGCAGCGGAATTCCTTCCCTGCATAGCAATTCAGTGTATGTATAATAAGCCACCCAAGACGTGCACGAACACACCGTCAATACATATCACAAACGTCGGCACGGCGGCCTGACGCTCCGTGCACTCAGGGCACATTATCGGTGTTCCGTAGTTCCACGGCCACACCACCGTTCAGAGGTCCCAGACATAACGGTCCAATATGAGCATTCTAGTCTGATCGGCACACAGGCCGTCGACTCTCGCTATGTGATCCTAACAGGGTCTTAAGCACCCAAGATTAGACAACCATAACGCGGGTACAGATCCACCTTGCCCGTTGCTCAAATCGTCAGACTCAAGCCTGGACTGACGCGGGTACAGCTTCACCTTGCCCGTTCCACCACTACGGCATTTGCCTAGTTGCAGCCCAACGGCTCAACCTCACACAAAGTAGCAACTCATGGCCACAAGAGAGTCCAACTCTCATAATTTCCTGGACTTCCTCCAGTACTTTATCCATCATGCCTACAAGCAATAATCACGGAGTCTGCTCCAATATGCAAACAAGCATCACCAATCCAGACCATGTCCAGATGGGCTTCAAACAGCATGCCTAGATCCGTACTCCAATTCCGGACTCTAACAAGGGGGACTTCACATATCTACCCCAAGGGACGCCACAACCCACCGCACACTCGCGGGGAAGGGTTTTCCCTATGCAATACAGGAATTAAGGACTTCACATGTCCAAGCAGGAAATCGTTACCCTAGGAACTCGCTTCGGAGCCATGGAGGGAAATTTGAGACGGATGAAAGCCTTCGCAGCAGCGTTGACTTCGCAAATCCGAACTCGGCTCGCGATTTGGACCACCGCAGCACCACCGGCAGCCAGATCCCACTTCTTCTTCCTCACCTTGCTCTCCCCTCTCTCTTAGATGTAGAAAGAGAAGATGAAACTCAAAAATGAGCTTTTCCTCCTTCTTTCCCGGCATTATCAGCCCAGGAATGATCCCCAGCCATAGGATCCTCTTTAAGGAAAATGAACAACCAAGATTTGCCTGAAAATATTTATTCTTTTGGCCGACACGGCGTGTGATACGGCCGTATCACAGGCCGTGTACCCATAAGCGGCACACGCGGCACTCGCACCGACTGAAAACTACCAGAACACGGGCATCGACACGCCCGTGTCGAACCTGACACGCCCGTGTCGGTCATGTGACACGCCCGTGTCACACCTATTACATGGTACTCAACGAGCGCTAATACCAGTCAGAGCATTACATGGGTAGGCACACGCCCTTGGACACGCCCGTGTCAAATCTGACATGGCCGTGTTCAAGGCTTGGTTCCGGGCCGTGTACATTTCTGACTCAAACCGGCTACTTATTGAGTGACACGCCCTGGGACACGCCCGTATCGAAGGCCGTGTCCTAGGCTCGACTATCGTCGACCTCCGATCATCGACTATCCTGAACACGCCCTGGGACACGCCCGTGTCCCAGGCCGTGTACCCCCGACACGCCCTGGGACACGCCCGTGTCCCAGGCCGTGTTAAGCAACTTGCACCTCAAATCTAATTTTGAGCTTTTTGGGGTGTTACAATCCTCCCCTCCTTAATATAATAGAGGGTCCGGCCGGGGCCCCACACCATATTCCACAAACAGGCGGAGACGCCACGAAATAATATCATAACCACGCATCTTAACACAGAGCATTCTAGCGGAAGTTTCACGGTTGAATCTTTGAACTCAAGATAAAGAACATTGTCCACTAAAACTTAGGAATATATACAAACATCACATGAGTCTGGCCTTAAGGCCTTACAACAGTTTCTCTTAACAAGAGTGTGGATTACAGACATCGGCACGCAGGCCGGCCACACATGAACAAACGAAACAAAACAATGCCTTCGAGGGCAGCAGCGCAGCTTTGGGCTTCAGCCCGCTATGTCCCGCTCGGACCAGCACCTCCAGTACCTGCAAGAACCAATCCACCAAGCGGTGGCAAATAGGGCAACGGTCAGCATTCAGCTGACCAATTATAACGAACCTGCCCCTGGCACGGGGTAGCGGAATTCCTTCCCTGCATAGCAATTCAGTGTATGTATAATAAGCCACCTAAGACGTGCACGAACGCACCGTTAATACATATCACAAACGTCGGCACGGCGGCCCGACGCTCCGTGCAGTCAGGGCACATTATCGGTGTTCCGTAGTTCTACGGCCACACCACCATTCAGAGGTCCCAGACATAACGGTCCAATATGAGCATTCTAGTCTGATCGGCACACAGGCCGTCGACTCTCGCTATGTGATCCTAACAGGGTCTTAAGCACCCAAGGTTAGACAAACATAACGCGGGTACAGATCCACCTTGCCCGTTGCTCAAATCGTCAGACTCAAGCCTGGACTGACGCGGGTACAGCTTCACCTTGCCCGTTCCACCACTATGGCATTTGCCTAGTTGCAGCCCAACGGCTCAACCTCACACAAAGTAGCAACTCATGGCCACAAGAGAGTCCAACTCTCATAATTTCCTGGACTTCCTCCAGTACTTTATCCATCATGCCTACAAGCAATAATCACGGAGTCTGCTCCAATATGCAAACAAGCATCACCAATCCAGACCATGTCCAGATGGGCTTCACACAGCATTCCTAGATCCGTACTCCAATTCCGGACTCTAACAAGGGGGACTTCACATATCTACCCCAAGGGACGCCACAACCCACCGCACACTCGCGGGGAAGGGTTTTCCCTATGCAATGCAGGAATTAAGGACTTCACATGTCCAAGCAGGAAATCGTTACCCTAGGAACTCGCTTCGGAGCCATGGAGGGAAATTTGAGACGGATGAAAGCCTTCGCAGCAGCGTTGCCTTCGCAAATCCGAACTCGGCTCGCGATTTGGACCACCGCAGCACCACCGGCAGCCGGATCCCACTTCTTCTTCCTCACCTTGCTCTCCCCTCTCTCTTAGATGTAGAAAGAGAAGATGAAACTCAAAAATGAGCTTTTCCTCCTTCTTTCCCGGCCTTATCAGCCCAGGAATGATCCCCAGCCACAGGATCCTCTTTAAGGAAAATGAACAGCCAAGATTTGCCTGAAAATATTTATTCTTTTGGCCGACACGGCCTGTGACACGGCCGTGTCACAGGCCGTGTACCCTTAAGCGGCACACGCGGCACTCGCACCGACTGAAAACTACCAGAACACGGGCATCGACACGCCCGTGTCGAACCTGACACGCCCGTGTCGGTCATGTGACACGCCCGTGTCACACCTGTTACACGGTACTCAATGAGCGCTAATACCAGTCAGAGCAGTACATGGGTAGGCACACGCCCTTGGACACGCCCGTGGCAAATCTGACACGACCGTGTTCAAGGCTTGGTTCCGGGCCGTGTACATTTCTGACTCAAACCGGCTACTTATTGAGTGACACGCCCTGGGACACGCCCGTATCGAAGGCCGTGTCCTAGGCTCGACTATCGTCGACCTCCGATCGTCGACTATCCTGAACACGCCCTGGGACACGCTCGTGTCCCAGGCCATGTACCCCCGACACAACCCTAGGACACGCCCGTGTCCCAGGCCGTGTTAAGCAACCTGCACCTCAAATCCAATTTTGAGCTTTTTGGGGTGTTACAATCCTCCCCTCCTTAATATAATAGAGGGTCCGGCCGGGGCCCCACACCATATTCCACAAACAGGCAGAGACGCCACGAAATAATATCATAACCACGCATCCTAACACAGAGCATTCTAGCGGAAGTTTCACGGTTGAATCTTTGAACTCAAGATAAAGAACATTGTCCACTAAAACTTAGGAATATATACAAACATCACATGAGTCTGGCCTTAAGGCCTTACAATAGTTTCTCTTAACAAGAGTGTGGATTACAGACATCGATACGCAGGCCGGCTACACATGAACAAAAGAAACAAAACAATGCCTTCGAAGGCAGTAGCGCAGCTTTGGGCTTCAGCCCGCTAAGTCCCGCTCGGACCAGCACCTCCAGTACCTGCAAGAACCAATCCACCAAGCGGTGGCAAACAGGGCAACGGTCAGCATTCAGCTGACCAATTATAACGACCCTACCCCTGGCATGGGGCAGCGGAATTCCTTCCCTGCATAGCAATTCAGTGTATGTATAATAAGCCACCCAAGACGTGCACGAACGCACCGTCAATACATATCACAAACGTCTGCACGGAGGCCCGACGCTCCGTGCACTCAGGGCACATTATCGGTGTTCCGTAGTTCCACGGCCACACCACCGTTCAGAGGTCCCAGACATAACGGTCCAATATGAGCATTCTAGTCTGATCGGCACACAGGCCGTCGACTCTTGCTATGTGATCCTAACAGGGTCTTAAGCACCCAAGGTTAGACAACCATAACTCGGGTATAGATCCACCTTGCCCGTTGCTCAAATCGTCAGACTCAAGCCTGGACTGACGCGGGTACAACTTCACCTTGCCCGTTCCACCACTATGGCATTTGACTAGTTGCAGCCCAACGGCTCAACCTCACACAAAGTAGCAACTCATGGCCACAAGAGAGTCCAACTCTCATAATTTCCTGGACTTCCTCCAGTACTTTATCCATCATGCCTACAAGCAATAATCACGGAGTCTGCTCCGATATGCAAACAAGCATCACCAATCCAGACCATGTCCAGATGGGCTTCACACAGCATGCCTAGATCCGTACTCCAATTCCGGAATCTAACAAGGGGGACTTCACATATCTACCCCAAGGGACGCCACAACCCACCGCACACTCGCGGGGAAGGGTTTTCCCTATGCAATGCAGGAATTAAGGACTTCACATGTCCAAGCAGGAAATCGTTACCCTAGGAACTCGCTTCGGAGCCATGGAGGGAAATTTGAGACGCATGAAAGCCTTTGCAGCAGCGTTGCCTTCGCAAATCCGAACTCGGCTCGCGATTTGTACCACCGCAGCACCATCGGCAGCCGGATCCCACTTCTTCTTCCTCACCTTGCTCTCCCCTCTCTCTTAGATGTAGAAAGAGAAGATGAAACTCAAAAATGACCTTTTCCTCCTTCTTTCCCGGCCTTATCAGCCCAGGAATGATCCCCAGCCACAGGATCCTCTTTAAGGAAAATGAACAGCCAAGATTTGCCTGAAAATATTTATTGTTTTGGACGACACGGCCTGTGACACGGTCGTGTCATAGGCCGTGTACCCTTAAGCGGCACACGCGACACTCGCACCGACTGAAAACTACCAGAACACGGGCATCGACACGCCCGTGTCGAACCTGACACGCCCGTATCGGTCATGTGACAAGCCCGTGTCACACCTGTTACACGGTACTCAACGAGCGCTAATACCAGTCAGAGCAGTACACGGGTAGGCACATGCCCTTGGACACGCCCGTGTCAAATCTGACACGGCCGTGTTCAAGGCTTGGTTCCAGGCCGTGTACATTTCTGACTCAAACCGGCTACTTATTGAGTGACACGCCCTGGGACACGCCCGTGTCGAAGGCCGTGTCTCAGGCTCGACTATCGTCGACCTCTGATCGTCGACTATCCTGAACACGCCCTGTGACACGCCCGTGTCCCAGGCCGTGTACCCCCGACATGCCCTGGGACACGCCCGTGTCCCAGGCCGTGTTAAGCAACCTGCACCTAAAACCAATTTTGAGCTTTTTGGGGTGTTACAGTAATGTTGTTGTATATTTGTCTAAGCAACAATAACTGATAAAGACTGAAGTTGAGGACATTGCAGTTAAGCAAGGATATATTTTAGAAAATCAATTCATGTCAAATGAAAATCTCAAGGACTCACATGATGAAATTCTCAAAAAACTGAGAAGTATTGCTACTGATTTGAAAACTTAAGTATCCAAGCAAATACAAGTAGATCTATCTGCTATCCAAACAGTGATTAAGGAATCTCAAACGGCTATTTTTGATCATCTGAACCAATTCAGAGCCTACTACAAGGAAGGTAAAGAATATCTGGCTGATCAAGTAAGGTTTCAGAAGAATGATCTGAGAGATCATATAGCTAGAGAAGTCATAAAGGGGGAGAGAATATTAGTCAAAGCCAGCTCTGATCATGAAAAATGGGTATCTAATACCATCAGAGCTACACTTGGATTTCCACCCCTATGTGAGGATGATGATACTGCTTAGTTTGGTGTTCAACCTGCCTACATTGAAGGGGATTAACTAGAGGTTGCACAGGTCATTTATCCTCCAACTGATTTTGACATAGTCCAGCAAGAAGTTCAGCAAATGTATAGCCCTCCACAGGAGGCACAAAATATTATTATTGAAAAGGTAGAAATGTCAGAGGCTACACAGGAAGCTCAGAGGGAGGCACAGCTTTCCAATAAAAGGTTTAGAGAACAGGTAGAACTGAAGCCTGATTTTGAGCAGTGGAGTCCTACCTCCAGGAACATTATTTTAACTTCCTGGAAAGCTGTGAAGGACAAGACACATGATAGAGGTAAATGGTACTCTGAGCAAGAGTGGAACAAGTATCAGGCAAGGAAAGAAGCTATACTTCAGTATAGGAGGAGTGTTAAAGCTGGGAAGTTACCTGCTAACTCTGTGGACCCTAGCAAGTACTTTACAAAGCCTTTTCACTATTTTGAAAGGCAAAGGATCAAGGATGAAGAACTGAAGAAGAAAGACCTGAAAGGAAAGAAACCAGTTAATGATACTGAACCTAATATGCAGGCTAAAATCAAGTCTGTCAAAGGAATAGTAAACAAGGAGCCTAGTCAATCTTAGGATAGATAGGCTAGTTTATAGAATAATGTAATCTTTCTGTTCTATTAAGAAACATGTAAACCTAAACAATTTTCTGATTAATAAATGACATCATTTTCAGTATTGAGTTTAGCTATTATCTATGTTTATATGTTACCTTACTGTGAAATGGATGCACACATATTTTTTCTTTGTTTTATTATGTGTGGTGTATATCATTGACTAAGGGTTATGACTTTTCCAAATAGGGCGAGATTATTGGGTACACTGGAAATTGTGTACTAGATTTGGAAAAGCCTCTCTGTACTCAATGATATACATCAATTTGTATTTGATGGGATGTTGAGTTTCAGTGTGTAGGTTTAAGAAATGTAGAAAAATTTCTAAGTACAAGTGTCAACACTTGTAAGGAATTGTGTCGACACCTGAAGCAGGAGCTGTGTCGACACCTAGGAGTTATGTCGACACCAGAAGCAAGGCATGTGTCGACACCCAGGAATTGTGTCGACACCTAAAGAAGGCTTGTGTCGACACACAAGACTTGTGTCGACACACACTCAACGACATCTATCATCGATAGCTATACTGAGTCTGAAAGGCTTATGTCGACACACACTCAATGCCGTTTATCAATGACAGCTATACTAAGTTTGAAAGGCTTGTGTCGACACACAGGACTTGTGTCGACACACACTCAATACCATCTATCAACAATAGCTATACTGAGTCTGAATGGCTTGTGTCGACATACAGGACTTGTGTCGACACACAGGACTTGTGTCGACACACAGGACTTGTGTCGACACACACTCAACGATGTCTTGACATACACTCAATGCCATTTGTCAGCAATAGCTATGTCAAGACCAGGAGTAGTTATGTCGACATACAGTACTTGTGTCGACACATACAACAGAAGCTGTGTCAAGAAGATAAAGAATTACTATGTCGACACATTGTAAGCTGTGTCGACATCATCAAGACTTGTGTCGACACTTAGTCTATTTATGTCGACACATGTGAAGTAATTTGCTGAGTGTTCCCTGCTGAGATATAAAGTCCTTATAGAATCAGCTGTCACGGCTAATGACTTGACAGTTGTAATAAACAATAAGTCTGATACCTTTGTCAGAACTGTCAGAAGGTTGTTACAAACCGGATCAGCCGATAATCATTGAGAAAATCTATATAAAGGGCTGATCCATGACAACCAATACAAGAAAATTAAGAAGGTAAAAATACCAACACAAAACCAGAGAGAGAATTCAAGAAAAGGGGAACCCTTAAGAAGGCCAATCCTGAATTGTCTACAAGACAGATTCAGATCTAATTTTGAATTCTAAGAAGGGAGCTGTCTGAAGATCAACTTCAACACCAAGTGAAGATCAACCTCATTTTGTTCAATCAAGAAGCTTTGAAAAAGCTAAGTCAGGTTGGATCTGAAGTATATAGTTTATTCAAGAACTGATCAAGAAGCTCACACCAATTGACAGTTCTATCTGGGTGAAATTTCTGTACAACTAAATATTCTTTTTCCTTATAAGATCTTTTATAGATCTGAGTTGTAAGCCTGTGTTTATAAAGGCTGAGGTAGGGCTGAGAGCCTGAGGTGTAGGACTTATGAAAGTCTGAGTTGTAAGCCTGGTGATAAAGGCTGAGGTAGGGCTGTTGCCTGAGGTAGGGTTCTTGGGAGGAATCTAAGGTAGGACTTATATAAGTCTTAGCTATAGGAACCTATCAGGTTTTGAGTTGTAAGATCTGTGGATCTGAGTTAGTGGAAGGAAGTTGGGCTTAATCCAGTTCTCTACTGGATAGGCAAAGGGGGAAAGTGGATGTACCCATAACTTGGGGAACCACTATAAATCTGGTGTACTGTGCTGTGCTGTGAATGTTATGCTGTTGATTGTATATTCTATGTTGTCATAGATCTAATTACTTGCCTAAAATTATTAAAGATAATTAGAATCTATTCACCTCCCTCTAGGTGTCTAGGATCTTGAAATCAAGTCTTTCATCATCAAAAATAAAGATAGGTTTGTGGCCAAGAGATATAGACAATTGAAAGGTATTAACTTTGATCAAACCTTTGCTCCAGTTGCTAGATCTGAGGCAATAAGATTATACCTTGCATATGCTGCACATAAAGGGTTTAAGGTCTACCAAATGGATGTTAAGTTTGCTTTCCTAAATGGTAACCTTAAAAAGGAGGTTTATGTTGAGCAACCCTCAGATTTTGTTAATCCTAACTTTCCTGATTATGTATTTAAGCTTAAAAAAGCTTTGTATGGGTTGAAGCAAGGCACTAAGTCATGGTATGAAACCCTGTGTATCTTTCTCACTGAGAACAAATTCTCAAGGGGAAAGATAAACAAGACATTATTCCTTAGGAAAGTCAAGGGTAAGATCATTCTAGTCCAAATTTACGTAGATGACATAATGTCACAACCCGCATTTTCTCCGAATTAAGAATTATCAGAGTAAGAGAAAACACGCGTCATGATGCCACGTCAAGCAGGGGATAACTGCTGACGCTCAGGCAAAACCAACTACAATCTTTATGCAAGAGAATCATGTGCTTAATGAATAGAAAATCAGTTATATTTTAGAGACTGTATCCCTCGGCCCAGTGGATCACCTAGTCCACAAAAGAAAACTATATTTATATGCTGCGGAAAAATACTTTATTTAGGTTTAACATCCTAAGGAGCGCATAAGGGTTCCAAGAGAACCACTCATGCTATGCAAGACCCTACATTAAATTTATGTAATATATAAGAAAATGGTCTTTATACGTGATTTGGGAAAATAGTGATTTCGCTTATAAAACATGCTGATCATGAGCTTTATTTATAATAACAATTATAGTTTAAAAATAACTAGCAACCTAGCATAAAACCTTCTCAGAGCAAGTAGACTATCTCCAGAAAATGGTAGCAGCAATAGTATATATATCTAGTGCAAGGTAAAACTACCAGTGGGCGCCAACAACCTGACACGAACCAACTAGCCCAAATATATGTCTGTAAGAAAGTACTGAAAACAACCTCACTAACAAGGTAAACAGAACTCCAAAGACCGGGAGTCCACCAACAACACCACCTCCAACTAGCCACCAGACTGGCTACAGCTCAGAACCTGGGGTATTCCAAAAGAAAACAGAATACCTCAGCAAGCTAAACAAAGAAAAACTGCATGAAAGAGACAAACAAAGGACAAAGTAACAGAAAAACATGCAGTAGAAAGAGTCACAACTGTCCAAAATAGGACAATAAGAAATGCACAACGTGCAAAGAAACAGCAACGACCCAGCCCAGGAACCACATCCTGCAGGGCTTACTAGGCTTCCAAGAGCCAGAATGCTGCAAGCTACCAAAGAAGAAACTTCTAACACCCTAAAATGTGGGAAGTGATAGTAGCAAAAACAACAACGAGGAACCGGATCGAAGGCAAACGCAGTCCCCCAATCCACCATGTCCAAGTCAAAAGCTCGAGGGTCAACACGTGAAAACACAAGGGACCTTCCACCCGACATGCCCAGCCCGTACCTGGAGCAAGAAAAACATGGGTGGCCTTGGCTATATCACACAACTCCACCCCCATAAAGAGCTACAACCACCACTACTAACCACGACCCACGATTCGGCCTTTAGGAAAATAAAGAAAACGGCCGACAAGGAAAACCCAAAAATACAACTGGAAATCCACTCGGAAACGAAATACAAGGTAAAGGAAGAGTGTTGAAATAAACCAACACGACTAGGCGTTGAGTGAAACCCACTCAGTGCCTACCTAAACTTTGGCGTTGAGTGAGCTAGCCTCACTTGCCACCAAAATAATACCACTACCCACAAGCCCACTAAAGAATACAGAGCTCGACGACAGTCGAACGACCAAGGCAGAAGATCCAGAACTCGAGTAGTTGCCTGCCACTTGAGTATCTAAACTCCCGCACTCGAAACCATCTAAATTCGCCTAGCAAAAGAAAACATACAAAGCGCACGATCAGTGACGCACGATCAGTGGTGGTGCGCACTCATCGGCTGATGATCGTGCGAAGCGAACCTGGAAAACCTGACAGAAAACCTAGCAACTGCGCACGATCAGTGTCGCACGACCACTGGTCGTGCGCACTGTTGCCAGCGCTCGTGCGATTTTCCAAGACAGAACTTTGGAAACTGAAAGGCAGCCGTGCACGAGCAGAGGCACACGACCAGTAGTCGTGCGCCCTAACGGTTGATGACCGTGCGCGGTCAACCTGTTCCATTTTGAATTTCCCGAACGACACCAGAACGCGCACACGACTCACACCACTGCAGTAGCAGCAGACAACTATCAACGTCGCGCACCACTACCATACGAACTATGCCTAATCATTCGAGTAATACCTTAACGAAGAAAATCGGCAACCACACCCCCCTCCTAACTCTCCCTCTCGGCTACACCCGAACCAGAGCAACAATCAAAATAAAGGAAAACAACGGCTCCACGCCGACAATTTGGATTCCAATCATCACAAAATAGGGGGGTTTCAGTAGGAAGAACTAAGCCCTATAGTTAGCAAGAAAATGAGAACAACAAGGCCTCTAACCTGGGCTAACCGGGATTTCAATTTCAGCAAGAAAATTCAAAAAAGAAAACTTGGCAAGGGCAAGAATACCACTTGCCTCAATTCACAGCGAAGCTTTGGACTGCTTTCCTCCTCTTCGCACGGATCAAAACGGCCGCAACACCTAAAACAAACACTCGGCCATTAATGGCGGAAAACTTCCAAAACCGAAAATTCCAATCCTCCCAAAACTCCACGAAAATCGAATTTCTTACCGCAGGAATGAAGGTCTTGACGAGAGCAATCCGAATCCACTCTCGGAATCGAATTCCGTCCACAAACGCTCCGGGAATCGGCGTCCGAAGGGAAGGGTAGGCGGTTTCTCCGTTTCCTCTCGTACAGGGGCGGCGGTTCGAGCGGGGAAGAAGATGATCGGGGTTTTTTATTCTTTATATATATATATATAATTATATAATAATATAATTAATTACAAAATTACATAAAGCACCAAATCGACGCGAAAACCGAACTACCTCGGAATTCGACTAAATTCGCACCGTAGCTAAATACCCACGCTACGAACACAACGGCGAAGTCGAAATTAATTTTCGACAAACAAAACTCGAGTTATACCCAAATAAAGCCAAACATCAACATCCCCCCGAGAGGCCACACCGGGTCACCCAAAACGACTCGGCTTGCTAGGGAGATCTTGCCAACAGGCTACAGAATAGGGCACTCAGTTCTAAGGAGCTAAACCACAATCCACAAATGGCACAAGCCACGGAAACGCGTCATCGTAACGCCAAACGAGAATAAAAATAATCGCTGAAAAAACGGGGCGTTATAGTCAGTCCCCCTAAAAGAAAGTTTTGTCCCGAAACTTTACGCACAACCCTCCTACTAAAGAAGGAAAAGTAACAAACAGAAGTTACAAAGGGAAACATACCGATCAAATCAGCGAAACAGGTGAGGGTACGCCCTCCTCATGGCCGACTCTAGCTCCCAAGTCGCGCTCTCCAAATCCTGATTTTTCCATAGAACTTTCACCATCGGTATGGACTTCTTTCGCAGCACACGCTCCTGAGTATCCAAAATACAAACTGGCACCTCAACAAAAGAGAGGTTGGGCTCCAACTGGGGCACAACATCCAAGAGTTGCCCACTGCTGCGCACACACTTCCGCAATTGGCTAACATGAAAAACATTATGAACACCAGGGAAGTTCGCTGGCAAATCCAATCTATAAGCAGACACACCAATCCGCTCCAAAATCTCGAACGGGCCCACATACCTTGGGTCCAATTTCCGATTTTTACCAAATCTCTTCACACCAACCATTGGAGAAACCTTGAGGTATACATGATCCCCTACTAAAAACTCCAAAGAAGACCTACGCCGATTGGCGTTCTTTTCATACCTCTCCTGAGCTAAACGAAGCTTTTCACGAATAAGCTTCACGGCGACTTCCATCTCTTCCAGAGCATCTGGACCCAACAAAGGCTTCTCACCAGCCTCAGCCCAAAACAACGGAGTCCTACAGCGCCTCCCATACAAAGCTTCGAACGGAGCCATCTGCAAGCTTTCCTGATAACTGTTATTGTAAGCAAATTCCATGAGTCGCAGACGCTCATCCCACGCTCCACCGTGGTCTAAAATATAGCACCTGATCATATCCTCAACAATCTAATTGACCCGCTCCGTCTGCCCATTGGTCTGAGGGTGGTACGCAGTAGAATACCTCAGATCCGTACCCAAACCCTCCTGCAGACTCTGCCAAAAACGAGAAGTAAACCGGGAGTCTCGATCAGAAATGATGCTAACCGGCACACCGTGGAGTCGGATGACTTCATTCAAGTACAACTCCGCTATCTTCCTCATCGGGTAATCAATCTTATAAGGCACGAAGTGAGCACACTTTGTCAATCTATCCACTATAACCCAAACAGAATCAAATCCTCTCGGGGATTTTGGCAAACCCGTAATGAAGTCCATAGATATACTCTCCCACTTCCAAGTCGGGATCTCTTGCAGAGTCAACTTACCACCAGGCCTTCCATGATCGGCCTTCACACGCTTGCAAGTGTGACACTCAGCAACAAATCGGGCTATATCACCTTTCATACCATACCACCAGGCAATTTGCCTTAAGTCTCGGTACATCTTCGTAGATCCTGGATGGTAGGTAACGCTGGAACCATGAGCCTCACTGCAAATCATACCTCTAATGTCCCCAACCGCGGGAACGCAAAACCTGCCGCGGTACTTCAAAGTACCCGCATCATCAATAGCAAAATCTGGCAACTCTCCCTTCTCTGTCCTGGTAAAAAGGTGCAACAGATCCGGATCGTCCTTCTGATGCAGTCTAGTCAAAGAAATCCAGGACGGCTCTGCCACTGACAAACTACTCTGCAAACCATAGCATCCCACTGAAATATCCATAAGGAGGAACTCCTCAACTAACCGATCGGCGGAGAGGTTAAAGATCTTTCCCGTCTTTCGGCTCAGGGCGTCGGCCACCACATTGGCCTTGCCCGGATGATACTGGATTTCTACGTCATAATCCGCCACATACTCGAGCCACCGCCGCTGACGCAGATTCAACTCCTTCTGCGTGAACACGTACTTCAGGCTCTTATGGTCAGTAAAAATCTTGCACTGAGCCCCATAAAGTAAGTGCCTCCACAACTTCAATGCATAGATAACCGCTGCAAACTCAAGGTCATGCGTAGGATAATTCTTCTCATGAGTCTTCAGCTGCCATGACCCATAAGCAATTACTTTTCCATCCTGCATTAATACGCATCCCAGACCTATATGCGAAGCATCCACATATACATCATAATCCACGCCCTCAGTAGGAAGGGTCAGAACGGGAGCAGTACACAATCTCCTCTTTAACTCCTGAAAAGCTTCTTCGCACTTCTCGCTCCAAAAAAAAGCCACATTCTTCTGAGTCAGCTTGGTCAAAGGTGCGGCTAGAGAAGAGAAACCCTCCACGAATCTCCTGTAATAGCCAGCCAACCCTAAGAAACTTCTGATCTCCTTAGGAGTATTCGGCCTACTCCAATCCATCACTGCTGCAATCTTTTCTGGGTCAACCGAGATCCCATCCTTGTTCACCACGTGGCCTAGAAAAGAAACCTGAGGCAACCAAAATTCGCACTTGCTCAACTTGGCGAATAACTTATGGTTCCTCAATTCTGATAGTACCAAGCGCAGATGCTGCTCATGCTCCTCAGCACTGCGAGAATAAACCAACACGTCATCAATGAAGACCACCACGAACTTATCTAGGAAATCCTTGAATACCCGATTCATCATGTCCATGAAAGCTGATGGTGCGTTGGTCAAACCAAACGACATCACCAAAAACTCAAAGTGTCCATGCCTCGACCTAAACGCAGTCCGTGGAATATCTGCCTCACGGATCCTGAGCTGATGATAGCCCGAACGAAGATCGATCTTGGAGAACACTGTGCTACCACGCAACTGGTCAAATAAATCATCGATCCTCGGCAGAGGGTACCTGTTCTTGATAGTGACCTTGTTCAACTCTCTATAGTCGATGCAAAGCCGCATCGACCCATCTTTCTTCTTTACGAACAAAACAGGAGCACCCCAAGGCGACGAACTCTGCCTGATAAAACCTTTAGCCAATAACTCATCTAACTGAATTCGCAACTCCTCTAACTCACGAGGGGCCATCCGGTACGGCGCCTTAGCAATAGGACGCGTACCCGGCTCCAAATCAATAACAAACTCCACATCCCGCTCAGGAGGGATACCAGGAAGATCATCTGGAAAAACATCGG
This sequence comes from Platanthera zijinensis, assembly GCA_039513925.1. Lineage (NCBI taxonomy): Eukaryota > Viridiplantae > Streptophyta > Magnoliopsida > Asparagales > Orchidaceae > Platanthera > Platanthera zijinensis. The sequence continues at coordinate 59,163,574 of CM077079.1, read as the reverse complement.
CGAAACCACGAACAATAGGAATCTCCTCCAAGCATGGCACGCTAACAACGGTTCCAACCGCCGAGACTAAACAAACACAACAATCAGAAAGAAACAATCTCTGAACACATACCGCAGAGAGAACAGGAGAATCCTGACACGGATCAGCATACACGCTGCCAGGCTGACCGTCGTCCCTGATGAAGTCCAAGCGCTTTCCTTTGCACTGAATGACCGCATCATACCGAGAGAGCCAGTCCATGCCCAAAATGACATCGAAGTCCCCTAGATCAATCATCTTCAGGTCCGCCTTCGCAAGAAAATCCCCCAACAAAACCGGGCAATCCAAAATACCCAAATCTGACAACACAGATTCACAAGAGGGAAACTTGACACGGAAGGAATCCCGAACACGATCTAGAGACAACCGATGACGCTCCACAAAGGCTCTAGCCACGAACGAGTGGGTAGTGCCGGAGTCAAACAGAACACGTGCCCAACGGTTCTTCACCTTAAATTTCCCTATAGGAACGCACAAAGCTAAGGAACTAGCACAACAGTACCGCAAATAATCTAGCAACTAAACTACCAGGCTAGAAAGAAAAACAACAAACAACTAACCTGAGATCACCTGGGTCGAAGTCTGAGCCTCTTCGGAAAAAATCACGTTCAGCTTCCCTTTTCCCTTGTCCATACGCTGAGGTGGAGGTAATGCCTGCAATGGAACTGCAGGAAGGGATGACTGGACCTGAGGACACCTCGACTTAATGTGACCCTTCTGCCCACACTGAAAGCAGACTCTATCCTTGGTCCAACACTGGGCCGCATCATGGCCGGATCGCTTACAAACAGAACAGGAGGCATATCTCCTAGGAGCACCCTGAATCGCATGAACCTGCTCCTTCTTCTGAGCTGCCGCCTTCTTGAAACACCTCTCTACAGGATGGCCTGACCGGCCACAAAAACTGCACACCACCCTGCTCCTCTTTCCCGGAACAACATCGGGTACCAGGGGTTTCTTCTTCTCTACCAACTTCCTCTTATCCTTCTTCAACTGCTGGCCTCTTCTCTTCGTCGTCTCAATAGCCTCAACCTTAAGAGCAGCCTCTACAACTCCAGCATACGACACTGACCCATAAGCACTGGCCAACTGCTGCACCTCACTCCTCAAACCACCGAGGAATCGCTTAACTCGATCAGCCTCAACGCTGACCAATCCAGGGGCAAAACGGCTCAACTTGCTGAACTCTATCTCATACTCACCCACCGTGAGTTGCCTTTGCTTCAGATGGAGGAAGTCGTTCATGAGGCGGTCACGCTCGACCGAGGGTAAGAACTTCCTCAACAGCATCTCCTTGAACACTTCCCAAGAGCACCCAGCCACTAAGCTCTCCTTTTCTCTCAGCCACCAACTCTTAGCCAACCCTTTAAGCTGATAGGCGGCTATCATCACCCTCTGATCATCTGTAATCCCTGAGTATGAGAACATCTCCTCCATGGAGATCAGCCAGTCGTCTATCACCATGAAATCTGCCTTCCCATCATAAGTGGGAGGGCTCAGCCTCTGAAACTGCGAGATGAAGGCCATCTCTGCTGGCACCACCACTGGAGGTCTCATGGGTGCAGGAGGAGGAGGAACAGCTAACCCCCCCAGCAGGAACTTGCGCACCCTGAGCCTTCCCTGCCACAACTGCCACCAAAGACTGAATCTGGGCTTGCACCTCCTCCAACTGCCTGCCCATAGCTTCGCTACTCTGACGCAGACTCTCGATCATCGCATCGCTCTGAGCTCCAGAAGATTCACCCTCAGACAGGGGAGTCGATCGAGTCGCAGGACGCCTAGCCATCCTAAAATCATTACAACGCAACTCAGATCCAAATCCCACGACTAGAACCGATTACCAGTACAGACAATACATATGTAGATATAGACTTAAAGCTGCTAAACTTGCTCTGAGAGTTTATCTTTTTCACAAAAATTAGATGATATGCCCTAACCTAGGATGGTTAACCACCACCTTACTAACTCTTGTGCCTAGATCGGATGCATGAACTTATGTTAATTTGAAAACTCATGTGTGTACATATGTCATCCTGCAAATCTTTGGCTCGGCGCGTTGTGCTTATGCAATGTTATGATATGCATGATTGTGCTATGCATTCTAAAAAAAAGGCCCTAATGCATGCTATGAGCGGCGTACGCATGAAAATGTTATGCATCCCATACTACATAACATTTCCATGCAACGAAAAAGAAACGTGCTAGTCGCAGTCATGTGGTGAGGTTATGCATCCCATACTACATATGTTATGTTATGAGTGTAGTGTTCGTGCTTTTGCCAAGACGTGCTGATGACATATCGGTGTGTGAATGACATGATGCTGAACTACTAATAAGCGAACAAAGGAAGGTTGCTCAACTAACTTGTCAAGCAACCTCCCTCTGATACCAACTGTCACAACCCGCATTTTCTCCGAATTAAGAATTATCAGAGTAAGAGAAAACACGCGTCATGATGCCACGTCAAGCAGGGGATAACTGCTGACGCTCAGGCAAAACCAACTACAATCTTTATGCAAGAGAATCATGTGCTTAATGAATAGAAAATCAGTTATATTTTAGAGACTGTATCCCTCGGCCCAGTGGATCACCTAGTCCACAAAAGAAAACTATATTTATACGCTGCGGAAAAATACTTTATTTAGGTTTAGCATCCTAAGGAGCGCATAAGGGTTCCAAGAGAACCACTCATGCTATGCAAGACCCTACATTAAATTTATGTAATATATAAGAAAATGGTCTTTATACGTGATTTGGGAAAATAATGATTTCGCTTATAAAACATGCTGATCATGAGCTTTATTTATAATAATAATTATAGTTTAAAAATAACTAGCAACCTAGCATAAAACCTTCTCAGAGCAAGTAGACTATCTCCAGAAAATGGTAGCAGCAATAGTATATATATCTAGTACAAGGTAAAACTACCAGTGGGCGCCAACAACCTGACACGAACCCACTAGCACAAATATATGTCTGTAAGAAAGTACTGAAAACAACCTCACTAACAAGGTAAACAGAACTCCAAAGACCGGGAGTCCACCAACAACACCACCTCCAACTAGCCACCAGACTGGCTACATCTCAGAACCTGGGGTATTCCAAAAGAAAACAAAATACCTCAGCAAGCTAAACAAAGAAAAATTGCATGAAAGAGACAAACAAAGGACAAAGTAACAGAAAAACATGCAGTAGAAAGAGTCACAACTGTCCAAAACAGGACAACAAGAAATGCACTACGTGCAAAGAAACAGCAACGACCCAGCCCAGGAACCACATCCTGCAGGGCCTACTAGGCTTCCAAGAGCCAGAATGCTGCAAGCTACCAAAGAAGAAACTTCTAACACCCTAAATTGTGGGAAGTGATAGTAGCAAAAACAACAACGAGGAACCGGATCGAAGGCAAACGCAGTCCCCCAATCCACCATGTCCAAGTCAAAAGCTCGAGGGTCAACACGTGAAAACACAAGGGACCTTCCACCCGACATGCCCAGCCCATACCTGGAGCAAGAAAAACATGGGTGGCCTTGGCTATATCACACAACTCCACCCCCATAAAGAGCTACAACCACCACTACTAACCACGACCCACGATTCGGCCTTTAGGAAAATAAAGAAAACGGCCGACAAGGAAAACCCAGAAATACAGCTGGAAATCCACTCGGAAATGAAATACAAGGTAAAGGAAGAGTGTTGAAATAAACCAACATGACTAGGCGTTGAGTGAAACCCACTAAGTGCCTACCTAAACTTTGGCGTTGAGTGAGCTAGCCACACTTGCCGCCAAAATAATACCACTACCCACAAGCCCACTAAAGAATACGGAGCTCGACGACAGTCGAACGACCAAGGCAGAAGATCCAGAACTCGAGTAGTTGCCTGCCACTTGAGTATCTAAACTCCCGCACTCGAAACCATCTAAATTCGCCTAGCAAAAGAAAACATACAAAGCGCACGATCAGTGACGCACGATCAGTGGTCGTGCGCACTCATCGGCTGATGATCGTGCGAAGCGAACCTGGAAAACCTGACAGAAAACCTAGCAACTGCGCACGATCAGTGTCGCACGACCACTGGTCGTGCGCACTGTTTCCAGCGCTCGTGCGATTTTCCGAGACAGAACTTTGGAAACTGAAAGGCAGCCGCGCACGAGCAGAGGCACACGACCAGTGGTCGTGCACCCTAACGGTTGATGACCGTGCGCGGTCAACCTGTACCATTTGGAATTTCCCGAACGACACCGGAACGCGCACACGACTCACGCCACTGCAATAGCAGCAGACAACTATCAACGTCGCGCACCACTACCATACGAACTATGCCTAATCATTTGAGTAATACCTTAACGAAGAAAATCGGCAACCACACCCCCCCCCCCCCTCCTAACTCTCCCTCTCGGCTACACCCGAACCAGAGCAACAATCAAAATAAAGGAAAACAACGGCTCCACGCCAACAATTTGGATTCCAATCATCACAAAATAGGGGGGGTTTCAGTAGGAAGAACTAAGCCCTATAGTTAGCAAGAAAATGAGAACAACAAGGCCTCTAACCTGGGCTAACCGGGATTTCAATTTCAGCAAGAAAATTCAAAAAAGAAAACTTGGCAAGGGCAAGAATACCACTTGCCTCAATTCACAGCGAAGCTTTGGACTGCTTTCCTCCTCTTCGCACGGATCAAAACGGCCGCAACACCTAAAACAAACACTCGGCCATTAATGGCGGAAAACTTCCAAAACCGAAAATTCCAATCCTCCCAAAACTCCACGAAAATCGAATTTCTTACCGCAGGAATGAAGGTCTTGACGAGAGCAATCCGAATCCACTCTCGGAATCGAATTCCGTCCACAAACGCTCCGGGAATCGGCGTCCGAAGGGAAGGGTAGGCGGTTTCTCCGTTTCCTCTCGTACAGGGGCGGCGGTTCGAGCGAGGAAGAAGATGATCGGGGGTTTTTATTCTTTATATATATATATATATATAATTATATAATAATATAATTAATTACAAAATTACATAAAGCACCAAATCGACGCGAAAACCGAACTACCTCGGAATTCGACGAAATTCGCACCGTAGCTAAATACCCACGCTACGAACACAACGGCAAAGTCGAAATTAATTTTCGACAAACAGAACTCGAGTTATACCCAAATAAAGCCAAACATCAACATCCCCCCGAGAGGCCACACCGGGTCACCCAAAACGACTCGGCTTGCTAGGGAGATCTTGCCAATAGGCTACAGAATAGGGCACTCAGTTCTAAGGAGCTAAACCACACTCCACAAATGGCACAAGCCACGGAAACGCGTCATCGTAACGCCAAACGAGAATAAAAATAATCGCTGAAAAAACGGGGCGTTACACATAATTTTTTGGTCTATTTATGATGGCCTCTGTAAGAAGTTTGCTAAACTTATGCAAGGGCAGTTTGAGATGAACAGTATGGGTGAACTCATGTACTTCTTGGGCCTCCAAGTTAGACAGTCAGAGGGTGGTCTATTTATCTCTCAGTCTATGTTCACCAAGGAGCTAATCAAGAAGTTTATAATGGAGAGTGCCTCCATAATAAAAAATCCTATGAGGTCAAGTGTGTCAATTAAAAAGGATGAGACTGGGAAACCTATTGATGAAACCTTATATAGAGGCATAATTAGCTCTCACCTCTACTTGACTACTAGTAGGCCAGACATCATGTATGCTACATGTGTTTGTGCTAGATACCAGGCTAGCCCTAAAGAGTCTCATTATTCTGCAGTAAAAAAAATTCCGAGATATCTCAAGGGCACACCTGATCTTGGTATATAGTACCCTAGGAATAATGACTTTGAACTAATTGGGTATTCAGATACGGATTTTGTAGGTTGTAAAGAAGAAAAGAAAAGCACCTCTAGAACCTGTCAATTTTAGGGAGAATACGTGTAACTTTGAGCAGCAAGAAGCAAACTAGTGTTGCCATCTCAATAGCTGAATCAGAATATATATCAGTTGGAAGCTGCTGTGTACAACTGTTGTGGATTCAATATCAGCTCCAAGACTATAATTTCAAGCTAAGTAGAACTCCTATTTTTGTGATTCTTCTAGTGCAATCTCTATTGATAGGAATCATGTGTCTCATAGCAAGGCTAAACACATAAATATTAAATATTATTTCATTAGAGAGTATGTAGAAAGGGAAGACATCAGTCGTGAGTTTGTCCCCACAGATAGACAAGTGGCTGATATTTTCACTAAACCCAAACAAAAACCCAAGCCTAAACCCAAAGAAATACTAAAACAAGCCCTAAAATATCTCTAAGGACCATACACGACGAATCCTACACGAAACGGCAAAATATTCTAAGTCTTAGCCGAATTCGGCGAGTATACCCGACAAACCACAAGGATACTCGACGAATTTCCACAACACCCGGCGAATAAGACCTCCGATACTCTATGATTCCAACTATACTCGACAAATTGCATAGTGATACTCAACGAAATGCTACTATACTCGATGAGTCGACCAATGCTACTTGAAACTTTCTTCCAATACACGTCGAATCTGCCTTAATGACGACTTCGGCGATACTCGCTGAATCCTAATTGATACTCGACGAATAGCACTTGGATAAAAATCTACACTCGATGAATCATTACCCGACTAAACTGCATTAACAAAATTCGGCGATACTCGCCAAATCTTCCTAAGCCGATACTCGACAAACTCCAGTAATACTCGCCAAATTATCCTTAGACTAAATCCCTCCACACCCGGTGAATTTCACTTAATGATTTATGACGAATTCTCATCCGGCTAACCTACCAAACTTTATAAATACTACAGTCGATATTCGACGAATTTTACTTACCCAAACCTGCTGAATTCTACTTAACCCCGAAATAAAATCCCAAAGTTTTGGTCGAAAACTTGCCCTACTCTAGGATTTCTTTCATAGCCTACTTACACTAATCCTACTCTCAAAGGGAGGAGGAAAGGAAGGAAGAAGAACAAGCAATAAATGGACATGCAAGGGGGAAAGTGCCACTTACCTTGAAACTCCAAAAAAAAACCTCCCGCTCGCACCGCGACAAGGATCGGCCGCCAAAAGATCCTAGTAACATTTCCTGAAACTTTTGGGGGAAAAAGGAGGTCAAAATCACTAACCCTAATGCCTAAAAATCTAGAAATCGGGAAAAGCTTACCACGATCAGGTAGATCTCGGCGAGAGCTTTCTAAATCCCTAATCTATCGAGGAATCCGACCACCAAATTGCTGGAAATCACCGATCAAAAGCACGCGGAACGCCGCTCCACTTCCGCTCGCGAAAACGGCCGCCACTTGGGTTGGGAAGATGATGAACAGGTTTTTTTTGACGCGACCTAATATCTTACTATATATAAATACAAAAATAATTATAATAATATAATACAATTTAATAATCAATAAACCGAACATGACCCGAAATCCAAACCAACTCGGAATCTTGCGAAAATCGCACCGTAGCTAAATACCAATGATACGAATCTAACAGAGAAGTCGAAATCCAAATCTGACAAATCAAACTCGTGTAAAACACCATCCAAAGTTAAAATGCCACCACATCCCTATAAAATGCTCCACCGAGCCACCAAAACAGACCCGACTCGCGAGGGAAGGTGCACAACCAAGCCAAAACAAACCATACAGGAAAACCCACTAAGCAAACCCATGCCCCAACAAACGACACCTATTAACTATGCGTCAACGTAACTCCCTGACGTCAAAAATACATCACTACAGGAATTAAAATAAACACCAAAAAATCAGGGGCATTATAACCCCCCCCCCCTAAAAAGAAGTTTCGTCCTGAAACTTAATATAATAGGATCAAATCCAAAACAAAAGAGAAGCAATTATATGCTATCAAAGAAAACACTTACCAAAAGCATAAGGAGAACATATGAGGATGAGCCTCCCTTATAGCTGACTCCAACTCCCAAGCCACTCTCTCCACGTCTTGGTTCCTCCACAAAACTTTAACCATGGGTATTGTCTTCCTTCGAAATACCCGATCTTGAGTATCCAAAACACGAACAGGCACCTCCACATATGAAAGTTTAGGCTCCAACTGGGGCACAACATCAAGAATTTTCCTGTCGCTCAACAAACACTTCCGTAATTGGCTCACGTGGAAAACATCGTGCACGCTAGGAAAACTTGCTGGCAATTCCAGCCTATAAGCTGATTCACGAATCCGCTCAACAACTTTGAAAGGTCCCACATACCTAGGATCCAACTTATGGTTCTTACCAAACCTCTTAATGCTAGACATTGGGAAAACCTTAAGAAAAACCATGTCCCCAGCAACAAACGCCAAATCAGTCCTATGCCGATTGACATTCTTTTCATAATGTTATTGAGCTATCCGAAGCTTCTCTAAAATATGCTTAACAGAAATATCCATTTCTTCCAACGCTTTTGGACCCAATAACGATCTCTCACCAACCTCGGCCCAAAATAAGGGAGTCCTGCAATGTCTCCCATACAAAGCCTCAAACAGGGCCATGTGCAAGCTCTCTTGATAACTGTTATTGTATGCAAATTTCATCAATATCAAACGCTCATCCCACTCTCCTTCATGGTCTAAAATATAATATCTGATCATATCCTCCATGATCTGATTTACTCTCTCGGTCTGACCATTTGGCAGCGGATGATAGACGGTGGAATACCTCAACTCGGTACCCAACCCATCCTATAAACTCTTCTAAAAGAGAGACGTAAACCTAGAGTCTCGATCTGATATAATACTAACAGGTACTCCATGTAATCTGATGACCTTATCCAAGTATAACTCAGCGATTTTCTTCATGGAGTAGTTGATCTTAAATGGCATGAAGTGAGCACACTTCGTCAATCTGTCCACTATAACCAAAACTCAATCGTTTCCTCGGGGAGATCTCATCAATCCAGTAATAAAATCCATCGAAATACTCTCCCACTTCTAACTCATAATTTCTAAGGGCATCAACTTGCCTCCAGGCCTTCCATGATCGGCCTTCACTCACTTGCAGGTAAAACACTCTGATACAAACTTAGCTATATTGCCTTTCATACCGTACCACCAAATGATCTGCTTCAGATCCTAATACATTTTAGTGGAACCTAGGTGGTAGGCAACACTAGAACCATGCGCCTCTTTGCACAACTTAACTCAAATATCTTTTACTAAGGGAATACAAAATCTGTCGCGGTTCTTCAAGGTGCCCTCATCATCAATTAAAAATTCTGGTAATTCCTCCTTTGTAATTTTATTATAAAGGTGCAGCAAATCAAGATCATCCTTTTGATGAATCCTCGTAAGTGTAATCCATGAAGGCTCTAATACTTCCAAATTGCTGGGCGAGTCGCTACTCCCCACCGATATATCCATCAAAAGAAATTCCTCCACCAGCGAATCCATAGAAAGGTTAAAAATTTTTGCTGACTTCCAACTCAGGGCTTAAGATACCACGTTAGCTTTGTCCGGGTGGTACTGGATCTCAACATCATAATCCGCCACATATTCTAACCATCTCCGCTGGCTCAAATTCAGTTCCTTTTGAGTGAAGACGTACTTCAAACTCTTATGATCGGTATAAATCTTGCATAGAGCGCTATATAATAGATGTCTCCATAATTTAAGGGCATAAATCATAGCTTCTAACTCTAAATCATGCATAGGGTAATTTATTTCATGTATCTTTGACTGTCTGGACCCATACACAATCACTTTTCCCACTTGCATCAACACGCACCCAAGTCCAACGTGCAATGCGTCCACATACACAACATATTCTAGTCCTTTGGTAGGCAAGGACAAAACCGGAGCAGTGCACAATCTCCTTTTTAATTCCTGAAAAGCCTCTTTGCACTTATTGCTCCAACGAAATGTGTGTTCTTCTGCGTCAATTTAGTCAAGGGCACATACAACGTAGGGAAACCCTCCACACACCTACTATAATAGCCTGCTAGCCCTAGGAGGCTCCTTATCTCCTTGGGAGTAGCAGGTCTATTCCAATCCATAACAACAACTATCTTCTCGGGGTCCACAGAAATTCCATCCTTAGTAACAACATGACCCAGAAAAGAAACCCGAGGAAGCCAAAAATCACGCTTGCTTAGCATGGCATACAACTTATGCTCCCTCAAGGTAGACAAAACTAAACGCAAGTGTTGCGCATACTCTTCAGCACTGCGGGAGTATACCAAAATATATTCTATGAATACAACCACAAAACGGTCAAGAAAGTCCTTAAACACTTTGTTTATCATATCCATAAAGGCATAGGGTGCATTAGTCAATCCAAAAGACATCACCAAGAACTCGAAATGTCCATGTCATGAACAAAAAGCAGTCCATGGAATATCTGTCTCGTGAATCCTCAACTGATGGTAGCTTGAACGAAGGTCAATCTTTGAAAACACAATGCTACCATGCAACTGATCAAGTAAGTCATATATTCTCGGAAGGGGATACCTATTCTTGAAGGTTATCTTATTCAACTCTCTATAATCAATGCATAGCCTCAGCGATCCATCCTTTTTCTTCACAAATAGCACATGAGCACCCCACGATGATGAACTTGGTCTAATGAATCCATTCTGCAGCAACTCATCCAATTGGTACGCATCTCCTCCAGCTCATATGGGGCCATACGATACGGCACCTTAGCGATCAGACGGGTACCTGGTTCCAAATCTATGACAAAATCCATGTCTCTCTCGGGCAGAAGACCAGGGAGATTATAAGGAAATACTTCGAGGAACTCGCGCACTACAACAATCTCCTCTATACGCGGAAAACTACCACTGGTTGCCAACACCAAAACCAAACAGGCAAAATATCCGGAATTTACAAGCTTCCAAGTACGTAACACAAAAATAATCGGAGAAACTTGGCACAGAAAACCATAAATGCTCCTGGGTTGACCGTTGTCCATCTTGAATTCCAAACGCTTGACCTTGCATTAGATGACTGCATCATACTTGGACAACCAGTACATGCCCAAAATTACATCGAAATCTTCCAAGTCTATCACCTTCAGATCAACAATAGCTAGAAAAACACCTAACAGAATAGGAAAACTCTAAATGTCTTGGTCCGACACCACTGAATCGCCAGAGGGAAACTTGACACGAAGCGTGTAGCCAATAAGATCGAGGGTCAAATGGTGATGTTCTATGAAGGTTCTTGCCACGAATGAGTGGGTAGCGCCGGAATCAAAAAGAATGCACACCCAGCAGTTCTTTACCTTAAACCTTCCTATAAAATCGTATACGCAACTAAGGGAACGAATGCTGAAACTACAGCTACAAACTAAACGCTAGAACTAGGTTAGGATTTAACCTGAAATCACTTGAGTAGACGTTTGAGCTTCCTCCAAAGACACCACGTTCAGCTTGCCCTTCCCCTTGTCCAATGGCTGTGGTGGCGGCAAGGCCTGAAGTGGAACCGGTTGCAACGAGGCTGAGACTACGGGCACTTCGACCTGAAATGTCCTTTCTGACTGTACTGAAAGCAGACCCTTTCCTTTCCCCAACAATAGGCAGCGTCGTGCCCCCTCCGCATACACGCAGAACAAACCAAATCTCCCTTAGGAGCACTCTGAATCTCATGAACTTGCTCCTACTTCTGGGCTCTTAACCTCTTGTAATACCTTTCGAACGGATGGCCTTGCCGACCACAGAAAGTGCATATCTATTTACTCCTTTTCCTTGAAGTAGCACCGGATTCTTTGGAACTCTTACCCTCACCATTCTTCCTCTTATCCTTTCTCATTTATTTATCTCGGTTCTTGGCATTATTAATCGCCTCATCCTTCAGAGCAGCCACCACAAATTCAGTATAGCTCTCAGATCCATATGCACTAGCTAGCTGTTGTATGTCATTCCTAAGACCACCCAGAAAATGTTTAACTCGACTAGACTCTGAAGACACCATGTTAGGAGCAAAATGGCATATTTTGTTGAACTTCACATCGTACTTGCTAACGGTGAGCTGCATTTGCTTTAGATGTAGAAAATCATTCATCAAACAGTCTCTCTCGACTGACGACATAAACTTTTTCAGTTGTAAATCCTTGAAGGATTCCCATGAATACCCATCTCTATGGTTTTCCTTCTCTCTCAGCCACCAAATCTTTGTAAGTCCCTTGAGTTGATATGCAGCGACCATTACTCTCTAGTCCGTTGAAACTCCTGAGTAAGCGAACAACTCCTCGATGGATATTATCCAATCATCAAAAGCCGTAAAATCTGCTCTACCATCATAGGTAGGGGGTCCTAGTCTCTAGAAATGTGAAATAAATGTCATCTCTAGTGGCAACAAAACTGAGGGCACCAGAGGGGTAGGGGAACATGAACAGCTTGACCCTCAGCCGAGTCCTGCGCTCTAAGCAGCTGACTAGAAATAACTTACAACAACGCCTGGATCTGCGACTGCATCTCCAATATTTGCCTCGACAGAGCCTCATTGCACTTCCGCGATCCTTCTATCACGGCCTCACTATGGGCACTAGACGATTCCCCCTCCGACTGGGGAGTCCACCTTGTCACCAGAAGCTTAGGTGGCATCTAAACAAACAACGAATATCTAATTAAAACCTAGCTTAACCGCTAGAACCAAACAACTTAGTTCAGACAATTTATATTTAAACACTTGCTCATGTTGCTAACTTGCTCTGGGATTTTCATTTATGATGTCATGCTTAAACCTAGGATGATATACTGTCATCCTACTAACTCATGTGCCTAAACCATGAATGCATGAATTCTTATTCCTTTTGACTTAAAACCATGTGTGTACATATGTCATCATGTAAATCTTTAGCTTGGTGCGTGTGCTGATGCAATGGTATATCATGCATGTTGTGCTACGCAATCTAAAAAGGCCTTTATGCATGTTATGAGCGGCGTACATATGAAATATTATGCATCCCATACTACATAATATCACATGCAACAAAAATCAAAATCTAATGTGCATTCATGTGATGATGTTATGCATCCCATACTACATAACAGTCACATATTGCCTCCTATGAGCATCCATATACAAACACATATTATGCATTCCATAATACATAATATGCCCCATATACTTCTTATCATGCTTTTGAGTGTAGTGTTCATGATTCAGCCAAGACATACTGATGGCACATCGATGTGCGTATGAAATGAAACTAGACAACTAATTCAAACCTTAGATAGTTGTTTAACCAATTGTCAAACAACCTATCCCTCTGATACCAACTATCACAACCTATCAGAGTAAGGGAAAATGCGCGTTATGATGTTGAAAAACTACAGATGCTCAGGAAAAACTCCAACTTAACACTTTATGAAAGATCTATAAGTTATTTAGAGAAAATTCAGTTAAAGTTAAAGGGGTAGCCGTATCCCTCGGCTCTGTGGCTCATCTAGTCAAAGAGAAAAAGATAGTTATATGTTGAAAAAAAAATACTTTATTTACAAGATTAGACGTCCTACATGAGTATAAATGTAACATCCCATTTTTCAATTAGACCCCCCCTTAGGAGTGACTTGAACATTCCTAGGTCATACCAAGTCCTAGGTTGAACCTAGGAGGTCAAGTGACCCAACTAGTTAGTTGAGACTCACTTGGGCTGCAAATAGTAAAATCTTAAAACCCTGATTTTGGTGGCCTAGTGGGTTCAATCTGACTCCAAGGCATTCCTAGACCTAATATGAGATCAATGGGCCACCAAGGACCCATTGGGTGCAAACCTAATGGCTAAGTTGACCCAAGTCAACTTAAGCCCTAGTTAGGCCAAAGTAACCCTGACCTGGATCAACTCACCCTCTTTACCCCAAGTCTACCCTACCTAATCATACCTAGGCCTTAGGGGAGGTCAATGGGTCCCTAGGGGTCTATTGATGTTGACTCAGAAGGTCAAATTGACCAAGTCAACCCTGAACCCTTGCCGGAGCCATCAAGGAGAGAAACGCCGCCACCGCCGCCACCGCCACCGCCGCCACCATGGCATCCCGCCGTTCAACTCGCATCCAAGCCCGAAATCAGGTCCTCCCTCACCTTTTCTCTCATGTTTAGATCCTAGGATTGTTTAGGAGTTGAGTTCATGCTCAAACGAACCGGAGCAAAAGCTTAAAATTTCAGAAATTTCCATTTTTTATGGAGTTTTGAAGCTCTCGGGTAGGGCGGCGCCGCCACCTCCGGCCTCCCTAGCCGCCGGCAAGGTTAGCCCCCACCACCGAGAACATGTAGGAGTTGTTTCCCGGTGGTGGCGCCGCCCCTAATGGCCGGGAACAGCCCCGTGATAAGCACTTCTCACGGGTTCTGGTTCAGGCCATTTGGAGAAGATGAAGTACAGCTCCCGTCGGATCCGCTTTAAGATCCGTGCAACCCTAGATTATGATTTAATGATTATTTATATTCAAATTCTGTATTTAATTTAAACAGTTTCACTGTAAATTAAATTTAGGCCCCTTATGGGCACCACATGAAAAAGAGTACAACATAAAAGTTGTAGGTCTTTTGAATACCTACAATTTGATATGTAGTGGTGAAAAATTGGATGAGGGGACTGCCCTGTAGAGCTTTTTTAGTAAGGGTATGTCCTACAACTAGGGTTGTTTTCTTCTAAAAATTATTTAGGCCCTTTAGAGGCTTGTCCATCAAATTTGATCAACATGAATGTTGTAGGATTTTTAATTATCTACAGTTTGATATGTTATGGAAAATTTTAGGACAAGTAATTTGACCTATAGGGCCATTATTCTAGGGTAGGTCCTACAAATAGGGCAGATCTTTGAAAAATTCCCCACACCTAATCCTTGGTCCAAATGCTTTGAAATTTGGACAGGGACTCAATATCACCTAGACATAACTCCTGTAAAAATTGGAGACCATTTGGGATAGTGTAACTTAGGGTTCTGCCCTAAACCTAGAAAAGCTAGGGTAAGGTAGTTGAAGGGTCAAATGACCTCCAAACCCTCCCAAATTTTGGTGAGGTGTCCCTGGTATAGGTATATAGGTCTGGTTCAAATTTCAACTCATTTGGTTGAGTTTTGATTAGGAATCCTCTAAACCCTAGTTTTGACCTAGTAGAAGAAAGGTTAGTGAGAAGGTTCCTTGCACTCTGGTATGATCATCTCACCTCAACAGAGGTTGAGATTTTTACCACTGGTTTATTTTGGTCATAAGATTATCCTTAGGGAATATGGGATGATTTAGGGTAAGTTTACCCTAGGGCCCAGGTTAAAACCCTAAAGGTGGACTTTGGGGGTTTGTGAAGGACATAGGGGCAAATGCCCTTGTATGGCCTTGAGATTTGGTGGAAAGGTTGTTAATGAGTTTGTAACTCTCTGGTTGTAATGTCAGATAATTTTGATGTAGGTAGCTACCTCAAAACTTAAACCCTAGTTTTAGGGTAGAAGGGATTTTAGGTCAAAACAGTATCTTAAACTCTTTTAAAAGCCATGAAATTGGGGTAGTGTGTTTCTAGGGTAGTTAGGACCCTTGGATAATTTTGCTAGAATTTTTGGATAGGTATTTCTAGTACTTCATTCATGAATGTGGGTATAGCCCTTTTTGATGTTTATTTATTAAAGATTTTTAATCCAAATAAGGCCCCCTTGAAACTCTGGAATTAGATGTTTTTGGCCAGTAGGAATGCCCATGAATTTTAGTTCAATTTTATGTTGATTAAATAGAATAGTTCCTTCACAAGTATTATTAAAGGGCTCTATGTTTTAAAAATATTTTATGGCATAAATATTCTCTGGAAAATTATGAAAGTTGGTAAATAGTGTTTTTAAATCATTATGAATCAGTGGGATTTTTCTATGGATTTTTGGAGTTATGGATCTAGTACTTGATTCACAAGCATGCTAGATTAGGGTTTTTGGTAAATGATTTATTATAAATTAATTTCCAGCAAGAAAATTATGAAACCTTTATAGTACTGTTTTCATAGTATTTCTAGTACCCTGTAATTAATCTAAACTATTTGGAAGAGTATTTGATGTAGTTTATTCATTAGACATGAAGAAAATGGATTATTGCAAAATTAAGTTTAGGCCCCTTAGACCATAGGGAAAATTGTCAAACCTTGGATATGTTATTTTTAGATACACTAATATTTGTCTTAAATTTATTATGATTTATACATGACTGAAAAGTATGATCCTTGTACAAATTTGGAAGACCTTGGATTTAATAAAAATTAATTAATTATTAGGTTAATTGGAAAAATTGTTATTATCCGAAAAATCGATTCAATAATGTCATGATAGGCCCCCAGAAATTAACTTAGGCCGTATGGAAGAAAACACAAAGGACATTCTATCAAGGTCATCATATAGTGTAGGCTGGTCTGCATTTAGCGTTTTCGTAAAAGATCGCATTTGGAGACGACTTAGGGCAATGTTAGAGTTTCTCAATGTGCTGATTGGGATGGATTTAGATAGGTTGTCATGGAAGGTTCTAAGGAGTGACGAGAAGTGAGTGGTTGTGGTAGAAGGAGCACGGATCCGACGAAAGATCGCCGTCCCCGTAAGAGTGAAGAGTCAAATCCACCCTAGGTTTAGTTTGATGCAATTTATAGAGGGAACGGGGAAGGGAAAAACAACCAATAATAATAAGTGCCTTGCGAAAGGGAACTTCGGGCCGTAATGCCGCCTTCTTGGTTCCTAGTGCCCTTTGAGAGCCCTTCACGGGGTATGCCGGGGGCAGTCCTGGGCTAACGTAAATCTTAAAACAAACGAAAGAGTAATTAGCCTAATAGGGATTCACATTGCACACACTCATTAGTTAGGGTTGGTAATGGTTAAGTCGTCCCGAGGTGTTCAAAGGGGCGCCATCCCGCGGTGCTCAAGGGATGAGGTTTGGAATTGTGCCGGACGGTTTAGTCCGGGGAGCTTAGTCTCGGTTTGTGGTTGAGCCGGACGGTTTGGTCCGGGAGCTTTACTCTTGACTTCTTATATTAACTGCTGCATGTGCATAAAAATAGGAAAGATTAAGGTGGTGGGTTCTCGATATCGGGGAGTTCGATTGCACCGACACCGATATCGTTGACTCGGCAAGGTGACTAGCACTTAGCCAAGGTTAAGTCCGGCGGTCCAGTCGGCAAGAGTACGCAGGAGTCCGCTTTGTGCACCAAGCGTTGAGGGCGTACGATAGGTCAGACCAGTGGTGCTTTTACTGGTTTTGAGGTGGGCGAGGCCCAACCCACCGCTTCCGTCTGCCACTACGGAGGTATCCTGGGAGGTAACGGCTCTGAAAGGGGGAACTAAAGGTTTGTGTACACAAAGTTGGGTGTGTGAGTTGCACTGCTTGATCATCATACCCACCATATAGCTGCATGCCATAATCATTCATAACAACCTTGACACCTAAAGTATAAGTGGAATGGGACGCTTATACTTTAGGACTTGCAAAACGACCCCTTGGTCTATAAGCTTGTGTGGGCAAGTTTATAAATCAAAGGTTAATTTCAATATATATATATGCTGCTGTTTGTTAACCGACACTCCAACGTATAAGTGGAATGGGACATTTATACGATGGGAGCCTTGTAGAAGATCCCTTGGCTTATGTGTACTCACATAAGTGGAGGTTTAATTTCTTACTTACTTACCTTTCTATTTTACCTATTACAACACTTATATTGCTCCCCTGTCATAACTTGCTAGTTAGTTCCACCGTCATCTGCTTTTGACTACTCTCCACCTTCATGTCCTTCCCTTTCTTCCTCTTCGCTCGGTGCCTTAGGGCATGAGGGAAGGGGTGGGGGATGATAGGGCTTAGTCTTATAGACTAACGGTTTTCGAACCACATCATTTTAGGGAATCGTGGAGCCCAACCCGGAGGAGCAGCCCAGGAGGCCGGTGCACTTGGAGACAGGGCAGTCTAGCTCAGGAGTTCAGACAGCCGGGACCGTGAGTTCCGTTCCTTAGTAGCAGTTTGTTTTTCAGCTTCCGTTTGAGTGACTATGTAGTGAGGTGTTGTTGTACCGGGCTTAAGCCCTCTTCCTTTCAGTACTCTATTTTTACTCTGATGTTATACTGTGGACACTCCCTTCGTGGAGTTTACATATATGTGGTTTATATTGTGGACTGCAATTCTCTTTACTGTTCTACTTGCTACTTGATTGTGATCGAAAAGGCCGGCAGAATTGGCGCGTTGTAGTGACGACCTTCCCGGGTGCGAAGGTGTCACCGCAAAGCGGCGGTTCTGGGCATAAGACCCCGAGTTTTGAATCGAAAAAAAAGGGGGTCTTACAAAGTGGTATCAGAGGAAACCCCGATCGATCAAATAGCAGTCCACAAAAACCCTAGGTCAACCCCGTTCGAGTTTAGTTTGCGAACAAACTAAGCAGCGGAAGCAGTGGTGGGCCCATATGGGTATCACATAATATATGTCCATTTTAGATTGAGTTAACGTTTTCTGACGATGAAGTTTTGTTGTGCAGCCTCCAACACTGCCTACATTACAGGGTGGGGCCCAGCAGACCCCGGATACTGCACCGATTCCACCAGTTCCAGCTCAGTTCCTACAAACCGACATGGGGCAGACTTTGACTGCCATCTTGGATGCTTTCAGGGCCCAACAGGCCCCGGCTCCACAGCAGATACCAGGAGCCAACTAGCTCAGCATCTTCCGAGCACTTTCTCCTCCGTCCTTCTTGGGGACGGAGTCAGCAGTGCGAACAGAAGAGTGGCTGGACATCATGGAGGAAATGCTGACAGGGATACGGAGCCCGTGGGAGGAGAGAGTACCTTTGGTTGTGTCCTGCTTGGAGTCTCATGCCAAGCGGTGGTGGAAGACAGTTCTGGATACTACCTTTGCTGGGAGACTGGCTGCTGAGGTTTCATGGGATGAGTTCAGGCCTATGTTGTTGGAGCATTTTGTTCCACAGTCGGCCCGAGACGAGTTGGAGGACCGCTTCTTGCAGTTGAAGCAAGGTACCAGGATGGTGGTGGAATACCATCGAGAGTTCAACCATCTGGCTCATTTTGCAGACTCTTACCAGCTAGATGAGGCAGCGTACACGAAGAGGTTCTTCAAAGGTCTGCGGGAAGACATGAGGGATGCCCTTCTATTTGTGTCGGACGGGCCTATCTCCCGTATTCTGGAGATGGCAAAGAGGTTAGAGGCAGATTGGCACACCACCAGAGGCCGGAAGCGGCCAACGGAGGATCAGAGCCGGGGAGCCCGGAGCGATCAGCGTCGAGGCCATGCAGCAGATGGCAGGAGGACAGAAGTTCAGCCTCGACAGGAGGTGAGGCAGGAGCCGAGGGAGCAGGTGACACTGGCCCCTCAGCCTATTCAGGTGCGGGAACTGCCGAGACCTCAGATGCGAGACGTGCAGAGATCGGGAGGTGGGGCTTACACTCCGCCGGAATGCTTCTACTATCACCAGCTGGGGCATATCAAGAGGAACTGTCCTATGAGGGGAGCACCCCCTCCAGCACTGCAGATTGCCCCACCGGCTCAGCACTATGGAGGCCGAGGACGCGGCCAAGGTCGTGGATATCAGGGCGGAGATCGCCGACAGGAGAGGGAACAGGTATATGCATTAGATCTGACCCAGCCTCGACATCCTGAGGAGGTAATCACAGGTACGTCAAAAGATTGTATATTTCCTTTGTTTAATAGTTAGACTCTAAACTAAGAAATTACAAACTGGGAAAGAAAACTTTAACTAGACTTCAAAAATTTTGTTACCCCAGGCATTGTCCTCATCAGCGGCAAGCCCGCATATACTTTGTTCGATACGGGTGCGTCACGCTCATTTGTATCAGAGGCCTTCATTGTTGGCTTGGCAGGCGTGGAGAGATTCATCGGCTTGGCATTAAGGGTACGACTAGCTGACGGGTCCGAGCTACACACCACTGCGCATTGCAACATGGAGGCACAAATTGGCGGGAAAGCATTCGAGGCTCCAGCCGCAATCCTAAGGATGCCTTCATATGATTTTATTTTGGGCATGTCATGGTTATATTGGAACCATGCCCTAATTGACTGCGTGGCCAAGAAGATTATTCTGAGGCATGGAGATTCTTCCGTCGTAATAGAAGGTATAAGACATGCCTCCTTTTCATTTTTGTCATCTATTCAGGCCGTCAAGGCCCATATACAGGGCGATGAGATTTACCAGGTTTTATTCGAGATGGCGGAGGCCAATGTTCTTGTAGCGGAGATTCCTGTTGTGCGAGATTTCGAGGATATTTTTCCCGAGAAGTTACCGGGGCTACCCCCGCACAGAGAGCAGGACTTTCAGATTTTGCTGGTGCCAGGGGCTAAGCCAGCATCTAGAGCCCCCTACCGGATGGCCCCAAAGGAGCTGGTGGAATTCCGGAGCCAATTACAGGAGCTGGTGGAAGCCGGTTATGTCCGGACAAGTTCCTCGCCATGGGGAGCCCCTGTATTGTTCATCAAGAAGAAGGATGGGACACTTAGACTGTGCATAGATTACCGGGCCTTGAATCGACTGACGGTCCGAAATACTTATCCGTTACCAAGGATAGACGAGCTATTCGACCAGCTGGAGGGAGCTCACTTCTTCTCGAAGCTGGATTTGAGATCGGGCTACTACCAGTTACGGATCCGAGAAGAGGACATCCCGAAGACTGCTTTTAGTAGCAGATATGGTCTATACGAGTTTACCGTGATGCCCTTTGGGCTCACGAATGCACCATCAGCGTTCATGACTCTCATGAACCAGGTTTTCGAGTCTTACTTGGATGTGTTTGTCATCGTTTTTATTGATGACATTCTCATTTACTCTCGGACGGAAGAGGAGCACTCGAGGCATTTGGTATTGACACTACAGAGATTGCGAGAGCATCAGTTGTACGCAAAATTCAGCAAGTGTCAGTTTTGGTTGAAGGAGGTGGCCTTTTTGGGTCATGTTATCAGTGGAGCTGGGTTGGCAGTGGATCCAGCGAAAGTTCAAGCAGTCCGAGATTGGCCACCATTGAAGACAGCTACAGAAGTTCGGAGATTCTTAGGACTGGCCGGTTACTACCGGAAGTTCGTAGAAGGATTTTCTAGTCTTGCACTCCCTCTCACATCTTTGACGAGGAAGGAGACACCTTTTGTGTGGACCCCGAAATGCGAGGCAGCTTTTCAAGAGTTGAAGGAGAGACTTACCTCGGCTCCTATACTGACTCTCCCTTCGGGGAAAGAAGGATTCCAGGTGTATACAGATGCCTCCTACCAGGGCTTGGGAGCTGTTCTGATGCAGAATGGGCATGTTATTGCTTACGCTTCACGCCAGCTAAAGAAGCATGAACAAAACTACCCAGTGCATGATCTGGAGTTAGGTGCGGTTATTTTTGCGCTGAAGGTCTGGCGCCATTATCTCTATGGAGTTCACTGCGACATATTTTCAGATCATAAAAATCTGAAGTATGTGGATACGCAGAAGGAGCTGAACATTAGACAGCGGAGATGGGTGGAGTTCCTGGCAGACTATCAGTATGAGATGCACTACCATCCGGGTAAGGCAAACGTGGTAGCCGATGCTCTGAGCCGGAGAGCTACTACTTCAGGAGCAGGGCCCCAGGTCTTGTCGTTAGAGATATTGCGGAGCTTTGAAGATATGCACATCACCTTGGTATCGTCCGAAGACACCGATGTGTATGAGGAGTATTTAGCTGCGACGAGCGCCACCGACACTATTCATGATAGAGTTAGAGATTGGCAGAGGCAGGATGCCAAATTGGAGCCGATTTTCAGGGCCATAGAGGCAGGCTCAGCTAGGGACTATTCGATGCGAGGTGATCTGTTGTGCTTAAAGGGTCGGACTTACATATCGGATGGAGGGCAGATTCGGGAAGACATTATGGCAGAGGCTCATCATAGCCGATACTCTATACATCCCGGGATTACGAAGATGACGGCAGATTTGAAGAAGACACTCTACTGGCCGGGCATGAAGAAGGATATCACTTATTTCGTGACCCACTGCGAGGCGTGCCAGTTAGTGAAGGCAGAGTGCAGACACCCCGCTGGTCTGCTACAGCCACTCCCAGTGCCGGAATGGAAGTTTGATGATATCGCGATGGACTTCATCCATGGCCTCCCTCGTTCACGCACGGGAAACGATTCTATCTGGGTAATCGTTGACCGGCTGACGAAGGTGGCTAGATTCATCCCGATCAGGAAGGATGACTCAGTTGGAGTTTTGGTACGGAAGTTCGTGGAGCAGTTTATTCGTTACCATGGAGTGCCCAGGACGATCGTATCTGATCGAGATGGTCGGTTCACGTCCAGAGAGTGGAGATCAGTGCAGTCTTACCTTGGCACACGGCTGGCCTTCAGTACAGCCTTCCATCCCCAGACTGACGGGCAGACAGAGCGTACCAACAGGACGCTAGAAGACTTACTGAGGCTGTGTATTGTGGATCACGGAGAGCCCTGGGAGCGGATGTTGCCCCTAGTGGAGTTTTCTTACAATAACAGCCATCAGTCCAGTATACGGATGGCTCCGTACGAGGCCTTGTATGGGAGGAGATGTCGGACTCCCTTATCTTGGATACATGATGCGGATCCGAAGGTGCTAGATTCGGAGTTTGTTGAAGACACCGAGGCTCAGGTGCGACTGATTCGAGAGAGGATGCTAGAGGCACAAAGCAGACAGGCAAAGTATTATGACGCTCGACATCGTTTAGTAGAGTTTCAGGTTGGGGACCGGGTATTCTTGAAGATCCGGCCAATGCACGGGGTTTCACGAGTACGTGGTCGGCGGAAGAAGCTCAGTCCGAGATACATGGGGCCTTTCAGGATCCTGGAGCGGATCGGTCCATTAGCTTACAGACTGGAGCTATCGCAGGAGCTGTCCGGCCTACACGACGTGTTCCACGTATCTTCACTCAGGAGGGCTCTACTACGCCCGGAGTTACAGATTACCACCACTGATGGGCCGGTAGCTACAGATCGGTCCGTACAGGTGGAGCCGATACGGATTGACGACCAGGGGATACGGGTCTTGCGCCGCAAGAAGATCCCGCTAGTCAAAGTCTTGTGGAGGAATCATGGGCAAGTGGAGCATACTTGGGAACCTGAGGACTTGATGCGAGAGAAGTACCCGGAGTTGTTTAGCCAGGTAATATCTTCTAACTTCTCAAGATGCTTGTAATTATTTTTCCCTACTTGTTTTACACCGGAGTATCACCTAAGATTAGAGGCTAATCCTTTGTTTATTGGGGCTAGCCCTTGTTTGTTAACCTTGGTTAAGCAATTCAACCCTCGTGGGATGTTACAAGCTTAAGATAACCCGGTAGAAAAGCTCCCATAGACTTAACCTTAATTTCGGGGACGGAATTTTTGTTTTGTTTATTGGGATTTGTAACATCCCATTTTTCAATTAGACCCCCCCTTAGGAGTGACTTGAACATTCCTAGGTCATACCAAGTCCTAGGTTGAACCTAGGAGGTCAAGTGACCCAACTAGTTAGTTGAGACTCACTTGGGCTGCAAATAGTAAAATCTTAAAACCCTGATTTTGGTGGCCTAGTGGGTTCAATCTGACTCCAAGGCATTCCTAGACCTAATATGAGATCAATGGGTCACCAAGGACCCATTGGGTGCAAACCTAATGTCTAAGTTGACCCAAGTCAACTTAAGCCCTAGTTAGGCCAAAGTAACCCTGCCCTGGATCAACTCACCCTCTTTACCCCAAGTCTACCCTACCTAATCATACCTAGGCCTTAGGGGAGGTCAATGGGTCCCTAGGGGTCTATTTATGTTGACTCAGAAGGTCAAATTGACCAAGTCAACCCTGAACCCTTGCCGGAGCCATCAAGGAGAGAAACGCCGCCACCGCCGCCACCGCCGCCACCATGGCATCCCGCCGTTCAACTCGCATCCAAGCCCGAAATCAGGTCCTCCCTCACCTTTTCTCTCATGTTTAGATCCTAGGATTGTTTAGGAGTTGAGTTCATGCTCAAACGAACCGGAGCAAAAGCTTAAAATTTCAGAAATTTCCATTTTTTATGGAGTTTTGAAGCTCTCGGGTAGGGCGGCGCCGCCACCTCCGGCCGCCCTAGCCGCCGGCAAGGTTAGCCCCCACCACCGGGAACATGAGGAGTTGTTTCCCGGTGGTGGCGCCGCCCCTAATGGCCGGGAACAGCCCCGTGATAAGCACTTCTCACGGGTTCTGGTTCAGGCCATTTGGAGAAGATGAAGTACAGCTCCCGTCGGATCCGCTTTAAGATCCGTGCAACCCTAGATTATGATTTAATGATTATTTATATTCAAATTCTGTATTTAATTTAAACAGTTTCACTGTAAATTAAATTTAGGCCCATTATGGGCACCACATGAAAAAGAGTACAACATGAAAGTTGTAGGTCTTTTGAATACCTACAATTTGATATGTAGTGGTGAAAAATTGGATGAGGGGACTGCCCTGTAGAGCTTTTTTAGTAAGGGTATGTCCTACAACTAGGGTTGTTTTCTTCTAAAAATTATTTAGGCCCTTTAGAGGCTTGTCCATCAAATTTGATCAACATGAATGTTGTAGGATTTTTAATTATCTACAGTTTGATATGTTATGGAAAATTTTAGGACAAGTATTTTGACCTATAGGGCCATTATTCTAGGGTAGGTCCTACAAATAGGGCAGATCTTTGAAAAATTCCCCACACCTAATCCTTGGTCCAAATGCTTTGAAATTTGTACAGGGACTCAATATCACCTAGACATAACTCCTGTAAAAATTGGAGACCATTTGGGATAGTGTAACTTAGGGTTCTGCCCTAAACCTAGAAAATCTAGGGTAAGGTAGTTGAAGGGTCAAATGACCTCCAAACCCTCCCAAATTTTGGTGAGGTGTCCCTGGTATAGGTATATAGGTCTGGTTCAAATTTCAACTCATTTGGTTGAGTTTTGATTAGGAATCCTCTAAACCCTAGTTTTGACCTAGTAGAAGGAAGGTTAGTGAGAAGGTTCCTTGCACTCTGGTATGATCATCTCACCTCAACAGAGGTTGAGATTTTTACCACTGGTTTATTTTGGTCATAAGATTATCCTTAGGGAATATGGGATGATTTAGGGTAAGTTTACCCTAGGGCCCAGGTTAAAACCCTAAAGGTGGACTTTGGGGGTTTGTGAAGGACATAGGGGCAAATGCCCCTTGTATGGCCTTGAGATTTGGTGGAAAGGTTGTTAATGAGTTTGTAACTCTCTGGTTGTAATGTCAGATAATTTTGATGTAGGTAGCTACCTCAAAACTTAAACCCTAGTTTTAGGGTAAAAGGGATTTTAGGTCAAAACAGTATCTTAAACTCTTTTAAAAGCCATGAAATTGGGGTAGTGTGTTTCTAGGGTAGTTAGGACCCTTGGATAATTTTGCTAGAATTTTTGGATAGGTATTTCTAGTACTTCATTCATGAATGTGGGTATAGCCCTTTTTGATGTTTATTTATTAAAGATTATTAATCCAAATAAGGCCCCCTTGAAACTCTGGAATTAGATGTTTTTGGCCAGTAGGAATGCCCATGAATTTTAGTTCAATTTTATGTTGATTAAATAGAATAGTTCCTTCACAAGTATTATTAAAGGGCTCTATGTTTTAAAAATATTTTATGGCATAAATATTCTCTGGAAAATTATGAAAGTTGGTAAATAGTGTTTTTAAATCATTATGAATCAGTGGGATTTTTCTATGGATTTTTGGAGTTATGGATCTAGTACTTGATTCACAAGCATGCTAGATTAGGGTTTTTGGTAAATGATTTATTATAAATTAATTTCCAGCAAGAAAATTATGAAACCTTTATAGTACTGTTTTCATAGTATTTCTAGTACCCTGTAATTAATCTAAACTATTTGGAAGAGTATTTGATGTAGTTTATTCATTAGACATGAAGAAAATGGATTATTGCAAAATTAAGTTTAGGCCCCTTAGACCATAGGGAAAATTGTCAAACCTTGGATATGTTATTTTTAGATACACTAATATTTGTCTTAAATTTATTATGATTTATACATGACTGAAAAGTATGATCCTTGTACAAATTTGGAAGACCTTGGATTTAATAAAAATTAATTAATTATTAGGTTAATTGGAAAAATTGTTATTATCAGAAAAATCGATTCAATAATGTCATGATAGGCCCCCAGAAATTAACTTAGGCCGTATGGAAGAAAACACAAAGGACATTCTATCAAGGTCATCATATAGTGTAGGCTGGTCTGCATTTAGCGTTTTCGTAAAAGATCGCATTTGGAGATGACTTAGGGCAATGTTAGAGTTTCTCAATGTGCTGATTGGGATGGATTTAGATAGGTTGTCATGGAAGGTTCTAAGGAGTGACGAGAAGTGAGTGGTTGTGGTAGAAGGAGCACGGATCCGACGAAAGATCGCCGTCCCCGTAAGAGTGAAGAGTCAAATCCACCCTAGGTTTAGTTTGATGCAATTTATAGAGGGAACGGGGAAGGGAAAAACAACCAATAATAATAAGTGCCTTGCGAAAGGGAACTTCGGGCCGTAATGCCGCCGTCTTGGTTCCTAGTGCCCTTTGAGAGCCCTTCACGGGGTATGCCGGGGGCAGTCCTGGGCTAACGTAAATCTTAAAACAAACGAAAGAGTAATTAGCCTAATAGGGATTCACATTGCACACACTCATTAGTTAGGGTTGGTAATGGTTAAGTCGTCCCGAGGTGTTCAAAGGGGCGCCATCCCGCGGTGCTCAAGGGATGAGGTTTGGAATTGTGCCGGACGGTTTAGTCCGGGGAGCTTAGTCTCGGTTTGTGGTTGAGCCGGACGGTTTGGTCCGGGAGCTTTACTCTTGACTTCTTATATTAACTGCTGCATGTGCATAAAAATAGGAAAGATTAAGGTGGTGGGTTCTCGATATCGGGGAGTTCGATTGCACCGACACCGATATCGTTGACTCGGCAAGGTGACTAGCACTTAGCCAAGGTTAAGTCCGGCGGTCCAGTCGGCAAGAGTACGCAGGAGTCCGCTTTGTGCACCAAGCGTTGAGGGCGTACGATAGGTCAGACCAGTGGTGCTTTTACTGGTTTTGAGGTGGGCGAGGCCCAACCCACCGCTTCCGTCTGCCACTACGGAGGTATCCTGGGAGGTAACGGCTCTGAAAGGGGGAACTAAAGGTTTGTGTACACAAAGTTGGGTGTGTGAGTTGCACTGCTTGATCATCATACCCACCATATAGCTGCATGCCATAATCATTCATAACAACCTTGGCACCTAAAGTATAAGTGGAATGGGACGCTTATACTTTAGGACTTGCAAAACGACCCCTTGGTCTATAAGCTTGTGTGGGCAAGTTTATAAATCAAAGGTTAATTTCAATATATATATATGCTGCTGTTTGTTAACCGACACCCCAACGTATAAGTGGAATGGGACATTTATACGATGGGAGCCTTGTAGAAGATCCCTTGGCTTATGTGTACTCACATAAGTGGAGGTTTAATTTCTTACTTACTTACCTTTCTATTTTACCTATTACAACACTTATATTGCTCCCCTGTCATAACTTGCTTGTTAGTTCCACCGTCATCTGCTTTTGACTACTCTCCACCTTCATGTCCTTCCCTTTCTTCCTCTTCGCTCGGTGCCTTAGGGCATGAGGGAAGGGGTGGGGGATGATAGGGCTTAGTCTTATAGACTAACGGTTTTCGAACCACATCATTTTAGGGAATCGTGGAGCCCAACCCGGAGGAGCAGCCCAGAAGGCCGGTGCGCTTGGAGACAGGGCAGTCTAGCTCAGGAGTTCAGACAGCCGGGACCGTGAGTTCCGTTCCTTAGTAGCAGTTTGTTTTTCAGCTTCCGTTTGAGTGACTATGTAGTGAGGTGTTGTTGTATCGGGCTTAAGCCCTCTTCCTTTCAGTACTCTATTTTTACTCTGATGTTATACTGTGGACACTCCCTTCGTGGAGTTTACATATATGTGGTTTATATTGTGGACTGCAATTCTCTTTACTGTTCTACTTGCTACTTGATTGTGATCGAAAAGGCCGGCAGAATTGGCGCGTTGTAGTGACGACCTTCCCGGGTGCGAAGGTGTCACCGCAAAGCGGCGGTTCTGGGCATAAGACCCCGAGTTTTGAATCGAAAAAAAAGGGGGTCTTACAATAAACATCCCTAGAGGACAACTCATTGTATGCAAGACTCTAGATTTATAATAGTTATGAAAGTAGCTTTTACGATCGTTAAATATAGTGATTTGGATTTCAAATATGGCATGAATGAAGTAATAATAGTAATTTTTATATTTTAAAATACCTAACATGCAACCTAACATAAAACCTTCCCAGAGAGCAAGTAAAAGTAATCACAAAGAGGTAAACTAGCAGCTAGCAAAGTACTCAATATTCCGAAGAGAAACTACCAGTGGGCGTTAACAACCTGACATGAACCCACATAAAGTATGCAAGTCTGAACTAAAACTTAAAATAAGAACTACCTCACGACGGTGAGGAAACTACTGCAACAACTGCAGTCCAAAGGCTACCACCCAGCGCAGCCGCTCCACCGGCTACAGACCTGAACCTGAGGCATTCAAAAGAAGAACACCTCAGCAAGAAAATACAAGTGGCAATGAAAAATAAGCAGGTAGTAAGAAAAAAAGGCAAGAAAGGGTTTACCAAACCCGACTATAAGGAATGCTTAAATAGCAGGTGATTAGCCAAATAAATACAGGTAAATTAAAAGTCTACAATAAAGGAGTTAAAAGAACATTGCACAAAGTGCGGAACAAAGCCATGGTTCGACAAAATCTGCAAGGATAAGCACGAAATAGCATAAACCGATCTAAGAAGCAAACTGAGCACAAAATAGGTCGAAAACGTGAGACATTGACACTAGGTAAGAAAAACCGGGCCGGAGTCGGTGACCAAAACATCCAAACCCGAACTACTAGACCCAAATGTCTCAAAAAGGCAATGCTGAGGTGGCCACCTGGCCCAACACAACCCAACAGGCCACAAAACAGAGACCAAACCAAACCACCAAGTGTAATGACTCACAAACCGGCGTCCAGTTTGTGGTCCTTTATCTACTGCCAACCTTCATAGCTGAAGAAACAACATACCCAAACACCCCAAACAATAACCCTTGCCTAAACCCAAAGAAATACTCAAACAAGCCCTAAAATCACTCTAAGGACCATACATGACGAATCCTACATGAAATGGCAAAAATATTCTAAGTTCTAGTCAAATTCAGAGAGTATACCCGACGAACCACACGGATACTTGGCGAATTTCCACAGCACTCAACGAATAAGACCTCCGATATTCGACGAATTCCTACTATACTCGATGAATTGCGTTGCGATACTCAAAGAAATGCTAGTATACTCAAGGAGTCGACCAACGCTACTCGACACTTTCTTCTAATAAGTCGAATCTGCCTTAACGACGACTTCGGTGATACTCGCCGAATCCTAATTGATACTCAACGAATAGCACTTGGACTAAAAACCTACACTCGACGAATCGTTACCCGACTAAACTTCCTTAACAAAATTTGGTGATACTCGCCAAATCTTCCTAAGCCTATACTCGATGAACTCAAGTAATACTCGCCGAATTATCCTTAGACTAAATCCCTCCACAGCTTGCAAATTTCACTTAATGATTTACGAATAATTCCCATTCGGCTAACCAACCAAACTCGACGAATACTACCGTCGATATTCGACGAATTTTACTTCCCCAAACCCGCCGAATTCTACTTAACCCCTAAACCTAATCCCCAGGTTTTGGCCGAAAACTTGCTCTGCTCTAGGATTTCTTTCATAGCCTACTTACACTAATCCTACTCTCTAAGGGAGGAGGAAAGGAAGGAAAAAGAACAAGCAAGAAATGGACATGCAAGGGGGAAAAGAGCCACTTGCCTTGAAACTCCGGAAAAACACCTCCCGCTCGCACTGCGACAAGGATTGGCCGCCAAAAGATCCTAGCAACATTTACTACAACTTTTTGGGGAAAAAGGAGGTCAAAATAACTAACCCTAACGATTAAAAATCGAGGAATCGGGGAAAAGCTTACCACGATTGGGTAGATCTCGATGAGAGCTTTCCAAATCTCTAATCTATCGAGGAATCTGACCACCAAATCGCTGGAAATCACCAGCCGATAGCACGCAGGACGCCGTTACACTTCTGCTCGCAAAAATGGTCGTCGCTCCAATTGGGAAGATGATGAACAAGTTTTTTTTGACGCGACCTAATATCCAACTATATACATACATACATAAATAATTATAATAATATAATAGAATTTAATAATCAATAAACCCAACACAACACGAAATCCAAACCAACTTGGAATCTTGCAAAAATCGCACCGTAGCTAAATACCGGTGCTACGAATCTAACGTCGAAGCCGAAATCCAAATCTGACAAACCAAACTCGGATAAAACACCACCCGAAGATAAAACGCCACCACATCACTATAAAAAGCTCCACCGAGTCACCAAACCAGACTCGGCTTGCAAGGGAAGGTGCACAACCAAGCCAAAACCAACCATACATGAAAACCCACTGAGCAAACCCATGCCCCAACAAACGACAACTGTTAACTATGCGTCAACGTAATGCCCTGACGTCAAAAATATGCCACTACGGGAATTAAAATAAACACCGAAAAATCAGGGGCGTTACATACGACGCCTACCCTCAGACTATAGGCACACATTTTTGGGGTTTAACAAAACCGATGTCTGCACTAGATGATTTTTCCCCCTAAGTCTCGCAAGACCTAGTTGCCCCTCCCTGCGGAAAATTTATAACTTGACAATGATAATAAAAAGGAAATATAATGAAGAACTCCATTAATATATTGGACCTATTGATGAAGATACGTGATTAGTCTTTTTTCTGAATCCGTAGACTTCAAGCACGTTGATGGAGTTCTTGACGCAAAGTGGAAGCACTCATGAATTTGCAAGAGTTTTGGTTCTGTTCGTGGCCTCTAATTGGTGTCTCCAAGGTTTGTACTCCATTTGGTAGAAGATTGCTCTTTTTATAAGCTCGGGAGATATTGCTTGCGGTAGCGGTACCTCCTGGTGATAGTTACTATTGGTGTTACCATGATGATCTAGAAGTGGTCAAATAAGTAGTTTCATTACCAATGCAATATGAGCCTACAGGGTCGCACATAAGAGCATTTGGAGAAGTTGGAGGAATGGATTGTGTTGGTCTTACTCTTATATGATATGAGTGAAGGACCATGCACTTGATTGAATTGGAATTTGAGAGGATAAGTCAATTCATCAAGTTATCCTGAGACATCTCAATGAATTTGTCGAGTTATCCCGAGTGATCTCATGTAATCTCAATGAATTCGGCGGATTATCTCGTGTCATTTCGATGAATGTGTCAAAGTCATCTCGGCGAATTTGTCGAATCATCCCGATTTATTTCGATGAATGTGTCTCAAGTCTTCTCGAGGAATTCGTCGAGTTATCTTATGTCATTTCGACGATTCATCGAGACATCAAGAGTCATTTCGATGAATATATCTTGAGCAAATTCTATGAATTGTGGGTCTGCCGATAGCAATGATTTACATCTATTTATTCGTTTGGGTATAAATAGAAGATGCTTTAGGGTTTTTTTGAAGAAGCGTTGTGCTAAACCCAAAAGGATCCTGCAGAGTGCTTTTCGTTCTCCTTCCTAGATTTCGTTTGACGAAGTGCCGACATTCTCCCATTCGTGTAGATCACTGTAGAGCTGCATATTTGTTGGGATTTGTCTCCACAATACCTCAGATTTGTAGGAAGTCAGACCTTGAACTAAGATGAATTAAGGTGTATTTGATATTGTGTTTGAGTTGTATGTGTGCAGGTTCTTATTGCCAAGTGTAGACCAATGTCAGTCTATAATGGGTCACCAAACACAGAACCATACAATGTAATTCCTCATTATGTGATCCAAGGTGTTGGATCAGGTATAGCCTCTCTATTGGGACACACTTCATCAACATGCACTTGGACTATGGAGTTTTGAAGTCTATCTCAGAAGAAATTTTTTAAGTCCACATACTCGAGTACTTCTTTGGTACACTCGAGTAAGTGAGTCTGTACTCGAGTAGGTTGGACTACTTACTTGAGTGGATTCTCTATATACTCAAGTATGAAAGCTTATACTCGAGTAGATTTTCTTTCACTCGAGTAAGTGATACCTTTTACTCGAGTAAGCGCTCTGTTTGAACTCGAGTAGATCTGGACCTCTCATCCTAGAAAGTTTCTAAGTCCACATACTCGAGTAGTTCTCTGAAATACTCGAGTAAGTAACTCTATACTCAAGTAGATTGATTTTCATACTCGAGTAGGTTAGTGATCACTCGAGTAGTTTTCCTAAGATACTCGAGTAGTCTATCTTCCCCATACTCGAGTATCTCAAACTCTTATACTCGAGTAGCTCTTCAAAGTCTTATCTGAGAAATTTTTCCAAGTGTTTACTCGAGTATATTTGCTTATACTCGAGTAGGTTCTCTAAGTCACTCGAGTATTGATCCCTGAAGCACTCGAGTAGTTTCTATCTTGCTACTCGAGTATATTCCCCATATCTACTCGAGTATGTAACCTCTTACTCGAGTATGTCTCTGTCTCTCGAGTATGTCTGTTCGAATTTCCTGAATTTCTCCAAGTCAAGTTTCTTTGTGTATTTTCAAAAAGTCCTTTCTGATTGGTCCACGTGTCATCCTTAATTATGCTTATGACCGTTGGAGACCGCCTATAAATAGGTCTTTTCAGACTTGACTAAATACACGTGTTTATAGAGATTAATTTTTAAGAAAAAGAAAATCCCGAAAACCCTAATCCTTCCTTCCGCTGCCATTAAAGTTTTCGGAAGAAGCTTTGGATCGTTCTCTCTCAGCCGCAACTATCGATCTCTAATTCTCAAGCGATCTAGACTCAAGAAGAATCATCCGATCTCTCCGTGCTTCATTGTCTCTGATTTATTTTCTTGATCGTGGTGATTCCAGATCTCAGAATCGTGGATCTCTCTCTCAAGTCTTCTTCAACTGTTTCTGTTCAAACCGAAAAGCTCTCAAGAAGAAGATAAAGTCAGATCCAGATCTGTGCTAATTGTTGTTTGTGTTTTTCTTTTCAAACAAATTTCATTGTAGGAGATCTATCTCCGAGTGGTAGGAAGTTTTATCTTCCGAGTGTAGATCCGTTTGGGATCGAGTTTTTGTAGGAACATAGTTCTGAGGTGTAGGATTGGTTTGCAATCCGAGATAGTGGAGTAGCCGAGTCTAGTGATTTGCAAGATCGGTGAGGAAAGTGGACGTACCCAAGATTGGGGAACCACTATAAATCTCTTGTCGTCTGTGTGATTGCTTGATTACTTATCTGTGCTGTGTTAATTTTTTATTCCGTATTTGGCACGCATTTCACCTATTCACCCCCCTCTAGGTGATTTAGGTTGACAACTTAGTTCTCTCAATTTGTATCAGAGGGAGGTTGATCGTTAAAAGGTTAACACCTTGATCTAATCCTCACCAAGTTGTCTTCAGAGAAGTATCAAGCATGAGTAAGACCAAGGATTTTGCTAAGCTCCCTATATGCACCAAGAACAATTTTCCTATGTGGAAGGAAAGAGTTAAGTTCTTCATGGAAGCAGTAGATCCCCGGATCTTCATGATTGTGGAAGAAGGTCTGCATGTTTCTATGACTGCATCAACAATAGACCCAACCAAAAAGGTCCCAAAGAAGTTGATGGACTTGGATAAGGACGAGATTGCACTTGTCTCCCTAGACAAGAAAGCTAAAAATATTATCGCAAGTGCAGTCGATGACTCAATGCTGCAAAATCTTATACATTGCCAATCTGCCAAGGAGATGTGGTAATCCCTGGTGACTCTGATGGAAGGGACTGAGGAAGTTAGGGATGATCGGAGATCCCTCTTAAATCAGAAGTATGAAGCCTTCCGACAAGGTCACAAGGAACCCATAGCTGACACATTTGAAAACTTCTTTAAGATAGTCAATGGACTGAGAGTGTATGGCCGAGTCTTTACTAATGGGGAGCTGAATGATAAGTTTTTGAGATCACTCACCAAAGAATGGGACAACAAAGTCTGTACCATCCGAGAGTTTGGCAGACTAGTAGAGACAGATCCACAAAATCTATTTGGCAAGTTGATGTCCTATGAACTGCAGATCAACTCCAGAAAAGCCGAAGAAGAGAAAAGTCGCTTCTCCTCAAAAGATAAGTCGGTTGCTTTAAAGGCTGACAGTTCAAGGAAGGGAAAAGCTGCCTCGCCAGCATCTCCTCAAGAAGTAAGTGAAGAAGAAGGCTCCGAGCAAAGCACCTCAGGCTCAGAACTATCTGAAGGAGAGTTCTCATTGCTTTCGCGGCAGTTCAAGAAATTCTTGAATAAAAAGAAGCAATGGAGAGGCAAGGATGCCTCATACAGAAGATCACGACATGACGGTGATCTGCGAAAGAATGGCTCAAGTAGTCATGACAGGTATAACTCCAAACAGAACAAATAGATTTCAACTGACATCGTTTGTTATTGTTGTAATAAGCCAAGTCACGTCATCGCGGACTGCCCTCATAAGAAGAAAGAGGGTGACAGAAGAGAGGAAAAGAAACCCTCATACCACAAGAAGAGGACAGAGAAGAGCTTATTAGCCAAGAAGAGCAAAACTCTCAGCGACTCCGACTCATCTGAGTCAAGTGAAGAAGAGGAAGCTTACTTCGGGCTCATGGCTCACTCTGATGATGAACAAGTCCCCCAGTTCACTGGGGAGGTAAAATCTCACACTCCTCTCTCTGAATCTGATGATGATAATGAGCAAGAGGGCTATTCCTCTGAGGATGAATCTGAACTCATGGGACAATATAAGGAGTTACTCATGGCTTACGAAAAATGTCACAGAGTCGTGAAAACTCAAGCCAAAGAGATAAAATCTCTACAGGCTAGTGAGAGCAGCTTGAGAGAAGAAGTCACCAAGACTAACTCTCTTCAAGAGAACTTCGATGCTGCTATGGAAGAATACAATCAAGCTCTCAAGCACCTCGACCTTAAAGAGGAAATCATCAAAGAATTGGAACAACAACTCAAGGCTGAGAAGAAACTTGTTGAGAGTTTCTCCAAGCCTA
This sequence comes from Platanthera zijinensis, assembly GCA_039513925.1. Taxonomy (NCBI): domain Eukaryota; kingdom Viridiplantae; phylum Streptophyta; class Magnoliopsida; order Asparagales; family Orchidaceae; genus Platanthera; species Platanthera zijinensis. The sequence continues at coordinate 59,128,448 of CM077079.1, read as the reverse complement.
AGACAGTTCTTCCACTCATTACTGAGTTCTCAGCTAAGGCTAAGGGTGCTGGTATAGGCCACATTGGTGCTTCTAGTAAATCTTCTAGGAGAAACAAGACCAAGAGAAAGAATAAGGCTGCCCAGAAGGCTCTAGCTGAAGAAAAAGGGAAAGCTCCCTTGGAATCTGTATTGTTCAAGAAAGTTATCTTTCATACGAACGAATTCGACTATGAGTCCACCTATGGACACTTCTCTAGGCCGATCCCCGAGAAGCCTAAGTCAAGATACCAAGGTTGGACTCGTCCTCGTAACTTTGGCGAGAGTGTCTTCAAGGCACCTTATGAATAGATTCAACTTCAGAACTATGGACCATATGCACATGGTCATAACATCAAGATGACACCAAAGGTAAAACCTATTGTGGAAAAGCCTATGAAAGAGAAGACTTCATGTAGCTACCACCATCATGAAGCTTCCTCCTCCAAGAGTGAAGTTCCTGCTAGACCATCACTTCAGAAAATCAAGTAGGAATACACTAGGCAAAGATACAATAGGTTCGACTGTTGGTGCTGTGGCAGAATTGGTCATTTTGCCATCGATTGTTGGTTCAATCCTAGAAATGCTACAACCCCTCAAGTTAGCAACGTGAGAATGACCACTCATGAGGCTAATGCTCGTAGGGGGAGTATTCTAACTCGAGACCAAGGACCCAAACTTGTTTTGGTTCCTAAGGCTAAGTGATTGTAATTGCAGGTATGTCCAAAGACCACCAAAATGCCAATCTGGTACTTGGACAGTGGATGTTCTCGGCATATGACCGGGACAAGGAGCCTACTCCAGAACTTCACCTCAGTCTGCAACGGACCAAAGGTCATCTTTGGAGGTTCAGATCGAGGAATAACTAAAGGCTACGGTATGATTACTAACAGTAGCGTATCCTTTTCGGATGTAGCCTATATTGAAGGATTGGAACATAATCTCATCAGCATAAGCCAACTATGCGACAGAGGATACGTGGTTGAATTTCATGCTGACAAGTGTTTGATAAAATCGATTGACAACATGGAAACTGTTTTATCAGGCACTCGAAGAAGAAATATTTTCTGTTTAAATTTCATTTGTATAGACTCTTCCACACCAGTGTGTCTTTTAGCAAAAAGTAGTGCATCTCTTGCTGACCAATGGCACAAGAGACTAGCACATATTAATCTCAAAACTATTAATAAACTATTATCTCAAAACTTAGTACGTGATGCACCTAATGTCAAGTGCGTTATGGACAGTCTTTGTCACGCCTGTATCAAAGGCAAGCAAACAAGGAGTTCATTTAAAAGCATAATAGGCAAGGATTCCAATAGAAGCTTACAGCTTCTCCATATGGACTTGTTTGTTCCACTGCAAGTTAGAAGTTTGGGAGGTAAGGAATATACGTTGGTTATTGTGGATGATTACTCGCGCTTTGCGTGGGTGTTCTTTCTGAAACACAAGTCAGATACCTTCAGTACTGTCACTAGTTTTGTTAGGCAAATCTAGAATGAATACAACTGTTCCGTAGTCAAAATCAGAAGTGACAATGGAACGGAATTCAAGTCTGGAGCCATGGCAGAATTCTGCGAAAGTCAAGGTATCATTCATGAGTTTTCCTCTCCTCGCACCCCATAGCAAAATGGAGTAGCTGAGAGAAAGAACAGAACACTCATAGAGGCTTGCCGGACCATGTTGAGTGATGCCTCACTTCCAGAGTATTTCTGGGCTGAAGCCATCAACACCGCTTGTCACGTGCAAAATCGAGCTCTCATCAACAAGAACCATGATAAGACTCCTTACGAACTTCTAAAAGGCAGGAAACCAACCATTTCATATTTTAGAATCTTTTGCTGTAAGTGCTTCGTACTTAACAACGGCAAGTATCACACTACTAAGTTTAGCGAGAAAAGCTTTGAAGGTATTTTTGTAGGTTATAGTATCCATAGTAAGGCCTATAGAGTATTTAATAGAAAAACTTTGGTGGTAGAAGAATCGGTACACATTGTATTTGATGAGACGAGTCTGCTGCGAAGCAACTCTTCTAGTATGCCTATTGAAGATGCAGGTACAAAGATGAAGGAACTCAGCTTGGATGAACCTACTCAAGATAAAGATGAGACGTTCATCAAGATCACTTCTACAACCCCTATTTGAGAGGTAGATGATCAAGATGAAGAACACATCCCAGCTGAAGATGCAACTCCAGTGGCTGAAGAGATCCCAGATGCAAGGACTCTAGAGTTCAGACACGTAAAGGATCATCCCTTAGACCAAATTAAAAGAGATCCTCGGGATGGCGTCAGAACTCGTCGAGGTACAACTAACGAAAATTTACACTTAAGTTTTCTTTCACAGGTCGAACCAAAGAAATTTGAGGAAGCCAACTCTGACGCATCCTGGATTCTAGCCATGGAAGATGAGCTGAATCAGTTCAAATGATGCAAAGTTTGGACACTTGTTCCTAGATCCAAGAGGAAGAACGTCATTGGGACAAAGTGGGTCTACCAGAACAAGATGGACGAAGATGGAACAATTATAAAGAATAAAGCCAGACTTGTCGCCAAGGGCTATCGTCAAGAAGAAGGAATCGACTTTGACCAAACATATGCTCTAGTGGCAAGACTGGAGGCGATCAGGTTATTCCTTGCCTACGCTGCACTGAAGGGCTTTACCGTCGATCAAATGGACGTCAAGTCCGCCTTCCTGAATGGCGACATAAAGGAAGAAGTGTATGTAGAGCAACCGCCAGGTTTCGTTGACTCAACTTTTCCTAATCATGTTTATTTACTGCAAAAAGCCTTATATGGTCTTAAACAAGCTCCTCGAGCTTGGTATGAAACGATGTCTACCTTTTTTCTTAAAAACAAGTTCACAAGAGGAAAGATAGACAAGACATTATTTCTTAGGGAAATAAAAGGCAAGATTTTGCTAGTGCAAATCTATGTCGATGACATTATTTTTGGCTCTACAGACAACAACCTCTGCAAGAAGTTTTCTAAAATTATGCAAGGGAAGTTTGAAATGAGCAGTATGGGAGAGCTGAAGTATTTCTTAGGGCTTCAAGTGAAACAATCTGAGGATGGAATTTTCATCTCACAGACCAAGTTCACCAAAGAGCTACTTAAGAAATTCGGAATGGAGAATGCAACCTTTATGAGGACTCCAATGGCCTCAGCTATGTCTCTGGACAAGGATGAGAAAGGGAAACCTTTTGGTGAAACCAAGTACAGAAGCATAATTGGGTCCTTGCTCTACCTTACCGCAAGTAGACCAGACATAATGTTTTCCACATGTGTATATGCTAGATTTCAGGTGAACTCTAAGGAATCTCACTACATTGCTGCAAAGCGAATCTTGAGATACCTCAAAGGTACACCAAATCTTGGCTTATGGTACCCAAGAAGTAATGATAGTGAACTAATTGGATTTTCAGATGCAGATTTTGCAGTAAGCAAAGACGACAGGAAAAGTACTTCCGAGACTTGCCAATTTCTCGGAAGGAGACTTATTTCCTGGAGCAGTAAGAAGCAGAACTGTGTAGCCATCTCAACGGTTGAATCAGAGTATATCTCTGTAGGTAGCTGTTGTGCACAGCTTCTATGGATCAAGAATCAATTTGAAGACTATAACATGAAGTTCCAGAACGTTCCTCTATTTTGCGACTCATCCAGCGCAATAGCAATCACCAACAACCCAGTCTCCCATAGCCGGACAAAGCACATAGAGCTTCGATATCACTTCATCCGGGAGCATGTGGAAAACGGAGACATAGATCTACAATATGTCTCCACAGACAGGCAAGTTGCAGATATATTCATCAAACCGCTGGAGGAGTCCAAGTTTTCATTCTTCAAAACAGAACTCGGGCTGCTCAACAAAGAGGAATAGTAATGGCGGATTCACAGACAGGCTCAGAGTTGAAGATATCAGTGGAAGTAAATATCTCCCAAGAAAATTGTATTTCAAAGTGATATACTCGAGTATATAGAGACATATACACGAGTAAACGGAAATACTCGAGTAACAGAATCTACATACTCGAGTAGTTGGTAACCTACTCGTATATGAACTTGATCTACTCGGGTATGCTCCATCTCATACTCGTGTATGGCGAAATCTACTCGAGTATACGGCAATCAGATACTTGAAATTCTCATTTTTTTCCTATTTGCACCAAAATGTTTGGCGCTCCATATCAGGTATGATTTTATCCTTATCACTCCTACTTAAACCTAATTTGGGTCATATATATATTTAGAAATCGGAAATCCTTTCCACTCCTCATTCTCCCGAGTAGCCGTCGACGCTTCATATTCCAGAACCCGCAGAGCTCTGTCGTTTTCGTCTTCCGTTCTCCAGAATCGTCGATGGCTCCCTCCTCCAAGATCGGAATCGGCTCAGAGCTCGACCCTAAAGGTATATCCGAGCTCTCCGATGATTTCCGAAACCTGCTCATTCTATTCGACACCGCCGGACTCTCGTTCATCCTCCAGACACAGTGCAAAGTCATTTTCCCTGCAGTCGAGGAGTTCTTCAAAAATCTGAAGGTCAAGCAAAATGGTACAGTTCTAAAATCCAAGGTCAGTGGGATCAAAATCTGTCTAGACAAAACTTCCTTAGCTACTCTGTTAAAATTGCCAGTGGTGGATGAAGAAGATGATCTGACTCCTGAAGATTCCGAAAGAACGAGCTTCTTCTGTGGAATAAACCCGTATGAAGCATATTCGTTCCGCCGTGCAGATTACAATTCAGAGGGCAAATTTCTTGTGGATGTGATTGCTAAAGTTCTTCTGTGCAAAACCTATTCCCTTAGAGATATTTCCCAAAATCTTTTTGACGTTATGCAAGCCATAGTCTGCCGGAAAAAATTCCAGTTTGGAATGATGATACTGGACAAAATCAGAGAAAGTGTGAAAAAACCAAACTATGCCAGGATTATCTCACTCCTCCTCCATGAGATTAATCCTACAGTATTTGATTTATCTAAAGGCACTCCCCTCCATCATATGAAGAAAGTATCCATCCTCTCAATCCAAAGATATGAAATCAAACTCCTCAACACTGCTCAAGCCTCAAAAGCAGCTGTTACCTCAGAAGATGAGCCCAGAGAGCACCTTATCTCAGATGACAGGATTCCATCTCCTCCTTTACATCACACTATTACCACCTCGGGTGCAATAGTTGAGGGGGAGCCTGCCTCATCTAATCCTCAGCCCAAAGCTTCAGAAGTCTCTTCTCAGCAAGATCTGATCCAAGATCCTACTCCTCCTCCTTCTCCACCTCCAGAAGATCTCACCTCAGAAGTTTAAGCTCAAGAAAACCTTCTCTCTACAGCTGAAGATATTAACAGACTGATTGATGAACTCAGGTCAGATGCTCCAGTATTTCAAAATGATTCAATTATGCTATCTCATGAGGATCACTCTCAAGCAGATCCTTCTCCCTCCCCTGCTAAGGATCCTTCTCCCTCCCCTGCTAAGGATCCCTCTCCCTCCCCTGCAAAGGTACCCCCTACCTCTCCTGATCAGTCCCCTGATAAATAACAAGGTCAGCTAGAGATTAATCTACTGTCTAATGATGAGGATATGTCTCCTGAACTAGTGGATTCTCCTCTGAGGACAGTAGACTTCTCTCTTCCCTCTTTCATCAATACAGAAGATTCAGTTGAGATACCACCCTTCAAGAGAGCTGAAGGCTAAGTTGTGATTACTGAATTTCCCCCCTGGGTTGCTCCTGTTCCCTCAGCCTCTGCCCCAGCCTCAGATCCCTCTAGCTCCTCAGATTTAGTCAGTCAGATTGGGCAAATGTTCCGTGAACAGAGAAAATACTTTGATGATTCTCTGACATCAGTGAACAACAAGATCTCTACTCTTGAAACTGAGATGAGTAGAGGCTTTGCTGAAATTCAAGCAAACACTGATGAGCTCAAGAGACTATTTCAGTTGGGTGGCAAAGCCCTAGATCATACTATCACCAGTATAGGTGTACACAAAGATCAAGCTGAAACAGTTGCAAATAATCAGATTTAATTGGACAAGGATGCTACCGCGAATGTTATGAAAGTTTGTGAGGAAGTTGGTACTTTTAGAGATGAAGCAATTGCCCAACTCTCTGTAGATATCACCAAGGGGGAGAAGTTAGTCAAAGAATAAGTTGAAAAAATATCTGAACAATCTAAATCATCTATGGATAGTCTAGTCAAAGATATGAAAGCAGACATCCTTGCTCAACTTCAATCTGTAAAGTTCTACATCTATGACACTGCTGTATGGGTGCATAATCAGAACTTTCCCAACTCCCAACTTAACCCTGCCATTATTCCAAAGGTCCTAGATCCTCTTGAAGAACATCCTCCCTCAAGTGCTCCTGATCAGGCTAACTTTCCAGCTCAGGCCAACATTCTAGAGTATGTGCCAGTCTTCTCACCTAGACCTGCTGGTGACATGACTGAGCCTCCTCTTTCTTATGCTGATATATGGCAAGATGAGTTTCCTCCAAGTTCTCAGGGTGCCCCCAGAAAGAAAAGGAAATATGGTGACGGCGCTTCTGCTAGCCGTTCTGCACCAAGGAGAGAGCCTGCCCCAGATACAGAAGGTAGACCAGAAGTTGTTCATACAGAAGTTTGGAGTCCTACCTCCAAATCTCTTATCATTGATACCTTGAAGCTGGTAACAGATTTTGGTGAAAATAGAGATCACTACTATAGCAATGCAGAATGGAAAGCATATGATGTATCTCAAATCAAAATCAGATTACATGACAGAAATTGGGGATATAACAATCCAGCTGCTCCTCCAAGGCCCAAGACCTATTTTCCCAAACCTTTCAGCTACCTAGAGAGGCAAGAGCTTAAAAGAGAAAGACTGCATAGAGGAGCCTCTTCTTGAGTGAATGAGGATGTGGATATGGACATTTAATCTTTTGAAATCATTTCTATATATATATTTGATTCTAATTATGGCTATCTTTATTATTCCTGTTTCATTTTTTTTCAGTATATATTTTGTTGTTCTTTTTACTCTAAGTAATTCACCTTAGTGTAGAGGGTGCTGACATCTACAAATAGTGGGAGATTGTTGGGATTTGTCTCCATAATACCTCAGATTTGTAGGAAGTCAGACCTTGAACTAAGATGAATTAAGGTGTATTTGATATTGTGTTTGAGTTGTATGTTTGCAGGTTTGTACAACCCCATGTCCACCGTAGGATCTTAGACCCCTCGACCCGCTCCTTTAGGCGGGCCAGCCTCGACCCGCTCCTTTACGAGGGCCAGCCTCGACCCGCTCCTTTAGGCGGGACAGCCTCGACCCGCTCCTTTAGGCGGGCCAGCCCCGACCCGCGTTTCTCGGTTATCAGGTCAGGACGGGCTGCGCATAGCTGGTCAGGACAGCGGGATTGGGCTGTTGGCAGACCATCCCTAGGGGTCTTTCAGTAATTTCAAGCTATCAGAGGTCAGTTATTGGCAGACCATCTTCTAAAAACTATAAATAGGACCCAAGGGGTATCTCAGAGGACACGGACTTGTCTCCCAATCTTTTTGTGTTCTCTGAGATACCTTAGCCCGGCCTTTTTGGCTAAGGAGGGGAAGCGCTCTGAGATCTTCCGGGTTTGTGGTGGGACCTCCGCGCCGGGCCCTTGGTCTAGTCCTCTATTCTTTCCTTCTCTCCGGTTGCTTTTCTTGCAGGAACGAAGTAGGAGTGCCACCACCCCTTCCCCAAGGGTGAACTCCACAAGACCGATCTTTCGGTTTCAACATTTTGGTGCGGTGAGCGTGGAGAGTGGTCAACTCAGAAAACCTTCCGCAGGATCAATGACTAGAGGAGAAGGGCAGGGCTCGGACAGGACCGACTCGCCACCCCCACCCCCTCTCGCCATCGTGGGGATGTTTGAGGAATTTAGACAGGAAATGCTCGGCGTGGTCAGGCTCGCACTCGGCGTGCGGGCCGAAAGTGCGACCCCAGCAATCCCGGTTCTCGCGGACCCGGCACTCGGAGAGGCGGCTCCCACCCGGCGAGCCGGGAAGGAAGTGGTCGATGAGGGGCGAGGCGCCGAGCTCCCCGGGCGAGTTCTCTTCCCAGGCTTGGGGAGCGGCGGCCGATTCGGTGAGTTAGGGGCGCGAGACCCTCCAACCCGCCCGGCGGGTGGAGGCAGTCCTTTCAGCGAATTGGTCTCTTCCGCCCCAGTCCCGGATGGATTCAGGGAGCCCGAGGTGTCCTATTACACCGGAAGGGGAGATCCGGTCCAACACGTCCAGTGGTTCGAGGACGTGGTCTCCATCAGGCAAATGTCGGACGGGTTCAAGTGCCGACTCTTCGCTATCACTCTCAGAGAGAAGGCGAGGGAGTGGTTCCATCAGCTGCCGTCCAACTCCATCCACTGCTTCGAGGATCTCCGCCGGGGGTTCGTGCTGAGATTCACTACCTCTAAGAGGAGGAAGAGGGAGTCGGAATCTCTGTTCCGTATCAAACAAGAGGTGAACGAGACCCTGGGAAGCTATGTTGACCGCTTCCAGGAGGAGGTTACCCAGGTTCGGGAGATGCCGGGCCATATCCTGATGATGGCCTTCACACTGGGACTGCAACAGGGCTTCTTTCGCATGGAGTTGAAAAGGGTCCCCCCCTCTCCTATGAAGAGTTAATGGAAAGGGCGGCGAGAGAAGTCGACGGAGAGGCGTCGAATCCAGAGTTTGCCCAGAAGCTAGCCAGATGGGCTACAGAGGAGGAGAGGCCAAAGGGAGGTAGAGGCCAGGAGGAGAGGAGAGCCGAGCCCCGGCAGAGGGACGGGCAACATCAGCAGCAACAGCCGCCGCCCAGGTGGGGGCGCCAAGAGCCGAATCACCGGCTAGGATGGAGGCCAGAGTGGCAGGAGCAGAGGGCGAGGAGAGGGTTCTACGGAGGGGACCGTCGCCAGGGAGGCCAGGGTCAGTTCTACCCTCCCGGAGGAAGGCAAGGCTGAAGGACACCTCTTCCCGACCAAGAAGAGGCTATGGCCATAGCCATGGGGGAGAGAAGAAGGCCGGCGAGAAGGAGGAGAAGAGAAGTCAGGGTGGAGATGCCGTACTGCGATTTCCACCAGGAAGAAGGGCAATCCACCGTCACGTGCCCGGAGTTCCTCGAGATGAGAGGAGACAGGGAGCAGCAGCGCCGACAAGATCACCAGGGAGTGCGGATCGAAGAAGTCCTGCCTCGGAGGGAGGAGGACAGAAGCGAAGATCGGGCTGATGTGGGGTCCCGGGGAGGGATCAGAGCAATCCACGGGGGGGGGGGGGGGGGGGGGGGGGGGGGGGGGGGGGGTCGAGGCCTCCCGCAAGGCGAGCCTCCACACCATGTACCGCAGGAGCGTTGGCTCCACATCCCAGACCCCGACCCCAGAAGAGAGAATCACATTCTCCATCCAGGACATGCCAGGTCATGAAGATCCCTTCTGCGATGCGCTGGTCATTCAGACAGCCATCGAAGATTTCACCGTCTCCCGGATCCTCATCGACAACGGGAGTTCGGTCAACGTCATCTTTAAGAGGGCATTCGACGCGATGAAGGTGGAGGCCAGGAGGGTGTTGGCCTCGGATGGGCCCCTGTTCGGCTTCTCAGGGGAGAGGAAGGAAGTTGAAGGAGGAGTGGGACTCAATGTTTCCCTGGGGGGGCAGTCTCGCAACTGCAAGTTCGTCATCGTAGATGCCCTCAGTAGCTACAGCGCCATCTTCGGGAGGCCCCTTATCAGCGCCTTCCGCTGTGTCCCCTCGTCCTTCCACCAATGCCTCAAGTTTAATATCGAGGGGGTCCAGGTCCGGGTCCACGGAGATCCCAAAGTGGCGAGAGAATGTTACGTCACGGCAGTGAACTCTATCTCTTGGTTGGAAGGAGCCGAAGAAATGGGACGGAGGATGGAGGAGACGGAGCAGGAGGTTGGCAGAGAAGATATGGAAGTGGAGGAGAGCCGCGCCCAGGAAGAAGTGGTGGAGGAGGTCCAGGGGCCGGCCGAAGCAATGGCCGTGGAGGAAGTCGAGGAAGAAGTCTCCGCCCCCGGAGGAGTTACTGAAGAATGGGGGGAGCAGTCCCGTCTGGAGGCAGCAGAAGAGGTGGTGGAGATGGAGGTCCTCGCCTTCGGTGGCAGGGTTGAGAAGGTCCGCGTCAGTGGAGGTCTGACTCCGGAGGCTCAAGGCAGGATGCTGGAGTGCATCCAGAAGAACGTGGATATCTTCGCTTGGAGTGCTGCGGAGATGCCGGGGATCGACGCCGACGTAGCCTGCCACCGCCTTAACCTGAACCCGGAAGCACGCCCCATCCAGCAGAAGAAGAGGGACACGACGGACAGGCTGGCCGAGCCGATTCGGGAGGAGGTGGCCAAGCTCCTCAAGGCCGGTTTCATTTCTGAAATCCAATACCCCGGCTGGGTCTCCAATGTTGTAATGGTTAAAAAAGGAGACGGCCGGTGGAGGATGTGTGTCGATTTTTCTGTACTTAATAAAGCGTTCCCTAAGGACTGTTATCCCTTGCCTCGGATCGACGCGCTGGTACATTCAGCTGTTGGTTTTTCTGTAATGAGTTTCCTAGATGCTTTTTCAGGTTACCACCAGATTAGGATGCACCCTCCCGACGTCAAAGATGTCTCTTTCATCACGGGGGATGGGTGTTATTGCTACAAAATGATGCCCTTCGGGCTAAAAAATGCAGGTGCGACCTACCAGAAAATGATGGACAGGATCTTCCGAGAGCAAAAGGGCAGGAACCTAGAGGTTTACGTAGACGATCTCATGGTCAAGAGCCTCAACATCGACTCTCACCTCCGGGACCTGGAGGAAACTTTCACTACCCTTCGGAAGCATAAAATGAGATTGAACCCCTCGAAGTGCATCTTCGGGGCAAGCAGGGGAAAATTTCTGGGGCATCTCCTCACCCCTGCTGGAGTAGAGCCCAATCCCGATAAGGTAAGGGCAATTCTGGAGTTAGGGTCACCGCGGAATGCAAGAGAAGTGCAGCGGCTGACGGGGAAGTTAGCAGGGCTGAGCAGGTTCCTTTCTCGTGCCGGAGAGAAGTGCTCTCCCTTCTTCAAAACCCTGAGAGGAGGTCGGAGTTTCGAATGGACCCCGGAGTGCGAAGAAGCATTCCAGGCCCTGAAGAGGCAGTTGACTCGGGCTCCCCTGCTCCAGGGACCAAAGGAAGGGGAGGACTTATTCCTGTACTTGGGCGTTGGGACAGAGGCCCTGAGCTCTGTGTTAGTTCGGGAAGAGGGGAAGAAGCAACTCCCGATTTACTATGTCAATAGGGTGCTGAGGAAGGCCGAGCTCCGCTACCCTATTTTGGAGAAGTTGGCATTTGCTCTGGTCATCTCGGCCCGGAGGCTCCGGCCTTACTTCCAGGCTCATTCGATCCGGGTAGTGACCGACCACCCCCTCCGTAACATCTTTGGGGGGGGGGGTGGAGCATTCGAGCAGATTGGCAAAGTGGTCGGTGGAATTGAGCGAGTTCGACGTCTCCTTTGTCCCCCGTCTCTCGATCAAAGCACAAGTTATGGCAGATTTTCTGGCTGAGTACGTGATCGAGGTGGCAGAGGAGGAACTCACTCGCCCGGTCCCTTGGAAGATGATGGCGGATGGTGCTTCGGGAAAAAATTCCCTGGGAGTCGGGATCATCCTGGAAAGCCCCCATGGGACAAGAATAGAGCAGACGGTGGTAATACACTTCCCCATCACCAACAACCAGGCGGAGTATGAAGCAGTGATTGCAGGGCTGCGCCTGGCTCGGGAACTGGGGGTGCAAGATGTGGAGGTCCTCACTGATTCTATGGTGGTGGCCTCCCAGATCAACGGGGAGTTTGAGGTCCGAGAGCCTACTCTACAGCTATACTTAACTAAGGCGAAGGGGATCATCGGCTCGTTCCAGACTTTCTCCATCTGGCACGTGCCCAGAGTGGAGAACGAGCAGGTAGACCAGCTGGCAAAACATGGTCCCCGGGCGGGGGGAACTGTCACCAACTTATTTCGGCCCTCCATCGAGGAAGGAGAATTGATGGAGATGGAACAACACCCCTCATGGATGGACCCGTTCACGACTTTCCTATCCATGGGGGAGTATCCCGAGGGGATGGAACGGAAGAAGCTCAAGTATAAGTCAGCCTATTACCTTACGCGAGACGGTCAGCTGTACAGGAAGACCCTCTCAGGCATGTTGGCTCGTTGCGTGGCCGAGGGAGAGGTCCAGAGAATCTTGGAGGAGGTTCACTCCGGGGAGTGCGAGAGACATTCTGGGAGTCGGACCTTGGAAGGGAGGATCATCAGACAGGGGTATTTCTGGCCAACCTTAGGCCGCGATGCGGCAAAATTCACCAAGGAGTGTCACAAGTGCCAGCTCTTCGCTCCACTCCAGCTGCAGCCGGCCCAATGTCTCAGGAGCATCTCAGCCCCTTGGCCCTTCGCAATCTGGGGAATGGACTTGGTTGGACCCTTCCCCCAAGCCAGCGGACAGAGAAGATTCCTGCTCGTGATGATCGATTATTTCTCCAAGTGGCTGGAAGTGAAGGCGTTGGCCAAGGTGACCTCCCAAGTCGTGAGGAACTTCGTATGGGGGGAAATCATCTGCCATCACGGGCTCCCCCAAGCCATCGTCACAGACAACGGACCCCAGTTTGCGAGCGCCGAATTCTTCAGCTTTTGCGAGCAGCTCGGGATTGATCTTAGGTTCGCCTCGATCCATCACCCGAGGAGTAATGGGCAGGTGGAAGCGGCAAACAAGATCATCGTCAACCTCCTCAAAAAGAAAGTGGAAAACTTGAAGGGTAGTTGGGTGGAGCAGCTCCCCTCGGTCCTCTGGGCTCTCAGGACCATGCCCAACACGGCCACCAGAGAGACCCCGTTCAAGCTCTCCCACGGATGCGAGGCGGTGCTCCCGATAGATCTTGAAGTCCAAACACCCCGGGTGGCTGAGGCAGGAGAAGGAAGGGAAGAATGGAGAGTCGGGAATGAGGAGGAGCTGCGACTCTCCCTTGACTTGGTAGAAGAGCTGCGGGACCTCTCTGCCATCAGGCAGGAGGAGGTGAAGAGGAGGATGGCCAAATACTTTGACAAGCACGTCAGGATCAAACAATTCGCGGAAGGGGACTTAGTATTGAGAAAGGTGGACGCAGTAGGAAGATCAGCCGTAGTGGGGAAACTTAACCCCAACTAGGAAGGGCCATACATAGAGCAAGAAGTCTTAAAGTCAGGTGGTTACTGCCTTCGAAATGCGGAAGGTGCAACCATGGGTCTCACCTGGAATGGAGACGACCTGAAGCATTTCTATCCCTGGGTCATGTAACTTTCGCTCTATGAAATAAAAAGTTCTTTTTTGAAATGCTAAGGTGTACATGTTTTCGTATGACTCGGAGGAGTTTGGCCCGGGCCCCGAGCAGATCCCGCTGTCAGGCTCCCATCAAGCTGGCAGGGCTGGATGTCACTCGGAGGAGTTTGCCCCGGACCCCGAGCAGATCCCGCTGTCATGCTACCATCAAGCTGGCAGGACTGGATGTCACTCGGAGGAGTTTGCCCCGGACCCCGAGCAGATCCCGCTGTCAGGCTACCATCAAGCTGGCAGGGCTGGATGTCACTCGGAGGAGTTTCCCCCGGACCCCGAGCAGATCCCGCTGTCAGGCTCCCATCAAGCTGGCAGGGCTGGATTTCACTCGGAGGAATTTATCCCGGGCCCCGAGCAGATCCCCATGTCAGGCTCCCATCAAGCTGGCAGGGCTGGATGTCACTCGGAGGAATTTATCCCGGGCCCCAAGCAGATCCCGCTGTCAGGATCCCATCAAGCTGGCAGGGCTGGATGCCACTCGGAGGAGTTTGCCCCGGTCCCCGAGCAGATCCCGCTATCATGCTCCCATCAAGCTGGCAGGGCTGGATGTCACTCGGAGGAGTTTGCCCCGGACCCCGAGCAGATCCCGCTGTCAGGCTCCCATCAAGATGGCAGGGTTGGATGTCACTCGGAGGAATTTATCCCGGGCCCCGAGCAGATCCCGCTATCAGTCTCCCATCAAGCTGACAGGGCTGGATGTCACTCGGAGGAATTTATCCCGGGCCCCGAGCAGATCCCGCTGTCAGGATCCCATCAAGCTGGCAGGGCTAGATGTCACTCGGAGGAATTTATCCCGGGCCCCGAGCAGATCCCGCTGTCAGGCTCCCATCAAGCTGGCAGGGCTGGATGTCACTCGGAGGGGTTTACCCCGGACCCCGAGCGGATCCCGCTGATAGGCCCCCATCAGGCTGACGGAGCCGAATGTCACTCGGGGAAGCCAGTGTAGGCCCCAGCCAGTACGAGCCCGCGGGCGGTGTTCGACTATCGTCGATCTCTATCTTGACCGAAGCGCCGTTCAACTATCATGGAGCTCCAGATAGAGATAGTCGAGCTTCAGTTTGCCTTAATTCCGCTGTCCGCTCGACGCTTTTTCGGGGAAAGAACGCCGAGCTCGGATTTGTTTGAAGTCGTTCGGCGCTCTGGCGCCTTTCCGGGAGGAGATCATTGGCCGACCGCGCGAGCTCTAGCGCAATAGCCCGGCCTACTCGCCCGCTTCGCGGCAAAGAGTATGACAGCGAACCCGGACAGGCGATGCGAGTCGCCCATCCGCGTCGCGACTGCTCGGCGCTCCTCGCACTCCCGAGTCAAAAGTCTCATTCAAGAGCGACCCTACAACTTCGCTCGTGCGCGACGGCAATGACGCAAAGTGAGCGACTCAAGGCAAAATACAAGAGGCGAATGCGAGAAGCGAATAACGAAGAATGAGCAAAGAAAGCATTCACATTACAGAGGAAGAATAAAAGATTTATCATTACACTTAGGTTTGTCAAAAAGAAAATACTACAAAAACCCCAGACATGGGCCCTCGACGCTGCGGCAAAGAGAAAAGGAAAATCAAGGGTGCAAGCCCTCGGCGAGATGAGCCCTAAGCTGCGAGCCCCCTCATATGGGGTGGAAGGGAGGCCCATCCGTCTTCGGCACCGGGAGGAACAGCTCCGGTACCACCTCGTCAGCCGAGAGCTTGGCACAACTACTCCTAAGGAGATTGGCACGCTGCAACGTCTGGAAGGT
This sequence comes from Platanthera zijinensis, assembly GCA_039513925.1. NCBI lineage: Eukaryota > Viridiplantae > Streptophyta > Magnoliopsida > Asparagales > Orchidaceae > Platanthera > Platanthera zijinensis. The sequence goes on along the minus strand of CM077079.1, from coordinate 59,113,381 downwards.
GTATTTCGCCGCGCTGGCTGCGTTCTTCTGCATCATCACTTCTATGTCGTAGTCGCTGTAATGAGTAAGTTGACAGCCGCTTGTGGATGACGGTGGCGCGGCCACAGCAGCCTCCAATGCATCCACTCGCGCCCGTAATGCCTGCTTCTCCTGCTGAAGGGTGACGATTTCAGTGCCCATCCGGTTAGCCGTCGCCGCATCCTGCGAGAGGAAAGATTATTGAGTCAGATCGCTCTGGGCGAGGAAAGGCCGACGCGAGTTAGCTCGCTTACCGCTCCCCCAAAGTATTGCGCGAGGGAGGCATCAGATGCCTCGGCCCGCTTCTGTAGCTCGTCCGCCTCCTCTTGAGCAAGCTTGCGAGCCGCCTCCTTCTCGTCAATAGTTTTTTCGAGGGACGGGATGTTCTTCTCCACCCGAAGACATCGCCGGCTGACCATATGGGCCAGCTCAAGGCTGCGAAGCTGGGCCCGCGCGCTTTCGTAGACCAGCACCCGCGTCCCCTCCTCGCCATAGATGGCGGCGTCCTCCCGCCCGTAGATGCCGAAGGAGAGGTTATACGCATCTCCGCGGCTGGTTTCCTGCTCCACCCAACTTGGCAGCGCCGAGGATATGGAGACTCGGTTAATCTGCTTGTCCCACTGGAGTAGCGGGACCCCGAGCTCGTCCAAGGGCCCTCCCCGAATCCGAAGTTGCAGTGTCCCGGGGAACCAACGTCTTCGCGGGCTGACCCCCTTCTAGTGATTGCGATGTGCCCGCCCCCGCACCGGCTGAGCCGGTGGTCGGCGCGGCCGAGGACAAGGCGGAGGAAATCAACAGACTGTTGACCGATAGGAGCCTTGCCCTTGTCGGGAGTCGGGAGAGGGTGCGCCACTCACCTTTTTGGACTTCTTGTGGCAGCGGCAGATCCTGGGTCCGCTCATGACTGGGTCGCTTTGAGGTGGCGGGGGTTGATAACTCGCGGTGGTGCAGCGGCCGCCGCCTCAGCCCGGGGCGAGCTCGCCGGATGCGAGTCGCGCACTCTCGTAGGGAGGACGGCGGGGAATATCGCGCTCGCCTGTAAAAGTGAGGAACTTAAGGTTACTCAAAGGATGGCCTTGGAAAACGGAAGTAGTCGAGTCGCTTACCTTCACTAGGCGGGACGAGGGCGAGATCATCCAGGTTCCTGTGGAGGTATGCCACCTCAAAGTTCTTCCCGGCGAAGAACCCGTACAGTGCCACCTCATGATCCCCCAAGGACGGGGGGCGATAGCTCGCCTCGCTGAGCTGAACCGGCGAGAAGGGGACGTTTCCAAAGTCCCCCTTGACGAAGATAAATTTCTTTAGCCAATTGTGGCTCTTGTTTACCGTCTCTCGCACCTTCGCCTGGCTGCTGGCGAAGCAGGCGGTCCCGTCCTTATTCGTGCGGAAGGAAAACAGCTTGCGGAAGACCGCGAGGCTGAACTCGATCCTCTCCTCCCTAAGGTAGCAAGCAAACCCAACCGCCACCGCGACGGAGTTAGGGGTCATCTGCCCGGGACAACCCCGAAGTACTTGAAGATTTGACGGATTTCCGGCCATAGGGGGAGCCGGAGACCCGCCTCGAAGTGGGCAGTAGGAAGCGCGAGCTCGTCCCCGGACAGGTCATTTATGCGCTCTCCCGCCTCAGGCCGCCTCGCCTCAAAGCCCGGCGGGACGAATCGGCCGAGGCCTTCAAGGAATTCCGCCGAGGTAATGACGGCGGGAGGGAAATCGTGCTCAGAAAAGGCCCAAGCACACTTCCCCTCCCGTCCGCATCGCCGCTGCCGCCGTCGCCACCATCTTACGAAAAGGTTCACCAGGGTGAAACAAGGAAGGGTTCTCGCGGGAAGAAGGAAGAATCAGCTTTTAATGCGGTAGGTGAAAAGTGGATCGGCTGAGTCTATTTATAGAGTTGGGAAAGCCGGAAAAAACCTTGGTGGCGGGAAAAGTGCGGATAGCAAGATTAAACCCGACGCTTCGACTTCTGAACCCGATCGGGATCCTCGTCGGCTCAAAGGACGCCCACGAGAGGTTCATGACCACAAACCTTCCTCGCCCGCTCTTGCGTGGGAGAATGAATGGCGACGCGGGCCCCTCCAAGAACGATGCGCGAGTCCATAAGAGGGGGGCCCGCGGGAAATTGGCCCGCCTTCGGCAGCATAAATGCGGCTAAGGTCTAGGCAGGTCTGCTCCTCGGCATCACGTGAGTAGGAAGACGAGCTGGAGGGGGGCTGTTCACTTCGCCTATATCTCCTGAATAGGGTCATGGACTATTGTTACCTTGAAAGGGTTGGCCAGAACAGTCAGCCGCGGGTCGACGAATATCGTCGATCATGGATCGACTATCGTCGATCGCAGATCGGCGCGAATCGACTACTGACGACCGCGAGGAGAGCCAGAATATAAAACAGAAGAACACAGCAAGCACATGCCCATGATCGGGCAGGGCAGATCCTGAATTATTACAGAAACCATCGTTCTCAAAACAAATGTCTTGCAGACTCTGAAACTACCGCTCGACCGCCGCGCACCCGAGGCGACCCGGACCCAGTAAGCGGTGGCAAGCACCGACGAGAGCGAGGCAGGCGGCTCAATATTGAATCCATTTCCACCTACCCCGCCCTCGCCTGCCGGATTGGGGCGGAACGCGAGGATGGTGATACTCGCGAACCCGTCGTCAGCTCTCACTGGGTCAGGTCGACCTCGCTGCTCTGAAATCTGCTTAAGTCGCTCCTCGGCTCGCGTAATATGCGTGTCCGGCGATGTTGCCCTCATCCTCGCCAGCAGTTCGCCCAGCTCCCCTAGAGCCGTGAGCCGCTCCTCCATCTCAGCCTTATCCTTCTCTACTCTGTCGAAGATTTCATTCAGCAGCAGCGTGTGTGTTGTTTCTGAAATAATCGCGTCACTTGCGTCTTCATCTTCGCGGCATCGAGCGGGTCGCCCAGGTAGCCTGCGATGTCGTCCAGCTCGGGGGGAGGCGAATACCCCTCACTCATCTCCATATCAGAAGAGACCGTGTTATAACCTATAAGGTTAAAATTAGAGGGAGCCGGCGATCGATAAATGGCCTAGAAGCAAAAGAGTTACCAGGCGTCAGCACGACACCCGCATCATTAGCGGGTCGAGAAGAGCATGGCCGACCCTGGAATACAGGTCCTCCCAGGGCGATGAACGGTTTCCCCAGACCCGGGGGCCTTGGCGACGAGGAAGATGCAGGAGGAAGATGCGCCGGAAGGAAAGGACTGGCGGCCCTACTCGTCGCCTTCAGGGGAGATTTCCCCGACCCCTCTTCACCCACCCCGACGTCTTGAAGCGTCTCCTGCCAAAAAGAGAAAAGTCAGGAGGAACGGCGGATCGGACAAAGTGATTTCCTATCGAAGGAACAACCTCGGAATCGCCGGCCGAGCCAGAGGCAGGATCATCATCCCGTCGGGGGTGCCGAACGATCTTTCCTTTTACCGGCTTGAAAAGAGGACCGGACGCTCCCCGCGCTAGCCACGGGGCGGCTTCTAGGGCAGCCTCCCGGGCGCCCTCCCTCGCAGTCGCCAATCGGGCACGCATCTCCTTAGACATAGGCATCTCTCAGCTACGGGCAACGGGAGAATGTCAGGAAAAAGAGGTGGTCTTCCAAAGGCCCGACAGCTTATTTATAGAGCCAGGGTGGGACCCCTCATCAAAGATTCCCTCCAGCTCAGCAGTACTTCCGCCAGACACGTAGGGTTGGACGTTTCTTTCCGAGCTTCTGCGAAGCCCGAAAAGAGCGGGGATTGTGTACAACCCCGTGTCCGCCGGAGGATCTTAGACCCCTCGACCCGCTCCTTTAGGCGGGCCAGCCTCGACCCGCTCCTTTAGGCGGGCCAGCCTCGACCCGCTCCTTTAGGCGGGCCAGCCTCGACCCGCTCCTTTAGGCGGGCCAGCCTCAACCCGCTCCTTTAGGCGGGCCAGCCTCGACCCGCTCCTTTAGGCGGGCCAGCCTCGACCCGCTCCTTTAGGCGGGCCAGCCCCGACCCGCGTTTCTCGGTTATCAGGTCGGGACGGGCTGCGCATAGCTGGTCAGGACAGCGGGATTGGGCTGTTGGCAGACCATCCCTAGGGGTCTTTCAGTAATTTCAAGCTATCAGAGGTCAGTTATTGGCAGACCATCTTCTAAAAATTATAAATAGGACCCAAGGGGTATCTCAGAGGATACGGACTTGTCTCCCAATCTTTTTGTGTTCTCTGAGATACCTTAGCTCGGCCTTTTTGGCTAAGGAGGGGAAGCGCTCTGAGATCTTCCGGGTTTGTGGTGGGACCTCCGCGCCGGGCCCTTGGTCTAGTCCTCTGTTCTTTCCTTCTCTCCGGTTGCTTTTCTTGCAGGAACGAAGTAGGAGTGCGACCACCCCTTCACCAAGGGTGAACTCCACAGAGACCGATCTTTCGGTTTCAACAAGGTTCTTATTGCCAAGTGTAGACCAATGTCAGTCTATAATGGGTCACCAAACACAGGACCATACAATGTAATTCCTCATTGTGTGATCCAAGATGTTGGCTCAGGTATAGACTCTCTATTGGGACACACTTCATCAACATGCACTTGGACTATGGAGTTTTGAAGTCTATCTCAGAAGAAGTTTTCTAAGTCCACATACTCGAGTACTTCTTTGGTACACTCGAGTAAGTGAGTCTGTACTCGAGTAGGTTGGACTACTTACTTGAGTGGATTCTCTATATACTCAAGTATGAAAGCTTATACTCGAGTAGATTTTCTTTCACTCAAGTAAGTGATACCTTTTACTCGAGTAGATGGTTAGTTACTCGAGTAAGCGCTCTGTTTGAACTCGAGTAGATCTGGACCTCTCATCCTAGAAAGTTTCTAAGTCCACATACTCGAGTAGTTCTCTGAAATACTCGAGTAAGTAACTTTGTACTCGAGTAGATTGATTTTCATACTCGAGTAGGTTAGTGATCACTCGAGTAGTTTTCCTAAGATACTCGAGTAGTCTATCTTCCCCATACTCGAGTATCTCAAACTCTTATACTCGAGTAGCTCTTCAAAGTCTTATCTGAGAAATTTTTCCAAGTGTTTACTCGAGTATATTTGCTTATACTCGAGTAGGTTCTCTAAGTCACTCGAGTATTGATCCCTGAAGCACTCGAGTAGTTTCTATCTTGCTACTCGAGTATATTCCCCATATCTACTCGAGTATGTAACCTCTTACTCGAGTATGTCTCTGTCTCTCGAGTATGTCTGTTCGAATTTCCTGAATTTCTCTAAGTCAAGTTTCTTTGTGTATTTTCAAAAAGTCCTTTCTGATTGGTCCACGTGTCATCCTTAATTATGCTTATGACATTTGGAGACCGCCTATAAATAGGTCTTTTCAGACTTGACTAAATACACGCGTTTATAGAGATTATTTTTTAAGAAAAAGAAAATCCCGAAAACCCTAATCCTTTTTTCCGCCGTTATTAAAGTTTTCGGAAGAAGCTCTGGATCGTTCTCTCTCAGCCGCAGCTATCGATCTCTAATTCTCAAGCGATCCAGACTCAAGAAGAATCATCCGATCTCTCCGTGCTTCATCATCTCTGATTTATTTTCTTGATCGTGGTGATTCCAGATCTCAGAATCGTGGATCTCTCTCTCAAGTCTTCTTCAACTGTTTCTATTCAAACCGAAAAGCTCTCAAGAAGAAGATAAAGTCAGATCCAGATCTGTGCTAATTGTTGTTTGTGTTTTTCTTTTCAAACAAATTTCATTGTAGGAGATCTATCTCCGAGTGGTAGGAAGTTTTATCTTCCGAGTGTAGATCCGTTTGGGATCGAGTTTTTGTAGGAACATAGTTCCGAGGTGTAGGATTGGTTTGCAATCCGAGATAGTGGAGTAGCCGAGTCTAGTGATTTGCTAGATCGGTGAGGAAAGTGGACGTACCCAAGATTGGGGAACCACTATAAATCTCTTGTCGTCTGTGTGATTGCTTGATTACTTATCTGTGCTGTGTTAATTTTTTATTCCGCATTTGGCACGCATTTCACCTATTCACCCCCCTCTAGGTGATTTAGGTTGACAACTTAGTTGTCTCAATATTGTTTTTTCGTTGACTCACTCGCCGGCCAGAAATCTACCTTTTGGAGCATCTTGGTTGAGTGTCGACTCAATCCCACTAAGGTATACTTTTATCTAAAGTTGTTTTACTTCTTGATCGATGTTCATCGCAAGATCCATTTCTCTTTGGGTTTTCTTGATTCCTTATTCCACTGCGCATATGTGATGTGTCATTCATAGAAACCAAATAGTAGTATCAAAGGGATGTTTCATGATGATCATTGTTTCAGAAGTTGTTAAATCTACTGCATGTAGATATAGAAATTTAGAAGTGTTCTAAATGCCCAAATATATTCTAAGAACATCAAATGTTGATCGAAATTTGTGAGTAATTGGTCAACGAGATCACCGCCAGGGGCTCTGCCCCTTAGTACACTACCACGAATGCAAGTGATTTTGTTGTGATCTCTTTTATTTCTCCTTAATGGTAACCATCCTTCTTGTTGGTTTGTGATATTGAGTGTGTAAGATTTTGAATCTCACATAGAGAGACGAGCTTGTCTACTGTATAAGTGCATTTGGTGTTGATCATGTCCAATGCATGTAAATCTAAAGATTTAAAAGGGTTTTAGATGTTCAAATTTAGCCCAGTTCATCAAGTGTAGATGATTTTTCTTTGTGCACATCTGGTATGTATTTGGATTGTGAATGTTGTAAGTATTTTTTGTGAATGTGCACATTGGTTAATTGTTAACCATGATTAAGTGTAAATCAATTATCTTAAAATCCCTTATCTAATATTATGTATTCAGATGCCTTACGATGGATGACACTCTTCCTACCTTGATTGATGAATTGTGGGCTTGCCAAAAAATGTGCATTAATTTAACTTGGTAAGGGTTCGAGCGGATAATTATGATATCCCACTATCGACATCGGGTAAAACTTAACTGGGTGATCTCAAAAGTTGAGTTCCCAGAGGCATAGGGTTGATATGCACCATATGATAGATGTGAATAAAGAGTTATTCACCAACCAAACAAGAGTTGCATGATGATGCAATCGACAAGCATTGCCTACCTAAATAACTATATTGTGAGAGAAAAGCTAAAGTTGACTTATGGTATTTGTGAAATATGGATCTTGTCCACTAAGAGAGTAGCTCACATAAGCTTTCCGAATTGATATTGAAGGTTATCAGTTTGATTAAAATAGTTGGAGTAATTTTAATTAAAGTCCTAATTGAAATAAAAATGTATTTTGAAATGTAGTACTTAGTTTTCTTTGCATAAATTCTTGTAGAATTTCCATGGCAAGTGGATCTCACTCCACCCTATCCCTTAGAGATATTCTTGAGAAGGAGAAACTAAGCGGAAAAATTATCTGGACTGATACAGAAATCTGAGAATTATTCTTAGGCAAGAATGTAAGCTCTATATCTTGGAAGAGGATTCCCCTGAAGAGCCAGTCGGGAATGTGTCCCGAGCTGATAAAGATGCCTATAAGAAATATAAAGATGACTCCTTGGATGTCGAATGCCTCATGCTCTCGACCATGAACTCTATGCTTCAGAAGCAACATGAGAACATGAGTTGTAAGGTGATTAACGAGCACCTTAAGAAAATGTTTCAAGGGTAAGCTCGCCAAGAGAGGTTTGACATCACTAAGACGTTGTTTTAGTGTAACATGAGAGCTCGAGACCTAGTAGGGACTCACATACTCAAGATGATTGGGTATATAGATAACCTTGAAAGGCTAGGTTTTCCTCTAGGCTAAGAGTTGGCTACAAGCCAGATCCTACATTAGTTGTTGACAGTTACGAGCAGTTTGTCTTGAATTATAGTATGAATAAAATTGACAAGACACTGTCTGAGCTCCTTAGCATGTTAAGAACTGTCGAGATCAACATGAAGAAGGCCATGCCTGCTATCCCCATGCTGATGGTGCATAAAGGCAGGGGCAAGGCTAAGGGTTTCAAGAAGGCTAAGGTTGGACCTAAGTCATATCTTGAGCCAAAGTCTTCAGCACTGAAGAAGAAAGACTTGGTGAAGGAAGGGAAATTCCATCACTATGGCATGGCCGATCATTGGAGGAGGAACTGTCCTTATTATATTGAGGGTCTGCATAAAATGAAGGGAGGTGTGACTTCTGCTTCAAATATTTATGTTATAAAGATAAACCTTTCTGCTCCTTCATCTTGGGTAGATACCGGATGCGGTTCTAACATTTTTATAAATGTGCAGGAATTGGGAAGGAGAAGAATGTTGAGTAAAGGGGAGGTGGACCTACGTGTTGGCAATGAAGCAAGAGTTGTTGTTGTCGCCATGTGAGTCTATTGTCTTTCTTTGCCTAGTGGATTTGTATTGGAACTAGATAATTATTATTTTTTTCCTGCGATAACTAGAAACATCATTTCTATTTCACGTTTAAACATGATTGGATTCACTTTTATTATTAAGAACAATTGTTGTTCTATATTTAAGAATGATGTTTGTTATGATGTAACTCGATTGTTTAATGGTTTGTATATTTTGAACTTAGACCATCCGATCTATAATATAGAAAATACTAAAAGACTAAAAATGAATGACTCAAATCCTAAGTACCTTTAGCATTGTCATTTGGGCAATATAAATGAGAAATTTATATCCAAGCTCTATAAAGATGGACTACTGGACTCATTTGATTATGAATCATTTGAGATATGCAAATCATGTTTATTAGGCAAGATGACTAAAGTCCCTTTCATTGGTTTTAATAAAAGGGTTGATGATCTCTTGGGTATATACATAGTGATGTATATGGACCCATAAGTTCTATGGCTAAGGGTGGGTACTTCTACTTTGTTACATTTATTGATGATTTTAGTAGATACGGATATGTGTATCTTATAAAGTGCAAATTTGAAACCTTTGAAAAGTTCAAAGAGATTAAGAATGAAGTAGAGATCCAGCTGGGTAAGATGTTTAAAGCACTCTGATCTGATCGAGGTGGAAAATATCTAAGTCATGAGTTTCGTGATAATCTAAAGGAGTGTGATATTGTATCACAACTCACTCCACCCAGAAAGCCACAGCATAATGATGTGTCTGAGCGAAGGAATTTTAATCTGTTATACATAGTACGGTCGATGACGAGTCATGCAGATTTTCCTATTTTCTTTTGGGTATTTGCTCTAGAGACTGCTACTTTTACACTAAATCTTGCTCCAACAAAAACAATTCTAAAGACACCATATGAGATATGGACTAGTAAGGGTTCTAGTATGTCTTTCATTAAGATCTGGTGTTGTGTGGCATACGTGAGACGTCAAATACTTCATAAGATGGAATCAAAGTCAGATAAATGTTATCTTGTGGGGTATCTTAAGGAAACTAAATGGTACTACTTTTACCTATCATCAGAGGGCAAAGTGTTGTCGCGAGGACTGGTGTCTTTTTAGAGAAAGAGTTCTTATCTAGAAAGACTACAAAGGTTGAACTTAACGAAGTTCAAGAACCATAAACCGTGAATAAATCAGAATTAGAACATGAGCAAGGACTACAAAATATTGTAGCTAGATAACCTTGTAAAGAAACCCAAGTCCTACATAGATCTTGTAGACCTAGATTTGAGCTTTAGAGATATGGATTTCTCGTATCTCAAATAGGTAATATATTGCTTATGGATCATCATGATGAGCCTGCAACCTACCAAGAAGCTATGTCCGGACCATACTCCAAGAAGTGGCTTGAGGCCATGAAATCCGAAATGGACTCCACGTATGCAAACCAAGTTTGGACCTTGGTAGAACCACCTGAAGGGGTACGACCCATAGGGTGCAAGTGGGTCTTCAAGAAAATGACTGATAAGAATGAGAATGTACATACATTCAAAGGGCGGCTGGTGGATAAAGGTATCAGGCAAATTCATGGTATTGACTATGATGATACATTTTCCCCTATTATTATGGTTAAGTCCATTAGAATTTTGCTTGATATTATTGTGTATTATGACTATGAGATTTAGCAGATGGATGTTAAAATGACTTTCCTAAATAGAAACCTCAGGAAGAAAGTGTATATGACACAACCCGAGAGTTTTGTATCTGCAGGTGAAGCCATTAAAATATGCAAGCTGCAGAGATCCATTTATGGATTAAAACGGGCTTCTCGAAGTTAGAATCTTCGTTTTGATGGAAAAACAAAGAGTTTGATTTTATCAAGAACGAAGATGAATCGTGTGTTTGCAAGAGGATTAGTGGGATCATTGTTGTCTTCCTAATATTTTATGTAGATGACATATTACTGATTTGAAATAACATTCTGACCCTGCAAGTTATTAAGAACAACCTAGGGGACTGTTTTTCTATGAAAGAATTGAGAAGCGACTTACATACTTAGTATTAAGATCTATAAAGATAGATCATAGAAGTTGTTGGGTTTGACCCAAAGTACATATATTGAGAAGTTATTGAAACGGTTAACATACTTGAGTCTAAGAATGGATTCTTACCCATATCTCAGGGTGTGAAATGTCTCTAAGGGCAAGTGTCCTAAATCTTTGGAAGATAAGGATTGCATGAAGTTGATTCCATATGCTTCAACAATTGGATCTTGTATACAATGATATGTACTCGAACCGATGTCTCTTATGATTTGATCATGAGTAGCAGGTGTAACACCTCCATTCGTCGCATAAAATATAATATAAGGTCCGGTCGGGGCCCCACGCCATATTCCACAGACAGTAGGCGGAGTTACATATTAATATCAAAAAGACCAAATGAATCCTAACTCAGAACATTCTAGCGGAAGCTTCATGGGTTAATTGAACTCAAGTAACACTAATGCCCACTATATTAAACCATATAGGAATGTTAACAAAATACACCAAAAAGTGCGGCCTTAAGGCCTTACAATTGTTCTTCAAAAAGGTGGTTTACAAACATCGACTCGCAGGCCGGTCACACATGAAAACATTAAAAACATCTTTGTATGGACTTCGAGGACCGACATAGCATCAAAGGGCTGCAACCCGCTATTTCCTACTCGGCTCTCCAGCACCTACATAGGGACATTCCACTAGCAAGGTGGCAAACAAGGCAACGATCAGCTTTAGTTGAACAATTTATAACGATCCTACCCGATTCCTGGGCAGTGGTATTCCTTTCCTATAGGCATAGCATTCATATATATATATATATTACACAAAGGTACAACTCAAGTACCATTTCATATATCACAAAGGTACAACTTAAGCACCATTTAAGGTATCATAAATGTTTGTATCACCAGCCAAACGTTCTGTGCACTCAAAGCACCTTATTGGTGTACTGGAAATACCCAGTCCCACCACTGTCCAAAAGTACGAGACTGACGATAAACTATGGGCATTATTGTCTGGCTCAAATCCAAGACTTTTCCCCCGGCCAACGGTAATTGCCACATACTTAGTTCTATTAACCGTCTGACCCGAGGATTGTTTCGGCTCAGCCTTTTCTCATTGCTCAAATTGCCTTTACATAGCCTAAAGCAGAGCATTTGTGGCTAAATGGACAGATGCGGGTCACATCACCTTTCTCATGAATTAAACATAACCAACGTTATATTTAATAGATGTCTCTCATGACCATTAGAGCTGAGCACCAAGCTCACAGCTCACAAACTAGCCACACGATCTCCGAGAGATAGGCTTCATGATCAAAATGCTATCTAGGGGCTATCGCCAACGATAGACACTATTGCTTGGCATTAATAACAGAAAACCTTTTTCTGTCCCCAGAATCAGCCACAACTGGAACATCTATCCAGAAAACCTGCAGTTTCCTACAGTGCCAGAAACTAGACTTTCACAATATATATAGCTCACTAAGAGCTATTGAATGTCTTTAGTTTCCTGACTAGCTAAACACCTAGAGGGTGGTGAATAAGTTTTTAAATCTACTTGAAATTTTACTTTTCTTTGGTGTGATGTGATTTAGTTATACTTAACTTTAAAGACAATCACAAACTGTACACAAAAATTTTATAATGGTTCCCATAATTATAGGTACATCCACTGTCCCTCCCATATTTCTAATAAATTGTTTGACAGTGCAAGTCCTCCAAACTCGGATCCAAAGAGCTTACAACACAGATCCCTCAGGATCTCTCAGTCTCCTCCAAGACCTATCTCAGGAACAAAGCCCTACCACTCAGAGCTAGCAAAGCTCCTACAGCTCAGTAATCCACAAACCACCTACGTCAGACTTATCACTAAGTCTTACAACTCAGGATAGGAAGATAGCACTACCACTCAGAGAGAATGACTTTCCTGCCTCAGGATAATAGCCCTACAACTCAGATCCAAACAAGTATCCTACCTCAGATTCACCACTTGAATCCTACCGCTCAATTCTACTTAAAGATCCTACACTCAGTCTTTATAAGATTAGGCTTACACTCAAAACAAGAAGATCTTACAGAAGAAATAAAGGTTTGTTGAAGATGTTTAGATACCTGATAGTACGTTTTATAGTCTAAACTATTATGGTATTTTCAGGTTTTTAATATACGAATCGTGTCTTGTAAGCTTATTTGTTGACCTTCTTTTGTATATATTATTGCCACTAATATTTTCTTTTCTTTTTGCAAGTTTTCATAGCTTTCAGCCAATTTTACTGTTACACGCCCCCAGGTCATGCCCTACCCGGGTATTTACTTGGGGTGTGTAACCCGGTCCCGAGGAAATTTTCTTCCAGAAGCCAAATCTTGATAAAAACACCTAACACGCCCCCCTGACATGCCCTCCCAGGGCGTGTCTCTGGGCATGTCACCTCGATCCTGATGCCTGTTGCCGCAATTAAAGATTTTCCGTTGATGTACGTCAACAGTACTGACATACCCCTCGTATATGGGCGTGTCGCCGGGCATGTACCACCTTTTCGACGATTGAAGGATTTCCGACCAATGTTTTTTGATGTGACATGCCTTACACGCCCCCCCTACACGGGTGTGTCCTAGGGCATGTCCATCGATGTACAGAAGAAATCATTATTTCTGCCAGAAGTCAGCTCCCGAAGTCAACCCCGTACCTGACACGCCCCCGTGACACGCCCTCCCTGTGCGTGACCGGGGGGCGTGACCAACCTGAAAAATTCTATAAATTCAAGGGCACCCCCTTGTGTCCAGGAGTATTTTTTGTGTGAGAGGGGAGGTGCTGCCCTTTTATTTCTTGGAGTTTTTCATGTGTTCTTCCTCTCTCTCTTTCTCATTTTTTAGCTTTTCTTAATTCTAGCCTAGTGAACCCCTTTTGTATTAACTCTTATAATTTCTTTAGTAGCTTAATGTTAATGTTAGCTTAGTTTTCATTTCCATGCACTTGTAATCTTTAATTTCAAAGTTGTAGCTCTCTTTTAGCATTAATATAAAGTGCACTTTTACTTTGTTTTCATAATGTTCTTCTACCAATCTCTCTTTCTCCACTTCTCCATGATTAACTAATCCTCCTTCTACTCGATCTTGATGATTTGATGTTTGAGTTGATTAAGTTATGATGCTTTAAGTTTACTTTTTCTTTTTAGGGTTTAGGCTTTCGATTTACGCTTGAAAATTCATGCATGGAGTTATATCATCGATATATAATTTTCATCTTTGTTTTAAATCTTAGCTAGCTGAGAGGCTCATAGTTTGAAGTGAACACTCAATAGTAAAGAGAGTTGCATGCACCCCTCGAGAGAAGCAGACATTAAATCTCCCGGATTGGAGTGAAATTTAATAGTGGGGTTCACCGCATAAAGCGAGCTTTAGGTCTCCGATTTGGATGAGAGTTTAGTCAGACCTTCCTAAACTCAGGTGGGCACGACTTCGAGAGAAGCATGTTCAATCTTTAGTAACCTCCACGTTCAAGGACCTTCACCTTATTAAGTTAGGGTTTATTATCGCATTTTTAATCAGCTTTTGCCGAGGTGATTCTCGATCGAGTGCTTTTCTATTCCATCATTTCAACCCTGCGTTGTAATCGCTTTTAGTAGCTTTTTAGTTAACTGCAAGTGGTTCTCTTTTTTAGCCCAAATATTTCTTTCCTTAATTGCAATTAGTTTTCTTTTAACAAACCCTAAAATAATCCTTCGATAAGATAATAGTCTTCGTGTGAGTAAAATTACTCAAAAGTTTTCGGATTAAAATACGACACTTGTGTTCCCTAGCTATAATTCGAAGGGTATACTTGCCTAGTTAGATTGCTAGCTCGGTTCTTATTCTCTTCACGATTATTACACACCAATACCAGAGAAGTATTCTCTGTTTCTTCCTCCTCCTTGTGCTGAGATAGCTCAGTTCAGTCTTCTTTACAGCTCCTGGAAAAGTTCTTCAAGAATGGTCAGCTAGAGCTGTGAAGTTGCTGCAACTAGGGCTTGCCTTTGCTACAACTCCTTCAGAATATTTTCTTTGTACTTGTTGTTGAAGATCAATAGCTAACTGTTTGCACTTTCAGATCAGTGATTTGAATAACTTCTCCAAACTCTGTAATAATGTCGAAAGGAAGAAGATGAAGTTCTTCACTTTTTTAAAAAAAATCTTTCTCCAAAAGTTGATTTCATCTCAGTGATCTGATTCCTTTTCTGTCCTGCCGTCCAACGGCTCTTTGAGCCTTGGACCCACCTAGAGTTGGAAGCTGCAGGTCCACTTTTGCATTAATTGATGTACATCAGGCAAGCAACACAGTTTGTCATATACTATAGACTTCCGCAACATTTGAATTTCTACTAATGTCATCACCTGTGGACTTAGTCAAATTCAGATAATTCACCATAGGCGTTGAGTGAAGACTTGTCACTCCATGCCAAAATACTTAGCCAAATTTTCTGAAGCTCCAGGCATTGAGTGATTTGACAAAACTCAACGAATATAGACTTTTGTTGTCTAACTGATAAGGCGTTGAGTGAACCTTCATCACTCAACGCATTTGGACTTAACAGATTTTATCTGAATGAAGGTGTCGAGTGATACTTCTACACTCAACACATTTTGCCTTAGCCTGTCATCTTGCTGAGGCATTGAGTGAACAACCTTTACTCAACGCTTCTGCACTTAATTTAATTTCTGTAGATTTGGCGTTGAGTAAACTGCCTTCACTCAATGCCTTTGGACTTAGATAAATTTTTTGCCTACTTCTTCTAAGGATTTGACATCACTCTGCTCTGTCAACGCTTTCTTCTTGAGGTGTTGAGTGAACTGCTTTCACTCAATGCTTCTTGACTTAGCCAGATTTCTTGGCAGATTCTTCTGCAGCTTTGACTGCTTGAGCTTTACTCAACACTTCTGTCTCTTGGCGTTGAGTGAACTGGCTTCACTCGATGCATATGGACTTAGGCAGATTTCTATCTTGCCAAAGCTGAGGCTTTGACTATCTAGTCTTTACTCAACTCTTTTGGCTATCTGGCGTTGAGTGAACTGACTTCACTCAATGCCTGTGGACTTAGGCAGATTTCAGTCTTGTCAGCATCTTTCCTTGTATCCACCTATCATTATTACTTAGACCACTAGTCAAATCAGTATAACAAGTGACCACCTGCATATATAGAACTTACAGCATGCATCAGGTACAAACATGTGTATACCATTATCTTATTGGCCTTCTTCAAATCTAGGACATTGAGAACAATGGACCCAACAATCTGCCCCTATTTGAAGAAGTCAAAACCTAGGATAATGATATATACCAACACATAAATGGCATGAAAAAAATTTCAGAAGGAAAAAATAATGAAAGCACATCAAACATATGATTTTCATTAAACAGAAGGAATAATTGTTTTTATAATGTGTATAAAAAAAAGTTCACACAATTCCTTCAGCCCCTAAGAAATACAAGAAACAATTTTAGGTTTCTGGTTCTCTTATCAATATGCCCTTGTTGGGCTTCTTAGCTTCTTTCTCTTTACTGTCTTCTGACTTCTTTTCCTTCTGCCTTTGGAAGTAGTTGTATGGTTTTGGGAAGTATTTGATAGGCTCCATAACATCTGGTGTCAAAGTGCCTAGCCACTTGTCCTTTTTGAATTTTCTTCTATCCCTCTCATTCATTTCAAGCTTAGCCCATTCAAGGGAGCTGTAAAGCTTTTCCCTTTTTGTCTTCTTATTCTTAACCAGATCCCAGGCAGATAGAATGATTGTCCTGGACTGAGGACTCCATTGTTCAAAATTAGGTCTTGCTTCCATCACTTCTCTGAATCTCTTCTTGCTCATCCTAATAACATCCTCTTCCTCAGCAAAAGATTTGCCTTTTGCCCTCATGATTTGATCAGCATTGGGGTTGAATGTTGGAATTCGAGGAATTTCAATAACAATAGAAGATTCAGCACCATGTTCACCTTCTTAATAGTACTGAGCATCATCCTGATAGATAAGACCTTGTTTTGAACCCTAATCATCGTATTGGTTATCATTCAAACCATCATGTTGAGCCATCTGCCCTTGATTAAGTGCATCTTGTTCTTGGTTAGGAATCATAGGAATGTTGTCATATGACATTTGATCCATGCCAAAAGTCCCTCTGATTACATTTGATACCCAAACAACATTCTCTGTATTGGTCCTGTTGACGTCCTTCTCTCCCTTTTTGACTTCTTCATATACTCTTTGAGTCAGGGAGGTCCCAGCTTTAGTCAACTTACTATCCAGATGATTAATGCCAAGTGTGACATGATTCTTGACTTTTAGAAGATGATCATATAGAAACTAAGCACAGGCATCCATCCTTCTTTCAAGAATTATCTTATGCTTTTCCAACAGTATCTTCTCTGCATTGTGGATTGCCAGCAAGTTTCTAGAGAGAATGTTCTGATTTTCCATAAGTGCATTATGAAGAGTGTTGAGATCGACTAACTTGTCCTAAGTGAAGTCAACTGTAGAAGATGCTCTCAAGAAAAATTTTATAGTCTGGGCCTTGAGCAGATTGACCTCAAATCTGATCGATTTGATCTCAGTTGATAGCTCATTCCTGAGGTTCTTGACTGAGTCATTAAAAAAATTCTCCAGCTACCTTCTCTAGTCATCCAGCAAGCCTTTCAGCTGGGCTAGGAAGGTGCATGACATTTGATAAGCTTGATGGGATGTGCCTTCATCACAAACTGGTTGTAGTTATGACCTGAGATCCTCTCTTACAGCTGAGTCAGCCACATCAAAATCTGAAGAATGTTGAGTTTCCATATTATTAGCAATAACATCTGTTTCCTTATCTGATTCTGATGATTCTATCTCATAGATTGTTCTTTGAGTAGGGAGTTCATGTTGAATCTCCCCCTCAATCTCTGCCTTGTCCATAGGGACATCAAGGTCTACAGCAGCATCCTTTTCCACATTCTCAGAAGGGAAAATTTTTCTCTAGAGGAATCTAGAATTGCTCCCCCTCATCAAATACCTCTTCCATAACTTGATCTAGAAGATTCTTCCCCTCACTTTAAGGAATAAAGGCATCTTGTTGATCTTGTATTAAAGGTGCAGGTGTATCTTCAGTTGGATATGGTGAGTTGGAGGCCTCCCCCTCCATTACAGCAGATATCTTAGTGGCTATCCCCTTAGCCACTTGTTCAGCAATTTCAGTTAAAGGTTTCTCCACAACATCTGCTAGAGTCTCTTCAGAAGGATTCCTACTGACCTGATTCCTTACTGTAGGGTCAGAGGATATTAAGACTTGGGCACTCATATCCTTGCTGGTCTCTTTAGTAGACTTAGAAAGATTAGGATCATGAGGCTCTTCCTCTGATTTCTCTGATGAAAATTTTTTTATACTTTCCTCTAGAGCAGGAACTTGTATCTTCTTCTTCTTGGTAGCAGTCTGAGCATGTGGCTGCAAAAATCTATCCCATTTGTTTAGCATTTTCAAATCCATCCTCCACATGTGATAGATTTTTGTTCCTAACCTTGTGTTAAGGATCCCTGGAATACTTTTGAGAAAAAATATGGAGAGAATTCTTCCTATGTTTGGTTCAACTATGCACTCCACTATTCTGTGAAATAGTATATTCCCCAATCAGTCCTATTGGAGAGTATTATCCTTGCCAGCAACTCAAACATTTACTTGGAAATCTTGTCGTGTGAGCCTGACTATCACATCAGCTAGGAACTTACCTTCAAATTTAATACATTCCTTAAAATTGATCCGGTGTTGTGTATAGATAGTCCACACCACTTCAGTGCTGATTTGATATCAGACTGATCCAGTTCCTCTTCCTCATCTGACTGCGAGAACTTCGATAATTGTAGTGCCTTGTTTAGTCTTCTAGGGGTTATCTTTATCTTGTTGCCACTTATTAAGGTCTTGATCTTACTAGTTGAGAGTCGACCTTTGCATTGGATAATAATTCCAGTACTTCTCGCTTCTACAACAAATAGGGCTCTGACAGAACAAAGTCTAGGTCAACAACCTAAAGTAAGTGGAGAACGAACTGAACTTCTTCTGGTGCATCTTTGAATCCATTGTGAACAACCTCTGAGCCTTCAAACAAGAAGTCAAAACCCTTTGGTGCCATTACTGCTTCAATATGCTGAAAATATTCCAAGCCTATCGTCGATTCGTCGCAAGGGGTAAAGAAGGAAGGAATAGTGTATTTTGTCTTACGCACATAACCTTTTATTTATAGTTATTTTTATTTTAGAAGGGGGAGAGGCGTGCACCTATTCCTGATCAAGAACTGATCAACGGCTAGGATATAATCCTTACATTTATTCGCAAAATAGACTCACTGAGAGCATGTGTTGAGTGAACTTAATGCACTCAACGCTCTCGACGTTTTAGTCCTTTCAACACACTCGACGCCTGAGTGCATATACTCAGTGCATTCAATGCTTTTATACTTAGTTGAATTCATCTCTATTGCCATGTATGGATTAGATCTACCTGCAATAACACCAGCAAAATAAAATATAGAGAGCTACTAAAGCTTGACTAAATTCAACATGCCCAATTAAAATTTTAAGGTGTTGAATTTGGCTTCATCTAGTGGTTTAGTGAAGATGTCTTCAACTTGTTTGTATGTAGGTACAAATTCAAGATAGATGTCCTCCTCCACTTGCTCTCTAATAAAATGGTACCTAATCTCAATATGCTTAGTCCTACTGTGAGAGACATGATTCCTAGCAATAGAGATAGAACTAATAGAATCACAGTACATTGGATTTTTACTTATCTGTATATTGTAATCCTGGAGCTGATGCTGGATCCATAGTAACTAAGCACAACAACTTTCTGATGATATATACTCTGACTCAGTTATTGAAATTGCAACACTATTCTACTTTTTGCTGCTCCAAGATACAATTCTTCCTCCCAAGAACTAATAGGTGCCTAATGTGCTTTTCCTCTCTTCTTTACAGCCTGCAAAGTCTGCATCTGAATACCTCATTAGCTCAAAATCTCTATTTTTAGGGTACCATAGGCCAAGATCTGGTGTGCCCTAAAGATATCTCAGAATTCCTTTAACTGTAGAATAGTGAGACTCATTAGGGATAGCCTGGTATCTAGCACAAACACATATAGCATACATGATGTCTGGCCTACTAGCAATAAGATATAGGAGAGAGCCAATTATGCATATATACATGGTTTCATAAACAGATTTCTCTGCCTCATCCTTGTCTATTGACATACTTTCCCCCATGGGAGTTTTCATTATGGAGGCACTCTCCATTCCAAACTTTTTAATCAACTCCTTAGTTAACTTGGACTATGAGATAGACAATCCTTCTTAAGTCTGCTTTACTTGGAGGCCCAAGAATTACCTAAGCTCACCCATACTGCTCATTTCAAAACTTCCCTTGCATAAGTTTGGCAAACTTTTTGCAAAGGTTATCATCAGTAGACCCAAAAATTATGTCATCTACATAAATTTGGACTAGTATGATCTTACCCTTAGATTCTCTTAGGAATAGAGTCTTGTCTATCTTTCACCTTGAGAATTTGTTCTCAATGAGAAAGCTAGACAAGGTCTCATACCATGCCTTAGGGTCTTGCTTCAACCCATACAAAGCTTTCCTAAGTTTATAAACATAATCAGGAGAGTTAGGATTGACAAAACCTGATGGCTGCTCAACATAGACTTCTTCCCTTAAGTCTCCATTGAGGAAGGCCAACTTCATATCCATCTGGTAGAATTTGAATCCCTTGTGTTCATCATATACAAGGAATAGTCTGATGGCTTATAGCCTAGCTACAGTGGCAAAGGTTTGATCAAAATTAATATCTTCTTCTTACCTATATCACTTAGCCACCAGCCTAGCTTTGTTCTTCATTATAATGCCATTTTCATCAAGCTTATTCCTATAGATCCACTTGGTTCCAATGACATTATGGCCCTGTGGTCTGGAAACCAGCTTCCAGACCTTACATCTTTTTAACTGGTTCAGTTCCTCTTGCATTTCCACAATCCAAAACTAGTCTATGTTGGTCTCTTCAAATCTTTTGGGCTCAACTTATGATAGGAAGTTTGAATACATGGTTATGTTGAGACTTCTGCTCTTGGTTATAATTCCTTGGTTATCATAACCAATTATCTGGTGTCTAGGATGATACCTTAAATGCCTAACAGCTAGAGGCATTCTTCCTTCAGAAACTTGAGCTTTAGTGGCTAGAGCTTACTGTACTTCATCCTCTTCATGTATGCAGAGTTCTCCTTTTGGAAAGCACACTCCTTCATCTTCATTTTGGTCAGCAGGAGGAGCTTCTTTGATAGAAAATTTGTCAATCACCAATTCTATACTCGCAGGACTAGATGAGGAGCTTGGTAGTTCACTGTTAATCATAGTAGATTCATCAAACACTACATTAATAGAATCTTCCACAACTTGATTTTTCAGGTTATAGACTCTATATGCTTTGCTATGATTGTTGTACCCAACAAATATCTCATCATAGGATTTGGCAGCAAACTTAGTTAGGTAAGATTTCCCATTATTAAGCACATAGTATTTGCTTCCAAATATTCTGAAATAAGAAAGATTTGGTTTTCTGCCCTTCATAATCTCATAGGGTGTTTTATTGTTGTCCTTGGTGATAGAAGCTCTATTTAGGACATGACATGCACATTTACTGCCTCAGCCCAGAAATATTTTGGGAGAGATGTGGCACTTAGCAATGTCCTACTAGCTTTTATAAGAGTTCTATTTTTCCTCTCAATAATCCCATTTTGCTGAGGTGTTCTTGGAGAAGAAAATTCTTAGTGAATCTCTTATTTTTCATAGAAATATTGTCATGCCTTCAGATTGGATTTCTGTTGGGTATTATATCCACAATGGACCTGATTTGAAGAAGCCCCTGAACATGCTAAGCTGAATTGACAATGTATTTGACGTTCTTTCATCAAGTTGTGCTTGCAGCTATTCCATGCTAAGTACACACCAATGTCAGGGTGCAGTGGGTCAATATACACGGGTCTGCGCAACGTAATCCCTCGTTGAGTACATCAGTGCGTTGACTCACATATGCTCTCTCTATTGGAGTGTACTTATTGTTAAGCACAGAGTTAAGGCAGATCAAGAGCAGAAGAAGGAGCAAAGATGGGTCAAAGACAAAGTCTTCGAATGAAGGAAGATAAAATTCTTCCAAGTCAAAATCGACGGGAATCACTAAGTGATTCTCGCCGACTTCGACGAGAATCGTTTGTGATTCCCGCCGATTCGACGAGAATCAGTCTGCATTCCCGCCGACTTCTTCCAGCTATCAGTTTTCCAAACAGAAATTCTGCCAAGGCAGAATCGACGGGAATCACTAAGTGATTCTTGCAGACTTCGACGGGAATCGTTAGTGATTCCCGCTGATTCGACGAGAATCAGTTTTCATTCCCGCCGATTTCCTCCGACTGACAAGGTTTCCAACTGGAATTCGGCCAAGGCAGAATTGACGGGAATTGTTGGTGATTCCCGCCGACTTCGACGGGAATCACCAAAGATTCTCGCCGATTTTGCCTTAGGCAAATTTTCTTCGTTCGCTGGACCGAACCACCTTGCCGTGCGTTGTTTAGGTCGGGGCTAGGGTTTCTCCTTGTGGGCCCCACAACGGTCATTAGGGTTGGCTCTGGTATATATAGTCGCGTATTTTGAACATGAAGAGTGATCTATTCTCGGAAATCAAAAGGAGGCCGAGCGTGACCTAGCGGATCGCGGAAAATCGCCGCTCGCCTGTAGCCGCTCGCAAGGAAGTCATCGCCAATAATCTCCGATCATCTCTGATATTCCGACGACAGTACCTAGGCAAGACGAGCATCTCACACATCTATCTTGAGATCTCTTGTCTCTCGATTCGTTGAACAAGGTTAGTTCTTCATTCCGAATCGATTGAGACGATTGATCTGACTGAGATCATTGGTAGACCTTGCTTGCTTCGTCAAGAAGTTTGGATCCATAAAGCATTGCCACCGCATTCACTTGCCGCCGCCGATCTTGTCAAGATCCTCTCCAAGAGAGAACTCTGGTTGTGGAATCTTCGTTACTTTCAAGAAAGCTTCAACGAACGAAAAAGGACATCGAAATCTCTAAAGGTTTTGTTTATATTTTCTTTTGCATTCAATTTTAGTTTATTATAAAGGAATTTTTATTCCTAGTTGTAAGGGTTTGGTGCAACCTGTGGTGGTGGAGTTGTGACTCCTTTGTTGGAAGGGTTCCTTCCGTAGTGTGAGGATTGGATTTCAATCCGTTTAGAGAAGTGACCGAGTCGTCCCTTAGTGGGAGATAGGTCGAAGGGGGAAAGTGGACGTACCCAAATTGGGGAACCACTATAACTCTTTGTGTGTTTTTTGTGCTGTGTTTGTTGATTTGTGCAGGTTAATTTAATTCCGCAAAATACCGCACGACACCTATCCCCCCCATAGGTGGATTTAGTCGATACTAGATACTTTCAATTTCAGTGCCATGGTCACTTCTGATTTTGACCACAGTACTATCTAATTCATTCTTAATTTGCTTGACAAAGGTCCTGAAGATATCAAGGGTTTAAGATTTTTTCTTAAGAAAGAAAGCCCAAGCAAACCTAGAGAAGTCATCAACAACCACAAGGGTTTAGACTTTCTTACCTAGACTATGAACTGGCATAGGACAAAACAAGTTCATATGCAGGAGGTATAAATACCTCATAGATACTTTGGCCCCAATGCTCTTAAAAGAGGCTTTGGTCTGCTTGCCCTTTTGGCATGCTGAGCAAATGCCCTCCTTAGTCCATTTTACTTTAGGAAGATTTCTCACTAACTCTTCCCTAACGAGCTTACCAATAGTCTTATAGTTCAAATGAGCTAGCCTCTTGTGCCATTGTACACAATATGATACTTTCTCATT
Organism: Platanthera zijinensis; assembly: GCA_039513925.1. Classification (NCBI taxonomy): domain Eukaryota; kingdom Viridiplantae; phylum Streptophyta; class Magnoliopsida; order Asparagales; family Orchidaceae; genus Platanthera; species Platanthera zijinensis. The sequence goes on along the minus strand of CM077079.1, from coordinate 59,090,083 downwards.
TGCAACTAGACATATAGGTGAGTCTTTACTTAAACATAGAAAGTTTAGACTATTACAATTTCCACTCCTAGTGTCTGTCAAGAGGACCTCTTGGTCGCTTCACCTCTTAATTTGACACTCATCCTTGTGGAATACAATGATATAGCCAAGATCACAAAATTGCCTTATACTTATCGGTTTGTATTGAAACCCTTCCACATAAGCCACTTTTGAGATTGAGACTATGCCATTGGTAATCATACCATAACCCTTGGTGACTCCTCTATCTGAACCTCCAAAGATAACTTTAGGTCTATTCTTCACTAGAGTGTAGTCCTTCAAGTTGCTTCTTATTCTAGTCATGTGCTTGGAACAATAATTGTCCAAGTACCATATTGGAGTATGGGCACTTGGACTATCCTGCAAAACATAATTTATATTACCTTAGGACCCTAATATGTAATGTGTCCTTGGGTCTGGTTAGCCTGAAAATGAAAATGTCTTCCTGTAGATTTTCTGACAAGAAGACTAGCACTTGCTCTGGGCACAGTTGGATTGTTCCAAAAATCTAGGGAAAAATATCCCACTTTGCCAGAACACCAACACTCATGTATTTTGGATCTTCTTTTCTGAGTAGGTCTGGTAGTTTATAAGCTGTTAGCAGCTGACTGTTCAGAAGGAAGAACAACTTCCTTATTCCTGTTTCTATCAGCCACAATCTGACTGGAGGTGAGTTTGCCAGTAGAAGAGCTTGGTTTATCTTAAGTTCCACCAACAGTGGTCTTCTTTGCAGAAGACATACTGTTGATGGCCTCAGTTATACCCAAGTCAGGCTTGCTGATAGACTTTCCCTTGGTCTTAGTGTGTGTTGGGAGATCCTGAGAAAAGGCCACTATCTTATTTTTGAGTGTGGGGGCTGGGGTACCAAAGAAAAATGATCCATGATGGGCCATCTAAATTTCCTTATGTGGGGCATTGAAAGCACTCATCCCCATGCAATACCTTCCACCATAGATGTGAACATTTTTGTTCACACTTGTAGATCTTCCATTCAACCAGTGACCATAGATACTTTCATGGTCATACTTGTTTGATGGTAATAGTACTTTATTAAAAGAGATGGGAGGCTGAATTTGAGCTTTTCCTTCCCTTTGGAATGGCTAACTCTAGTGTTCCCCTTGAATCTCAATCCCTTCTTACCCTTTTGAGAGGAGGAGTCTATTAGGGGAAACATTGTATTGGGATTTGAATATTTAGCCACAATTCATTTCTCTCTTTGGAGCTTCTCTTACAGATCCAAAAAAATTATGTAATTTTGGTTAATGGTCCCAATCTGGATGATTTTTGTCGGATGATGTCTCAACCTGTTGGGAAGCAGACAGCTGTATGGAGATAATCTCCTCAGCTTATTTCTTGGCAAACTTCTTGCTCCTTTTCAAAGCATCTAGAAGGGCATCATACTTATCAATCAATTGATTGACCTCTTCCTCAGATTTTGATCCATCTTCATCACAGGATGAGGATACATCAGAATTTGGACTAGTCTCATAATCTTAATTAGAAGAGGAGCTAGATAGAGAGTATACCTTATCTTGACAAGGTTGATCCTAGCTGGATTCTTCATCTGATAAGGCCATTAGCCCATAAATGTTGTTAACCTCTTCATCCTCCTCAGTATTACTATCTGAATGTGATAGAGGGGCCCTGATGCCTATCCTTGTTGTAGGATAGTCTTCTTCTTCATCAACAAGAGCAGCAAATAGCCAAATATAGGCTTCTTCTTCAAAAACTGATGAAGATGTGTCACTTTTACTCTATCTCTTTTCATTCTTAGCAATGAAGTTCTTTTCCTTCTTTCCCTTGAGATTGTGGTGCTTCTTCTCACCAGTCTCCTTTCTTTTTACAGGATAATCAGTTATAACATGTCCTAGCTTGCTGCAGCAATAAAAAATAATTTTAGAAGAAACATATTTACTAGGTTTAGATTCATACTCGTCTCCCTTGGAGTGTTTCTTCTCAGCCTTGTAGTGGTACTTCATGTGATGAGAGGAGGAGGAAGGTCTACTCCTCCACTGCTTCCTCTACATCATATTCTTAAACTGCCTAGAGAAGGCAGCAAACTCTCCATCGGGCATGTTGCTGTCTGATGTGCTTGGCTCTATGTTGTCTGAATCAACAGACCTCCTTGGGGTAGAGGCAATCCTCTCCTTGCTCTTCTTGGAGCCCTCAGCCTTGAAGGCCACTATCTTCTCCTTGGCATGTGACCTGCTGATGGTCTCCTCCTCCTTTCTGGCAGATAGCTACATCTCATAAGAGAATAACTTCCCAAACAGTGTGTGAGGGGGAGTATCAGCTAGCTTTGCCATCTCCCTAATGACACAGATCTTGGTTTCCCAGTCTCTATTTAGAAATCTAAGGAACTTGTCATTGAGCTCATAATTGTTGAAGACCCTCACATAGGTCCTCAACTCATTCACTATTCTGAAGAATTTCTCAAAGCATTCAGATATGCTATCTTTCTTGGTCTGCATGAAGGCTTTATACTCTTGATTAAACAGGGATTTCCTATCATCCCTAACTTTTTCAGCCCCTTCCATATAGACCACCAATGTATCCAACATCTCCTTGGAAGTTATGCAATGGACAAGGTTCTTGAAAGTTGAATCATCAATGGCACTTACAATTATGATTTGTGCCCACTTGTTCATGGTTGCTAATATCACTCTTCCTTGATCATTTCAGAATACTTCTTAGGTGTCTGGATAGTTGCATCCAGAACTGAGACCTTCATGGGGGTAAAGGTCCCTCTTGAACTATTATAAAGATTCTAGGGTCAGATGCCTCTTTAAACAGCCTGACCCTTTCCTTCCAGATCCCAAAGCTCTCTTTCCTATAGATAGGAAGCTTCATGGAGCCCAACTCCTTAAGGTTCTCTCCTGAACCCATAAGGATTTTTTTTGCTACTCTTGGGGATCAACTCAGACTGTTAAGTCCTTCTTGAGCAACCTCCCTCTGATACCACTTGAAAGTCTTTAGTTTCAAGAGTAGCTAAACACCTTGAGGGGGGGGGGTGAATAGGTTTTTAAATTTTCTTGAAATTTTACCGTTCATTGGTGTGATGTGATTTAGTTATACTTAGCTTTTAAGATAATCACAAACATCACACAAATATTTTATAGTGGTTCCCCAGATTATGGGTACATCCAATGTTCCTCCCACCTTTCTAATAGTTTGTTAGACAAGGAAACTCCTCCAACTCGGCTCCAAAGAGCTTATAATACAGATCCTTCAGGATTTCTCAGTCTCCTCCAATACCTACCTCATCACACTCAGAGCCTGCCAAGCTCCTACATCTCAGTGATCCACAGACCACCTCAGACTTATAACTAAGTCCTACAACACAGGATAGAAGGATAGCCCTGTCACTCGGAGAGAATGACTCTCCTACCTCAGGCCAACAACCCTACAACTCAGACCCAAACCTGGATCCTACCTTAGATTCATCACTTGAATCCTACCACTCAGATCTACTTAAAGATCCTACATGTATAACCCCATATTCGATGAGTGGGTCCCCCCCCCTCTATGATCAGTACTTGGCGGGATCTTTAGAGTCGAGAGGGCTCAAGACACCAAGCCGGACCCTTTTCGCCCTTGGCGTTGAGTGAAGCTTCTGCTCTCGACGCCATCCACCTTTAGCATTGAGTGAAGCTTACACTCTCGACGCATTTAGTTCCTTCTCATTGAGTGAAGCTTCTGCTCTCGACGCCTTCAATTCCTTGGCATTGATTGAAGCTTCTGCTCTCGATGCCTTCCGCCCTTGGCATTGAGTCTCAGCACTGAATCCTGATCTTTGAATGGTCTTGGGGGCTGCTTCAAACCTAAGTTCTAACCCTTAGACTCATTCTAATTTAACCTTTTTAACTATATAACTATGTCAAACCAATTTCCTAAAAACATAGTGATCCTTGCCCAAATTAGTAATAAGGTGTTCCAACAGCACAGATGCTTCGAATCTGAAATCCTGACTTCCTATTCGCACCTCAACACATATATACCTATCCGCATGCATCATGCATCCATTAGGTAACAATACCTTCAATCTATCTGTTGACATAAGAGTAGGCACTCTGATTTACGACATGAAGTCCTTAGATAGAAATGAATGAGAAGCACATGTATCAAACAGTGCTCTTTCCGGATAGTCCCGAATAAGAACGAAGCCTGTGACGACATCAGCCTATTTGATCGCCTCCTGTTGGCGAAGATTGTAAACCCTTAGCTGAGCTGGAGCATATTAGGATGCAGTGGACTCTACCGCTTTTCCCTTCTCTGTGTAAGCTGTTTCTGCCTTCTTATCCTTCCTTGGAAGGCCATTGGTACATTCACCAGCAAAATGCCCTAGTTTGCCACATATATAACATGTACGTGTGCTTTGACCAGACATTGCTCCAGAAGTAACAGTAGATGGAGCTTGTCCAAAAGACTTGGACTTCTTATTCCACTTCCGAAAATGCGATTGTGAATAAGCCAACACATTGAACTCAGGCTTTATCATAACCAAGTCCCTTTGTCCTGCACCCTCTTCATGTCCTTCTCCAATGGATGAGTTGTATTAACCAATACTTGAAAACATTGATTCATTGGACCCGAGAGAAGCAACCTCAGCTCATCCCATAGTCCCTTATAGAACCAGTTGGTCGTACGCTCCACGTCAACGAAAGTGGACCCCGCATACCGTCCTAACCTAGTGAACTCATGCAAGTAGTTATCCATACTACTTTCGCCCTGAGTCAAGCACTTGAACTCATTCTCCATGGTAATCCGTTGAGACAAAGGAAGATGCTTTGCCAAGAACAATCTCGAAAACTCCTCCATCAAGATCTTAGATAGTCGTCTGCCCGCAAAGTGGTGTTACTCCAACTCATCCCACCAAAGTCGAGCCTCTCCCTCAAATAGGAAGGTGGCCAAGGTTACTTTCTGCCCCTCCTCTATTTCAATCACCGTCAATACTCTCTTGCCACGTGAAATCCAGTCCTCCGTTTATGTTGGGGATCCTACATCAAGCACCTATTAGGAAGCAATACATTCACTCGATCTGTCGGAACAAACAAAGGCACTCTAATACGTACTACAAAGTCCTTGGACAGAAATGAATGTGAAGCTCTTGTATCGAACAGTGCTCTTGCCGGATAGTCTAATATCAGGACAAAGCCTAATACAAACAAATTATACAACAACACACAAGGTACCAAGTATAGAAAGCAGTAAAAATTGTATCTTAACTCATACCTATTACAACGTCACTTTGTTTTATGGCCTCCTATTGGCCAAGATTATAGACTCAGAGTTGCGCTTGGGATGCAGTCAATTCCACCACTATCTTTCCCTTTTTAACATACGTCATACCCGTCTTTTTCTCGGTCTTTGGAGGGCCACTCCGACATTCTAGGGCCATGTGTCCCACCTTGCCACATGTATAATAAGTGAGCGGACCTCGCATTGTCGTCACTTCAGGTTTATTAAAAGAAGGTTGTCCTGAAGACATAGCCTTCTTCTTCCACTTTTGATACCCAGACTTTGCAAAACTAGGTACTTTGAACTCGGGATTCTTCACCTCCAAATCATTCTTACACTGCATGTGCTTCATATCCTTCTCTAAGGAACGGGATGTATTGACCAAGGTATGAAAACCTTATGTCATCGGTCATGAGAGAAGCAACCGCAAGTCATCTCGCAGCCCTTCATAAAACCATTTTGTCTTTCGTTCCTCGTCTACAAACACAAAGCCTGCATAATGTCCCAACCTCGTAAACTCGTGCAAGTATCATCCATAGAACTCTCGCCTTTAGTTAACCTTTGGAACAGATTTTCCATTGCAATCCACTATGTAGATGGAAGGTATCTTGCAAAAAACTATCTCGAGAATTCCTCCATCGAGATTTCAATCAATGGCCAACCAGCAAATTGGTGCAGTTCTAACTCATCCCATAATAGCCTTACCTCTCCATCGAACAAGAAGGTATCTACAGTGACTTTTTACCACTCATAAGTTTCCATTGCCGTCATGGTTCTCTTTATCCTCAAGAGCCATTCTTAAGCTTATATTGGGATTCCAGTACCCGCAAACATAGGAGAATTTAAACTCATCACATGTTTCAATTACTTTCCCATCACTTGCCTTGCGTCCACTGGTTCCACAGCTACTTGCTCAACTATGCCAACTGGTTCTTGTACCACCACAGGGATAAGAGTTTGTACTCACCCTCCTGATTGCACATTTATTAATGTGAACACAGCTTCAGCAACCAACCGTATAATTTCCGTAGAAGGAGGAGGTGTTGGCACCTCAGTTGGTGAACTACTTTCTACCGAGTGCTGGGGTTCATGATGCCATGCACCACTTCTAGTTGCCTATAATCGTGAAACACACAATTATTCAATTAAGAGTATTGCAAAAAGTAATCATAGGAACACGCAAGTTCCACAAACATGTGTATTTTCATTCCTAAGTGGACATTCATGGGTTCATTCCTATTATGATGGTAGCGCACATACACGTGCTCACCACCCCTTGAAAGAATTCAACCACAAATTCAAAGAAGAAAGATTGACACAAGAAGTTGATACCAAATTGTAACACCTCCATCCGTCATATAGAATATAACAAAAGGTCCATTCGGGGCCCCACGCCATATTACACAGACAGTCAGCGGAGTTACTCATTGAAACCATTTCATCTTATACGCATCCTAACCCAGAGTACATTCTAGCGGAAGTAGTTATTTCAGTTGTAGAACCCACATACTAGGAATGTCCACTATAACATAGGAATGAATATATATATATATAATACAACATGTTCTAGCCTTAAGGCCTTACACTGTTTTCTTAAAAGAAATAAATCTTGCATACAATGACACACAGGCTGGCCACACATGAAAACAATAAATGTTCACCTTTGGGCCTATGAGGGCAAGCCAATCACAACATAAGGGACTTCAGCCCGCTACTTTCCACTTGGTTATCCAGCACCTACATAGCACGGCCCACCAAAATGTGGCAAAACAAAGCAACGGTCAGCATTAGCTGACCAAATTATAATGACCTCACCCCTTACTCGGGGCAGCGGTTCTCCTTCCATGCAAGCAGTAACATATATATCTTTTGGCAACAAAATGTGCATTTAAGCACCATTCTCCACGGACGCAGGCTCGATCAGCCACAAGCGCACTCAAGGCACATTCTCGGTATACCGGACTTCTCTGGTTCCCACCACCATCCACAATCCCAAACTTGATGGTACTCTTGTGCATTCTAGTCTTTCTGGCTTGGGACCTAAGACTCTTATTATGCCAATGACGAAAGCCAATTACTTTAGGCAATCTAGTTCGAACGACATAACGCGGGCATAGTGCAGCCACAGTCCGTTGCTCAAATCACCATGCCAGCGCTGACAGTCACAACCATCATGGTGAATAACAAGATGTGGGTCGGCCTCCCCTTGCCCGTTCGGCTCTCTTGCCTTTTTGCTGAGCACTTCAGGCTCTCAGCATCAATTGCCGCTCACATTGTCCCTAGTACCTGAGCCTGCAATGACCACATCAATGACTCTTACGGCCATAATAGCTGGGCTCTCCAGGCTCAACAGCTTTTCATGTTATGCACCTTGTCTTGCAGACACAGGCTTTGCAACCACAATCAAGCTGGCTCGTATGGCCACCTTAGCTGGGCTTATTAGGCTCTCAACTTCAAACAATGGCCCCCAAGTCTACAAGAGACAGGCCTGTCATATCTCACTAGGATCTATCGCCGGCGGTAGCACTATCGCTGCGCGCTAGGGGACAGAAGTCGTTTCTTCCCCACTTTTTGGGTGTTTTTCCTAGAGGCAACCTCCAGTACTATCACTGCAGCATCCTGCACACCCCTTAACCCCAAAAACTACATGTTTACCCACAGAGTCTTCTCCGGCATGCAAATCAATCATCACTAATCCAGATCAACCTGTCTAGTTGGGCTTCACACAATATGCTTATTCTGTACTTCGATTTCGAATTCTAAATGCAATCTCTTTCAAGGATCACGACGATCTACCCACTAGAAACCACCCTTTTCTTCACCCTTTGGTGAGGTCTTCCATACACGTATGCAAATTGAGGAGTTCACTTGTCCAAGGAGAAAATCGTTACCCTCGTTGATCGCTTAGGAGCCATTCTCTTGCCCTTGATCCAGATAGAACTGATCAACAAAGCTTCCTTTTTGCGGAGTTAGCTTCGACTCACGAATCTGATCCCACGAATGCCTTCTCAATAGGGTTGGATCACCCTTGCACTTGCTTACAGCTACCGCCAGCGATAGGGCTACCGCCATACCCTAAGCTCCAATGACCAATTCCCTATCATTTTCAGGAACTTTAGGGCATTACAGACATGTTCATATTCAGGCTAACATAAATTAAGGACCCAATCAATTTTGGGTTCCGAAGGTAAACTAATTTATGGTAGCAAGATAGTCCAAGTACCAATACAATGCCAATATGGTACTTGGACAGTGGACTTTCCAAACATATTACTGGAACAAGTATCCATCTTAAGGATTATACTCCAGTGAGGAATGGACCTAAAGTGATCTTTGGAGGTTCAGACAGAGGAGTTACCAAGGGTTATGATCTGCATGTGTAGAGGTGAATGTAACATCCCATTTCCGGATAGACACTTAGGAGTCCAGAACCCTAGGAAACCCAAAAATTGAAGTCCATCGACCAAGACTTCGAGTCACGGGTTGGTCACGCCCGTGATATAAGTGTCATGCCCGTGACCAAGGGCGTGACCCCCTTTGATGATCATCGATCTCAGTGAGACGATCGTCGAGCGCAAAATTTGCATCTTGGCCCCGTCACGCCCGTGACTTAGGTGTCACGCCCGTAACATAGGGCGTGACCCCCTTCGACGATCGTCGATCTCAGCGAGACGATCGTCAAGCGCAGAATTTGCATCATGGCCCTATCACGCACGTGACCCACGTGTCACGCCCATGACCTAGGGCGTGACAACCCTTAAACGATCGTCGATCTCAGGACGACGATCATCGAACTCAGAATTTGCCACCCGGGCCTGTCATGCCCGTGACCTACATGTCACGCCCGTGACAAAGGCTGAAACGTCAGCCAGGCTAGAAATTTCTGTAACCCAAGTCATAATCAATTCTGATTATGGGAATTTACAGCAGGAGTATTTATGAGTCATTTCTTTATCTAATTACTTAGTAAAATGAGAGAGTGTTGTCCAATAGGAAATCACCACCTGGTAAACGCCTCTTCTTATTCCAGCGTTTCCTTTTATCCACCATAACCGAAAAGCCATTCGTTAAGGGAGCTTTTATTGCCATGAATGCTTCACCCTTTCCCCTCCCCACTTGGAGATCTATAAAAGCCTCCTTAGAGCAAGAGGAGAAGGTTACACTCTTGACCAAACGAATTCAGATTTCTTCTCTTGCTGTAGGAGAAGTTCGGGAATGCCACCACTGCGCCATGACGATCTGACGTTCATCTCGCCTCCAAACTGCGAACAAGGTCATCATCTACTTCTTCTTTTGTGGGTAGATCTTAGGATCTTAGAATGAAGTTTGTGCTCAAAGGAGCCGGACCTATCTCGTGTTTTCATGGAAAACCATGAAAAATATATTTTTCGGGTACGCCGGAAACCGCCACCTCCGGCGGCCAAACCACCGTCGACCGATAGCCATCGCCTCGACGGAGGTGGTGGTGGTGGTGGCTGGCCAGGGAAGTGATCGGACGGCCGGCGACGGATCACCGAAAGGCTACAGGAAACATAGCTTTTCTGAGTTCAGTTCTCGGGTTTTGAGGAAGATGAACAGTAAAGATATTTTTATAATATAAAATTAAATATATAATATATAAGGTAAATATACATAAAATAGGCATATTTGGATGCTGCAAAACGAGGCACATAGAAGCCGTTTTAGGAAAAATGGCTAGTCACGAAAGTTGTAGCCCTTCGAGTCTACATTAATTTAAAATTTATTTCAACTCGTTTGGGTAAGCGGTTTGACCGCAGCACAAATTTTAGTAAGGGCTGTACCTAGAGTTGGGCAGGAACTAAAACGAATGTCCATGCTTCGTACCTTTCCCAAATGATCTGAAATTTGGGAAGGGGGTTACCCTTAGCCATATCTAGAGGCTGTCCAAAAATGGGAATTTTTGGAGATACTTTGCCTAAAATTTCTGTTTTAATTTAATAAAGTTAGAGTAATTTATTTAAGTGGTCATATGACCTCCAAACCCTCCCAAATTTTGGTGAGTGGTCCCTGGCTATAAAACCTAGCTCTGTACAATATTTCAAGTCATTTGGATGAGTTTTGGATAGTAAGTCACCTATTTTTAACTAGGCAATAATAAGGCATTTTTGAGTAAAAAATGCACAAGAGGTTAGAACAATCATATCACCTCAACAGAGGCTGATATTTTGACCACTGACTTAGAGGGGTTATTATAACCCACTTGGAGAAAATGGTGTGATTTAGGATTGGTTTACCCTAGGATCCAAACTCAAACCCTAGATGGAGGGTTTTGAGGGTTGTGAAGGACATGGGTGAAATTGCTCTTTTTTTCCTTGAAATTTAGTAGGATTGACATTAGCATGATATGAATCACCTGGATGGAATCTTGGAGGATTTGTAGATGAGTAGATACCTCAAAAACCTAACCTTAGCCTTAGGGTAAAATATCAAATAAGTAAAATATGTCACTAAACATTATCTAAAAGCTGTGAAATTCTGGTAGAGTGAGTTTTGGAGTGGGTAGAATCTATAGCAATTTTACTGGAATTTTATGATGTCTATTTCCAGCACTTCATTTGTAACATTTGTTATAGCCCTAATTGATGTTTTAAATATTTAGATCTTTCTATTCATTGAAACCCCATGCAATCTTGGAATAAAATGTTTTAGGTCAAAATGATTGCTCCTGAATTTTTATATAATTCTTAGTTGAGTAAATCTAGTACTTCCTTCACAAATGTTAAAAGGGATTTTATGGTTTAAAAATTAATTATAGATGATATTTCTGTTGAAAAATTATGATTCTTTGGATTTGAGATTTTCAGGACATTATATGATTGTAGACAATTATTCATGATTTTTAGAATTGTAGTTACGGTACTTTCTTTACAAGTCCACCTTAAGGAGATACTTGGTAAATAATTTGTTCAGAGATTAATACTTGCTGAAAAATTATGAAATTTGGCCAATGCTATTTTTATGGCTTTATCTACATAGTATAATTTATTTATAATTTTTGAAAGAATATTCTCTGTACTTGTTTCACAAATAACGAAATATAGAAGATATGGCTAAAATAGTTTTAGTGCCCTTTTCATGTTAGAAAAATTATGATACTTTGGATTTACCATATTGAGATAACATACTATTTATTTTAATTTTGTTGGATATCTTGCATGAGAACTTAGGGTAGTTCATGTTCAAACCAGTAGCCCTTGAAATTTTTGAGGAAATTAATTAAATGCCAGGTAAATTAGGAAAATTACCATTTTCTAGATTTAGGCTAATTATATCTTGATAAGTCTCCAGTAAATAATTTAGGGCATTTGGATGAGTATTGGATCATTGCCTAACCGGTTCGGCATATAGTCTAGGTTGGTCTTCATATAGCATATTGTTAAATTGCAATAGGACATAATCTGGGATAGTGGTTGGAGTTAGTCATTTTGTCTGGGTGGATAGATGTGGATGATATCGTAATAGAATGATATGAAGAGTAGTGGGAAGTGGTGTTGGCTAGAGTTAAGAGGTGCTCAGGTTCGACGAAAGATCGTCTTTCCCGAGAGAGGAAGGTTAAAAATTACCCTAGGTTAGTCTATCGTAATATGAGAAGGGAATGGGTAAAGGGAATCAACCAATAACAATAAGTGCCTTGCGAAAGGGAACAATGGGCTTAAGTTACCATCATAGTTCCTAGTGCCCTTTCAGAGCCCTTCACGGGGAATACCAGGGGCAGTCCTGGGTTAACGTAAACTGTAATAACAAACTGACAAGAGTAACTTAGTAATTAGGGTTGCACTTTTCACAAACACCGTTAGCACAGGAAGATGGTAGGGAGCTTCGGCTCGGTTGGTTAAGAGACGGACGGAATGGTCTGGGGAGCTTCAGCTCGGTTGGTTAAGAGACGGACGGAATGGTCCGGGGAGCTTCGACTCGATTGGTTAAGAGACGAATGTTTCGGTCCGGGGAGCTTCGGCTCGGTTTTTGTTTGATTACGATTAAACTTGCATGTGCATAAAAGGAAAGAAAATTAAGGTGGTGGGTCTTCGGTATTGGAGGGTCGATGCACCGACGCCAAATGCTTACTCGGCAAGTGTGGTTAGCACTTCGCCAACAGAAGTCCGGTGCGCCAGCCGGCAAGAGTACGCAGGAGTCCGCTTAGTGCACCAAGAATTGAGGCATACGATAGGTCTGACCGGTAGTGCTTTACTGGTTTAGAGGTGGGCGAGGCCCAACCCACAGCTTCCGTCTGCCACTACGGAGGTATCCTGGGAGGTAATGGCTCTAAAAGAGGGAACTAAAGGTCTGTGTGCACAGAGTCGGGTGTGTGAGTTGCACTTGCATGTTCCATCATACCCACTTACATGTCATAGCATAATCGATTCATTTAACCCTGACACCTAAAGTATAAGTGGAATGGGACGCTTATACATTAGGACTTGCAAAACGACCCCTTGGTCTATAAGCTTGTGTGGGCAAGTTTATAAATTAAGGTTAAATTCAATATATATGCTGTTGTTTGATAACCGACACCCCAACGTATAAGTGGTATGGGACACTTTATACGATGGGAGCCTTGCAGAAGATCCCTTGGCTTATGTGCTTCTGTACATAAGTTAAGGTTACCTTTCCTTCTTTCTGTTATTGCTATTACTTATTTTAGAATTGCTAGATTAGTTTCGCTGCCAATTGTTCTTTTGATTCATTCTCCACCTTCATGTCCTTCCCTTTCTTCCTCTCCGCTCGGTACCTAGGAGCCATGGGGGAAGGGGTAGGGGATGATAGGGCTTAGTCTTTATGACTAATGGTTTTCGAACCACATCATTTTAGGGAATCACGGAGCCCAGCACGGGGGAACATCCCCAGAGACCGGTGAGCTTGGAGATGGGGCAGTCTAGATCTGGAGTTCATACAGCCGGGACTGTGATTCTCGACCTTGAGTAGATGTTTTGTTTTGCTTCCGCATGAGTGACTTGTAGTGAGGACATGTTGTACCGGGCTTAAGCCCATATTCTATTACTCTGATGTACTATTTTGTGGACACTCCCTTCGTGGAGTTAAATTTCTATATATGTGATTTATCTAGTGGACTTGCTTTTACTTACTTCACTTTGTGCTACCTTTCTGTGATCGAATTGGCTGGCAGAATCGGCACCTTGTGGTGATGACCCTTCAGGACGTGAAGGTGTCACCGCAAAGCAGCGATTCTGGGCCTAAGACCCCAGTGTCTAAAAAGAAAAAAAGGGGGGGGGGGTCTTACAGTGAAGATGGATAATCTAACCATAAAGGATACTCCTACTACCCAAGAGGAAGATGATGGTGTGCTCATTCCTGAAGAAGATATAAGTATACAGGACATAAGTGAAGACCAGCAGGATCCATCCATTAAAGTTCATGATGTTGAAGATAGAATGCCACTACCTATCAGGTATTTGAGGGATCATCCCAGAGATCAAATCATAGGTGATGCAAGCCAAGGTATTATAACAAGGAGCAAAAGCCTCAACACGTCTATGTATTCAAACTTCTTGTCTCAGGTTAAACCAAAGAGGTTTAAATATGCCAACATAGACCCATTTTTGATTATGGCTATGCAAGAAGAACTCAATCAGTTTAAGAGATGCAAGGTCTGAAAGCTGGTTCCCATACCACATGGACATAACAACAGTGGAACCAAGAGAATTTATAGGAATAAACTTGATAAGAAGTGTATTATCATCAAAAATAAAGATAGGCAAGTGGCGAAGGGATATAGGCAAGTGGCGAAGGGATATAGACAAGAGGAAGGTATTGAATTTGATCAAACCTTTGCACCAGTTATTAGATCGGAGGTAATAAGACTATTCCTTGTATATACTACACATAAAGGGTTTAAGGTCTACCAAATGGATGTTAAGTCAGCTTTCCTAAATGGTAACCTAAAAGTGGAGTTCAATGATGAGCAACCCTCAGGTTTTGTTAATCCTAACTTTCCTAATTATGTATTTAAGCTTAGAAAAACTTTGTATGGGTTGAAGCAAGCCCCTTGGGCATGGTATGAAACCCTGTCTAGCTTTTTCTCTGAGAATAAATTCTCAAGGGGAAATATAGACAAGACATTATGTTGGTTACATTGGAAATAATGTACTTGATTTGAAGAAGCCCTTTCAACTCAATGATATACACATAGTTGTATTTGATGCATGTTCCAGTTCATGCATACAGGTTAGTCTGTCATATTGATTGGAAAGATGGTCAAAGTGACATTGACAGATGGACTCAAAGAAGCTAACTGGAAAGGCAGGAAATTTCCTAAGTCCACAAGCGTTCAGTGAAGCAAGCTCACTCAACGCCAAATATCAAGGCAGTGATAGTGAAGAAAAATGACTAAGTCCACAGGCATTGGCTGATTTCATTACAGAATAGGCAATATAAACCCAAAATTCATGTTTTAACTGGCGGTGTAGGACAAAAAAGAGGCGGGTTTTTAAAATTCGCATTAAAATGTTGCTCATGGAAATTGAACCTGAATCAATGAGTTTAAATCCAAAGCCCTACTCCACTAAGAAAACTTGACTTTGATGGAAATTACGGAAACATATTATATATATAATATATCTAGTTATATTTATTAGTAAATAACATTAAACATTTTAATTAAAAAGATAATATTTATCTTTATTAATATAATACTCTATTACTCTTAGTCATTTTTATTAGGTTATATACATTATTATTATATTTAATTTAATTTTAATTAATTTTAATTTTAATTTTAATTTTAATTAATTAATTTTAATTTTAATTTTAATTGATTAGCTTATACCCGCATAAATATTTTATTATTTTATTATTTTTTCAATTTAATTTTTTAATATTTTCAATTTAAATTTGTAATTAATTAATTTTTCAATTTAATTTTTTAATGTAAATAAACTTTAATTATTTTTCAATTTAATAAATTTTAAAATGTAATTTTAATTTTAATTTTTCAATAAATTTTGTAATTTAATGTAAATAAACTTTAATTATTTTTAAATTATTAATTAATTTTTCAAATTAAATAAACTTTAATTTGAATTGCCATACAAAATTAATTGAAAACTTTGATAATAAAATAGTACAAAATTTTATAATAAATTATGATATATTTATTGTTACAAAACTTTAATAATAAAATATTACTAATAGTAAGGAAAATCTGTTTGTCACAAAACATTTTCATGATGTGGTTACTATTGACACATATTATGAGGAAAATTTACTATTTGTAACGTAATATTAGTGTTGTTGTAAATACTTATAATTATAGTATCAAATTAATTATTATTGTATCAAAATATAAAATATTCGTTACAAAAAAGTACTTTTTGGTAACAACAGAAAAAATCTGTTACTAAATATAGCTATTAGTAACAAACTGTGTTTTAGTTATATTTCAGTCCTTACGATAGATGTTGTTTGTTGTAGTGAGGAGATATAACATTATCTAGCACATTGTTAGTGAGAAAGAAGTGGGAAAGTGGATGTACCCTAGATAGGGGAACCACTGTAAAACTTTTGTGTACTTTATGATTGTGTATGCTGTGATCTGTGATTGTTTATTTTTCAAGTATCTATTGAAATATCAAGTATGCGTGCTAAAATTTTTAAAAGACACTTATTCACCCCCCCCCCCCACCCACCCCCCTCTAGGTGATTAACTACCCATAGATTTATCTTTCAAGTGGTATCAGAGGGAGGTTCTTCAAAGAAATACCTAACAGACAAAAAAATATCCTAAGAGTGGTTAATACATATCAGATCTCATGGCTTCAGAATCTCATAGAGAACTCAATTCTATGAAGCTTCCTATATGTACAAAGGATAATTTTGCTATTTGGAAGTAGGGGTGAGATTATTCATGGAGGAATCTGATCCAAGAATCTTTATCACAGTTCAAGAAGGATCATACATTCCTATGAAAGTATCTGTCCTAGATACTAATGTGCAAACTCCAAAAAGTCTATCTTAAATGACCAAGGATGAGATGGTTCTAGCCACTATGGATAAAAGGGCACAGAACATAATTGTTAATGCTATAGAAAACTCTACCTTTCCGAATTTATTCTAATGTAAAACATCAAAAGATATGTGGGATACTCTAATAGTTTATATGGAAGGATCTGAGGAAGTCAGAGATGACAAAAAGTCTCTATTCAATCAACAGTATGAGGCTTTCAGGCAAGGGAAGATAGATTCTATAGAACTTTGTTATGAGAAGTTATTTAGAATAGTCAATGATCTTAGGAACTATGGCAAACAATTCTCTAACTATGAGCTCAATAATAAATTTCTGAGATCCCTAAACAAAGAATGGGACATAAAGATATGTGCAATAAGAGAAATGGGTAATCTAAGGAACATGTTACCCCAGGATTTTTATGGGAAACTGTTGTCTCATGAGTTACAGTTAAACTCAAGAAAAGCTGAAGATGAATCTGCCAGAAGTTCAAATCTATTAAGATCTATGGCTTTCAAAGCAGATATATTTAAGAACACTAAAAGAGAAAGTACCCCATCACCAAGAAGGGATGAAGATACAGTAAGTCCTGGGACTAGTTCTACATCAGAAGAATTGTCAGATGGTGAATTAGCATTATTCACCAGGCAATTCAATAAGATGATGAGAATAAGGAAGCAATGTAACAAGAAGACATCATCTGGATCAAGTTCCAGCAAAAACAAAGACAAATACATATACAACTATGTGGTCAGGTATGATTCAAACCAGAACAAACAAGTTAAGACTGACATTATTTGTTATTATTATAACAGGCCTGGACAGGTCATTGCTGACTGTCCAGTAAAGAGAAAGGAGAATAGGAAGTCCAAGGAAAAGAAGTTCTACAAAGATAAGAAGTAAAAAAAGTGTCTAATGGATAAAAATCCAAAGACTTTATCTGATATTGATTCAGATTCAACTAAATCAGATGAAGAACATTCTCACATTGGATTGTTCTCTAGTGAAGAGGATTTCATTAGAGAAACCTTATATAAGGGAAAGAACTCCATATTTACATCACTATGTGATGACTCTAAATATGATATGGAGGTCAACTTAATGGCACTGACTGATAATCAAGAAACAGAAACAGTTGACTGTCAAAACTTTGAGGAAATCTTTGACAAATCTATTTGTTCTACAACTTCTGTTCATGAGACTGAGGATGAGTTAGACTCATGTAGCCCAAATTTTGATTCACATGAGTCCAACTCTGAGACTAAACTACAGCAGCTCACAGTTAAGTTTGGAAAACTGTTAGAGGCTCTTGTAAAAAGCAAAAAGCTTATCAAAGAACAAGTCATCGAGATTGCATCACTAAGAGATCTTAAGTACTATCATGAGATGGCTACTCAGCAGATTGGTCTTCAAATTTCAAAGTTAGATAAGCTAACTAAGATCATTGATGATCAAATCATGTTGCTCAAGCAAAGAGATGCAACCATTTAGGAGTTAGAACTCAAACTCTAGAATGAGAAAAGACTTGTTCAGCAGTTCTCTAAACCTAAGACTCTATTCCCCATAATAGATACCTTCTCAGGAACTCCTAGAAGTGGTCTTGGTTATATAAAACCTAGGAGAAGGAGAGGCAGAAAGCTGATAGGAAAAAAGGGTCCAGCGTTGCCACAGCCTGTGTCTCAGACCAAAGGAAAAGAAATCCAGAAGTCTAAACCATGAGCACCTAGCACATCTGTGAATAGGAAATCTATTCCTAATGTGTTTCCTCCAAGGAGTACTGCTTTGACAGTGAGGCAAAACAACAAACTTGCTCATAGTCAATATGCAACTATAAAAGCTACTGATTCCTGTCCCAAGGAATGTCAGTATAAAGTTTATACTGTACCTCCAAATAGGAGATACAACAGATATGAGTGCTGGTATTGTGGAAAGATTTGACACTTTGCCCTGGACTGCTTGTTCAATCACATAGTATCTCATGGAAAAAAAGTGTTCCTAGCTAAGAAATTCTCAGGCGGTCTCAATGGAGCCCCAGCTAACAAGCACCTAGGACCCAAGACAATTCGAGTTACTAAGGATAAATAAATCTTTATTTTGCAGGTATGTCCAAGAACAAGATATAGGCCCATCTAGTACTTAGATAGTGGATGTTCCAAACACATGACTAGAACAAAGAGCAATTTGAGGGAGTTTATTCCAGTGAAGGATGAACCAAAGGTAATCTTTGGTGGAGTTAACAAATGGATTATCAGAGGTTATGGTAAGATTTCAAATGGCTTAGTCACTTTCACTAAAGAAGCTTATGTGGATGTGTTGCAGTACAACCTTATAACCATAAACTAACTTTATGATCTTTTCTATGACATTTCATTCCACAAGGATGAGTGCCACATAAAGAAGTCAAGTGACCAAGAGGTCATCTTGACAGGCACTAGGAGTGGGAATGTGTACTGTTTAAATTTTCTTTATCTAAATTCAAACTCTCCCATATGCCTAGTTGTAAATGAGAAAGCCTCACACTGTGTCAAATGACACAAGAGGCTAGCTCATTTGAAGTATAAGACCATAGGCAAGCTATTTAGTAAAGAGCTAGTTAGGAATGGTCCTAACATTAAATACACTAAGGATGGCATTTGCCATGCATGCCAAAAAGGCAAGCAGACTAAAGCTTCCTTCAAAAGTATTGAAACCAAAGACTTTGTGAGCTGTTTATACCTCTTGCATATGGACTTGTTTGGTCCTATGGCAGTTCATAGTCTAGGTAGGAAAGTCTGCACCTTTGTGGTTGTTGATGACTATTCCATATTTACTTGGGTTTTCTTTTTAAGGAAAAAGTCTTAAACTCCTGATGTATTCAAGACATTTATCAAATAAATACATAATGAATTGAACAGTTCTGTGGTCAAAATCATAAGTGATCATGGAACTGAGTTTCTATCTGAATGCATGACAAAGTTTTATGAAGAACTTGGGATTCAGCAAGAGTTTTCCTCTCCAAGAACACCCCAGCAAAATGGGATTGCTGAGAGAAAGAACATGACTCTCATTGAAGCTGGAAGAACCATGTTGAGTGATTCTTCTCTCCCAGAATATAACTGGGCTGAAGCTATTAACATAGCATGTCATGTTCTTAATAGAGCTTCAATCAACAAAAGCCTTAATAAGACTCCTTATGAGCTAATGAAGGGCAGAAAACCAGACTTGGCCTACTTTAGAATCTTTGGATGTAGGTATTTTGTCCTTAATAATGGAAAAACATACTTAACTAAGTTTGCTGAGAAGTCCTATGAAGGCATATTTGTTGTTATAGTTTCCACAGTAAGGCTTATAGGGTCTATAACTTGAGGGATCAAGTTGTAGAGGAGTCTGTTCATGTTGTATTTGATGAAAGTTCTATGTATTACAATGATAAGCCAGGTACATCAAGCACAACAGGAGAAGAATTAAAGCTAAAGGAGCTGTCAATAGAAGACTCAGTTCCAGCAAGCCAAAGTATATAAGATGGAGTCAATATTGTTGAGGATGAACTTGCATAGGAACAACAATAAGAAGAGACTCAGCAATAAGATGAAGTTATTCAAAGAGAAGAGGACATATTACCAGTTGCTGTCAGCAATCTAAGGGATCATCCAAGGGAACTGATCATTGGAGATGCAGCTCATTGTGTGACCACAAGAAGTAGACAACACAATACTATAATATACTCAAGTTTTTTTTGTCTAAAACAGAACCAAAGAAGTTTGAAGAAGCCAATATAGACCCATTTTTGATAGGGGCTATGCAGGAAGAATTAGACTAGTTCAAGAGATGTAATGTCTAGAAGCTTGTTCCCAGACCAGATGACTGTAATATTATAGGAACCAAGTAGATCTACAGGAACAAACTGGATGAGAATGGTGTTATAGTCAGAAATCAGGCTAGACTGGTTGCAAAGGGCTATAGACAAGAAAAGGGTATAGATTTTGATCAAACCTTTGCACTAGTGGCTAGATTGGAAGCTATTGGACTCTTCCTAGCATATGCAGACTACAAAGGATTCAAGTTTTACCAACTGAATGTGAAGTCAGCATTCCTTAATGGTAACCTCAAAGAAAGGGTCTATGTTGAGCAACCCTCGAGTTTTATTGACTCTACTCATCCTAATTATGTTTATCTTTTATTAAGAGCTCTCTATGATTTAAAATAAGCCCCAAGGGCTTGGTATGAGACTCTGTATAAATTCCTTCTAGAGAACAAATTCTCAAGAGGGAAAATAGACAAAACACTATTTCTAAGGGAAGTCAAAGGCAAGACTATCTTAGTATAAATATATGTAGATGACATTATATTTGGTTCTACTAATGAGTCACTTTGCACAAAATTTGCCAAACTTATGCAAGGTAAGTTTGAGATGAGTAGCATGGGTGAACTCAAGTTTTTCTTGGATCTCCAAGTTAAGTAAACTATAGATGGACTTTTCATTAGTCAGTCTAAGTTCAACAAGGAGTTAATCAAGAATAATGGAATGGAAACTCCACTTCCATGAGAACTCCTATGGGATCCAGTATGTTTTTAGACAAGGATGGTGCTAGCAAGTCAGTTGATATCACCTTGTATAGGGGCATAGTTGGATCACTACTCTATCTAACTGCCAGTAGATCAGACATAATGTATGCTACTTATGTCTGTGCAAGGTATCAAGCATTCCCTAAGGAGTCTCACTATACAGAAGTCAAAAGAATATTGAGATATTTAAAGGGAACACCTAGTCTTGGCCAATGGTATCCCAGGAATAGTGATTTTGAACTAATAGTCTTTTCAGATGCAGATTATGCAGGTTGTAAATAAGATATAAAAAGCACTTCAGGTTCATGTCAGTTCCTTGGAAGAAGGCTAGTGTCATGGAGCAGCAAAAAACAAACAAGTGTAGCAATATCCACTGCTGAATCTGAGTACATTTCAGTTGGAAGTTATTGTGCATAATTGCATTGGATTCAGCATCAATTACAAGACAACAACATTTAACTAAGTAAAACTACATTATATTGCGATTTTACTAGTGTCATTTCAATTGCAAATAATCCTGTGTCACATAGTAGAACTAAACATATTGAGATTAGATATCACTTTATTAGGGAGCATGTAGAAAAGGAAGACATTAATCTATAATTTGTTCCTACTGATAAATAGATTGCTGATATTTTCACAAAGCCTCCAGATGAAGAGAAATTTAATTTCTTTAAGTTTGAACTTGGCATGTTAAATCTGGAAAAACATCTAAGTATCAAGTTTCTATAGTTTAGGAGACAAAATATTGGCTAAATCAAAAGTTGTGTCAAGAAACCAGAAAATATGTCGAGACACCAAAGTAAGTGTAGAGACATCAAAGGGTGTCGAGACGCTAAGATATATGTCGAGAGACATTATCCTTGTGTCGACTTGTGTCGACACTCGACAGATAATTTTTCTAGTGTTGACACTAGGTATTTTTCCTAAAAATTTGGAACAGTCTAAATGGAGCACGCCTTTTCGACTTCAGGAGAGTCTAGACTATAAATAGGGTATGAGAATAGAGGTCGACTATGCCTTCTTAAGATCTTGAGAGTTTGATTTCTAAGTGTCGAGACCTAGAACTCCATTTCGTCGGCACACCTCTTTTGATTCCTACTCTCAAATGACTCCCAGAAGTGACAACAACATTTTCGAAGGATATGAACTCGTTTGACATGGATTCGAATCGGCATCAAAAGAAATCAAGGATGTGAACCCTTATCATAGGAGTCGGGTTAGAGTATTTGCTCTCAGAGCCTTCCAATATCTGGAAATGAGAGGTTCTTGAGTTCTTTTACAATGCCCAACTGGATTCAAATGCAAACAAGATTAAGTCTACAGTAAATGGAATGAAAGTTAAGATCATAACAAGAAGGTTGACAAAGATATTCCACTTACCCAAGGTTGATCAAGAAGATGACCTAGATTCTACCAAGACTGCAAAAACTTTGGAGTGGTGTGGATTGGCCTAAATCATAAAGCTTGGAAGCACCCTGGTAAGGAAGGGAATGAATACTCAAGGTAAATTTTTGTCAGAGATTATAGGAAAAGTGTTGCTATGCAAAATAGGAGTACATGAAAGAATCTTTGCTTAAATGTTTGAGCTGATGACAAGGATAATATTCAAAGTGAAGACCAAGTGGAACAAAGTTGTCTTTGACAAAATAGCAGAGAGCATCAAGAAGCCCAATATGGGAAAGATTATAAGCCTCTATTTGGTCCAAGCACTTCCTGACTATCTCAATCTCAAGATTGGATCTAAGATCAATCACATGAGAAGAATGGATATAAGAATTCTAGCAAGATGGGATAGAGTATTAACAAAAGAGACACCCGTACTAGAAAAGAAGAAAGAGAAGAAGAAGAAGAAAGTAGTGGTTATGGAAGAAGAATCTTCTAGTGACTCTGAAGAACAAGGAAGCTCCAGCACAAAAAAACATGATGATGCAGCACCAGAAAATTCTCCAAGGACCTCTCCTGGTATTAGAGATCAGATGCAGGGGAAGACAAGACCAGAGAAGGATCACATATGATCTTCCAGACTTAGAAAATGTTCCTGCATAAGATGTGCAAATGTCTGATAAAGAGAATGAGAATGCAGTCTCTAAGGAGACTGAGGAAGAATTTCCTATGGATAAAGAAGCTGATATCTAGGGGAAGTTACAGGATACACTCCCAAATGATCATTATTTTGATGCTTCAACACAACTAGAGGATGATACCATGGAGGAACTCAATCTTGGTGAAGGAGGTGCAAGGGTTAATGGGGAGATAGCAGATCTAGCCCCAAACACTAAAGGAGCCAGAGAGCCTACTTCAGTTGAAGTTGTCATTTCTTCAGATTCTAATGAGTAGGAAGCCTCTCTGCTCAAGAAAAGGAAAATTGAGGAACTCAGAAAAAGGAGTAGGAGCTATAAGAAAATAGTTCAATCTGGAACAATGCATGTTCCTCCTCTGGATTTCATATCCCTATTGATTCAAATACAAATAATGTTAGATCAACAAAGAAGACAACTGGAAAAATATGTAGATGAAAGCTCTAAGGAGGTATAGTTCCAGCTAGCACAATCTATCAAATCCATTAGATTTGAGGTCAACTTGTTGAAGAATGATGTGACTGACTTCTTCCAAAGAGGAGCAAATATTATAGTCTACCTTGCTCAACAGTAAAAGGAGTCAAAGGAGACTCAAAAAGATATAGTTATTAAACAAGGATATGTCCTTGAAAATCAGATAAGAATGAATAACAACATGATAACAATGCATGATATTTCACTAGTAAAGCTAGTTGAGCAAACTATAGCTCTGGAGACAAAGATAGGCTCTACCTCCAAAGATGTTTAATCTTAGCTATCTATACATGCAGACTATTTGGTTAAGGCAGTCAAGTCTTCTGGAAAAGACATCGATGATCACTTGCTCAAAGTGAAGAATCATTTTTCCTCAGGGATTACTCATCTTGTAAACCAAGTAAGATTTCATAAGGATGACTTAAGAGATCATATTGAGAGAAAAGTCATAAAGGGGGAGAGAGTAATGATAAATTCAAGCTCTGAGCATGCTATTTGGACCTTTAATAACATCAGAGGCACTCTAGGCTTTCCTCCTCTTGATTATGATGATCAAATTGCTGTGTCTGGCTGCCAACTAGCTCATTTTGATGCTATTCACACTGCAGTACAGACTATGTATAGCCCTCCACCAAAGGTTCAGAATGTATTATGTGAGAAGGTGAAGATGGTTGCTCCTGCCTTGCTCAAAGAAAAAAAGCTCAATTATCTAAGAAGAGATTCAGGGAGCAGGCTGACGCAAAGCCAGATTTTGAGCAGTGGAGTCCAACTTCCAGATCTATTATACTCCCTGCATAGAAAGAAGTTAACAATAATATAGCTAACAAGGGCAAATGGTACTTAGAACAAGAATGGGTCAAGCATACAAAGTAGCAGGAGATCATCTATAAATTCAGAAAAGATCTGAAGGCAGGGAAGATCCCAGCTAATTCTATTAAACCCAGCAAGTACTTCCCCAAGCCATATCATTATGCTGAAAGGCAAAGGCTCAAGGAAGAAGATATATCTAAGGCCAAGGATGATAAGGGAAAGAAGAAGGTTGTTGAAGACAAGCTGCCTGAAGTCAAATCTAAGATAAAATTAGGAAAAGGCATTGTCATCAAAGGGCTAGAACAATCTTAGATTATTTCTCTTTTCTAGAAACTATGTAATTTTGTAATAGTACATTATAAATTCAGAATTGTTTAAATACTGGAAAAAATGAAATGAAAAAGTTTATTGGATCTTTACTATTTTTGTCTTGTTATTTTCATTTTTTTATTTCTATTACAGTACTTAACATTTACATCATAATTATCTTATTTTTGGTATTGTGATATATATCATTGAATTGGTATTATGACTTATCTAAATAGGGGGAGATTGTTGGGTACATTGGAAATAATGTACTTGATTTGAAGAAGCCCTTTCAACTCAATAATATACACATTGTTGTATTTGATGTATGTTTCAATTCATGCATGCAGGTTAGTCTATGTCATATTGATTGGACAGGTGGTCCAAGTGACAATGATAGATGGGCTCAAAGAAGCTGACTGAAAAGGAAGGAAATTTCCTAAGTCCACGGGCATTGAGTGAAGCAAGCTCACTTAATGCCAAATATCAAGGCAGTGACAGTGAAGAAAATTGACTAAGTCTAAAAGCATTGAGTGAAGCTAGCTCACTCAATGCCATACAGCTAAAAGTGTTGAGTGAAGTCAGGACACTCAAAGCCCAGCAAGTTGTAGTGCAGAAGAAATGACTAAGTACCAAAGTGTCAACACACTTCACAACTATGTCAACACCTTTGTAGGAGAAGTGTCGAGATCAGAAAGATACAAGACAGCAATGTCGAGACACAACACTTCACTCGATAGTTCAGACAGCTGTGTCAAGACAATTCTATTATATGGACACTGTTGCGCGCTAGGGTTCGAAGAAATAAACGCAACCGAACTAGCAACCCGATGAGGCAAGTATACCTATCGAATTGTAGCAAGGGGACACAAGTGTCGTATTAAGATCCGGGAACTGTTGGCTAAGCTTACTCACACGAACGCTATTATCTTATCGACGGAAAAACTAGGGTTTTAGAAAATCTAAGTGCAGGGGAGAAGGTAAAGCTATTCTAGAAAAAGAAACACTGCAATTAAGAGGGCTATTAAGTAAACAACTAAGCTAGAAAGGAAACTACTGCTGTTAATAAAAGAGCACAATATATGAGATTACTACAAAAGGTAGAACAATATGAAATGGAAATGCACCCGATCGAGATTCACCTCGGCTAAAGACGATTAAGAAAATGCGATAAAAATCTAAACTTAATAGGATAAGGGTCCTTGACCGTGGAGGTTCCTAAAGCTTGAACACGCTTCTCTCGAAGTCGTGCCCAACTGAGTTTAGGAAGGTCCGACCGACTCTCGTCTAAATCGGAGGCCTAAAACTCGCTTTACGCGGTGAACCCCACTATTGGATTTTACTCCAATCCGGGAGATTTGGACGTCTGCCTCTCTCGAGGGGTGCGTACAACTCCCTTTACTCTTGAATGCTCACTTCATTCTTTCGGCCTCTCGGCTAGCCCAGAATGAAAGCAAAGGCGGAGAGTATATATCGAAAATATACCTCCGACCCGTGATAAATCAAGAGTAATTCAAGGCCCTAACCTAAAAAGAAAAGATTAATTAAAACATCATAACATAATCGCTCTAACCTCGGATCATCAAGATCGAGTACAAGGAGGATTAGTTAATCATAATGGAGTGGAGGGAGGGGGGAGATGAGTAGAAAAACATAAGAAGAACACAAGCTAAAGGAAGAACAATTTTATTAATGAAAAGGGCAAGTTACACTAATGAAAATGAAATTACAAGTGCATGAAAATTAAACCCTATTCTAGCCCTACATTAAGCACTAAGCAAGAAGAAAATTACATTAAAAGCTAGCACAAACTATGATTAAACTAGGGTTAACCAAAAAGTACAAAGAGAGGGGGAGAGAGAGAGAGAAAAAGCATGAAAAATGATCAAGAAACAAAGGGGCAGCACCTCCCCCACTCAACCAAAGCTTGCTGAAATGGGGAGGAGGGGGGCTCAATTTATAGATTTTTTCTCGGGTCGGTCACGCCCTCCGACACGCCCTAGGGGGGGCGTGTCAGTGGGGCGTGACAGTACTATGTTGACCTCGGGCTCTGGATTCTGGCGGGAGGGATGATTGCTTCGGTACGTCGGTGGTCACGCCCTAGGTCACGCCCGTGACAGGGGGGCGTGACAGGCATGTCATGTCCAAATCATTGGTCGGAAATCCGTCAGTCGCCGAAAAAGGAGGGTGTCACGCCCATGTCACGGGCGTGACATGGGGCGTGACAGTACTATTTGCGTGCTGAGACGGAACGACATTTAATGCGGCGGCAGGCTTTGCGGCAGAGGGCGACACGCCCGTGTCACGCCCGGTGACACGCCCAGGGAGGGCGTGACAGGGGGGCGTGACAGCGGTTTTGGCCGTTATCTGTCCCTTCCAGCAGGTGTCCTCGGGATCGGGTGACACGCCCAAGGTCACGCCCAAGGAGGGCGTGACAGGGGGGCGTGACAGGCCATTTTGGCGATTTTTCTGAAAACCTGCAAAAAGACAGGAAAAAGTTAGTGGCAATAAAATTTACATAAAAAGGATAAGAATAAACTAATAATAGACATAATTTGTACAATATAAAATATAAAATACGATAATAGTTTAGGCTACAAAACGTATTATCAAATTCCCCCAAGCTTAAGCTTTGCTTGTCCCCAAGCAAAAATATAAAAACTAGATATTTATAAAAAGGACTAATCAAAAACTTCTAATTATGCCTACACAAGTACTATGCGAAATTCTTAGTAGGGAAAAGGTGAAATGTAAGTCTAAAACAATTATTTAGGTATGGTAAAACTTTTATAAACTTTACTTAATAAAAACAAATCATCCAAAATTTTAGCGAGATTTTTTTAAATGGACTTAAGTAAAGCAACAAAAATGAAAAACACGCATTGAGTTGTTACTAGATCCAAGCAACGCATTATAATTATATCAATTTAATTATCAAAAATCTAGGTTTAAATCTAAAACCAAAACTGATTTACTGTTTTTCTTTTCTTAGTTGTTAAATAAAAAACAAAAAGCGTGAATCAAAAGGACTTAAATAGGACAGAAACGTTTGGTTTAGGAAAATGATTAGGAGTGGAATTCAAAGATAAACGTGAAGGTTTAAAATCACACTAAACCAAAACAAAGAGTTTCAAAAACTTTCATAAAAATATGTACACATTTTTTTTCCTTCTTTTTCATTTTCTTTTTCATTTTTTTTTTCTTTTTTCAAAACAAAGGCCATAAATATTTTTATTTTCCTTTTTGAGTTGGCCAAACAAAAATAAACATCACTTTTGAACATACTTCTTTTTTTTTTTTTTCGAAAACCTTTCTCCACAAAAATCACAAAATACCCTATCAAAATCGTCAAAATAATTTATGAAACTCAAAAAGGCTAGTGTGATTCGATAGGTTGGAAATTTTGGCTTTGGTGAAACTGAAATGAAATGAGGAACTATCAAATGAAATCGGAAAAAGGCTCAAAAACGGCTAACTAGTGGTAAAAGTTTTTTTTTTTAGGTTGGCAGGAAAGCTCAAACGAAAACAAAAACGGCCTAAATCATTTTCACGCTTTTGAATTTATTTAAAACAAAGGTTTGAAAAATTTTCAAAAAGCGAGTCCTAGATAATAAAAGAAGATTGATGAAATTAACTCGAAAATAGAAATAATAGGTGACTTGGATCGTTCACATCTACTACGTTATTCAAAAGTTGACTTTACAAAAATTATTCAAAAACGAAAAAGAAAATAGTGGATGATGAATTTTTGAGAAAGTAAAGGAAATAAAAAAAACAAAAAACCATAATAGAAATGCGAGTTTTAGAAAAATATTTCACCTTAACATGCTACCGCGAATTAGAAACACAGCATGGCCAACATTTTACTTGTGAAACATAATTAAAAAGGACGATTAGAAATATTATAATTAACTAAGTTGTTTATAGGAGATTTTGAGTAAAACAAAACTAAAAACTAGGGGTACTATTGAAATACCAAAATGTCTAAACTATTCAAAAATACATATATATTTTTTTATTTTGAGAAATATTCTTTTTTTTTTTTTTTGGATTTTGGAAAATTTTTCTCTTTTTTGGAATTTTAAGATATTCATTTTTTTTTTTTTTTTTTTATAGAACTATTTACAAAAAAGGAAATTATTTACACTAAGCAAAAATGAAGGAGGAAATCCTCCCCCAAGCTTAAAACAGACATTGTCCTCAATGGCTAAAGAAGGGGATTGGAGAAGGAGAGAAAAATAAAGTGCAGAATTGAAAAGACATAATTGAAATACAGGTACTTCCCCGGATTTATTTGCTGCGAAAGCTGAGTGATGTCGATCCCCGAATGTCTTCTTTGGACTTCGTGATGGATTCAGCAATGTTGGAGCAGGCGATCGCAGAAGCTTCAGCTTGCCGGAGCCGTCCGAGGCAAAAATTGTAAAATAAAGAAAACAGAAAAAGATAACTTGGGTTGCCTCCCAAGAGCGCCCTTTGGTTAAAGCGTCGTTGAGCTCGACGCATCAAAAATAATATTGTCCAAAAAATATTGTTGTCCCGAAATAAAATTGTTTTTAGCAAAAAAAAATAAAAATTTCAAGATTAAAGTTCGTGAAGCAGAAACTTAATAGTGTTTGGACTGACATCATCATCACCAGAAAAATACAGTTTAAGACGCTGACCATTCACTTTGAAATTACCCTTATCAGGGTGAGAAATTAAAACAGTTCCATAAGGAAATACTTCTAAAACAGAAAATGGGCCAGACCAGCGAGATTTTAATTTGCCCGGAAATAAACGTAAACGACTGTTATATAACAGGACTTGGTCGCCCGGCTTAAAGTTTTTAGGGTGCCTTAAGTGTTTATCGTGTAAACGCTTCGTCCGCTCTTTATAAAGTTTATTATTTTCATAAGCATAAGAGCGCCACTCGTCGAGTTCATTTAGTTGGAATTTTCGAAGGTCACCGACTGAGTGGGGATCGAAGTTTAAAAATTTTAAGGCCCAAAAGGCGCGGTGTTCTAACTCTACGGGCAGATGGCACGATTTTCCATAGACCAGCCGATACGGCGTACATCCGAGGGCGGTTTTGTACGCTGTTCGGTAGGCCCATAGAGCATCGTCAAGTTTGGCTGACCAGTCTTTTCTAGAAGTTGAAACAGTCTTTTCTAATATTCTTTTTATTTCTCTATTTACTACTTCGACTTGACCGTTAGTTTGGGGGTGGTAGGCAGTGGACAGTTTATGCGTAACGCCGTATTTAGTAAGGATTTTTGAAAATTGCGCGTTACAGAAATGGGAACCCCTATCGCTAACGATTGCGCGTGGCGTACCGAATCTAGAAAATAATTTTTTTAAAAACGTGACTACAACTCGTGAGTCGTTCGTAGGAAGAGCTTGGGCTTCAGCCCATCGTGAAACATAATCAACAGCAACTAAAATATATTTGTTTCCGAAGCTAGAAGGAAGGGGGCCAACAAAATCAATTCCCCAGAGGTCGAAAATTTCGCACTCTAAGAAATAATTTTGCGGCATTTCATTTTTATTAGAAATATTGCCCGACCGTTGGCAACTATCACACCTGCTCACAAAGGCTTGCGCGTCTTTAAACAGGCTAGGCCAGTAAAAACCCGCGCAAAGCACCTTATGAGCGGTGCGAGCAGCTTGATAGTGCCCACCTGTCGGACCTTCATGCAAATGTTTTAGAATATCAATTCCTTCATCAAAAGAAACACATCTCCTTATCACTTGATCCGCACAAATTTTGAAAAGATGCGGGTCTTCCCAAAAGTAGTTCTTCAGCTCAGAAAAGAATTTCTTCTTCTGCTGAGAGGAGAACTCTTTTGGGAGCACCCGGGCCACTAGATAGTTGGCGATGTGTGCGAACCAAGGAGAAGTAGATGTATTAACTAAAAGCAGCTTCTCATCAGGAAAATAGTCATTAAAAGATTTTTCATTTAATTTTTCTATAAAGGGGTTATCTAATCTTGATAAATGGTCGGCGGCCAAGTTTTCGGCTCCTCGCTTATCACGGATCTCTAAGTCAAACTCCTGGAGGAGTAAGACCCAGCGAATCAAGCGAGGCTTGGCATCCGTTTTGGCAAGAAGGTACTTGAGGGCCGAGTGGTCCGTAAAAACAATGATTTTTGAAAGTGTAATGTAAGGGCGAAATTTATCAAACGCAAATACTACGGCTAAGAGCTCCTTCTCGGTTGTGGTGTAATTTTCTTGTGCAG
This sequence comes from Platanthera zijinensis, assembly GCA_039513925.1. Classification (NCBI taxonomy): domain Eukaryota; kingdom Viridiplantae; phylum Streptophyta; class Magnoliopsida; order Asparagales; family Orchidaceae; genus Platanthera; species Platanthera zijinensis. Next base: position 59,059,394 of record CM077079.1, on the reverse strand, counting down.
ATGTGAGGGTTTTACTAGCGTAATAGATGGGGTGGAAGTTCTTAGATATGCGTTGACCTAATACGGCTCCCACCGCAAAACTACTCGCATCGCACATAATCTCGAAGGGAAGGTCCCACACCGGAGCTATCATAATTGGTGCGTTAATTAACTTTTCTTTAATTGATTCAAAGGCAGAATTACAAGAGTCATCAAAAATGAATGGAGCGTCTTTTTCTAAGAGATGGGTGAGGGGCTTAGTGATCTTGGAGAAGTCCTTTATAAAACGACGATAAAAACCAGCGTGGCCTAGGAAACTTCTTATAGCTTTTATGTTTGTAGGTGGCGGCAACTTCTCAATAACTTCTATCTTGGCAACGTCTACCTCAATACCTTTAGCCGAAATTTTATGACCCAAAACTAACCCTTCCCTCACCATAAAATGGCATTTTTCCCAATTTAGGGCAAGGTTAGTTTCTTCGCATCGTTCTAAGACTTTTTCGAGGTTTTCTAAACATCTATCGAAGGTATCGCCGAACACGGAGAAATCGTCCATGAATACCTCCATAATGCTTTCTACGTACTTGTCAAATATTGCGAGCATATATCGTTGGAATGTAGCCGGCGCATTGCATAATCCAAACGGCATTCTCCGGTACGCGAAGGTGCCGAAGGGACAAGTAAACGTAGTTTTCTCTTGGTCCTCGGGGGAGATGGGTATTTGAAAGTACCCCGAGAGGCCATCGAGAAAACAATAAAAGCTATGGCCGGAGAGACGTTCTAAAATCTGGTCGATAAACGGTAGAGGAAAGTGGTCCTTACGGGTGGCGTCATTTAACTTACGGTAATCTATGCACATACGCCAACCCGTCACCGTCCGTGTCGGGATTAATTCATTATTCTCATTACTAACTACGGTTATCCCTCCCTTTTTTGGAACTACCTGAACGGGGCTAACCCACTTACTGTCTGATATAGGGTAGATAATTCCTGCGTCTAATAGTTTCATAACCTCGCCCTTAACTACTTCTTTCATATTCGGGTTTATACGGCGTTGAGGTTGAATAGAGTTACGCGAATTATCTTCCATTAGGATTTTATGTGTACAGAAAGATGGGCTTATGCCCTTGATATCAGAAATTTGCCAAGCAATAGCCCGGCGATGCTTACGTAGAACTAGAAGAAGTTTATCGTTCTGCGTATCCGTGAGGTAGGCCGAAACGATAACTGGTAACTTGGAGTCTTTTTCTAAGAAAGCATACTTAAGGTGTTCGGGAAGTTCTTTAAGTTCTAGGGTAGGGGGTTCTTCATAAGAGGATTTTGAGATTCTTTCTTTTTCAAAAATAATATCTTCATAAACTTTTTTATAAGGAACGTAATAAGGGGTGGGGCTAGCAGCCAAGACGGCTTCTTGTGCAGATTCAGTGGTAAGAAAAGAGGAAGAACAAAAATCAGAAAACTCTTTTTCAAACTCAGAAAGACAATAAGAAGATTCATCACTTCCTTGCAGTGATTCTGTTGTAAGAGAAGAGGAGCAAAAAGTAGAAAATTCTTTTTCAAAGTCGGCGAGGCAGTAGGAAGAATCATCACTCACGGCGTCTATGAAAAAACATGAGTCATCGTTCGCTAAGGTGTTCTTCATCGACGGGGTGATCGGAAATGTGACTTCGTCGTCGCCTACTCGAAGAAAGAGCTTACCATTGCTTACGTCAATGATGGCTCGGGAGGTGGCAAGGAAGGGTCGGCCAAGGATCAGGGGAACCTCGACGTCTTCTTCGATGTCCAAAATGACAAAGTCCACCGGGAAGATGAACTTGTCGACTTTCACTAGAACGTCCTCCACTATTCCTAACGGGTACTTGACGGATCTATCGGCTAGCTGGATACTCATACGCGTGGGGTTAAGGCTACCAATCCCTAACTTTTTGAACAACGAAAAGGGCATCAGGTTTATACTTGCGCCTAAGTCGGCTAACGCGTGTTTAACAAAGAGATCACCGAAGACACACGGGATAGAGAAACTACCCGGGTCACTGATTTTCTTCGGCAAACCGTTTGTTAAAACGGCGGAGCACTCGGCGTTAAGCGTGACGTGCGAAAGATTCTCTAACTTCTTCTTGTTTGTGAGGAGGTCTTTAAGATATTTGGCGTATTTCGGCATTTGCGAAATAGCCTCGTGGAAGGGAAGATTAATGTGGATTTGTTTGAAGATTTCTAAGAAGCGGGAGTACTGATCATCTTGACGTTGTCTATTAAGTTCAGAGGGGTATGGAGGAGTTGAATTATTTTTGAAGATGGGTGGTGGAGTGAGATTATTTTCTAAAGTGGAGGTGATTACTTCTTCAGCAGAGGGTGTAAGCGGAGCAGAGCTTTGATTTTTAAAAGCAGGAGCGGAGCTTTGATTTTTAAAAGCAGGAGCGGAGCTTTGATTTTTAAAAGCAGGAGCGGAGCTTGCCTCGGGCTCTTCACTTACCATACCGGAGACTTGCTTCCCACTCCGAAGAGTTATAGCTTTCGCTTGCTCTCTCGGGTTGGGTTCGGTATTGGAAGGAAGAGACCCTGCGGGTCGCTCAGAAATTATTTTCGCGAGCTGTCCTACCTGATTTTCTAGACTTTTTACGCTTCCGGTTAACGTTCTTATAGTGGCGTCATTTGTGGTGATATATTTAGAAAGTAATTCCTCCAAGCTTGGAGGTTTTGGGTAATTTTGAAGAAGTGGTGGTGGTGGTGGTTGTGCAGAAAAATCATTTTGCGGAGGTGGGCGCATCGCATTCGATGGATTACTCCATGAAAAGTTCGGGTGATTTCTTAAAGCGGGGTTATAACTATTCGGAAAATTAAAACCAGGCGGATGAAAATTCGCAGCAGAAAAATTATTAAAAGCAGTTCTAGGCAAATTATTAACATAATCTAAATGTTCTGGAGTAGGGGTTGCAGATTCCCATACCTGAGGGGCGGAGGCAGCAGTCATCTCCGTGATTTTTTTGCTTAGGATTTCTACTTGCAGAGCGAGCTGGGAGACGTTGTCCACTTCATAGATACCTGCAGGCTTGTTCGGGCGGGACCTAGGCACATTCCACTGATAAGTGTTCATGGCCATGTCCTCAAAAAGCTCAAGAGCGGCTTCCGGGGTCTTATGATTTAAAGTACCGCCAGAAGCTGCGTCTATCATTTGCTTCGTGCTTTGATTTAGCCCGTTATAAAACGTCTGCACTTGTAACCATACAGGCAGCGCGTGATGTGGGCATCGTCTTAATAATTCTTTAAATCTCTCCCAGGTTTCGTAAAGGGTTTCAGAGTCTATTTGTCCAAAGGCAGAGATGTCGTTCCTAAGTTTTGCAGTTTTAGCTGGCGGAAAATACTTCGCCAAAAATTTTTCAGTTAATTCATTCCAAGTGGTTATGCTATTTTTCGGAAGTGTGTTAAGCCACTGCTTAGCTTTAGTTCTTAGAGAGAAGGGGAAGAGTCTTAGCCTTATCGCATCATTTGTGACACCATTTATCTTGAAGGTGTCGCAAATTTCAAGAAAGCTAGCTATATGTGCGTTCGGATCTTCATCTTGAAGTCCGTCAAATTGCACATATTGCTGCACCATTTGAATTATGCTAGGCTTTAGTTCAAAGTTATTATTTGCTATAGTAGGGCGGACTATACTCGATTCTGTTCCCTCGAGGTTCGGTCGTGCATAATAGGACATAGTCCTTTGCACGTCCTCATCTACGTTGGGTTCTTCCATTCTTAAAGTATTAAATGACTCGGAGTCCTCAACCGGCACTTGGATGGTAGGACCTTGAAATCGCGATCTTCTCCGAAGAGTACGCTCAATTTCGTGGTCCAAGTCCAAAATAACCGACGGACTCCCGCGGGTCATGCACTAAAAGAACAGAAAAGAAGAAGAGAAAGAGAAAAAGGATAAACTAGAAAGAAAAACTAGATTTAGAAAATTAAATTAAAATTTTTTTTTTTTGAAATAGATTTTTTTTTTATAGATTAACTCCCGAACTTCCCAAGGACTACCCCGTGAAGGGTTCGCAAGGTACTAGACAAGACAGTGGCGCTTAAAGCCCTTTGCCCTTTTCGAGAGAATTAGGTGGCGTAGAAAAATTGTGAGGTTGGTTTCTATTAAGAGCGGTGATAAAATTTTTTTGATTTTTTTTTTTAAAACTTTAAAGAAAGGGGATGAGAAAGAGAAGAGATAAAATTAATAGGTTCGTGTTTTCAAAATATCAACGGAAGTTGGCTCCCCGGCAACGGCGCCAAAAACTTGTTGCGCGCTAGGGTTCGAAGAAATAAACGCAACCGAACTAGCAACCCGATGAGGCAAGTATACCTATCGAATTGTAGCAAGGGGACACAAGTGTCGTATTAAGATCCGGGAACTGTTGGCTAAGCTTACTCACACGAACGCTATTATCTTATCGACGGAAAAACTAGGGTTTTAGAAAATCTAAGTGCAGGGGAGAAGGTAAAGCTATTCTAGAAAAAGAAACACTGCAATTAAGAGGGCTATTAAGTAAACAACTAAGCTAGAAAGGAAACTACTGCTGTTAATAAAAGAGCACAATATATGAGATTACTACAAAAGGTAGAACAATATGAAATGGAAATGCACCCGATCGAGATTCACCTCGGCTAAAGACGATTAAGAAAATGCGATAAAAATCTAAACTTAATAGGATAAGGGTCCTTGACCGTGGAGGTTCCTAAAGCTTGAACACGCTTCTCTCGAAGTCGTGCCCAACTGAGTTTAGGAAGGTCCGACCGACTCTCGTCTAAATCGGAGGCCTAAAACTCGCTTTACGCGGTGAACCCCACTATTGGATTTTACTCCAATCCGGGAGATTTGGACGTCTGCCTCTCTCGAGGGGTGCGTACAACTCCCTTTACTCTTGAATGCTCACTTCATTCTTTCGGCCTCTCGGCTAGCCCAGAATGAAAGCAAAGGCGGAGAGTATATATCGAAAATATACCTCCGACCCGTGATAAATCAAGAGTAATTCAAGGCCCTAACCTAAAAAGAAAAGATTAATTAAAACATCATAACATAATCGCTCTAACCTCGGATCATCAAGATCGAGTACAAGGAGGATTAGTTAATCATAATGGAGTGGAGGGAGGGGGGAGATGAGTAGAAAAACATAAGAAGAACACAAGCTAAAGGAAGAACAATTTTATTAATGAAAAGGGCAAGTTACACTAATGAAAATGAAATTACAAGTGCATGAAAATTAAACCCTATTCTAGCCCTACATTAAGCACTAAGCAAGAAGAAAATTACATTAAAAGCTAGCACAAACTATGATTAAACTAGGGTTAACCAAAAAGTACAAAGAGAGGGGGAGAGAGAGAGAGAAAAAGCATGAAAAATGATCAAGAAACAAAGGGGCAGCACCTCCCCCACTCAACCAAAGCTTGCTGAAATGGGGAGGAGGGGGGCTCAATTTATAGATTTTTTCTCGGGTCGGTCACGCCCTCCGACACGCCCTAGGGGGGCGTGTCAGTGGGGCGTGACAGTACTATGTTGACCTCGGGCTCTGGATTCTGGCGGGAGGGATGATTGCTTCGGTACGTCGGTGGTCACGCCCTAGGTCACGCCCGTGACAGGGGGGCGTGACAGGCATGTCATGTCCAAATCATTGGTCGGAAATCCGTCAGTCGCCGAAAAAGGAGGGTGTCACGCCCATGTCACGGGCGTGACATGGGGCGTGACAGTACTATTTGCGTGCTGAGACGGAACGACATTTAATGCGGCGGCAGGCTTTGCGGCAGAGGGCGACACGCCCGTGTCACGCCCGGTGACACGCCCAGGGAGGGCGTGACAGGGGGGCGTGACAGCGGTTTTGGCCGTTATCTGTCCCTTCCAGCAGGTGTCCTCGGGATCGGGTGACACGCCCAAGGTCACGCCCAAGGAGGGCGTGACAGGGGGGCGTGACAGGCCATTTTGGCGATTTTTCTGAAAACCTGCAAAAAGACAGGAAAAAGTTAGTGGCAATAAAATTTACATAAAAAGGATAAGAATAAACTAATAATAGACATAATTTGTACAATATAAAATATAAAATACGATAATAGTTTAGGCTACAAAACGTATTATCAGACACCTTGAAGATCAAGTCAGCTGTGTCAAGACAATTCAGTTATCTCGACACCTTGAAGATCAAGTCAGCTGTGTCGAGATAATTCAACTGTCTCGACATAGTGAAGATTTAAAACAAATGTCTCTACACCTTGTAGTTTATAGTCTAAGAACACTAAGTATAATTGTGTCTAAACACTTAGGACTTCTCGACACTTATGATCCTGAAGATGTACAGAGTCAACACAGCTAAGTGTCAAGTCAAATCAGAAGTGTCATGTCAGCTACAGTGACTTGACATCTCATCAGAATCTATTTGAAGGAAAACTTGAAGTATGATGGTATATGATGATGTCATCAATTAGAAGCCAGCAACCAGTGAAGGCTATAAATAGAGGGGTCTTCCACACAGAACACAACCAATCAAGCAATGAATCAATTTACTCATTCTAATTTTTCCTAAGTAAGAGATGGGAGAAAACTCCAAGAAGAAGGAAGACACAGGTCTTCAAGAAAGTTTTCTGATCCTTTCAACAAGTCGATCAGAGGATTAAGTTGGATCTATTCAACAAGTTCTTCAAAGGTTCAAGCCGATTAACATCAATAACATTGAAGATCCAGTGAAGTTTCTTTTCAACCAGTCTGTTCATCGAGAATCAATCCTGTATTGTTGCTGAATTTAAGAATCTGTTTACTCAGATAATTCTACTTATTATTTACCTATTAAACCTGTAAGATCTCTTTGAGATCTGAGTGTGTAGGAGATTTATTCTCTGAGTTATAAGCCTGTGTTATAAAAGCTAAGGTAGGGTTCTTGAGAGACCTAAGGTAGGTGATTTGTGTGGGATCACTGAGGTGTAAGACTTGTATAGTCTGAGGTAGGGTTCTTGAGGGACCTGAGGTAGGTGATTTATGTGAGATCACTAAGGTGTAAGACTTGTATAGTCTGAGGTAGGGTTCTTAAGGGACCTGAGGTAGGAGATTGGGTGGATATCTGAGGTAGGACCTGTTGGTCTGAGGTGTAGGTTTCTGGAAAGAAACTGAGTTTGTAAGATTTGTTGATTTGAGTTGAAGAGGAGGGCATATAACCTTATCTAGCACATTGATAGTGAGGAAGAAGGGGGAAAGTGGATGTACCCTAGATAGGGGAATCATAATAAAGCTTCTATGTACTTTGTGATTATGTATGATGTGATCTATGATTATTTATTTTCAATTATCTGCTGAAATATCAAGTATACATACAAAAGATTTTAAAAGACACCTATTCACCCCCCCCCACTCGGTGATTAACTACCCATAGATTTATCTTTCATATTATTCCTTAGGGAAGTCAAGGGTAAGATCATTCTAGCCCAAATTTATGTAGATGATATAATTTTTGGGTCTACTGACGATGGTCTCTACAATACGTTTGCTAAACTTATGCAAGGGCAATTTGAGATGAGCAGTATGGGTGAACTCAAGTACTTCTTGGGCCTCCAAGTTAGACAGTCAGAGGATGGTCTATTAATCTCTCAGTTTAAGTTCACCAAGGAGCTAATCAAGAAGTTTGGAATGGAGAGTGTCTCCATAATAAAAACTCCTATGAGGTCAAGCGTGTCAATTGACAAGGATGAGATTGGGAAACCTATTGATGAAACCTTGTATATAGGCATAATTGGCTCTCACCTCTACTTGACTACTAGTAGGCCAGACATCATATATGCCACATGTATTTGTACTAGATACCAGGCTAGCCCTAAAGAGTCTCATTATTCTTGAGCAAAAAAAATTGTGAGATATCTCAAGGGCACACCTGATCTTGGTCTATGGTACCCTAGGAATAATGACTTTGAACTAATTGGGTATTCATATGTAGACTTTGTAAGCTGTAGAGAAGATAGGAAAAGTACCTCTGGAACCTATCAATTTTTAGGGAGAAGACTTGTATCTTGGAGATCCAAGAAGCAAAATAATATTGTCATCTCAACAGCTAAATCGAAATATATATCAGCTGGAAGCTGCTGTAGATTCAACATCAGCTCTAAGACTATAATTTCAAGCTAAGTAGAACTCCTATATTTTGTGATTCTTCTAGTGCAATCTCTATTGCTAGGAATCATGTGTCTCATATAAGGACTAAGTACATAGAGATTAAATATTATTTCATTAGAGAACATGTGGAAAGGGAAGACATCAGTCTTGAATTTGTCCCCATAGACAGACAAGTGGCTGATATTTTCACTAATCCATTAGATGAAGCCAAGTTCAACTCCTTCAAATTTTAATTGGTCATGTTGAACTTAGTATAAATCCATTGGCTCTTCATGCATATGTGTTGCAGGAAGAATTGACCCTTGCATGTAATCAAGGAAGATATGGAATAAGTGTCCTAGCGTCGAGTGTGCTTAGACTAAGTGTACAAGCATTGAGTGTGCTGAGACAACATTAAGAATCAAGTGCGCTGATACTAAGTGTCTAAGCATTGAGTGCGATGAGACAACTTTAGGCATCGAGTGCATCGAGTGTGACGAGACCACTAAACGATCTTACTTAGGCAGTTCTGATTATAGCTATCTTCCAGGATTAATCTCAGCAGTTGAACAACTCGTGTTAAACATGATAGGTACGCGCCTCTACACTTTCTCAAATCAGGGTAAGTATAAATAGAAGTGTGTGTGCTTAAAATAAAATACACTATCCCTAGCCCTTTTTGAATTTCTGCCTTCCTGCAATGAAAGCTCGTGCAAAACTCCATAAATTCAAAGGCTCCATGGCGCCAAAAGGAATGGATTTTTTTTTCGAGATTTCTGAGTTAGTGAGAAATGGATTCAAGGATACTCTAGAGGAAGTACAACTTGTTCTCCACTTACTGCAGATTGCTGACCTAGAATTTGTCCTATCAGAGCCAAGCTCGATTTGGAAGCGAAAAGCTCTCGAACTATATTTGAACTCTACTGTTGACTCATCCTCTAAGAAAATCAAGTCATCTATTAATGGACAAAAGATCAAGAACACTCCCAGAAAATTGAGCAAATCCCTGAATCTGCTAAAGTTCAGGTCATCTGATGAAGAAGAAGAGCTATATCATGATGATGTGAAATCTGCCCTCAAGTTGTGTGGGATTTCAAAGCATACCATTGGGTCTATTCTGAGAAAGAAGATGAATTTAAAATTAAAATTTCTAGCAGATGTCATTGGCAAAGCTCTGATCTACAAAATAGGGTCCCATGATAAGATCTTTAGAAAACTTTTTGAGCTAATGACAAGGATAATTCTATCCAAGAGAACTGACTGGGGGAAGATACTATTTGACATAATAGTGGAATACATCCTGGAGCCAAACCTGGGAAGAATATTGTCTCTGTTGAAAGTCATTGTTTTCAAGGATATCTAAAAACCTAGAGGGGGTGAATAGGTTTCTTAGTCCTTAGTGACTATCTTCTATTTTCCTTATGTTGGATGCTTTATTAGTTGATTAAATTTTGCTTTAAAGACATACAACCTACACAAAGAAAACAACACAAAAAAGCACACACAGATTTATAGTGGTTCCCCTAATAAGGGTACATCCACTTTCCCTCCCACCTATCCAACTATCTTGTTGGACTAGGCACTCCTCAAAAGCTCTGCTCCAAAGAGCTTACACCTCAGATCACTCAGGATCTCTCAGTCTCCTCCAAGACTTACAACTCATCAACAAGTGCCTACAACTCAGAGAGCTTTACTATAATACAACTCAGGCAATATTGCCCTACCTCAGGCCAGTGGCCCTACATCTCAGATCTAGTTGGATCCTACAAGATGGAAGGTTGTGAGTCTTGATTGGACACAAGAGAAATTTATTTGTGCCAATCTACCTTGATTGAGATAGACTTAGCCCAACTTTGACTCAAGGAATATATTTCCTGAGTCTACCTTTACTTGAACTGAGATATACTCAGTCCTAACTTCTTCTTCATAGCACCAGGGATTTTCCCTACTAGAACTGTGAAGTGACTGCAGCAAAACTTGCTGCTACCTGAGTTGAAGGATTCTCAGCTCAACTACTTCACATCAATAAGGATACAGATCTTGCTTTGACTTGTGCTGAAAGTAACTTGTAGAATAACTGTTCTGCTTCTTCTCTCTTTCCGGGATTGAAGATGTTAAGCCCTAACTTCTTCTCTACAGCCTCCAGTAGATATTCTTTAGAGTTGTATAATGGATCTGTGAAGAACTTGCTGGTGCAGATAGAAAATGGCACCAACTAACTTTCTTTTTCCTCTTCAAAGATCTGCTCTGATCTTGCAGTAGTCGATTATGAAGACAAACAACTAACTTATTTTGCTCTTAGTGTTCCTGACTTGAGCTTCATGTAATTCAGTCACCGTAATAATGGCGGTGAGGAAGAATGACTTTTAACTCCTTTAGAAAGCTTTTACTTTTATCAAGTATGTTCCAACGGCTCTTTGAGCAGTGGGCCCCACGCTTTTAATGTCAGTTGCAACCTTGCTTTAACGGCAACTGTTGTACAGTTGCTCAGCGGTGCCTTTTGTCTTGTACTGTAGCTTTCCCGCTATCAATTTGAATATTGTTGACTTGTTGACTTGCTGACATCACCATCTGTGGACTTAGCCAAAAATCAAGCATCAGCAGCATAGGCGTTGAGTGAGCAAGCCTCACTATGCGCCAAAACACCTAGATAGAATTCTATCTATCTAGGCGTTGACAGCATTGTGTGAGCACGCCTCACTCAATGCCAAAGAACTTAGCTAATCTTTCCGTCGTTAGGCATTGACAGTGTTGAGTGAGCAAGCTTCTCTCAACGCTTTTTGTCTTAGCTCGATCTTTAGCTTTTTTTCTGCATGCTTGGCGTTGAGTTCATCGAGTGACCACACCTCACTCAATGCCTTATGCCTTAGTCATTTTCCTGCTTCTTCAGCATCTTAAGCGTTGAGAGCGTTGAGTGAGCACACCTCACTCAATGCCTTTTGCTTTTAGCCAGATTTTCTAAATCATGGTATTGAGAGAATTGAGTGAGCATGCCTAACTCAATACTTTCTGCCTTAGCAAGATTTTTCTCCACCTTGGCGTTGAGAGAGTGAGCTCCACTCAACACATTTGGACTTAGCAAAATTTCTGTGTTTGAAAATACATGTTCTGACTGAATGGGATACAGTCAATGCTTTAATACATGGCGTTGAGTGAGCTTGCCTCACTCAATGCCTGTGGACTTAGTTGAATTTCACCACAGACTTTCTGTGGCTTTGACTTACTAAGCTTGTCTTACAACCTTTAGATGTATGGTATTGAGTGAGTAGACTTCACTCAATTCCTGTGGACTTAGCCACTTTCTCAGCTTGCCACTCCTTTGGCTTTGACTATATAGGCTCCACTCAGCGCTATAAGTCTTCTAGCATTTAATGAGTAACCTTCACTCAATGCCTGTGGACTTAGACAGATTTCTATTTATCCACACCTAAGGTAAGAGTTTACCTAACTTAGCCACTTAGGCTATCTGTCCCATCAATGTTTTAGGACAACCTGCAATCACTAAACTTGAGCACAAGTTAGATCACCACATGTGTATATATTGTATGCTAGGCCTTCTTCAAATCCAAGACATTAGGATCAATGGACACAACAATCTCCCCATATTTGAAGAAGTCAAAACCTATGCCAATGTATACACTAACATACTTAAGAGACATATACAGAAAGCATTAGCACATCATGAATCAGAAAAATCATAATCATAACAAATGATATTTCATTTAATATATAAGGAGTTATAATGTTTGTGCATTAAACAAAATTTCGTATTCCACAACCCTATAAGCATAACCTGAAGCTTTTCAAGTTTTAGGTACTCTTATCATAATTCCACTACCCATGGATTTCTTTGCAGGTTTGTCTTCTGCTCTAACTATCATCTCTCCCTTCTTGTCGGCTTCATCAGATGTCTTTGCCTTAGTTTCTTTTTCCATTTGAGCTTCAGCTTTCTTGTATCTCTGTCTATGAAAGTAGCTATAGGGCATTGGAAAGTACTCGGAGGGCTCAATTTCATAAGGAGACAGAAGGTTTGCATTTTTGTTTTTCCAGTACATCCTCCTTAAGGTGTCCCTCTTGTCCCTCTTATCCCATTCCACAGTATTGTATAGTTTGTGTCTATCTATCTTCTTGGACTTTACTTGATCCCAGGCAATAAGAATGAGAGACCTGGATTCTTGGCTCCATACTTCATAATCAGGTCTCTTCTCCATTTCCTTTCTATATCCTTTCTTCCTCGGCTTGATCTCTTTTTCAGTTTCAGCAGTTGTAGTCATTTCTTTGGTTAGCAATGTCTGGTCCACAGTGGGGCTAAAGTAAGGAATCACAGCAGTAGTATATTGTTCTCCCCACTGGGCACCATCATTATCTCCTTCAATGTACTGTATATACTCTTGATTATCTTGTACCTGATCAGCAGCAGACATTCTATGCAGGGCATCTTGTACATGAGCATGCATCATTGGGATGTTATCATATTGAATTTGCTCCATTCTCAATGACCCTCTTACCACATTGGTTTCTCAAACCATGTTCTCAGTATTAGTTCTTATAGCCTCACTCTCCCCCTTTTTGACTTCTTCAACTATTTTAATGGTCTGGGAGGAGCAGGCCTTGCTTCTTTTAGTTTCTAGATAATTAACTCCTACAGTAACCTAATTCTTTACTTCCAACATATGATCATCAAGTAGCTTTGTACAGGCATCTACCTTGGTAAAGATTTTTGTCTTCTGTTTATCCCTCAGAATATTATCAGCATTATGAATGTTCATCATGTTCTAATTCTGAATATTTTAATTTTTTTATGATAGTGACAACATTATGGCTTACCACATCCAAATTGTCCATGGTGTAATCCACAGCTGGAGTAGCCCTTTTGAAAAACTTTACAGTTTTAGCCTTCAGTAAGTTAACTTCAAACCTTATAGATTTAATCTCAGTTGTTAGATAATTTCTGATATCCTTTAATGCACCATCCACAAATGTTTCTAGGGTTCTACTTTGTTCATCTAGAAGACCCTTCTGTTGAGCTAGGAATATTGGTGGCAGCTGATCTATTCTAGCAGATGTGCCTTCATCTTGATTTTCTTGTATTGGCCTATTTCTTGTTCCTTGTGCAGAGTTACTCTTGGACAAGTCATTCCTTGTATGTACTGAGGTGTGTGTTTTCTCATGACTAGATTCCTTTTTCTAAGATTCAGAGGAGACTAGATCATACACTTCATGAGCAGGGAGTTTAGATGAAATCTTGCCCTCGGCCTCCGTCATGCCTTCATTTGCATGCAGGTCAGCAGCAGCTGCAGCAGTATCTTCCTGAATTATCTTTTCAGTGTTCTCAAGCTGAATACCTAAAGGAGGTACCTGAAGTTGCTCCCCCACCATTAATGCTTCCAATATTATCTCTTCTGACAGTTGTTCCTCCTCACGCTGAGGACTGGGATCACCAACATCATCAGATATAGACAGATGCCCATCTATATCTTCAAGTCTAGAAGCATCATCCTCCATCCTTGCAGAGATCTTGTCAACAACTTCCTTTGACACTGCTTCAGTCATCTCAGCAGTCGGCACAACATCCCCAGGGATAGTATCTATCTCAGATCTGCTTATAAGACTTTGTCAGGTAGGTTCTGAAGAAGCAGATACCTAAATGTTCATATCCTTCCTGGACTTTTCTATAGAGGATGACAATTCTGGATCATGTGGTTCTTCCTAATCAGAAGAACTGCTAGTGGGGCTAGGCTTTGGAATATCTATCTTCTTTCCTTTCTTTTCTACAGCTGATTGTCCATGGGGTTGAAGTACCCTATCCCACCTTTCTAGCATCTTGGACTTCATTCTTTTGATGTGATGTATTTTTGCTCTCAGTTTCAGGTTCAGAATCTCTGGTACAGTTTGTCGCAGATATAGGGACAGAATTCTCCCTAAATTCGGTACATCCATGCACTCAGTAATCCTTTCAAAGTGAATTCTTCACCAGTAAGTTTTCCTAGTCAATATGACCCTGCATATCAGCTCGAACATCTTTTTCGAGATCTTGTCATGGGAGCCTATTTTTTATAACAGAGCCTTCCCGATGATATCTGCCAAAAACTTGCCTTCCAGGTTTAATTCCTTCCTTAGGATTGATCCGGTATAGTGCTTGGACAACCTGCACCATTTCAGGGCAGTTTTTACATCATCTTGCGATAGTTTGTCTTCTTCATCAGTCGCGAAGAACTTTGTCAGCTTTAGGGCTTTGCTTAGCCTTCTTGATTTTATCTTGACTTTTATTCTACTCACAAATATCTTGATTTTTCCATCTGCCACATCTTCCTTGGCATTGGAGAATAACTCTAACACCTCTCGTTTCTAAACTAAACAGGGTATCGATAGGATGAATTCTAGGTCGGATGTTTAGAGAAGATGAAAAACGTATTGCACATCTTCAGGAGCATCTCGGAATCCATTTCTCACCAATTCCAAACCCTCGAATAGGAAATCTTGTCCCTTGGGCGTCATTGATCTTGAGAATTTTACTACCTAGCGAGAACGGCTTTCCGTCGATTTGGTGAATACGGGTGAGAGAGGGCAAGGAATAGTGATTTTGCTTTATGCACAAGCTCTACTATTTATAGTTATATCTTAAGAGAAGGTTGAAAGTCACTTACCCGTTTGAGTTCAAAGATATGATCAACGGCTGGGGTTAGCTTCTGCAACTTAGCCGCAGACCGACTAATCGATAGATTTTGTTGAGTAAGCTTATTCTCCTCAACCTTTGACTTCTTGGTCTTAATTGATTGACCATTTCTTTAGCAATTGAATTACCTTTGACTTCTTTAGTAAAACTAAATTTGCCTAATCAACATGGATTAAGATGACCTGTAATACGCATTATATTGTGTCCTAATAAGGTGCAATTAGACATAAACTCAACATCCCAATGTCAGGTTTGAGGATGTTGAGCATAGTTGCATCTTATGGCATAGTGACCATGAGACCCACTAAACTATTTAATTAGACAAGTATTTAGATAATTGTCTTACATCTTCTCATACTTTAAGTTCAACTATCTTATCTCTAAAATGCATAGCTCTTGCAATTAAGAGGACATTTAGTAGAGTCAAAAATAGGATGAATTCTACTTATCTCTATCTAATGGACTAGAAGCTGATGTTGGATTCATAGTCGCTGAAGACACAAGCTATCTTGCTCCTAAACTTTAGCCATTGATATGCATCTGGCTTTCTTTTGCAAGCTCCCCCTCAATAATTGCACATGTGTTAGGCATCTTGTGCATGCTAGACAATTCATCCAATCCTTGTACCAAGACTTAGGTCTGGTACAACTCTATCCAAGGACCATATATGGGCATGGCCACTTGGACTATGCTGCAAAATAGAAATTACCTCACCTTAGGAGCCCAATATGACTTGGTTCCTAGGTTCCTGTTAGCATAAGAATGCTTATGTCTACCTACAGGAGTTCTGTCAGGAAGACACTGCCTTGCCTTTGGCACACGGAGGTTGTGCCAACAATCTATTGCAAAGTGGCCCACTTTGCCACAGCACCAACATTCATGGATGATGTATCTCCTTTTCTGAACACACCTTGAAGTGTGCAAGCCACTTTTGGCTGTCTATTCAGTGGGGAGAACTGTGGCCATCTTCTTGTTTCTTTCAGCAAGAGCTTGACCAAAAGTGAGTCTGCCAATAGAGGAACTTGGCTTACTCTAAACATCATTAGCAACAGCCTTCTTTATCGATGGCATGTTCTTCATGGATTCAGGGACAGCCAAGGTAGAAACATTGACTGGCTTACCTTTGGTTTGATTTCTTGCTGGAAGAACTTTAGAATAGGCCATATATATATCCTTGAATGAGGGGGTGGCGCACCAAATACAAAAGGTCCAGGTTGGGCCTTTTAGACTTCTATATGGGGATCCTTCTGTGCACTCAAACCCATGACCTCTCTTTTTCCATTGTAAGGTACATTGGTAATCTTACAAGAAAGATTTCCACACCTCCATTGACAACACTTATAGTCTTGGTCATACCTATTAGATGGGAGAATTACCTTGTGAGAGGATGATTGAGGCCTGACAGGATCTTGGCCTCTCCTCTGAGATTGGATTACTTTAGCAATCCACTCACATTAAAATTTTCTCTTGATAGCATCTATCTTAGATAAATTGGCCACAACCATCTTCTCCCTTTCAAGTTCCTCTTCAAGATCCTTGATGATAGAGTCCTTATATTTGATGGACTCAATATGGATATCTACCATGATCTTCAGATGAGCTACTTCCCTCTCTTTTAGATATAGCAAAGATGAAGTCTCATCTTGATGGGAAGCAGCCAGCTATAGGAAGGCAATTTCCTCTGCTTGTTTCTTAACAAGCATCTTGCTTTTCTTAAAAGCTTTAAGAAGTGCAGCATGATTTTCAATAAATTGATTAATATAATCTTCTAACAGAGGACTCTCATCATGACTTGATGAGGATGTATCAGATTCTGAGAAGGATTCATATCCAGACTCTAAGGATGAGCTAGATGGGGAATATACCTCATTTTATTCAGGCTGATCCTGGAAGGATTCTTTTTATGCTGTAGCTTTTATATCATAGCCTCTGCATTCTCCTTCCTCAGCTTCATCCACCTCTGAGTCATAATCAGAATGTGTTAAAGGGGCCCTGATCTTTTCTCTAGTATCTGGATGTACTTTGTCTTCTGCAAGAGCTGCCAATAGTCCAGTGTTGTTCATGTCTTTTCTATAGACTTGGAGCTCTATTGAACTCCACACCTTATGGTTCACTTTTGAACACATAAATTTAAACCTTTTTAGTTATCCTTTGAGGTCTACTCAGACTGTTAGGTCATTTTTGAGTAACCTCCCTCTGATACCATTTGAAAGTATTTGTTTTCAAGGATAGCTAAATCACCTAGAGGGGGTGAATAGGTTTCTTAGTCCTTAGTGACTATCTTTTATTTTCCTTGTGTTGTATGCTTTATCAGTTGATTAAAGTTTGCTTTCAAGACATGCAACCTGCACAAAGAAAATAACACAGAAAAGCATACACAGATTTATAGTGGTTCCCCTAATAAGGGTACATCCACTTTCCCTCCCACCTATCCAACTATCATGTTGGACTTGGCACTTCTCCAAAGCTCTGCTCCAAAGAGCTTATACCTAAGATCTCTCAGGATCTCTCAGTCTCATCTAAGACTTACAACTCAACCACAAGGGCCTACAACTCAGAGAGCTTTACTCTCCTACAACTTAGGCAATATTGCCCTACCTCAGGCCAGTGGCCCTACATCTCAAATCAAGTTGGATCCTTCAAGATGGAAGTGGGTTGGTGGGTCTTGATTGGACATAAGAGAAATTTATCTTTGTTAATCTACCTTGATTGAGATAGACTCGATTTAAATTTGACTCCAGAAATATATTTCCTGAGTCTACCTTTACTTAAACTGAGATATACTCAGTCCTAACTTATTATTCACATCACAAGGGATTTTTCCTGTTGGAACTGTGAAGTGACTGCAACAAAACTTGTTGCTAACTGAGCTAAAGGATTCTCAACTAAATTACTTCACAACAACAAGGATATAGATCTTGCTTTGACTTATGTTGAAAGTTACTTGCAGAATAACTGTTCTGCTTCTTCTCTCTTTCCTGGGCTGAAGATGTACAACACTAACTCATCTCCACAACCTATAATATATGTTCTTCAGAGTTGTATAACTGAATCTGTGCAGAACTTGCTTGTGCAGATATAAAATGGCACCAACAAACTTTCTTTTTCCTCATCATAGATCTGCTTTTATCTTGCTGTCGTCGATGATGAAGACAAACAGCTAACTTGTTTTGCTCTTAGTGTTCATGACTTGAGCTTCCTGTACTTCAGTCACTGCAACAATGGCGGTGAGGAAGAATGACTTTAAACTCCTCTAGAAAGCTTTTCCTTTTATCAATTATGTCCCAATGGCTCTATGAGTAGTGGGCCCCATGCTTTTAATGCCAGCTGCAACCTTGCTTTAATGCCAACTGTCGTACAGTAGCTCATTTACTCCTTTTGGCTTGTACTGTAGCTTTCATACTATCAATTTAAATAATGTTGACTTGCTGACGTCACCATTTGTGAACTTAGCCAAAAATCAAGCATCAGCTGCATAGGCGTTGAGTGAGCAAGCCTCACTCAGCTCCAAAACACTTAGACAAAATTCTGTCTATCTAGGAGATGATAGTGTTGAATAAGCATGCCTCACTCAACACCAAAGCACTTAGCCAATCTTTCTATCGTTTGGCGTTAACAGTGTTGAGTGATCAAGACTCATTCAACCCTTTTTTCCTTAGCTCATTCTTTAGCTTTTTTCTGCATGCTTGGCGTTGAGAGCATTGAGTGACCACACCTCACTCAACGCTTTATGCCTTAGTCATTTTCCTGCTTCTTTGGCATCTTAAGCATTGAGAGCGTTGAGTGAGCATGCCTCACTCAACGCCTTTTGCTTTTAGCCAGATTTTCTGAATCATGGCGTTGAGAGCGTTAAGTGAGCATGCCTCACTCAACGCTTTCTGCCTTAACCAGATTTTTCTCCACCTTGGCATTGAAAGAGTGAGCTCCACTCAACGCATTTGAACTTAGCCAAATTTCTATGTCTGAAAACACATGTTTTGACTGAATGAGATACAGTTAATGCTTTAACACATGGCGTTGAGTTAGCTTGACTCACTCAATGCCTGTGGACTTAGTCAAATTTCACCACAAACTTTCTGTGGCTTTGACTGACTGAGCTTGTCTCACAGCCTTTTATTGTATGGCGTTGAGTGAGTAGACTTGACTCAATGCCTGTGTACATAGTCACTTTCTCAGCTTGCCACTCCTTTGTCTTTGACTATATAGGCTCCACTCAGCACTATTAGTCATCTGGCATTGAGTGAGTCGCCTTCACTCAATGGCTGTGGACTTAGATAGATTTCTGTCTATCTACACATATGGTAAGAGTTTACCTGACTTAGCCACTTAGTATATATATCCCATCAATGTTATAGGACAACCTGCAATCAATAAACTTGAGCACAAGTTAGATCACCACATGTGTATACATTGTATGCTAGGCCTTCTTCAAATCAAGGACATTGGGATCAATGGACCCAACATCTGTACTTGCACACATCTATTCCAAGGATCCTCAATGTGAGGCTTGGAACTAAATCCATAATATAAGGAGAATGGACTCCAAGATGTTTAATAGATTAGACGGGGTATTTCTTCCACACCAACAAGCAACTATCAAGAAGAAAAAGAAAGAAGTTATCATCACTGAAGAAAGCACTAGAAGCAGCTCTTCTGAGAGCAGTGAAGAAGAGCATCTTGACCCTTAGCTGTCTAATTCTTCTAAAGAAACAAAAAGAGATATGAGTGCTCGGGTTTCTATGTTCTCAGAACCTACAACAAGGATTAAACTTGGTGGCTCTCATTCTGATGAGACTCCTATTGAAATAGTTAAAAGACTAACTTAAGATGTGGTGGAAAAGATTTATGCAGACATTGAGGGGGAGACTACCCAGATGATTGCTCCTGTTAAGGGGGAGCAAGTTACATCAGTATAAGAACAACATGATACCTTCTTGTAAAATCTATAGAGAAGGATTGATCAGACTCTAGAGGGTCCTGAAGTGATGCTCTTTAGTCCTTAAGGTGAGGGGGAGCAAATTACTAATACAGTGATTGAAGGTGCTCCAATCACATAAATTTGATACAGAGCAGCAAGCTCCTATGGGGAATATAGATGTTGAGGGGGAGATTCCAATAGAGCTCCCTGCTCAGAAAACTGAAAAAGATATTGACATATCTGAGGATGGTGAACCTGAGATTGATGAACCAAAGACTGATGTTGCTAATCATTCTTCTGAATACATGAGAGCTGGCTAGGAAATAAGAGAAGAAACAAGGAAAGAGGATGATGATGCCTGCTTCCAAGGGGCATCTCATCAGGATAATACTATGTCTTCCACATTTTTAGCTCAATTGAAAGATCTGCTAGATGACCAAAGGAGATAACTAGAATATTTTTTGATGATTTCATCAAAGAACTTAGAAAAAAAATCTATCTACAAAAAGTCAAGTCAATCAGATTTGAAGTAAACTTGCTAAAGGCCAACACAGTTTCATTCTTTATGAGAACAGTCCCTATTGTAACCTATACTGAAACCAAGCTTGAGGAAATATGGAAGAAACATATTGATATCATGGAAAATCAGAACATCACTGCTAGCAGTGTGGAAATGGTCTATAATATACAGAAGACACTGATGGAAGCACACAAGACAACTCTGGAGAGAAGAATGGATGCATGCATTCAGTATATAGATTATCACATGCTGGAAGTTAAGAATCATGTGACCAAGGGGGTCAATTTTCTGTATGAAAGACTCTATGTAGCCAAGAACTCCCTGAATGCTACTATATCTTAAGAACATATAAAGGGGGAGAAGGCAATGATCAAAGAAAACACTGAGAATGATGTTTGAGTAACCAATGTGATTAGGGGATCATTAGGACTTGAACAATATTCATATGATAATATTGTTCCTGCTCCTCTTCTAGATGGTCAGACTGATGGTTATCAGAATGATAATTAGTATGATGATCAGTATGGTGATCAAGATGGTGCTCAGTGGGTTGAACCCTCTACTGCTGCTAATATTCCTACATTTAACCCCACTGTAGAATAGATTTCAAGAGCTAAAGACAAGTCTATTGCTACAGAATATGAAGAAATCAAGCTCCCTGGAAAGATGGACTCCTCAATCAAGGACTATCATTCTGTCTGTTTGCAATCAAATCAGAGAAAATACAACTGATAGGGGAAAGCTGTATAGCTCCCTAGAATGGGCTAAGCTAGAAAGAAATGAAGAGGCCAGGAGAAAATTTAGAAGAGATAAGAAGACAGGTGCAGTGACACTAGATGATCTAGAGACAAGCAAATACTTCCCAAAGCCCTACAACTACTTTGGAAGACAGAAGTAAAAGAAGACTGATGCTGATAAAAAGGCTGCAAAGAAGCCCAGCAGGGGCATAGTCAGCAAGGAATCTGAAACTTGAAATGTTTTTGTATTCCTTAAAGGCTTTAGGATTGTGAACATTATTATAAGCACACTATCTATTTATAACCATTACTTTAAATGATAATCACATTTTTGATTATGTGTCAATTATTGCTCTTGTCTGCTGTGAATATTTATCTCCTTCATATGGATGTTTATATCATTGATTTGGGTTTTGACTTATTCAAATATGAGGAGATTGTTGGGTTCATTGATCACAATGCCCTAGATTTGAAGAAGGTCCACAGGTCAATGGTATATACATGATTGTATCTAATATATGCTCAAAGTTTATTGTATACAGTTTGTATACTATTATATTGATTAGACAGGTTATTTGGGTCATAATGATAGTTTGACTCAAGACAGGATATTGGATAAGCAAAAAATAGGCTAAGTCCTGAAGTGTTGAGTGAACTCACTTCACTCAATGTCAGGAGTCTAAAAGTGTTGACAGGATATCCAGTAGTCAAAGCCTTAGAATTGCTGACTTGAAATCTGTCTAAGGACATAAGAGTTGAGTGAAGGCAGTTCACTCAACGCCTACTAAAAATAATTTCTAATTAAGTACAGAAGCATTGAGTGATGAAGGATCACTCAACGCGACATCAATAAATTCAGCAAAGTAAGAAAGCATTGAGTGTAGAAGCTTCACTAAATGCCTTCATACAGGAAAATTCTACCAAGTCCAAAAGCATTGAGTGATGAAGGCTCACTCAATGCCTTATCAGTTAGGCTGTAAAAGTCAAATGCATTGAGTAAAGAAGGTTCACTCAATGCCTCAAGATATAGATTTTTTGCTAAGTATTTCTGTGTTGAGTTACATAGACTCACTCAACGCCTACGCAGATTGACTAGAAATTGCCAAGTCTACAAGCACATCATGATGATGTCATCCAAAATTAAAATGTTGCGGGACTTGTGCGCTAGATAACAAAAGGCATTGTATGCCTTTAGTACATCAATTAATGCAAAAGAGATGTTGTAGTTAACTATTTCGGTCGGTCTATACAGCTCATAGAGCCGTTGGACGGCGAGTCATAAAAGGATCTTTTCGAGAAATCAAAAAGAAGCTTTTTGGTCATCTTCTTTATCTCCATCAAGCAAGAAAATCCTTGACACTGGGATTGACAAGAGGGTCTGTGAGATTTAGAACAAGGCTAGCTATTTAAAGAAATCAACAACTGAAAAATAATCCATTAGTCTTCAACAGCAAGAACAGATAACTTGTTTTTTATACAAGAAGGAGAAACAGAGCAAACTCAAGGGGATGTTCATCCTCAAGGCCTCCGCACTCAATACTGGTACATCAAAAGTCTTGGAGAAACAGAGCTCTGTAGTTGGCTTCTTAGCACAAGCAGATTAAACTTAAAGATTTACAACCTTGCTACTGTGAAGAAGTTAGGACTAAGCTTTCTCAGTTCAGGAAGATGAAGACTCAGAGAACATTCCCTCTGGAGTTAATCATCATCAAACATTTACTCTTTCTATAGGATCATTAATGATCTGAGTTGTAAGGCTAAAATATAAAATCTAACATAATAATCAAACACACAACTCACCAAAGTCAATGGTTGTTCAAAAAGACTAGAAGATCTATTCACCCCAACCCCCTCTAGGTGTATAGCTACTCTTGAAACAAAGACTTTCATCTTCCTTATAACCAATTTAGTGCTTGACAAGGAAGATAAAGTGCTTCTACTTTATCTATCTAGACTACTTCTATAAGAAGGAAATTTGGTTTCCTTTAACCATGAGTATACTAAGCTCAATTTGAATGGATAGGTTTTACTTTTATTCAAGAACATGATGATACCACTTACAAAATCTTATCTTATTTCACCATTTGAGAGATCTACTCAATTTTGGGTCATCTTGCATTCCTCGGAGTGTTATCATCACTAAGTTCCTGATGTGCTATTCAATTTTCTTGACCCATCTTCTAGTGTACTTAGTCTAGACAATTCTCTGGACCACTCATTTTCCAAATACCAGATTAGCTTTCGGAGGGTATTTGGACATACCTACAAAATAAGATTATTATACCTTAGCAACCCATGTGTTCTTAGATCCTAGGTTCTTATTATTTCTATCCATTGAATGCCTCATTACAAAATTATTGTCAAGCTTCACATTCTTTGCTCTAAGCACCGTTGGGTTGAACCAATAGTCTTTAGCAAAGTGACCAATTTTCCCACAGCACTAGCAATCAAATTTGTTATATCTTCTCTTTTGAGTCACCTTGTGAATGGAATGAGTATACTAGTGACTGGAAGAGCAGACTGCAGAATTCTGTACAACGTGTTTGTTACGTTTATTGTCCCCCTCTGCTATAGTAGTGAGCTAGCCTCAGTAAACTCAAACCAAATTTTAGTTTCGCAAATCCTATAACTCAGAGACCAAGTCACCTACCTTAGAGGAAGCAACAAATGACAAATCTGATTGGCTCTTTCTACGGTAGCAAAAAATGCCAAAACAAAGTGTTTGTTTGAATTCTGACATGGATGTTAAATTTGACTAGATATCTAGTCCAATTTCTTCATGTATAGTCAAATTGCTTCTTCACTACTTCTGTTCAAATGATGTACATCGAGTCAAATCTGACTATCATTCTTCAAGACAATGTGTTCTAGTTGAATATGCTTC
The DNA here is from genome assembly GCA_039513925.1 of Platanthera zijinensis. Classification (NCBI taxonomy): domain Eukaryota; kingdom Viridiplantae; phylum Streptophyta; class Magnoliopsida; order Asparagales; family Orchidaceae; genus Platanthera; species Platanthera zijinensis. The sequence goes on along the minus strand of CM077079.1, from coordinate 59,035,588 downwards.
ACATTCAGTCAAATGGCATGACCTCAGATTGAATTCTTGATTTGTGCAAATTCTTTAAGAAGCTTGTAGTCGAATTATTTCTTCAGGGCTTCTTCTAGTCAAATCCGGAATTAAAACATTTTACATGAATACATCTTCTTATTGTTGTTTGTCTAATCAAATGGATCTAGTCGAATAACTAGACATTCAATCAAATTATAGCTTAAAATATGAGCTTATTCTTTATGACTACTTCCAAGATTTGAGCTTTAAGAAACATCTGGTCAAATCGCCTTAAGCTGTCTGCATGATCATGAAGATAATCTACACGATCGTGTAAATAATATACACAAGTTTACACTTAATTGACTTATCATTCACACGAATCATCTTGATTCATCTGCACGAACAGTTTAATGTTTAGTCGAATATTCATGGACTATTTGCATTCTTAGTACTTTAGCCTGAACTATCTTGATATTTTATTATGATTATTCTGATTTCTCGTCGAATCTGTACTTAATAAGATTTTTTTGTATGGGATTTATACATGAATGCTCTTTACTCTTCTGCATGAATGATTAGATTATTTAGTTGAATTTCTTCTTAGGGATTTTTCCAAAACTTTGCACACGAATCTTCTTGATTCTTCTGCACATTCAGTTTTATTATCTGGTTGAATTAGTGCCTTAACATAATTTAGTGCTCTAATGATATCTACATGATTCGACTTTATTGTTGTGTGCATTTGATTAGATACTCCAATAGTTCGACTAAATGTCTAATTGAATTATTACTTACTCAATTCATAACTTTTTATCCTTTACTCATTTGCATTATCCAACCTTCTAGACTTTGTTTATTATTCTCTTTTAAAGTGAGTATTAAGTCCAAAATAGTCTAGAACTTAGGTCGATATATTGTCTTGTACAAAGAGGGATTATATTGGCAAGATTATGTTTGATGACACTAAGTCTAGCCCTATGTTGGGCTTGCACTATCATGTACCTAAAGATGATAATAAAAAACACACATCAAATATAAGTGTGTGCCTCTATATTGTGAGGACTTCTTCAAATCAGGAAAATTGTGTGCAGTGTTTCCAATATTCACTAAAAATATTCATTTAGCGATGAAAATTAGTTGTCACAAAAATATACATTTATGATAAAAATTTATTTGTTCACTAGATACATTTAATGACGGGTCATTTGCAACCATCTTATGACAGATTAAATTTGGTCACTAAATGTCTTTAATGACCAAACTGCAATATTTAGTGACCAAAATTTTTGTCACTAAATGTCAATTTTCTTATAATGCCTCCATGAGGGAGAACTTGGGGATAAGGCTTGGTTCATTATCAACATCGATTGAGATAGGCACCGAATTTGCTACAATGTTCTCGGTGGATTCTAGGATGCAGAGATAAGGAATATGGTGTTCAGGGGTTACTGTTGCTAGAAATAAACTAGACATATAGTTGTTGTGAATAAACAAGTTTGTTTCTTAGCTCAAGTCAAAGTCAATAAAGTATGTAATAAGGATAGCTTTACCTATTCTCTTCTGTAGAGCTTATCTTTCAATCTAAAAAAACAAAAGGTTGTTGTGTTGTAATGACTGTTTTATCCATCTATTAATAGAGTTAGACAATTCTAATGTGGAAAATGACAAAAAAACAATATATCATCGCTTTGTTGCTCAATTCCCTGTTCTTTGATTTTACTCTTTGTATGTGCTCAAATCAATAGTTGGTATCAGAGCTGCGAAAACCTTTCTAAGAAATATCATAAGATTTCAAGGAAATGTCATCTACTCTAGCCTCTTTTGTGTATTTTCTTGCATCTATTCTCATCTTTGATGGTGAAAAGTGTGAAAATTAGAGCATCCAATTGAAGTTTGTGTTTATCTTATAAGGATAATGGGAATCGGTCTGTATTGGCACCCAATTTCTATTGGAGACATAATCCAGTAAACCTTCTATATGTACTGTAAAAAAACAAATTGATGAGACTAGAATAAAAGATGTCAGAGTAATATCTCGAATCCATCAAGGAATTTTTGAAGCTATATTTTCCAAAATAATAGCAGTAGAAAATACAAAAAAGGCATGAGATACATTAAAAATAGAATATAAAGGCAGTACTAAGATCATTTCAATGAAATTACAAGGTTTATGGATGAATTAGGAGCTACTTCGTATGAAACTAGGTGAAAATGATGATTTTTTATAGTAAGAACTATATAATTGATTAATCAAATCTGTTATGGTGATGCTATTGAGGATAAGAAGGTTGTGCCAAAGATCTTATGAAGCTTAACACCTTGTTTAGTCCAACTAATATGGGTATTGAAGAAGTAAAAAATCTCACCTGCTTGACCTTGATAGAACTCATTGGATCTCTTAAATCTTATGAAGAAAGATTATTGAGGGATGTTCAACCTATAAAATAAGCTTTACAAACTAAAACTTTTTTGAAGCTCAAACCATAATGGAAAGACTTTATATAACCAGCTCGTCATATCGGGAATCGTCAAGCTCATATAATGACTGCAAACAAAAATAAAATTAAAACAAAAAAGGACCCGCATATCTTTTTAGACCCAAAGCACAGAAATATTATATCATCTGTAATAAAATAACACATAACTCTAAAGAGTGTTATTCCATATCCAAAAGGTGCAGAATTTGTAATCACTCTACCAGATATTGTTAGTATACATCTAAAGAACATGCACAATTTATTTAAAAAGGAAAGGAGGTTCAAGAAGAAAGAGAAGGCATCTTTTATACATGTTTGCAGGTTGCAACTGTAGTCAAAACTATTTGGTTTGTGTACAGTGGGTATTTAAGCCACGGGTTTAATACCAAATCAAAATTTGTGACTTTAAATGAAACATATAAATATGTAGTACATCTGAGAAATGGAAATTTAATTCCTATTGAAAGAGAGGGGACTGTGGCGATTACCTCTCAGTTTGGAGGTACTCGAGATATTATAGAAGTTAATTATGTACCTACTTTAGCTCAAAACTTGCTCAGTGTGGGCAAATTACTAAGTAAAGAATATGAATTGATCTTTTAAAATGGTGCCTTCCAAATAGGAGAAAGATCAAGTGGAAAAATGATTGTTGTGGCTGTCATAACCAAAAATAAAGTTTTTACACTAGATATGACCTAGCTCTCTCTTCAAGCCCTATTTCAACATCATCAACCTACAACCCAGGTAACTATATTATGGTATGCTCAATTGGGATATCTTCATTGGACAAAACTCTTCAAATGTCAAAGCAGAAATTAGTGTATGGTTTACCCACTTTAAATCAAGGAACACAATTTTGCATGACTTGTGCTGAAACAAAGATTCACACTTCACCATTTCTAACAACATCCAAGATTAAAGCAAAAGATCCTATTGATCTTCTATATATAGACTTATGGGACCAACATCCACAAAATCTTTGTCAGATAAATCCTTTTTTATGCTCGTAATATATGACCATACAAATTTTATGTGGATATATTTCTTATAATATAAACATGAAGCCTTTGCCACTTTCTAACTCTTTAAAATAAAGATTGAAAAGGAATTTGATAAACCTATTAAGTGTTTATGATCATATAGAGGTTGTGAATTCACCTCTACTCAGTTCTCAGAATTTTGAAAAGCACATTGCATTAGAAGAGAGTTGACTGCATTGAGATCTCCTTATTAAAATAGGAATGTAAAAATAGAATAGTGGTGGAAATGTTCATAATTCTAATGCAAAATAAACACCTATTGAAAGAATATTGGGTTGAAGCATGTAAAACAACTATTTATTTGATTAACATATGTACTACAAAATGCAACTTCATGTGAACTTTTATATAAACACAAATCGACTATAGCCCATTTCAAAATATTTGGTTGCCCTACATATTCTCTTATCTCATCTAGAAGTGCTGATAAATTGAATAAGAAAGTTGAACAATACTTATTTGTGGGGTATAGTGCAACATCAAAGGCTTATAAGTTATATCAGCCAACAACAATGAAATTAATTATTAGTCGAAATGCAATATTTTGATGAAGAGAGTATATGGACTTGGCTGCTAGATACATGGACATCCTCTTTAGTGATGGCTGGGCTAATTGTGCTCCCATTCCAGGTCAATAAAATGGATAATTTTCAGCATGCTCCCAAAGAGCCAATTGCAGGTTCATCTAATTCAGAGCCTCTTTAGCATAATCTCCTATCAACACATAAAGTCTACAAGACATTTGTTGACACAATATAAATTGCACTGGTAGTGACTATGCCACATGATTATGTAGAAGCAAAAAAGGAAGAAGTGTGGAGAAATACAATGTTGAATGAACTGTTGGATCATGCAGCGCCCTTAGAGGGGCTGAATAAGGGTTTTTTGAAGCAAGTTTAAACTTAAGGTAGAGAATTAAACTAATTTTGTTTTTTTATTACTATCACTGGCGTTAGTGATAACGCCAGGCGATAGTAATAGAAACTTAGCTATCTTTTTTGAAAAACTCAGATTAAAAGGTAGTAGACACACAATTAAAGAAAAATAGTAATTTTATTTTAGTAGTAGTGATTATAAAACTTTGATCTCAATTACGCTTGAGATCGAGGTGATAATAAAATTCTTTTTTCTTTTCTATATTGACCATTCTCCCAAGTACTGGTTGATTCTAGCTGATCTCTCCCAAATAAGGTCTCAAACCGCCCTAGATCTACCATAGAACTAATCGCTATAACATGCAGCGAATTCGCTGAATCCTCCTAGGAAACCGACGTACGCACCACACAATTTTGCCCAATAAATCTTGTAAGACCTAGTCGCCCAAACCTACAGTAAATTTACAACATAGAGAAAATAAATGAAATGAAAATACAATAATACTAAATAAACTTCCTCAAAGAGATGGACTCATTGGTGAGTATGTGTGATCGATCCTTTGTCTAAGTATATAGCCTTCATATGCATTGAGCGGAGTTCTTTTCACCAAGGAGGAGGCTCTCACAAAATTATAAGAGTTCTGGCTTTGGTGGAAGCCTCTGGTTGATGTCTCATCATTGCTTTATTCTAATGGAGGAATATTGCTCTTTTTATAGGTATAGAACCTACCGCTGGTGGTAGCACTACCGCCTTATGATGGCTTCTTTAGGTAGCCTTCGTCTCTTTTGGAAATAATTATTTTGGCAACTTTCCATAATCATTTAAGGAAATTCTTCCACACCATTTTTGGAAACTTTTGAACTTTGGAAACCAGCATTTTGGCATCTTTTTCTTCAAATAATGGACTATCCAAAAGATATCACCTAACGGCTACAGTACCAACCAGCGGTAGCACCTTCCATTTATAGTAACTTTCTTCCATGTCTGGTATCCTTCCTTTTCTATTAGATTGCTAGTGATATCGATAATAGTAGTGATGTCGCCCAATGGTAGCAATAGAACTTTGACATCTTTGTTTTTTTTTGATTCATTTTCAATGGTGGGGGTGAATAGGTGACCCTTTTTTTATTCCTTGCAATTCTTTGTCACTAATTTAATAGAAATAATATCAACACAGATTATAGCGCACACACAGCACAAATAAAGAACAGCATATAGTACACACATAATTTTATAGTTGTTCTTCTATCTAGGGTACATCCACTTTCCCCCTCCTTCCTCACTAGCAATGTGCTAGATAAGGTTATAGCTCCTCCTTTTTTCAACTCAGATCCAAAGATCCTACAGGCTCAGTTTCTATTAAGAAACCTACACTCGAACCAACTGGTCTTACCTCAGAGATTCCCTCAATCTCCTACCTCAGGCCCTCTTAAGAACCCTACCTCAGCCTTTATTAAATAGTCCTACAACTCAGTTATTTACCCCAAATCACCTACCTCGGGTCCTCCAGAACCCTGCCTCAGCTTTTATAAATTAGGCTTACAATCTCAGAGAAAAAAATTCTCCTACCCACTCAAATATATAGGAGATCTTACAATTTAAAGTGATAAAATAAAACACAGATAACAGAAAACCTGTAATCATTTAAGAATCTATTTACACAGATTCTTCAAATCAACTTCAATTGGATTTCTTCTTGATAGATCTGCAGACTTAAATTTCCCTTCTCTATATCAGCAATCTTCTTGATGTTGATCGGCATGAATACCTTGAATATGTTGTTGACCAGATACAATTTGATCCTCAAATCAACCTAATAAAAAGGGATCTGAAGATCTTCTTGAAGATCTTTATCTTCTTCCTCTTTCTCGAAAAAGTCGCCTGGTTAGGACTTGGAAGAAATTAGAACGAGAAATACTGACTGCTTGATCATTTTTGCCAGTTATTCCTGTGTGAATTTTTATTCTCTCTGCCTTGAGAAGGCAGGACCTTTATTTATAGACTTCGCAAATGACTGGATTCTATTTGATGACGTCAGCAACATACATCAAATTCTTCCTTGATCGGATTCGGTTGAAGTATGAGTTTTCTGCAATCAGTTCTGACTTGTCTTGACTTTTCTAGTGTCAACTCAGCATATTCTGAAACATAAGTGTCGAGTTATACCAAATATCTCAACACGTGTGTTGAGATATCTTAGTAGTCTCAACACATTCAAACTTTGGAGTAAATTTCATCAGAAGCTAAAAGTGTCGAGACATTTGACTTGTCTCGACACACCCATAATCTGTGTCGACAATTTTAAATACTGCCTTGTGTCGAGACAGTTAGATTGTCTCGACACAACTGTCTGCTGTGTCGACATCTTCTGATTTTGCCCCTTGTCGACAACTACTAATTCCGCCTTGTGTGTAGACAATAAGATTGTCTTGACACAACCTATCTGCTATGTCAACAACTTCTGGTTCTGACTTGTGTCGACAATGAGATTGTCTCGACACAATTTGTCTTTTAAGTGTCGACACAATTGAACTGTGTCGACATATATATGCTTAGACAATTTCTTCACTTTAAATCCTGCACATGTAAACTTAACATACATAAAAAATAACTTTGTGTATATCATTTAGTTGATAAGGGACTTCTCCAATTCAGGTACACAATTCCCAATGTACCCACAATTTCCCCCTATTTGAAGATATACACAACAATACCAAAATATGATGTAAAAGATTTAGTATAGCAACAGATTTATATTAAGATAACAAAATCAAATAAAAAACAAATGAACACTTTCATTCCATTTAACAAAATTTAACCATTCCAAAGATTATAAAATGTTATAACAGATTTACATCATTTCTAGATAATATAATATAATCTAAGATTAATCTGGCTCCTTAATGATAATGTTTTTGTCTGATTGAATGTTTACTTTAACTTCTAGCATACTGTCATCAGCTACCTTCTTGCCTTTTTGTCCTTTATAATGGAAAGCTGTTCAGCCTTAAGCCTTTTTTTCAAAGTAATGAAAGAGCTTGGGGAAATATTTGCTAGGTTCAACAGCAGTGGCTGCAATCACCCCATTCTTTTGATCTCTTCTGAACTTATAGATAACCTCTTGTTTCTTGAGGTGTTTACTCCATTCCTGCTCAGAGTACCACTTTCCCCTGTCATGTCTATTATTGTTAATAGCTTGTCAAGCAATGAGTATAATATTTCTAGAGGTTGGACTCCACTGCTCAAAATTAGGCTTAGCCTCTGCCTGTTATCTAAATCATTTCATAGATAATTGGACTTCTTTTTCTTTCTACAGGGAGACATCAGTCATCTCCACCTCTTCACAAACAATATTCTGAGCATTAGGTGGAGGATTGTACATGGTCTGAACTACACTTTGAATATCCTGAAAATTTGGAGGAGAATATATTATATGGTCTGTAACTAGAGGAATTTTTTCCAATTGAGCTGGTTGGCAGCCAGACTCAGTTGTCTGATTATCATCACATAGAGGAAGGTAGCTAAGAGTAGCTCTGATGCTATTGGAACTCCACTTAGCATAGTCAGAAATGGCTTTTAAAATAACCCTCTCCCCCTTTATGACTTCTATTGTAATGTGATCTCTTAAATCATCCTTTTGAAATCTCACTTGATCAACCACATGATGAGTCCCTGTAGTTAAATGATTTTAAATTTCTTAATCTCATCAATGATACCTTTTTCTGAATTCTTTATGACTGTACTGAGAGAAGTTGATTCAACTGAGAGTTTGGTTTCAATAGTAGCTGATGTAGAGGTAATTTTGTTTTCCAAAACTATTGTTTGTTCAGCAAGCTTTGTTAGAGAAATGCCATGCATGTCTATGAGATTATCATTCGATCTCTTCTAATTTTCCAAAACAAAACCTTGTTGTACTGCAGTGTCTTCTAAAATCTTCTTAGACTTTGTATGTTGTTTTGCCAGATAAACCACAGCATTTGCACCTTTTTCAAAAAGTTTAACATGTCTTGTATCAGTAAATTCACTTCAAATCTTTTGGATTTTATATCTTGGGTCAGCTAAAACTGTAAATTCTTTTTACTTTCATCTACATATTTTTCAAGATCTGTTATTTGTTTATCTAACATTACCTGTAACTGAATTATGAGTGAACTGAAATCCTTAGTAGGAGAAGAAGATGGTTTTATTGACTGTAATGTCCTCTTATACCTTTGACTTCTCCTTTTTAGTTCAGTTATTTTTCTCTGCTATAGCTGAGATTCTTCTTCCTCATCTGACTCAGATAATCTAACAATAGAAAAGGATTATTGTTTTTCTACACTTTAAGACCTAGGGGACTTGGCTTCTTGCTCCCCCTCAACTCTTGCATCATTTTGATCAAGGGATTGATCTACTAAGGTAGTCTCATGTTGTTGATTCTCAATAGTAGAAACATAGTTCTTAGGAGAAGTCATTATCTCCCCCTGAATGATAGCTTCCTCTCCCAGTGGGATTTCTTCCATAGTCTCCTTAGAAACTACTACCTCTGTGTCTTGCATATTCTTATCTTGGTCATGTATCACATCTGTATCCAGTTCATGAAGAACATCCTCTACTATATCATTGACAATTTCACTGTCTAAGATTGAAGGTTCCTACACCTCATGCCTTATTTCAGGTGATTTCCTTTGAGGAATGTTTGTATCTAGTGCATCACAGTGATCTGAACTTGAACTTTCTAGAATTTTAGAATCATTGGAGGATTTTTCTTCCTCCATCACTGCCTTTTTCTTCTTCTCTTTCTTTTTTCAACTACAGAAGGTTCTCTGGATAGAACTCTATCCCATCTAGACAATATCCTCATATCCATTTTCCTCATATGATTTATCTTTGTGCCTAGTTTTTTATTTAGGTATGTAGGAATGGCTTTAACTAAATATAGACTTAATATCCTACCCATATTGGGCTTCTTGATACTCTCAGAGATCTTATCAAATACCAATCTACTCCAGTTAGTTTTGATTTTGAAGATTATTCTTGTCATTATCTTAAACATGGGAGCAGAAATTCTGTCATGTGTGCCTGTCTTACACAGCAGCACTTTTCCAACTATTTCTGACAGAAACTTTCCTTGAGTATTCATACCCTTTCGATTTAGAGAACTCCCTATTTTTTTAACTGAATCCAATCCACACCAACTTAGTCCTGCAGAAGTTTGGGTTGAATCTACGACATCCTCTTGATTGATTTGAGGTATATGAAATACCTTAGCCAGTCTTTTCTTGGTTATTTTAACCTTTTCCCCATTCATAGTGGATTTAATCTTTGTTGTACTGGAGTCGAATGTTGCATTGTTGAAGAATTCAAGTACCACTCATTTCCAGATGCTTGTAGGTTCTGACAGTAGATATTCAAGACCAGCTTCTTTTATTAGGACAATCACATTCCTAATTTCTTTATCTGCGGAAGCGAATCCATTTTGCACGAGTTCGTACCCCTCATTAATGTTTTCATCATTCTTTGGAGCCATTTATGTCATCGATCTTGATTTCGTCGAGTGGAAGAAGTCTCGAATGTCGACTAATAGGAAATTTGAGGTCTAGACACTTAGTAAGAACTCAAGAAGTTGTAGTTGATTCCTATGCTCAACTTTCTTTATATATTTAAATCTTCTTGGAATGTGAAAGGGAATGTTGTATATAGGCTTATTCTAAATAGTGGAAAATATCTAGAGTCGACACATTGAAATTTTCAGCTGACAAGATGTGTCAACATGATTCAACACACCTACATGTGTCTAGACATTGCAATGTCAACATACTTACCTTGTTGAAACCAAAAACTTGGTCTCTGTGGAGTTCGACCCTTGGGGAAGGGGTCACCTCACACCTACTACACTCGGAAGAACGTCACGGACCGAAGACTTAGGAAGCTATGAACTGACCCTCGGCTCTAGCGTGGAGGTCCCACCTCACACCCGGAAGACCATTGAGGTCTCCCCCTCCCTAGCCAATGCTTGAGCTAGGTGCCTTGGAGGAAGAAAGCCAAAGAGATTCAAGTGGCTAAGGAATGAATGAATGCTCTCCAAGGCACCCTCAAGGGTCTATTTATAGCTTTTCCAAGTCATGGGGGTAAAATGACCAAAATGCCCCTAGGGGAAAAATGCCTCCAGCCAATAGAAAACCTCCACACCGGGGGGCAAAGAGGGAAAAACCACCTCGGGGGTAAAACGGTAACACCAGAAGCTCACGCCCGCCGGTCAGCACCCCCCACCCCCCTAGTCGGTCTCGCACGGCCTGACTGTGAGGCCGCGAGGTAGGGGCGAGAACCCGGCCCCGGGCCGGTCTCGCCCTGCCTGCCCTCGCCTAGCCGCGAGGCAGGGGCGAGAGCCCGGCCCCGGGCCGGTCTCGCCCCGCCTGCCCTCGCCTAGCCGCGAGGCAGGGGCGAGAGCCCGGCCCCGGGCCGGTCTCGCCCCGCCTGCCCTCGCCTAGCCGCGAAGCAGGGGCGAGAGCCCGGCCCTGGGCCGGTCTCGCCCCGCCTGCCCTCGCCTAGCCGCGAGGCAGGGGTGTGCCTCCGGACTCTAGCCGGTCCCGCAGCTTCCCCTCAAGCCTACCACGCTGGACGGGTGTCTGCCTACTCGCCGCACCCGCCCCTCAAAGGAGCTCTAAAGCTCAAAACTTACTAGCATGCCCTAAGCCTTGCTTGGGGTCCTCGCTTCGCGAATACGGGGTTTTACACAATCCCCGATCTTTTCGAGGTTGTATAAGCTCGAAAAGAAACATCCAACCCAATGTATTTGCTGAGCGTAGCTTGCTCTCGCGGTATCGAAAGACTGAGGCCTCTTCCGAGGGGTCAACCTGCCATGCCAGCTGATGAGAGCATGGGTGGCGAGACCCCCTCAGGGTAAAAAGATCTAACCTCCTGTGGGGGTCAACCTGCCATGCCAGCTGATGAGAGCCTGGGTGGCGAGACCCCCTCAGGGTAAAAATGCTTAACCCCCTGGGGGGGTCAACCTGTCATGCCAGCTGATGAGAGCCTGGGTGGCGAGACCCCCTCAAGGTAAAAAGATCTAACCTCCTGGGGGGGTCAACCTGCCATGCCAGCTGATGAGAGCCTGGGTGACGAGACCCCCTCAGGGTAAAAGGATCTAACCTCCTGGGGGGGTCAACCTGCCATGCCAGCTGATGAGAGCCTGGGTGGCGAGACCCCCTCAGGGTAAAAAGATCTAACCTCCTGGGGGGTCAACCTGCTATGCCAGCTGATGAGAGCCTGGGTGGCAAGACCCCCTCAGGGTAAAAGGACCTAACCTCCTGGGGGGGTCAACCTGCCATGCTAGCTGATGAGAGCCTGGGTGGTGAGACCCCCTCAGGGTAAAAGGATCTAACCTCGTAGGGGTCAACCTGCCATGCCAGCTGATGAGAGCCTGGGTGGCGAGACCCCCTCAGGGTAAAAGGATCTAACCTCCTGGGGGGGTCAACCTGCCATGCCAGCTAATGAGAGCCTGGGTGGCGAGACCCCCTCAGGGTAAAAAGATCTAACCTCCTGGTGGGGTCAACCTGCCATGCCAGCTAATGAGAGCCTGGGTGGCGAGACCCCCTCAGGGTAAAAGGATCTAACCTCCTAGGGGGGGTCAACCTGCCATGCCAGCTGATGAGAGCCTGGGTGGCGAGACCCCCTCAGGGTAAAAGGATCTAACCTCCTGGGGGGGTCAACCTGTCATGTCAGCTGATGAGAGCCTGGGTGGCGAGACCCCCTCAGGGTAAAAGGATATAACCTCCTAGGGGGTCAACCTGCCATGCCAGCTGATGAGAGCCTGGGTGGCGAGACCCCCTCAGGGTAAAAAGATAACCTCCACAAGAGATCAACCTGAACCCGCCAGCTAGTGAGAGCCTTGTAGCAGAATCATCTCGGAGCAAAAGGGCTTGGCTCCCACGAGAGATCAACCTGAACCCACCAGCTAGTGAGAGCCTGGCAGCGGAATCATCTCGGAGCTAAAGGCTTGGCTCCCATGAGATATCAACCTGAACCCACCAGCTAGTGAGAGCCTGGCAGCAGAATCATCTCGGAGCAAAAGGGCTTGGCTCCCACGAGAGATCAACCTGAACCCACCAGCTAGTGAGAGCCTGGTAGCGGAATCATCTCGGAGCTAAGGGACTTAGCCCTCACGAGAGATCAACCTGAACCAACCAGTTAGTGAGATCCTGGCAGCGGAATCATCTCGGAGCAAAAGCACTTGGCTCCCACGAGAGATCAACCTGAACCCATCAGCTAGTGAGAGCCTGGCAGCAGAATCATCTCGGAGCTAAGGGACTTAGCCCTCACGAGAGATCAACCTGAACCCACCAGCTAGTGAGAGCCTGGCAGCGGAATCATGTCGGAGCTAAGGGACTTATCCCTCACGAGAGATCAACCTGAACCCACCAGCTAGTGAGAGCCTGGCAGCAGAATCATCTCGGAGCAAAAGGACTTGGCTCCCACGAGAGATCAACCTGAACCCACCAGCTAGTGAGAGCCTGGCAGCGGAATCATCTCGGAGCTAAGGGACTTAGCCCTCACGAGAGATCAACCTGAACCCACCAGCTAGTGAGAGCCTGGCAGCAGAATCATCTCGGAGCAAAAGGGCTTGGCTCCCACGAGAGATCAACCTGAACCCACCAGCTAGTGAGAGCCTGGAAGCGGAATCATCTCGGAGCTAAGGGACTTAGCCCTCACGAGAGATCAACCTGAACCCACCAGCTAGTGAGAGCCTGGCAGCGGAATCATCTCGAAGCAAAAGGACTTGGCTCCCACGAGAGATCAACCTGAACCCACTAGCTAGTGAGAGCCTGGCAGCGGAATCATCTTGGAGCTAAGGGAATTAGCCCTCACGAGAGATCAACCTGAACCCACCAGCTAGTGAGAGCCTGGCAGCAGAATCATCTCGGAGCAAAAGGACTTGGCTCCCACGAGAGATCAACCTGAACCCACCAGCTAGTGAGAGCCTGGCAGCGGAATCATCTCGGAGCTAAAGGCTTGGCTCCCACGAGAGATCAACCTGAACCCACCAGCTAGTGAGAGCCTGGCAGCGGAATCATCTTGGAGCTAAAGGACTTGACATGCTTTTAAATCATCCTGGACCCCTAGGGGTCGACTCATCGAGAGGGGGTGGAGCTAGCTCTTGGGGGGTTGGAGTGGAGCTGCCACCCCGAGGAGTCAAACTCTACAGCATCCCCATGATGCCTTGAATGGATGGCATGAACTCCTCCCTTCCCACGAAGGGTCCTGAGTTTGGGAGCTCGCCGAGATCATCACCACCTCCCTGATCTCCGGCCATGACACTCACCCGAGATTTCCTGTGTTGGTCACTCTCCACTCTCACCGCACTAAAATGTTGAAACCAAAAACTTGGTCTCTGTGGAGTTCGACCCTTGGGGAAGGGGTGACCTCACACCTACTACACTCGGAAGAACGTCACGGACCGAAGACTTAGGAAGCTATGAACTGACCCTCGGCTCTAGCGTGGAGGTCCCACCTCACACCCGGAAGACCTTTGAGGTCTCCCCCTCCCTAGCCAATGCTTGAGCTAGGTGCCTTGGAGGAAGAAAGCCAAAGAGATTCAAGTGGCTAAGGAATGAATGAATGCTCTCCAAGGCACCCTCAAGGGTCTATTTATAGCTTTTCCAAGTCCTGGGGGTAAAATGACCAAAACGCCCCTAGGGAAAAAATGCCTCCAGCCAATAGAAAACCTCCACACCGGGGGGCAAAGAGGGAAAAACCACCTCGGGGGTAAAACGGTAATACCAGGAGCTCACGCCACCCGGTCATCACCCCCCCTGGTCGGTCTCGCACGGCCTGACTGTGAGGCCGCGAGGCAGGGGCGAGAACCCGGCCCCGGGCTGGTCTCGCCCCGCCTGCCCTCGCCTAGCCGCGAGGCAGGGGCGAGAGCCCGGCCCCGGGCCGGTCTCGCCCCGTCTGCCCTTGCCTAGCCGCGAGGCAGGGGCGAGAGCCTGGCCCCGGGCCGGTCTCGCCTCGCCTGCCCTCGCCTAGCCGCGAGGCAGGGGCGAGAGCCCGACCCTGGGCCGGTCTCGCCCCGCCTTCCCTCGCCTAGCCGCGAGGCAGGGGCGAGAGCCTGGCCCCGGGCCGGTCTCGCCCCTCCTGCCCTCGCCTAGCCGCGAGGCAGAGGTGCGCCTCCGGACTCCGGCCGGTCCCGCAGCTTCCCCTCAAGCCTACCACGCTGGGCGGGTGTCTGCCTACTCGCCGCACCCGCCCCTCAAAGGATCTCTAAAGCTAAAAACTTACTAGCATGCCCTAAGCCTTGCTTGGTGTCCTCGCTTCGTGAATACGGGGTTGTACATACCTGAGACTCGACACAAGACTATATATGGTGTCGACACTTTTTCCTGAGTGTTGACACAAGATTTTTACTTAGTCAAAATCTAGTTTTCTGAACTATTACACTTTGATATTTGAGATGTCTATAAGTTTAATTGATGACCCCTTATTTTAGCTTATTCAAGATTTAACATCCCAAGTTAAAATTTAAAGAAATTGAACTTCTCTTCTTCTAGTGGTTTGGTAAAGATGTTAGTAATTTGTTTATTTGTAGAAATAAATTCTAGGCTAATATCTTCGTTTTCTACATGCTCCCTAATGAAGTGATATCTAATTTAAATATGCTTTGTTCTACTGCGAGACACACGGTTGTGGGCAATAGAAATAGCACTTATTGAATTACCGAATAAGGGAGTTTCACTTAGCTGTAACTTATAATCTTGTAGCTGATGTTGAATCCAAAGCAGTTGAGCACAACAACTTCCATCTGAAATGTATTCAGATTCAGCTGTTGATATTGCCACACTTATCGGCTTTTTGCTACTCCATGAAACCAGCCTTCTTCCAAGAAATTGACATGACCCTGATTTTATTTTCCTGTCTTCTTTGCATCCTGCATAATCTGCATCTGAAAAACCAATCAGTTCAAAATTACTATTCCTTGGATACCAAAGGACAAGATTTGATGTACCCTTTAGATATCTCAATATCCTTTTGACTACTGTATAATGAGATTCTTTAGGGCATGCTTGATATCTGGTACAGATGCAAGTGGAATACATTATATTTGGTCTACTGGCTATTAGATAAAGCAGTGATCTAACTATCCCCCTATACAAGATTACATCAACTTGTTTGCCAGCAATATCCTTGTCTAAAGACATAGTGGATCCCATAGGAGTTCTCATTGAAGTGGTTGTTCCATGCCATACTTCTTGATTAACTCTTTGGTGAACTTAGATTGACTAATGAAAAGTCCATCTATAGTTTGTTTAACTTGGAGACCCAAGAAAACTTGTGTTCACCCATGCTACTCATTTCAAATTTTGCATTAATTTGGCAAACTTAGTGCAAAGTTACTCATTAGTAGAACAAAATATAATATCATCTAAATATATTTATACCATGATGGTCTTGCCTTTAACTTCCCTTAGAAATAGTGTATTATCTATTTTCCCTCTTGAGAATTTATTCTCCAGAAGGAACTTAGGCAGAGTCTCATATCAAGCCCTTGGGTCTTATTTTAAACCATAGAGAGCCATTGAAAGCAAATAAATATGAGTAGGTTTAGTTGAATCAACAAAAGCTGATGATTTCTCTACATAAACTCTTTCTTTGAGATTACCATTTAGGAAGGCTGACTTAACATCTATTTGGTAAACTTTGAAACCCTTGTAGGCTGCATATGCTAGGAAGATTCTTATAAATTCCAACCTAGCCACTGGTGCAAAGGTTTGATCAAAGTATATTCCCTTTTCTTGTTTATATCCCTTTGCATCCAGTCTATCTTTATTTATTATTATTGCACCATTCTCATCTAGTTTGTTTCCATAAATCCATTTGGTTCTTATGATGTTGTAATCTTTTGTTCTGGGAAGCAGCTCCCAGACCTTGCATCTTTTGAACTGGTTCAATTCTTCCTGCATTACTCCTATCCAAAATGGATCCACATTAGCTTCTTCAAACTTATTTGGTTCTGTCTGTGATAGAAAACTTAAATACATCACAATATTGTGATGTTTGCTTCTTATGGTCACTCCCTGAGTAGCATCTCCTATGATTAATTCCCTTGGATGATCCCATAGATTCCTAACAGATACATGTAGTGTGATTTCATCTCCTAGACCATCTTGATCAATGTGCCTATTTGCTTCTCCTGGCTCTTCCTGTGCAAGCACTTCCCCAATAATGCTGATTTATTCTTGCATATTCTACTTTATTGTAATTGTATCTTCTATAGATAGCTCCTTTAGCTTCAAGTCCACACCTAATGTGCTTTATGTACCAGACTCATTATTATAAAACATAGAACTCTCATCAAATACAACATGTACAGACTCCTCTAAAACTTGATCCTTCAAGTTGTAGACCCTATAGGCCTTGTTATGGTTACTATAACAAAAAAATATCTCATCATATGACTTTTCAGCAAACTTGGTTATGTATGTTTTCCCACTATTTAGGACATAACATCTACAACAAAAAATTATGAAATAGGCTATGTTTGGTTTTCTGCCCTTTATTAGTTCATAAAGAGTTTTATTTAGTCTTTTGTTGATTGAAGCCCTGTTAAGAACATGACATGCAGTGTTAATTGCCTCAATCCATAAATATTTTGGTAGTGAAGAATCACTCAGCATTGTTCTTCCAGCTTCAATGAGAGTCATGTTCTTCCTCTCAGCAACTCCATTTTGCTGGAGTGTTCTTGGTGAAGAAAATTTTTGCTGAATCCCCGGTTCTTCACAAAACTTTATCATATAATCAGATTGAAATTTAGTTCCATGATCACTTCTAATTCTAATCACAGAACTGTATAATTCATTTTGAATTTGTTTGACAAAAGTCTTGAAAACATCAGGTGTTTCAGACTTTTTCCTTAAGAAGAAAACCCAACTGTATCTAGAATAATCATCAACAATTATAAAAGTGTAAACTCTCCTTCCTAAACTATGAACTGGCATCGGACCAAACAAGTCCATATGTAGGAGGTATAAATACCTCACTGAGTCTTTGGATTCATAACCCTTGAAAGAAGCTTTAGTTTTCTTGCCTTTTTTGCCTGCTGAGCAGATGCTCTCCTTAGAGCATTTAAGGTTAGGACCATTCCTTACCAGCTCTTTGCTATAAAGTTTGCCTATGGCCTTATAGTTAAAGTGAGATAGCCTCTTGTTCCATTTGACACAATGTGAGGCTCTTTCACTTGCAACTAGACATAAGGGTGAGTCTGACTTTATACATAGAAAATTTAGACAGTACACATCCCCATATCTAGTGCCTGTCAAGATGACCTCTTGGTCACTTGACCTTTTTATTAGGCACTCCTCTTTGTGGAAAGATATGATATATCCCAAATCACAAAGTTGGCTTGTGCTTATAAGATTGTGTTGCAATCCTTCCACATAAGCAACTTTAGGGAGTGTGACTAAGCCATTTGTGATCCTACCATAACCTTAGGTTATGCCTTTGTCATCTCCTCCAAAGATCACCTTTGGTCCATCCTCTAAAGGGATGTATTCCCTCAGATTTTTTCTTATTCCAGTCATATGTATGGAACATCCACTATCCAAGTACCAGATCGGCCTTTCTCTGGAACTTGGACATTCCTGCAAAATAAGAATTTACTTTTCCTTAGGAATCCAAATTATTTTGGGTCCTAGGTTTTTGTTAGTTGTGACTCTATCAAAGTCACCAGTAAATTTCTTGACTGGATATCTTTTTGGAATATGAGACACTGAGTAATTGTACCAGCAATCTAAGGCAAAGTGTCCTATCTTTCCACAACATCAGCATTCATATCTGTTATACCTCATTTTTGAAGAAACATAAGGATCTTTGTGTTGACATTCCTTTGGGCAGGAGTCAGCAAACTTAACAGCTTTATCTTGACTGGTAGCACAATACTTATTTTGTCTCTCAGTAGCAAGATTCCTCCTTGGAGCCTTAGACTGGAATATTGTTTGTGGAATGAATTGACCCTTGGTACTTTTGGCTTTTGGCCCCTTTTTGTTTTGGGTTTTACAAACCCAAGACAACTTCTAGGTGTTCCTGAGAAGGTGTCTATTATGGGCAGTACAGTTTTGGGTTTTGAAAATTGTTGTACTAGGCTTCCCTCATTCAAGTTTCAATTCCAGCTCCTGAATGGTTGCAAACTTTATCTTTATTATTATTATTTGGTCATCAATGATCTTAGTCAGTTTTGTAAACTTAGAATTTTGAAGACCAATCTTCTAAGTATCCATTTTGTGATGATACTCATAACTTTTTAGAGATGCAATTTCAATAGCTTATTCTTTAACAAGCTTCTTACTATTAACTAAAGCTACCAGCAACTTACCAAATTTAACTGTGAGATGTTGTAGTTCAATTATTGAGTTAATCTCATGTGAATCAACCACTGAGTCACATGAGTTTTGCTCACCTTCAGTCTCATAAACAGAAGTCTTAGAGCAGGAAGAGTTATCATAGATTACCTGTGTACTTTTACAGCCATGTACTTCTATTTTTGGTTCATCAGATATTGCCATCAAGTTGATCTCCATGTCTTCTTCAGAATGACAATAGTTTGATGAAGTTTTGGAGTTTTTCCCTTTGTATATAGCCCTTCTAATAAACTCTTCTTCATAGGAGAATAGCCCTACAGGTTCTTCTTCTGATTCAGTTGAATCAGTTTCACTATCAGACAAAGTCTTTAACTTCTTTGCCATCAGACCCTTCTCTGATTTCTTATCCTTATTAAACTTCTTTCCTTTTGACTTCCTATTCTCCTTTCTTTTTACTGGATAGTCAGCAATGACATGCCCAGGCCTATTACGGCAAAAACAAATAATGTCAATCTTAAATTGCTTGTTCTATTGTGAATCATACCTGACCACAGATCTGTCTCTGTGCTTGTCTTAGCTTTTATTAGAGCTTGATCTAGAAGGTTTCCTATTGCCCCACTGTTTCCTCCTTCTTAACATTTTTTTGAATTGCCTGGTAAACAATTCATGTTCATCATCTGATATTTCTTATGAAAAAGAACATGCTCCAGTGTTGTCTATATCTTCATCCCTTCTGAGTGATGATTGGATTTCTCTTCTAGCTTTCTTGAAAGTATCCGCTTTGAAAGCCACAGATTTAGACTAAGTTGAGTGTCTGGCAGATTCAACTCCAGCTTTCCTAGAATTTAGCTGAAGTTCATGTGACATTAACTTCCCATACAAGTCTTGGGGTAACATATTTCTTAAATTCTCCATCTCTCTAACATCACAAATATTGATGTCCCATTCTTTATTCAGGGATCTCAGAAATTTATGATTTAATTAATAGTTTGAGAAGTTTCTGCCATAGTTTCTCAAATCATTAACTATTCTAAACAACTTTTCATAGCATTGTTCAATAGAATCAATTTTTCTTTATCTAAAGGCTTCATACTGCTGGTTAAGGAGAGATTTCCTATCATATTTGATCTCTTCTGTGCCTTCCATATATACTATGAGGGTATCCCATATCTCCTTGGATGTATTACAATGCACCAGATTCTGAAATGTTGAGTTATCTATTGTACTAACTATTATATTATGTGCCATCTTATCCATAGTAGCAAGTATCACCTCATCCTTTGTCATTTCTGATAATTTCTTGGGGGTTTGATCATTAGCATCCAAGACTGATATTTTCATGGGCACATAAGGTCCTTCTTGTACTATGACAAATATTCTTGGATCTAAGGCTTCCTTTAACAATCTCACTCTCTATTTCCATATTACAAAGTTATCCTTACTACATATTGGAAATTTCATATAACTGAGTTATTTGTAAGATTCAGATGCCATAGAAAAGATAATATTCAATTACCCTTAGGATCTTTTTAATACTGTTAGGTCTTTCTTTGAATAACCTCCCTCAGATACCACTTGAAAGTCAAGCCTATAGATAGACAGTCACCTAAAGGGGGGTAAATAGGTGACCCCTTTTTTATTCCTTGCAATTCTTTGTCACTAATTTAATAGCAATAATATAACCATAGATTATAGCATAAACAGCACAAATGAAGAACAGCACACAGTACACATAGAAATTTATAGTGGTTCCCCTATCTAGGGTACATCCACTTTCCCCCTCCTTCCTCATTAGCAATGAGCTAGATAAGGTTATAGCTCCTCCTTTTCAACTCAGATCCAAAGATCCTATAGGCTCAATTTCTGTCAAGAAACCTACACTCAGACCAACTGGTCTTACCTCAGAGATTCCCTCAATATCCTACCTCAGACCCTCTCAAGAACCCTACCTCAGACTTTATAGAATAGGCCTACAACTCAGTGATTTACCCCAAATCACCTACCTCAAGTCTTTCCAAAACTCTACCTCAGCCTTTATAAATTAGGCTTACAATCTCATAGAAAAGATTCTATTACCCACTCAAATCTCTATGAGATATTACAATTTTAAGTGATAAAATAAAACACAGATAACAGAAAACCTATAATCTATTATATCGATTTACACAGATTCTTTAAATCAGCTGTAATTGGATTTCTTATTGATAGATTTACAGACTTAAATATCCCTTCTCTGTATCAGCAATCTTCTTGATGTTTATCGGCATGAATACCTTAAAGATGTTGTTAATCAGATATAATTTGATCCTCAGATCAACCTGATAAAAAGGGATCTGAATATCTTCTTGAAGATCTTTGTCTTCTTCCTCTTTCTCGAAAAAGTCGTCTGGTTAGGACTTGGAAGAAATTAGAACGAGAAATACTGATTGCTTGATTTTTTCCGTCAGTTATTCCTGTGTGAATTTTTATTCTCTCTATCTTGAGAAGGCAGGACCTTCTATTAATAGACTTCGCAGATGACTGGATTCTGTTTGATGATGTCAGTAACATACATCAAATTCTTCCTTGATCGGTTTTTGTTGAAGTATGAGTTTTCTGCAATCAGTTCTGACTTGTCTTGACATTTCTAGTGTCAACTCAGAATATTCTGAAACATAAGTGTCGAGTTGAACCAGATGTCTCAACACATGTGTTGAGATATCTTAGTAGTCTCGATACAATCAAACTTGGAGTAATTTTCATCAGAAGTTGAAAGTGTCGAGACATTTGACTTGTCTCGACACACCCGTAATCTGCGTTGATAATTTTAAATACAGCCATGTGTCGAGACAGTTAGATTATCTCGACACAACTGTTTGCTGTGTCGACATCTTTTGATTTTGCCCCTTATCGACAAGTACTAATTCTGCCTTGTGTCGAGACAATGAGATTGTCTCGACATAACATATCTGTTGTGTCAACAACTTCTTGTTCTGTCTTATGTCGACAATGAGATTGTCTCGAAATAATCTGTCATTTAGGTGTCGACACAATTAAACTGTGTCGACACATATGTGCTTAGATAATTTCTTCACTTTAAATTCTACAAATATAAACTTAACATGCATCAAATACAACTTTGTGTATATCATTTAGTTGATAAGGGACTTATCCAAATTAGGTACATAATTCCCAATATACCCAACACATGGGGTTCTAAACCTATAGTTTCTGTACACTATAAATACATAACAAACATGATTAAATAAAAAATGGGATTTGTTATTCTCAAATAAAGATACACGGAATGCATGTTCTAACAAACTCCCCCTTTTGATAATAATAAATCCTCTATGAATAAATAAAGCATAAGAGAAAAGAGTTTGTTTATAGGTAGTTTATACGCGTTATGAGCGTACTTCCCCTACATAGATGCTTTCCTAGTTTATACTCCCCCTAAATGACATATTTCTTCAATTTTATTCTCCCCCTTTTGGTATTATCAAATAAGGGTGGGGTAGAGTTTTTTTGGTAAATAAAATTTTTCTATGTAGAGAATAATATGAGGATACCACTTGTTAGAATATATATGTTACTACTGGTTTAATTATTGTGACATGATCAAGCTTACATAAGTTTGGTAGCGGTAATCATATTTTTGAAATAAATTTTCTAGAGACAAAACATCATTGAGCAAATTTAAGCATGTAAAGAATCAAAGTAAAAGTTTAAAGAAGTGATGTTTTGAAATCAAGCAGGCAAAAAATCATCGTTATAGTTGATACCACATTGTTTTTGAACAATGAACCAAGAGATGCCATAACAACACTATTTTGAAAGCATGATTCAAAATATCTAAGCAATATATGGATGTAACTATTAGGAAATTTGCAAGACAAAAATACTAGAAACATTGTAAAGATCATGTGGTGATATCTAATGCATTTACTAATAATTATAGAGAACATGTATAGTATGCGTTAGGGTCCAATTCTCATGAGTAGAAGTATTATGCAAGATAACAAAGTGTATAAGATAGTGTTTTGATGAACCATACATGTGAGTAAATTGAAAACACATGACATGTATAATAAAATGCACTTAGCATTAAACTACATAAATAATTGTACTTCAACTCAAATTCAATACACATAAATAGTAAGTATAATTCCCAAGGTGCACTGCACACATAATGCTTATTAAGACTTATCATGGAGCAAAGTAGTGTTTGGTGGATCACATTTATTCTTTTAAGCATTTGTTATTTTATTTTGTGATCTGGTGTACATAAAGTGGTTATTGTTTGTTTGCTACAAGACACTTTGCAATTCTTATTTCAAGGTTCTCAATCTCACAGTGCTCATTAAGACTTATCAGGAGGGTGAGTAGTTCTTGGTGAAGTTTTTATTGTTAAATTTATTAGAATTTTTATTTGTTGGCTAAGGGCACCAAATTCACTTGTTGTGCAAACAATAACACACACACACACACAGATATATATATATATATACATTGAAAACCACTTGTTAGAATAAATAGTGCATGAACAACAAATTTGCATGAAAAAAATTAAAAGGTGTGTATGTAATTTATTTATGTATTTTAATATATTAAGATATTTACACAACATAATCATGCAAGTTTAAAATTTACGACACATGTAGGAATATCAAAAGTGTGCATGTGAGGTAATCATTATCAGACTTAAAACATTACTCATACTTAGAGGCATGCTAACAAGTTCATACACAAGTGCACTATAATAACTTTTTTGCTAGTGTGAAGATATTTTTCAAGGCATGATAAAGCAATATAATGTTTGAAGAGCTTGGAACGAAAATAAACATTGTAATTATCAAGAAAAGATAAAATTACTTAACCTTGAAAATATTACAATTATAGCGAAGCAATTTTTTGATTTTGGGTACATAAAAAAGGAACTAAAAAATAATAGAAGGCATATTTTTATATTTTTTATGTTTTCCAGTTTTTGTAATTGAGTTTTGAAAATTACGAAGATCATATTCTAAAAAAAATCATGAACACATTTTTATATTATTTTTTAGTTTTCTGGGAAGATGAAATCAATAAAACAAAATATCTATGATAATAAAAAAATTAAAGAAAAAATTGGATTTTATACTATTGCCAGAATTAGCGCTAGCGCATGGCGGTAGTAATAGATAATCGGTTTTTTGTTTTCATGATTTTTTGCTTATGATTTTTCAAGATTAGGATTTTCAGTATAAGGCTCATATAATGATGCAAACAAATCAAGAAAAACAGACAAAATTTATGGATTTAATTTTTGATGTCCAAAACCCCTAATTCTAGTCTAAGTATAGTGAATCTTGGATCTGAAAGAGGTTTGGTAAAAACATTTGCTAGTTATGAGTTGGTTCCTATGAAGTTTACCTGGACATGCTTCTTTTTGGTATGTTCCCTAATAGAGTGATGACACACGCCTATGTGTTTGAATCTAGAGTGATGCATGAGGTTGTTCTTTAAATTGATAGTACTTTTGTTATCACATTTGAGTTCTATATTGGTGAGATGAACCTTGAAGTCTTCTAGACTTTGGGTAATCTGCAATGCTTGTATACAATAACTTCCTAGTGCGATGTATTCGGACTCAGTAGTAGAGATGGCAATAGAATTTTGTTTTCTACTCGACCATGCTACAAGTGAAGGGCCTAAAAAATGATATGTGCCACCAATACTTTTCCAATCTAACGAACAGCTGACGTAATCCAAATTAAAATAGTCATGCAAAATAAAGGAATCATTGCATGGATGTCAATGTCCTAATCGAGATGTACCAATTAAATATCAAAAAATTTGTTTCACCACATTTTAATGAAATTCTTTTGGATTAGCTTGAAATCTTGCACATAAGCATACGACAAACGTAATTTTGGGTCTAGAGGCATGAAGGAATAGTAGTGATCGTATTATTCCTCAATATAACATTTGATCAATCAAAATCCTAGCTTCATCATTGCATAATTTTAGAGAGGTACCCATTGATATACTAGCTTGTTTTAAGTTTTCAAATCCTGAATGTTTTAACATTTCATGGACATGTTTTGTTTGGTTAATAAAAATACCATCATTTCTTTGGTTGATTTAAAACCCTAAAAAATATGATAAGTTGCCAATTAAGCTCATATCAAATTATTTTTGAATTATTAATATTACCTCATTACACAACTCTTCATTAGTGGCTCCAAAAATAATATCATCTACATAAATTTGTAAAGGAATAAAATCATGATTATTATGCATAATAAAGAGTATGATGTTGGCACTTCCCATCTTATATCTGTGCTTTAATAAAAATGATGTTAGTTGTTCATACCAAGCACATAACACTTATTTTAACCCATTAAGCACCTTTTCTAACTTATAGATGTGATTAGGAAATTGTTTATTCACAAAACTGAGGGATTGCTCAACATAGACTTCTTGTTTAATTATTTTGTTAAAAACACACTTTTTACATCAATTTGAAATAATTTAAATCTTTTAAAACTCGCAAAGGCTAGTAAAATTCTAATAGATTCTAAGCGAGCAACTGGTGTAAAAGTTTCGTCAAAATCTACCCTATCGATTTGAGAAAAACCTTGTGTTATTATTCTAGCTTTATTTCTAATAATCTGAGATTCACCATCAAGTTTATTTTTAAAAATCCACTTTACGCCTACAACTGGATTATTTGACGGTCTTTTTACTAGTTTCCAAATCCTATTATGTTCAAATTGATTTAATTCTTCATTCATAGCAATAAACCAAAATTCACAATTTAAGGTGGCGAATATATTTTTTGGTTCAATTTCAAAAACAAAGCATATATTTGAGATATTTTCATGTAAGGAAGAGGTAATTGTTACCCATTTTGATGGTTCTCTAATGACAAGCTCCCTTAGATGGTCCTTTGAGAATTTCAGCATGCTTAGAGGCATGAACTCTTCTTGTACTTCTTATTTCTCTTCTTCGACTTCAAGTGGTGCATCATCCTTATACTCCAAAGGGGAAGTGGGTTCCTCATCATTTTCTACCACTTTAGGATCTACATAAAGAGCAAATTCATAAAATCTAATATAAATGGACTCTTCAACCATTTAGATATTTTATTATAAATCTTATATGCTTTGATGGTTGAATAGTATCCAAGAAATATTCCTTCATCAAATTTTTCGCAAATTTTCCTAATGCATCTTTGGTGTTTAAAATAAAGCATTTACATCCAAAACATCAAAGTAGGACACTTTAAGTTTCTTTTTATATTAAATGTTATATGGTGTTAATTTTAAAGTTAAGCGAAGCATGACTTGATTTATTATATAACAGGAACTGATAACCGTTTCGGCCCAAAATGATTTAGGCAACCAAAACTCGGATAGCATGGTCCGTTCTAATTCCTTAAGGGTTCTATTTTTTTCTCTCCACCACACCATTTTGTTGTGGGGTGCGTGGAGCAAAAAATTTATGTTTAATTCCTAGATTAATTTTTAAGAATTAGTAAAATTTTCATTTTCAAACTCTCCTCCATGATTCAATCGAATTCATTTAATTTTTAATTCAAGTTCATTTTGTATTTGATTGTACAATTTCAAAAATTCAATAAACCCATTAGATTTAGTGGTGTGAAAAAATGTCCAACAAAATTTAGAGTAATCATCTATCAAAACATAAGTGTACTTTCTACCACCTTGACTGGAAGTAATTATTGGTCCAAATAGATTCATGTGAATTAATTGAAGTGGACTAGACGTAGAAATATCATTCTTATTTTTGAAAGATGTTTTAGAGAATTTTCCTTTCTGAAATGGCGGACAAAGTGAAGATAAATTATTGTTTGGTGTTGGGAAACCTCTAATTAGTTTATCTTTAGACAATTTTAAGATCAATTTGGCGCTTGAGTGGCCAAGTCATCTATGCCATAATTCAAGTTCATTTTTTGAAACCAAATAATTTAAAGTAGCAAGTGAAAGATCATGAACAAAAATCATATATATATTATTTGTTCTTGGAGTAATGAGTACAACTTCATTAGACTTTGGATTTATAATCTTACAAAGATTTATAGATCAATCAAATATGATATTTAGACTTTTATCACAGAGTTGGCTAATAGATATTAAGTTGTGTTTCAAGCCTTCTACATACAAAATATTTATAAGAGAAAAAGAGTTGTTACAAACTGTACCAATTCCCATGATCCTTCCCTTTTTGTTATCACCAAATGTTACCATCCCACTTTTCTTCTTTTCTAGGCTAAACTTTGATTTATCGCCTGTCATGTATTAAGAGCATCCAGAATCCAGGTACCATATGTCTCCTTTGTCCTTATACTACCAACACACCTAAAAGGGGGATCAGTGTAAATATTTGGATACCCAAGTGGTTCCTCCCAAAGAGTAGATGGAAACCTTAGGTACGCATATTTGCTTCATGTTATAATGTCTCATTCTCCTATAATACCCAGAGGTGTGACCAAAGTGAAGGCATTTGGTACAAAAAATAAAGGGGTTTGAGACCCTTTTCATTTTTGGATTCTTACTGGAGAACTGGGAGTAATCAGAATTATAAGAAATACTTATAGAGGATGAATAATTGTTTCAATTGCTACCGCCAGTGGTAGATGTTATCGTCAGGTGATAGTGACAAGACCATAACCTAGTCCGAATTTTGTGTTTCCATGGTGCTGGTTTTCCAGAATCTTGTCCACCATTTTCTTACCAATTCCAAAATTTTCTATTGCCACGGTTAAATCATTGATCCCAAGTTTTTAAAGAGGCATTCAATCTGACTAGGATTTTATACCTATTTGCTCTAAAAAATCGGAGATCGGTTTTTGAGAGAGAAGTTTTTAGGAACTTTTTTGAGTCTACCTTTTGATGTTTGAGAGATTTCACTTCGGAGTGGGTCTTAGAGGGCATCTTCGAGTTCTTTTGTTCTTTCCAAAGAGTGATCGCACTCTTAATAAGAAATCTTTTCTTTCCCAATCATTTTCACTGCCTCAATTAGTTTTTAATTTTGTTTAACAAAAATTTTGTTTTTAGATTTTAAAAGATCAATTTCTTTTAGGCTTTTGTCAAAAAAATTGCAAATTTTTACATATTTAACAGAGATATCATCATAAGAAGAAGGTAGTACCTCAGTGTTGCTCTAGGCACTGCACTCATCATCAGATGTCTCATAGCAGTTCCCTTTAAGACATATATTGGTCTCTTCTTCATCGCTAGATGCAGTATTGCTTGATGCTTCGAATTATGAGTCATCCCAGGTTGAAAACTTCAGAACTTTCTTCTTTTTTACCTTTGTGTCGCTTCTCATTCTACTCTTTTAGGTACTTTGGGCACTAGCTTCTGATATTATCGGTATTCCTGTAGTGGAAGCATTCCGACAGAGCTCGCTCATCTTCATCATCATTGACTTTCTTCTTCTCCAAATTTTTGGATCCTTTTCTTCTTGCATCCTTGTTGAAGTACTTGTGGAAGTACTTGCTTCTCTCCAAATTTTTCATGAATATTTTAAAGTTCTTTACAATGAGGATTTCTTCATCCTCTTCATCTTCTCTCCCTGACTTAAGTGCCAAGGCTTTCTTCTTTGGATCCTTGTTGTATTCTTTGTTTTGAATTTTAAGTTTAACATCATGGGTTTTTAAGTTCCCAATAAGGCTCTCAATCTAGAGTTGTCGTAGATCATGTGATTTAGATATTGTGGTCACCTTTAAATTGAACTTTAGAGTGAGTGACCAAAGGATTATTCGCACGAGATCTCCATTAGAGAAGATTCTCCCAAGAATTCTTGAAGCATTGACAATCTTCGTGAACTGTGTATATATTGAATCAACATCCCCACCTCCCTCCACAAAGAATTTCTCATATTCAGACTCGAGTTGGAATAACTTTGAATCTTTTACCTGTGAAATACCTTCATGTGTTAGTTCCAGAAGATTCTAGATATTATAAGCAATTTTACAAGCACAAAATCTATTAAATTCGGTCCTATATAGAGCACAAAACAAGAAATTCATTACTTTAGCGTTATTTTTACACCTAGTTTTGTCTCCCACATCCCACTTATCCTTAGGTTTGTCTATGTAAACTTCTCCTAAAATATAATTAAGTGTCATATACCGCATTTCTATTATGTTCCAGACATCAATATCTAGATTCATTAAAAAAACATTGCATGCATGCGCTCTAGTAATTGTAATCATTTCTTGTAAAAGTGGTGGTCTACTTCATCCTTGCCCCTCATAATAAGCGAAATCATGGAGCATCGTTATTTCCGGTTGTTAGACCATTTTAGAATAACCTACCTTTGATACCACTTACGGGGGGAGGTGAATAAGGGTTTTTTGAAACAAGTTTACTCTTAATTAACGCAAAAAAATAAATAAATCTACTTTTTATTATTATAACCAGCAATAATGATACCACCAGGCGATAGTAACAGAAACTTTGGTTTCTTTTTAAGAACTCAAATTATAAGAGAGTAGACACACAATTAAATAAAAATAGTAATTTTAGTTCAATAGTAATGGTTACAAAACTTTGATCCCAATTACCCTTGATATCAAGACGATAATAGAATTCTTTTTCCTTTTCTATGTCGACCCTTCTCCCAAGGACTGATTGGTTCTAGCATATCTCTCCCAGATAATGCCTCGAACCGCACCCTAGATCTACCTTAGACCCAGTCGCCACAACACGCGGTGAATTCGCGTAATACTCCAAGGAAACTGACGTCCGTACTGGGAAATTTTGCACCGAAGTCTCATAAGACATAGTTGTTAAATCCTGTAGCACCTTTAGAGGGGGGGGGGGGTAAATAAGGGTTCTTAAAATTTTAAAATAATGAGAAGAGAAATTAAAGATTTCTAGATTTTATTGTTATTGCCGGCGATGGTGATACCCCTAGCGATTTCAACAGACACTTAGATTTAATAATTAAAATTTAGATTACAAACAATTGCCACATGATAAATGAGAAACAATAATTTTATTTCAAGATGAGTAATGAATACAAAAATTTTTATCTCCATCACATTTGGGGTCGAGGCGATGCTATAAGTCTTTTTCCCTTTTCTATACCCACCCTTATCCATAAGGACCGGTTGGTTCTAACCTATATATCCCAGATGTGGCCTCATGCCACCCCTAGACCTACCCACGATCTAGTCGCCAACACAAATGGTGAATTCACGGAATCCTCCCAGGAAACCTATAACACTTCCCCTTCAATTATTATATAATATGGGTCTGATCGGGGCCCCACAATATGTAGAAGCCATAAATTTAGTATTATAAAGTGATATAAAAGTATTACCCATCTCAAAACTCAGAATATAAAACATCAAAAATATTTCAACAAAGACTAGATGTTGTCCACGAGTAAATAGGAGTCCAAAATGTCCTTAAGGCCTTACATCATCCAAAAATCCAAATCATCATCAACATTAAACCAATCAAGAGAATAGCAGTCCTATGTTACCTGGCATACAAGCCAAAAACAAAGCAAAGGAAACATAACAAACTACCAAAATAGGAGGAGGAACAATTCAAGAGGCTATGCCTTTTTGGCCGGCGATTTGGCTCCAAATTGATATCCTTGCCCTATAAAAATTTGTTATAACGTGGTTCAGTAAAGGCTTACCTCAACTGTGTAACCAACACCCTCCTCCCAGTCATCCCTAGCAGACCCCGGGGCACTCCATCACCCTACAAGTCATCACTTTAATAGAGCATAAACTAACATAGAAACAACAGGTTTTGGTGTCTCAAACATCAATCACATTTTTATGTTGAGCATATAAATAAAAGGGGCCTTCAATACAGTATGTATGCAACCTCGAGTTTCAACTAAGATACCCTATAGCATGTATGAGTCCATATCATCACACATTAGCATGTCATATCAATCACATGGGTACTCTCATTTTCCCAAAGGCATACAAGCCCAAGGCCGAGAACTCTCACTAGATCACAACACCATCAGGCTTGTCCAAAAGCACAAACGTTCTCTTTGGTTTCCATAAGAGGGGACTTGTCTTACCGGGACAACCTCCATACGTCAATCACAACATCACGGAGAAAGCCAGCCTACCACAAAGATAAAGCCATACCTTCACACATAAGCGACTTCACAATCCATCACTTACGTTTCCTCACCCTAGCCAACATTCGTTCTCATACGAAACTAAGGGGCATCACAACGTCATCTTTGTCATAATCAGATTTCTAGCAAAATCCCTAAAATACACGTCAAGCAACATCACTGAATTGGACCACCGGTCACGATAACAATTTCACCCACAATGCATAATCCGTTAACGTAACGGATTTCTAATGCAAAACATGGCAGGGACGGAATCAATCTACCCATTGGCTCTTCTTGAACAAAAGTGACTTGTATCCCTCTCACTCGATAGATCTGGTGCCAAAATTTGCAAGAAAGAAAAAAGGCATAAAGAAAAGATGGCATGCACACATCCTAAGACCTAGAGGAGAGATGTTATTACCTTGTAGTATCTCATCCTAGCCATGAAGATCTTGATTTGTACGGATAGAAGTGTGCGCCTTCAAGCCCTCTCCCTAATGTTGGTCTTAGATCATGAATCGGAGCTCTGAAGCTTTAACAATGGTGGAAACTAGATCGTCTTCCTCCTCTGCACTTTTCTGCTCACAAGTCGTCAAAGTTCAGACTGACTTGGGCAAAAAGAGGATAGAATCCCCTCTGCCCTAAATAGAGCTTACGACTATAGATCTGGGTCATTGGATCAAGTTTCAGGAAGATAGGATGCCTAGAAATGTCCATTTACGAAATCAGCTCACGATACCTAAAAAGAACCCTCCCTAGTTCAGGGAATCAAGTGAGCTCGACGCCACTCGACGCTAAGCATGTGGCATCGAGTGATCTCGATGTCAAGCCTGTGGTGTCGAGTGATCTCGACGCCGCTTAATGCCAAGCTTATGGTGTCGAGTGATCTTGATGTTGCTTGACGCCTAACCTCATGCGTCGAGTGAACTTGACGCCCTATATGACGCCTATCTTTAGACTCTAAGAACACATGTTTTGTATTGTATCTACAATAGCCCTGATTTGAAGAAGTCCCACTTGAACTAATATGAAATGAGATTGTATTTGATGCTGCATTTTAGTTATGTACTTGCAGGACTTTAATTACTAAGTATAAACTAATGTCAGATTATAATGGATCATAATACACTGGACTATGCAATGTAATTCCTCATTGTGTAGGACATAGTGTTAACTCATGTGTAATCTCTCTATTTGGGTGTACTTCATCTCCAAGTACTATAGAAGATTCAAGGAAGGGCTGCTAGCTGAGTTCAGGACGGTCAAAATTTTCCTAAGTAAAATTTGTCGAGACCTCAAGTGAAGACTCGTGTCATTCGTCAAGACCTCACATGAGCACTCGTGTAATTCATCGAGTTTACTCGGGAAGTTTCTAAAGGTATCTGAGATCATTCTGATTTGGCTAAGTAAAATTTGATGAGTGATATATTGATCTCTCATGAATACTCGACAAATTCATCGAGTACTCTCGATAGGTCACGTGAACACTGAACATAAATTTTATTCTGTTTCATTTTTCAGCCAAGTTTTTTTCATCGAATGGACTCGAGTAATTTGTTGAGTGGTTATGTAATTCATCGAGTATTTAGGAGATGTCACGTATACACTCGATGAATGGACTTAAATAGTTTTTCATTTTGAATTCTATGAAGGCTTTCCTTTAGGGAACTGGCCATGTACAGTACACATGGAGCTCAGTCCTAAAGTCTCGTTTTAGCCATTAGAAGAGG
Source organism: Platanthera zijinensis (assembly GCA_039513925.1). NCBI lineage: Eukaryota > Viridiplantae > Streptophyta > Magnoliopsida > Asparagales > Orchidaceae > Platanthera > Platanthera zijinensis. The sequence goes on along the minus strand of CM077079.1, from coordinate 59,003,060 downwards.
AATCACTATATATATTCAAGGGTTAATGTTCGAGAACCCTAATCGTGATCAAATCAGAAAAATCGCAAGTTCTCTTCCATCGATCAAATCATTCGCACTCGATCATTCTCGTCGCCGACTTCTCGAAATCAGAATTCCTCTCAATGAAAGTTTCAACCAGATCTCTACTCTACATTTCTCCAAGATCAAGTCGATTCTCAGATCAGATCTCGTTTCAAGTTCTCGATCAAGTCTTCTTCTTCTATGGTTACTTCAAGATTTTCATTTTAGCAAGGAAGAAGATTGATTCTCATAGATCTGAAGATGAATGGTATTGCAATCTATTGTGTTGTGTAAAATTCGTTTGTATAACACTTGTAGGAAGTTTCACTTCTGATTTTTGTAGATCCTCATTTAGGGGATCGAGAGTAGGAGAGTTTGTTCTCCGAGTTTTTGTAGGAGACGTTGTCTCCGAGCTTGTAGGAGTTGAAGAATTTTAGGTATAAGATTTGTTAAAGTATGAGATTGGTGAAGTAGCTGAGTCTAGCCCAAATTGCTAGATAAGCGAGGCAGGATAGTTGACGTACCCATTCTGGGAACCACTATAAATCCTTGTATTAGTGTTGTGTGTTTCTCTGATTCTGTGAGCACATTTTTAAAGTATTTTATTTCTGCTTAAAGACACAGAATTCACCTATTCACACCACCACCCCCCCCCCCCCCTCTAGGTGATTTAGATAGACAACTAGATACTTTCAATTAGAATCAAAGCCAGGTTGTTTGTTAAAAGGTCAACACCTTGAACAAAATCTCTATCTAGTTATCATAGAATGGCATGTCTGGAATGGATAGAAGTATGGATATGTCCTCCATGAAGCTACCAGTGTGCTCCAAGGAAAACTTTCCCATTTTGAAAGAAAGAGTAAGGTTCTTCATGGAAGCTGCTGATCCGAGAATATTTCAAATCATTGAAGAGACCCCCACGTGCCCATGACTGCATCAACTATAAATGCTAATCTGATGGTACCGAAAAGATGCTAGATTTAACTAAAGATGAGATTGCTCTCATCTCTCTGGACAAGAAGGCTAAGAATATTATTGCTAGTACAGTGGATGAGTCTATGTTATAAAACTTAATCCACTACAAGTCTAATAAAGAGATGTGGGCATCTCTGATTGTTCTCATAGAAAAAATGGAGGAGGTTAGGGATGACAGGAAATCCCTCCTCAACCAGGAGTATGAAGCTTTCAAGCAAGACAGAAGAGAATCTATATCTAACTGCTATGAGAAATTCTTCAAGATTGTCAACGGCCTAAGGAATTATGGTCGTGTGTTTGCAAACGGTGAACTTAATGATAAATTCTTGAGATCCCTGACAAAAGAATGGGATAATAAGGTTTGCGCTATAAGGGAGTTTGGTAAACTTGCAGAAACAGATCCACAGAATCACATTGGGAAGTTACTTTCCTATGAGCTTCAAATAAATACAAGAAAAGCTGAAGAAGAAGGAAGTAGGTCTTCAACTAGAGAAAAATCTGTGGCCCTGAAGGCTGAAGGGTCGAGGAAAGTTAGATCTGTGTCTCCTATAAGAACTTAAGCTTCATGTGATCATGAAGATTCAAGACCAAGTACCTTAATCTTAGAAATGTCAGATGGAGAATTCTCTCTTCTCTCCAAGCAATTTAAGATAATGCTTAGCAAGAGGAGGCAGATAAGAAATAAGCCCTCCTCGTTTGATTACAGGAGATCACATCGTGATGGTGATCATAACAAGAAGAGCTTCAATGGCAATGACTGGTATAAATCTAAAAGTAACAAACATATTTTTTCTGCCGTCGTGTGTTATTGCTGTAATAAGCCAGGGCACATGATCGTTGACTGCCCGTATAAGAAGAAGGAAAGATTGAGAAAAGAAGAGAAGAAATCATTTCGAGGAAAGAAGAAAGAAAAGAAAAGCATCATTGCAAAGAAGCCAAAAACTTTCAGTGACAGCAATTCAAATGAGTAGAGTTTAGATGAAGAAGCCTAATTTGGGCTTATGTCTCATTCTGATGAGCATAACTTCAACACCCCATATGATGGGAAGGTAAACTCAAGCACTCCTCTCTCTAAATCTGATATAGCCTCTGATGGTCATGAAGCCTATTCTTCTAAGGAGGATTAAGACATATTGGTTCAGTATAAGATTTTTCTAGCGAGATTTGATAAATGTCGTAAGGTTGTCAAATCCCAAGCAAAAGAAATTGCCACTTGTAAGGCCCTAAACTCTTATCTGAAGGGGAAATCGAGAGATTGACTCCCCTCGAAGTTGAAGTTCAATGCTTAAAAGAGGAACTGAAAATTTCTATTGAACTGGTAAGTCTGAAAGAGAAAGCTATTAGTGAGCTTGAAGAAAAGTTATTGGCTGAAAAGAAGCTTGTAGAAAACTTCTCGAAGCCAAAGACTATCCTTCTTCTTATGGATGGATTTTAATCTTCTAAGAAGGGTAGTGGTGTTGGACACAAATCCTTTAGGGGTAAAGGGAAGGCTCCTCTAAGTAAAACTACTTTTAAGAAAGTAATCTTTCTGATAAATAAGTATGACTTTGAAACATCCTACGGTCACTTTGTTAGACCAATATATGTTGACTCTAACAATAACAACCAAGGATGGAGCCGCCTTAGAAATTTTGGAACGAGTTATCTAAAGGCGTCTCATGAAGAGATCATCCTTAAGGATTATGGTCCATTCGTTCATGGATCGAATGTTAAGAAAGCACCAAAGGTAAAACTATTGTTGAAAAGCCACATGAGAAAAAGAAGCCATTTATTTGTTGCTCTCATGAGGCTTCTACTTGAAAGTTAGTTGCTCCTACTAGAGCTCCCGTTCAACAGGTGAAGTGGGAGAATATGAGAAGGTATAACAGATTTGACTATTGATGTTGTGGCAAAGTTGATAATTTTACCAAAGATTGTTGGTTCAACTCTATGAATTATAGGACTCTATGAGTTCACAATGCTAGAATGACCCCTATTAATGTGAACGTTTCTAGTGGTGTTCGAATAACAAGGAACTAAGTACCCAAATCTATTTTGGTTCCTAAGGTTGTTTAGTTTGTAAATACAGGTATGTCCAAAGGCCAACAAAACTCATATCTTATATTTGGACAGAGGATGTTCCAGTAACATGACTGGAACAAGAAGCCTAATACATAATTATACCCCAATCAAGGACGGTCCAAAAGTTATTTTTGGCAGATCTGATAGGGGAATCAAAAAAGGTTGCGGTATGATCACCAACGGTATAGTCTCTTTCACAGACGTGGCGTATGTTAAAGGATTACTACATAATCTTATAAGCATAAGTCAACTATGTGAAAAAGTCTATATGGTTGATTTCTATATGGATATGTGTTTGATAAAGTCGTCTGAAAACTCAGAAACTATTTTATCAGGCACTCAGAGTTGAAATATTTTTTATCTTAATTTTCTTTATTTAGAATCTTCTACACCAGTGTGATTTTTGGCAAAAGATATTGCATCTCTTTGTGATCAATGACACAAGAGACTAACACATATTAATTTCAAAACTATAAGTATGTTATTTTCTCACAAATTAGTACGTGATGCACCCAATATTAAGTGCATTAAAGAGAGTTTATGTCATGCATGCTAGGTGGATATGCAGACAAGGGCTACCTTTAAAAGCATTATTGCCAAAGATTCTGACAGATAATTATATCTGCTTCATCTGGATTTATTCGGTCCTATGCCAGTTCATAGTTTAGGAGGTAAAGCATACACCATGGTTATTGTTGATGACTACTCACATTTTATATGGGTGTTCTTTCTGAAACGCAAGTCAGATACCTTTGACACTTTCACTAACTTTGTTAGGAAGATACATAATGAATTGAACTACTCTGTGGTCAAAATCAAAAGTGACCATCAAAGAGAATTTGAGTCTGGTGCCATGATAAGGTTTTGTGCAAGCCAAGGTATCTTTCATGAGTTTTCCTCACCTCATACTCAACAGCAAAATGGAGTTGCCAAAAGAAAGAACAGAACACTCATTGAGGCATGTACAATAATGTTAAATGACTCTTCTTTACCAGAGTACTTCTGGGCTGAAGTAGTCAATACAGCTTGTCACGTGCAAAATAGAGCCTTAATTAACAAGAAGCATCGTAAGACACCTTATGAACTTCTGAAGCACAGAAAACTGACTGTGTCCTACTTTAGAATTTTTGGAAGCAAATGCTTTGTACTAAATGATGGGAAACATTATTGAACTAAGTTTAGTGAAAAACATTTGTAAGAAATAGTAATAATTATAAGGCGTATAGGATTTTTAATAAGAAAACCCTGGTTGTAGAAGAATTTATCAATATTGTATTTGATGAGATGAGTATGCTTCATAGCATCTCTTAAAATATTTTTGTTAAATATGCAAGTGCTAAACTCAAAGAGCTAAGCTTGAAAGAAGAAGCAAAAGTTGATGTTCCCAGTGTAATCAAGATCAACTCTCTAGAGTTGATTGAATAGGAATAAGAACATCAAGATGAAGGGCATGCACCAAGAGTAGCAGAACCTGCTGGCGGCATAGAGAATGCAAGGAATCTGGTGATTAGACATTCAAGAGGTCACCCCGTTGAACAGAACATTGGAAATCCAAGTGACGGAATTCGAACAAGAAGAGGTACAACTAACGAAGTATTATATTTGAGTTTTCTTTCTCATATTGAGCCAAAGAAGTTCGAAAAACAAATAAGGATGATTCATGGATCGTTGCGATGCAAGAAGTGTTCAATCAGTTTGAAAGGTGTAAAGTTTGGAATCTAATACCAAGGTCCAAATGTCAGAATGTGATAGGGACAAAATGGATCTTCAGAAACAAGCTAGATGAAAATGGTGTCATCGTAAAGAACAAGCCCAAGTTTGTAGCTCAAGGTTACCATCAAGAAGAAAGGATTGAATTCGATCAGACATTTGCTCTAGTGGCCAGACTAAAAATAATCAGATTATTCTTAGCGTATGCTGCTCAAAAAGGATTCAAAGTCTATCAAATGGACGTGAAGTCAGCCTTCCTCAATGAAAATTTAAAGAGGAAGTATACGTTGAACAAACCCCAGGTTTTGTCGATACTTCCTTTCCTGATTATGTTTATTACTTGTATAAAGCTTTATATGGTTTGAAATAAGCTCTTAGAGCTTGGTATGAGATGCAATCTAGCTTTCTTCTTAAAAATAAGTTTGTTGGATCCCTAGTTGGATTTGGGCTAGGTTCTCTAATTAGGTTGAGTTTGACCCACATTTTATAGCCAGGGTCAAGTCTATGAGTCCTAGAGTTTTGGCTAGTCATTAGCTTCAACATTCATGGACCAGCAAGAAGAGGACTTCAGTAGACTCAGACTTAGAAGAATTAAAAGTTCAAAATGATCAGTTCAAAATTCTTCGAACTCAGCTCGATGATCATCGATCTCGGATCGATGAAATCAGAGTTATTTCTCTGAGTTGAGCTCAACGATATTCGAGCTCAGGTCGACGATCTCCTCCTTCAGACAGATTCTCAGCTCGACGAACTTAGAGCGCATAATTGGCATGTTATTTCCAGAATGTAGTTTGTAGAGCTCAGGTCGACGAACAGGAATTCTCAGGTCAACGAACTTTGAACTCCAGTCGACGAAATCTATTTAGAGGTCGACAAAATCTATCCCGAGCCAGACTTAAAGTTTTCCTTATTTTTGTCCTTATTTATTATATTATTTAGCAGTAATTTCCTGAGTAATTAATGCTCATATTCTTCTGAATATAGCTGTTATTGGCAGCATTAATTATGGTCTTTATCAGGTTAATTACTTGCTTATTTTATTGGGACAGTTGGGGAAACTCATTTAAGTTAAAATACTCCAGCCATTTTATTCCCTAGACCTGTCAGCATTTAATGCTTAGATTTCAAATTTCAAAGAAGAATTTTTTACAGGGAAATATAAAAGAGATTTTGTCTTTTAAGATGAACATAACCACTGCATGAATACACAGACCATACAGTACTGAGAATACAGAGAAAAGACAGAACATACAAAAGAATATCTGCTTATTCTCTGTGTGCAGAAAAAATTCTGTTTTCCCTTATCTTACTGAAGACTGAAGAAGAACTACCATCATATATTAAGAATCTTCTTCAACTTCTCCTCCAAGAACATTCAAGGACACCAACTTTGAATCAGTCAGAAAGTTCCAGGATCTCTCAAGACAAGGCTGAAGACCTACACCCTGAACAAGGCTCCAAGCTTTCTGAACATCTCAACATTTTAGAAGGAGTCTTGATAACAGAATCCACAAGTCTTCTCTGTTGTATAGAGAAAATAGAAGACATCATCACCTCTCTTACCTCCTGTAAAAGGGTTTATTAACTCCCTTCAAAAGTTTATTCTTGGTTTTGGGCACCTGATCAAAATCCTAAAGGGTTGTGAGATCTCCCTGGAAATAGATCTTGTGGTGGCAGCCACCTAATCAAAAACTTGATAGTGGATTCCTACTAGGGAGGTAGAAGAGTGGATGTACCCAGTTTAGGGAACCACTATAAAATTCTTGTGTTATCTGTGTGTGATCATTTTCTTTCTTGTTCTTGCTGTGCTGTGATAGATTAGCTTAGCCTATTTTCATTTTCTTTCTATATTACTATTGGTATCACTTATTTTACTCTGATAAACTTAAAAACAGCCAAAAGTTTTAATTACTTTATTCACCCCCCCCCCCCACTCCACCCGCCTCTTGAGTAAATCAGGTCTAACCCCTATCTTTCAATTGGTATCAGAGGTGTGTTCCTTTGGTTGTACAAGTTAACACTTGAACCAAAAGATCCTTGTTAGATCTGATTTCTTTCTCCTAGTTTTTCTATTTTATATCATGGCACAGAACAAAGAGTATGTAAGCACAAGACCTCCAGTCTACAACTTGAATAAGTTTGCTATCTAGAAGACAAGAATCAAGTTATATATAAACTCTATTGATGAAGATATTTTCAATTCTATTTTGACAGGACCACCAACTCCAGTGGATATAACTACTACAAGTTCCAGCACTCATGTTGTTCCACCACCTGAGTGGACAAGAGCTCAAAAGAAGGCCAAAATAGCTGATTTCAAGGCCATGAATATTCTGGCTCGGACAATGTCTGATGACATCTTCTAGAAAGTGGCAGAGTGCACATCAGCCAAGGCTATTTGTGATTCTCTTAACCATATGGTTGCTGGTTTAGCAGATGAGAAAAAATACATGAGATCCAATCTTCTCTCAATATGAGAACTTCAAGAAAGATGAGTCAGAGTCTGTAAGTGATATTTACAACAGACTAAGCTCAATCATCAATGAGCTAAAGACTCTGGACAAGGACATAACTCTCACAAAATTCAATGACAAAATCCTCATGTGCTTCCCCAGCTCATGGGATTCCATAATCTGGCTAATCAAGGAAGCTACCAGTCTGAATGAGATTTTCACTGAATCTCTTCTTGGAAAGCTCAAGTCTTATGAACAATTGATAAAGACTAGAGAAGCTATAGAATAGAAGACTCCTTCAACAGCAAGAAAGGAGCAAAGCATTTCATTCAAAGCATCTGAAGAATCAGAAGCTCCAACAGTCAGTGAAGAATTTCTGAGTCTCTTAGCCAAGAGATTTTACAAGATAGGCAAGAGGGATTTCAAAAGAAAGTCATCTAGGCAAGATGACAAGCCAAGGTATGACAAGACCCCAACTAAATAAGTTGTTTGCTTTGGTTGCAGGAAGCCAGGATACTTCATCTCAGAGTGTCCAGAGAACCAAAAGAAGGAGAGAAGAAGAGAAAAAGAAACCAAAAAGCAGCACTACAATAAGCCTTCCTCAAGCAAGCATAAAAGAAAGGAGAAAGGCTTTGTGGTTGAAACCTGGAGTGAAACTGAAGATGAAAATTCATCTTCCAGCTCTAGTGAAGATGAAGAGGAAGCAAAGGCAAAAGAAGTGTGTCTGATAGCCATCAATGCATCAGGCAGCTATTCAGAAGCAGAAGATGACAAGTTAGAGGGTGAAGACTCTGAATCTGAGGAAGATCAGGTACTGCCTTCTTTTGATTTTGATTCAGATGAGTGTAGAACTGAATTTAAATCTTTATGTATTGACTTAATTAATTCTGAAAAAGAAATTAAACAACTTTGAGAAAAATTGATTGTACAAGATAATTTCTTTTCTGAAAACATTAAATTAAAAGATGAACTAACTTTAGCAAATGAACAAATCATCTCACAAAAAACTGAATTAGCTGAGGCTAGACAACTTGAAGAATACCTAAATGGGAGAAGTATCAGGTTGATGAACATCACAAGAACAGTGAATGCTAGACTTAATGGCAAGCTGGGCTTAGGTGCTTCATCAAGCCAACCCCCACTGATTCAGAAAAATATTTTAATAACTCCAATAAAATTTGTTTCAAAAAAAGGCAAGGAAAAGATAAATGATAATAATGTTAAACAAACATAATTAAAACAAAAGAATAAGAAAAAGAGAAAGAATAAGAAAAATCTTAACTATAACAATGTTCAGCAGATTTTGTCGAACTTAGATCGGCGAAATATACGAAACCAGTATGGTTCGTCGACCAGAGATCGACAATATTGGGGCCCAGAAAATGAATACTTTCATTCTCTGAGTGGAGTTCGACAAACTCATCCCCATTCGTCGACCGCAGATCGACGAACGTACCAGAATACGTCGACCCTAGTTCATTATAATAGAAACTTTAATTCTAACAAGACATTTAATCAACCAGGACAATGTGTTAATCCATTTAATCAGTGGATAATTCCACCTAGAATATTTCACCCCTTAGGTTATTAAAATCAACCTGAATACTCATACATTTCTAGTTTTAATTATGTGGATAAACATGGACTCAAGGTAACCTGGGTCAAGAATAGCTAATCTGTTTTATTGCGGGTGAAATACTATCCCACCATAGAGCAATAGTGGTAATTGGATAGTGGCTGTTCAAATCATATGACTGGCAGCAAGGACAACTTAATCAACTATAAGTCAAAGCTAGGACCCAAAGTAATATTTGGTTATTCCAATTGTGACCAAACTGAAGGATATGGAAAGGTCAAGATTGGAGCAGTCACCTTCAGGAAGGTTGCTTATGTAAGTGGACTGAAGCACAACCTTATATCTATAAGTCAGTTATGTGATGAAAGGTTTCAAGTATCATTTAACAAAACTTCCTGTATTATTACTTCTGTGTTAACTGGTACTAGAGTAGGTAATATCTATGTAGTTAACTTTAGGTCTGCTAAGACTGAAATTTGCCTGTTTAATCAAACCAGCAATAATAATGATCTTTGGCATAGGAGATTAGGTCATGTAAACCTGAAAAACATTGAGAAACTTTCTAGGGACAACCTTATTAGAGGATTTCCTTCTTGCCCCTGCAATAAGGAAAGCCTTTGCAGGGCTTGTCAATTAGGCAAGCAAACTTAAAATAGTTTTAAATCACTTAATAAGAGTGATTCACCTAGGATACTGTACTTGCTCCATATGGATCTTTTTGGACCCATTGTTCTACAGAGCCTAGGAGGGAAGTCTTATACCTTAGTAATTGTTAATGACTTCTCAAGGTTGACTTGGGTGTTCTTGAGAAACAAGTCAGATAACTTCAAGGTTCTTACAGATTTTCTTAAGAGCATAAGGATTAAGTACTCTACTCCAGTTGCGTTGATCAGAAGTGATCATGGTACTGAGTTTGAGTCTCTTCAAATGCAAGAATTCTGTGTGAAGGAAGGTATCAGACATTGCTTCTCTGCTCCTAGAACTCATCAACAAAATGGGGTAGCTGAAAGGAAAAATAGAACACTCATTGAAGCTGCAGGAACATTACTTGCACATGCTCACTTTCCCCTATCCTTTTGGGCAGAGACTGTGAGCACAGCAAACTATGTACTGAATAAAAGTTTGATTCATAAGCTTAATGGCAAGACCCCCTATGAACTACTATAAGGAAAGAAACCTAAAGTAGATTATTTTAGAGTGTTTGGCTGTGTCTGTTACATTCATAACAACAATAAGAAATATATTAGAAAGTTTAAAGCTAAGGCTGAAATTGGAATTTTTCTTGGATATTCCCAAGTAAGCAAGGCTTATAGGGTATATAATAAATCAAATATGAAAATGGAAGAGTCGATTCATATTTGTTTTGATGAGACTAATATGTTTTTATAATGAGAAGATAGCTTCTACCAGTGAGAATTTGCAGGAACCGAGTCTGTGTGAGAGATTGGATGAGTTGACCCTCACCAATAAGATTGTTGCACATCCTTATCCATAAGTTGCTAAAGAAAGTGAAGATGATGACACTCAACTAAGTGAAGAGCCAACAACAGCTATAATTCCACCAGAGGAATTAACTCCCCAAGATGTTGCTCAACTAGCTCCTCCTACTGAGATAGTCACACTTAGAGATCACCTTGTATCTCAAGTGATTGGAGACATATCAGTGGGTATGAAGACAAGGCATCAACTCTACCAGGACATGATGCATGCCTGCTTTATATCTCAAACTGAGCCCCAATCCATTAATGATGATGAGCAAGATCCACACTAGATCATTGCAATGCAAGAGGAGCTCAACCAGTTTGAGAGATGTAGAGTTTGGGATTTAGTTCCAAGACCCAAAGACTATCCATTCATTAGAACTAAATGGTTATTTAGAAACAAACTAGATGCTCAAGGTACTATCATAAGGAACAAAGCCAGATTAGTTGCTCAAGGCTACAAACAAGAGGAAGGCATAGATTATGACCAAACATTTGCCCCTGTTGCAAGGTTAGAAGCCATAAGGATATTTCTAGCTTATGCAGCCTACAAGAAGTTCACAATATATCAAATGGATATCAAAAGTGCATTCCTAAATGGTGAACTCAAAGAAGAGGTTTATGTAGAACAACCACTAGGTTTTATCTCTTCATCTTATCCATCTTATGTTTTCAAATTGCATAAAGCTCTCTATGTTCTAAAGCAAGCTCCAAGAGCTTGGTATGAAACCTTAGCTAGCTTTCTCTTAGAGCATAACTTTTCTAGAGGCATAGTAGATAGGACTTTATTTATCAAGCATCATCATAATAAAATTTTATTAGTACAGATATATGTAGATGACATTATATTTGGTTCTATAGATTCCAAACTATGCAAAAGGTTCTCCAACCTTACGCATTCCAAGTTTGAAATGAGTAGCATGGGTGAGCTCTCCTACTTACTTGGTCTCCAAGTGAAGCATTCCCTTGATGGCATCTTCATATCCCAATCCAAATATGCTAAAGAGCTGATAAAAAGTTTTGGGATGGCTGATGCTTCAGCAAAGAAGACACCTATGGCTATAAATATTGTAATTCATTCTGATGAGCATGGAAAACCTGTAGATCAGAAATTATATAGGGTCATTGTTGGGTCCCTGTTATATCTCACAGTAAGTTGGCCAGATATTATGTTTGCTACTTGTCTTTGTGCTAGGTTCCAAGTGAACCCTAAAGAATCTCACCTTATTTTCTTAAAAATAATTTTGAGATATATAAAGAGTTGCCCTAGTTTAGGACTCTGGTATCCAACTAAGTCAGAATTTGTGTTAACTGGATAATCTGATGCTGACTTTACTGGATGTAGAGTGGACAGGAAGAGCACATCAGGAACTTGTCAGTTCCTTGGTGCTAGGCTAGTGTCTTGTTTTTGCAAGAAGCAAACATCTGTGTCTACTTCAACAGCAGAAGCTGAGTACATAGCAGCTGGCTGTTATTATTCATAGATGTTGTGGATTCAAAACCAACTCCTAGATTATGGTGTCAACTTAAATAATTTTACCCTACTTTGTGATAATACCAGTGCAATTTCTATTCCATAGAATCCAGTGCATCATAATAGAGCTAAGCATATAGATATAAGGCATAATTTCATTAAAGAGTGTGTTGATAAAAAGAAAATTAATCTTGTCTACATCTACACTTATTTGCAAAGAGCAGACATCTCCACCAAACCCTTGGATGAGAGGAACCATCTATTCTTTCTGAATCAGCTAGGTATGATCAATAGAGAAGCATTAATTTAATTTCTATTTGCGGTCGAAGAACTTGTCATAGTTCGTTGAACGGAGATCGACGATCTGAGGACAGTTCTTGAGAAAATTCGTCGACCAGAGATCGACAAACTCTCTGTGTGTGAAGTGTTATTCGTCGACCGGAGATCGATGATACTACTTCAAAAAAATTTCGTCAACCTGAGAACGACGAAAAGTTTTCCCTTCTTCAGACTGAGATCGACAAACCCTTTTGTCAATAAAATATTTCATCGACGTCAGATCGAAGAATTTTATTTATTTTGCAGGACGGAGTTTGACGCTTCATATTCTGAAAACCTTATATCTAGGTTTTCTTCGAGCTCCATCCTGCGCTTTCTGTTCCCCTTGCACTTGATCTCTCTGTTTCTTTTTGTAGGCGATCAATGGAGATTTCGACAAGTTCTCTTGCTGTAATGAAATTCGATATGGGATTTGACATTGACTTCGAGTCATTCTAGCATTCTGACCAGATCTTCTTAGATATACTGAAGTTATTAGAAGAACAATAGTTGAAGAATCTCATGACAACCAGGATTAAGATTGCTGCTACAGAAATAAGAGAATGGGTATTCACCTCCTCCACTCTAGATGCTGACACAATGACAGGAACATTATCTGGTAATCAAGTTTCCTTAACCCCTGTCGTTTTGACTGAAATTTTTAGATTGATTAATGGTGAAGAAGATTTAGAGATAGATAGTTCTGAATTTGATGATTGTTGAATAAAATGGGTCACATTGGAGAAAACCCTAATAAACTGCTGAAGAAACATTTATCTTCTGAATATAAGTTTTTAGCTGATGTGGTGGGTAAGGTATTGCTAGGCAAGCATACTACCCATAATTATATCACAAGGCAACAGTTCCTAGTGATATGTGCAGTTGTAAATAAGAAGCCAGTTAACTGGGCTAAGATATTGTTTGATTTGATTAAGAAAAAGAACAGCAAGAAGGAAGTGTGTTTTGGAAGGATCCTTAGAATCTTCCTAATGAAAAAGGCTACTGAATCCCTGGTCTCACAGACCATATTCATTAGTGCTTCCAAGAGGCTAACATGTGCCTTATTAGGAAGGTGGGAGAGGACTATCTCAAATCCTTCTAAGGCTTCTTCTTCTTCTAGAGCATCTGAGGATACCAGAACTGTCACAGCTGTTCGCCCACCCCCTGAAGATGTCCCCTCCATCAGCATTCCATCCACCCAGATTCCAACACCTCCATCTCAACAACCTATACCTCCACAAGTTCATACTCCTTCATCAACCCTCCAACAACCATCCATATTTCAAGATCATATTCCAACACCACCTACATCTCCAGTACATCAACCAACACCAATTCAATCTCCTGAACATCAACCCACTACACCTCAATCTCCTGTACATCACCCAACACCACCTCAATCCTCATTACCCCAATATTTTGCTGACATCCCCCTCCATAACCTCTCATCCTTTCCATCTTTTGATCTTATATCATCATCTCCCATCAATTCGCCATCACCTCATGATGAGCCCATGACTGACATCACATCTTTCCCCACATCATCCATCCTCCATCCTTCTGTATCAACTCAGACACCTTCTGAGTGTATGCAAATGGATTCCCCTTCCATTCCCTCCCTTCTTGGAACTCATCACTCCCCTAATCAGAAATCTTATAGCAGAGGCCATTAAACCTCTTACTGAATCTATATCATCCCTATATACTCTCCTTTCTGCTGCCCTTACTATTGCTTCTTCTGGGGGCCTGTATTAAGGACCCTCTAAAACAAGGCAGGGGGAGATATCTAGTGAAGAAGATCCAGTCTCCTCTCCTCCAACAGTAGCACAGGCAACAGCAGTTTTGTATATAGTTAAGCTAGCAGATACAGATGTACATATGATTACAAAAACTAAGACAGTTGCTTTTGATATATTGTGTACAAATGAACCAGTTGTTCTGCCAGAAGATTTGACTGTTGGTGATTGCTGTATCAATCCCATAGTAGATATTTTCAATTTGTTAAATTCTTTTAATACAGCTTACTTAAATTATCTTCCAGTAGTTTCCCCAGAGCCATCTTTGGCTATTATTTGTTATACTTCACCCATAAGCCCTGAAGTTGTTAAACAACTAAAGGCAAGTTTTGCAGATTCTGTAATATCAGTTGCTCAGGAGGTTTGTAGTCCTCCTCCTCGCATGTAGGCTGAGTCCCCAATGCCTAACATGGATGAATTTTTGTTTGCTGACATAGATGTAGAAGATTATCAGATGGCTACTGAAATTGATGCTCCTGAAGTTACTGAACCTCAAGTGCTTCCTCAAGCTGAGAAGCAAATCTCAAAGGAAGCCTTAAAGGAAATAGATGCTTTATATGACAACCCTCTAGAATCCTCTTATGATGATGAAGAAGATTTTGATGAATCAGATAATCTAAAAGCTAAAAAGAAGGTTGCTAAGAAAAGGAAAACTGTTCCAAAAGGTGCTCCTAAACCAAACCCTACCCATGATACTCCTTATTATATACTGCATAATATTACACCTTATTAGGGAATTCCATAATGGATGTGGTTATCAAAGAATGATCAAAAAGAAAGGAAGAAGAGGAGAAGGTACAGGTCTCCTCCTAAGCAATTTAGGAAAGACCCTCCTTCTCCTCCTCCTCCATCTTCTGGGGCCTCTGGAAGTGTATCTCAAAGATCAGCACATATTACTAAAACCTATCAGAGACACTCCAAGCCAGGCAGTAGCCAGCAGTCCTCTCAAAGCAAGCCTGCTCCAGCTATAGATAAGAGAAGTACTTCAATTTCTATTGATGATTCACAGACGGACTCCATTCCTATAAGGCAAGAATCTCCACCTATTCCTTTTGTAGATCCAGAACATGAAACATCTGCAAAATGGATAGGTTTCATGAGCTGATAGGACTTTCTCATATCAACAAAGCTAATGCTAAAGGAAAAGATCCTTCTCAATACTCAACTATGTCAATATATAGAAAAGAGGAACTCAAGAGGTATGCTAAAGCTAACAAGTTTTTCAATGTTGATGATTATATGAGCTTACATCTAGAAGCAGTAGTTCCAAGAGCCATCTCATGCAATATAATTGGAGCATCAGACATGACCATGATAAAAAGAGAAGTTGTTAATCCAAAAAGAAAGATTATGTTCAGACAGCCTTCTGATAAAGCTGAAAAGGAGAAGCCAAAGAAGAACAGGTGACTGTTGTGTTTAACTCTTATTTTCTGAACTCTATTTGTTTAATCATGAAGCACTTATTATAAATATCTGCTGAATGTGTTTATTTCTTCCAGATATATGTTTTTATGCTTTATGATTATTTTCTTTTATTTGTATTAGTGACCTCACCTAAATAGGGGGAGATTGTTCGATCCCTAGTTGGATTTGGGCTAGGTTATCTAATTAGGTTTAGTTTGACCCACATTGTATAGCCAGGGTTAGGTCTATAAGTCCTAGAGTTTAGGCTAGTCATTAGGTTCAACCTTCATGGACCAACCAGTAGAGGACTTCAGTAGACTCAGACTTAGAAGAATTCAGAGTTCAAAATGATTAGTTCGAAATTCTTCGAACTCAGCTCGACGATCATTGATCTTAGATCGACGAACTCAGAGTTATTTCTCTGAGTTAAGCTCGACGATATTCGAGCTCAGGTCGATGATCTCCTCCTTCAGACAGATTCTCTTCTCGATGAACTTAGAGGGCATAATTGGCAAGGTATTTCCATAATGCAGTTCGCAGAGCTCAGGTCAACGAATAGGAATTCTCAGGTCAATGAACTTTGAACTCCAGTCAACGAAATCTGCTCAGAGGTCGACGAAATCTGTCCCGAGCCAGACTTAGAGTTTTCCTTATTTCTGTCCTTATTCATTATATTATTTAGCAGTAATTTCCGGAGTAATTAATGTTCATATTCTTCTGAGTATAGCCATTATTGGAAACATTAATTATGGTCTTCATCAGGTTAATTACTTGCTTATTTTATTGTAATAGTTGGGGGAACTCATTTTAGTCAAAATATTCCAGAAGTTTTATTCTACAGACCAGTCAGTATTTAATACTTGGATTCCAAATATCAAGGGAGAATTTTTGACAGGGAAATATAAAAGAGATTTTATCTTTTCAGATGAACATAACCACTACATGAATACACAGACCACACAGTACTGAGAATACAGAGAAAAGACAGAACATATAAAAGAATATCTTCTTATTCTCTGTGTGTAGAAAACATTCTATTTTCCCTTGATCTTACTGAAGATTGAAGAAGAACAACCATCATATATCAATAATCTTCTTCAACTTCTCATCCAGGAAGATTCAAGGACACTAACTTTGAATTAGTCAGAAAGTTCTAGGATCTCTCAAGATAAGGCTGAAGACCTACACCCTGAACAAGGCTCCAAGCTTTCTGAACATCTCAACATTTCAGAAGGAGTCTTGACAACATAATCCACAAGTCTTCTCCGTTGTATAGAGAAAAGAGAAGACATCATCACCTCTCTCACCTCCTGTAAAAGGGTTTATTAACTCCCTTCAAAAGTTTATTCTTGATTTTTGGGCACCTGATCAAAAGCCTAAAGGATTGTGAGATCTCCCTGGAAATAGATCTTGTGGTAGCAGTCACCTGATAAAAACCTGATAGTGGATTCCTACCAGGGTGGTAGAAGAGTGGATGTACCCAGTTTGGGGAACCACTATAAAATTCTTGTGTTGCTTGTGTGTGATCATTTTCTTTCTTGTTCTTGATGTGATGTGATAAATTAGCTTAGACTATTTTCATTTCCTTTCTATATTACTATTAGTATCACTTATTTTACTCTGATAAACTTAAAAACAGCCAAAAGTTTTAATTACTCTATTCACCCCCCCCCCCTCTAGAGTAAATCAGGTCTAACCCCAATCTTTAAAAGTTCTCAAGAGTAAAGATAGATAAGGCATTATTTCTTAGGAAAGTAAAGGGCAAGATCTTTATAGTACAAATATATGTCGATGACTTTATATTTAGAACTACAGATGACAACCTTTGCAAAAAGTTCTCTAACATGATGCAAGGGAAGTTTGAAATGAGCAGTATGGGTGAGCTGAAGTATTTCTTATGAACTTAGGTGAAGCAATCTGAAGATGGAATTTTCATCTCCCAGACAAAGTTCACCAAGGAGTTACTTAAGAAATCCAGAATAGAGAATACAACCTCTATGAGGACTCCATTGGGTTCAACTATGTCTCTGGACAAGGATGAGAAAGGGAAACCTTTTGATGAAATAAAGTACAGAAGCATAATTTGATCCTTTCTCTAACTTACTGCAAGTAGACCAGATATAATGTTTTCCACATGTGTACGTGCTAGATTCTAGGTGAACTCTAAGGAATCTCATTATGCCATTGCAAAAAGGATTTTGAGTTATCTTAAAGGCACACCTAATCTTGGCTTATGGTAAATAAGAAGAAATGAAGTCGAGCTAATTGATTTTTCGGATACTGATTTTATAGGAATCAAGGATGATAGGAAAAGCACTTCCGGGACTTGCCAATTCCTTAGAAGGAGTCTTATATCATGGAGTAGTAAGAAAAATAATTGTATAGCAATTTCAACCGCTGAATCGGAGTATATCTCTACATGAAGTTGTTGCGCATAACTTTTGTGGATCAGAAATCAACTTGAAGATTATAATATGAAGATGAAGGAGATTCTAATATTTTGTGACTCATCCAGTGTTATAGCTATTGCCAACAACCCATTCTCTCACATCCAGACAAAGCACATCAAGATATGGTATCATTTCATCTGGGAGTATGTGGATAACAAGGAAATTATTCTCAATTATGACCTGATAGATAAGCAAGTTGTAGACATTTTCATAAAGTCACTGGATGAGGCAATGTTCAATTTATTCAAAATGGAACTTAGTATGATCAACAAGGAATCATGAAAAGTTCAAGAAATCTGCCCAAGTACAAAAATTCAACTTCTCGAGAAATCAAGAAAGTATTTGACGAATCAGTCAAAAGTACTTGTGAAATTTTGACGAACTCGTCGAGCCATCTCGTGACATCAAAACTTCTTCACGTGTAATTTCAATGATTCTGCGAGTTACCTCGTAACATTTCGACGAATCTACCAAAGTTCTCCCATGTCATTTCGATAAATTTCTGTCTCTCAAGATTATTTCTGACTTTATTTATTGGGTCTGAAGAGTATGAAACTCCAGGTACACGCCTATATTTCTTCTAAAAGTTAATACTATATAAATCATCTTAAGGGCTTCATGTTCTTCACACAATCCTTGAGACTTAACGGAAAATCCCTACGATTCATCTCCCGACAAAATACCAAAATTACTCCAGCAGACTCACCTTTTCTCCCATCTGAAAGTTTTACTTTCAAGACTACCTAAACTCCTAGAGGGGGGGTGAATAGGTACTTTTCCTTGATTTAACTTAAGGCAGAATATAACTACAGTTCTTTGAATAAATCAGATATTTCTATAGCTAACACAGTACAGCAATCACAATCATACACACATCACAGATTGCACACAGATTTATAGTGGTTCCCCAAGTTTTGGGTACATCCACTTTCCCCCTTCACCTATCTAGCAGTATGCTAGAGTCGGCCTAACTTCTTCCTTTAGCTCAGAATCCAGAAGGATTCCTACAACTCAGAATGTCTCCACATTCCTACAACTCAGGCTAATAAGCCCTACCTCAGCCATGCCATAAGGCCTATAACTCAGAGAATACCTTCTCCTACAACTCAGGAATAAACAGCCCTACCTCAGCCTTGCCACAAGGCCTACAACTCAGAGAATACCTTCTCCTACAACTCAGGCATAAACAGCCCTACCACTCAGAGAATAAATCTCCTACACTCAGCCTTTATAAAATAGGCTTACAACTCAGATCTATGAATAGATCCTACAGAATTTGATAAGAATTTTGTAATCTCTTACCCCTATTGAGAGAGAAGGGATAAGAACTTTCTTGATCAGCTTCTTGGAGAGGCTGATGGCTGAAATCAACTTGATCTTAGCTTTCTTCAAAGCTTCTTGAATCTGAACTTAGTTAGGTTGATTTTCTTTGAATATAACTGACTGGCAGCTTCCTTCTTAGACTTCAAAAATAGATATGAATCTTCTTGACAGATTAGTTCAGTATCTACTTCTAGAGAGACCTGTAAATGTCTCCTTCTTGTCTTCAAATAGCTGGATCTCTCTCTATCCAAACCTCTTGAAAATACTTCTGAATTCTTGATTGAATTCAACTTAGACAGAATCTGAATAGTAAACTACTTCAGATGTCTTTCTAGATCTTCTCACGAAGATCTTCTTCTTTGTTACTTGTACTTTCTTGATCAGAGATCAATCTCTAATTGTGTTAATTGTGACAATACTTATATTCTTTTTTTCCTTCTTCTGAATCCATCTATTTATAGACTTCATCCATGGTAAATGGCTGATCTAGTTTATAACTAACTTTTGACAAGTCTGACAGCTTCAGAAAACCTGTTGTAACTCACAGCTGTCAAGTCTTCAAACAGTTCTTGAGCCTTTGACTCTGTCAGCAAAGTGTCGAGACTGACTGTCATAAAGTGTCGAGACCATCTATCAATATGTGTCGACACAAGTTACTTAAGTGTTGACACAGCCTTTGGTGATGTCGACATAGCTGTCTTGATGTCAACACAGCTTCTTGACACTACATCTTGAGAATGTGTCGACACTAATTATTTGTGTTGACACAAACACTTCACCATTCATCAGCAATCAACTTGGTCTAGACTCAGCTGTGTGTCGACACAAGTCCTGTGTGTCGACACAGTTGATGTAGACTCAGAACATAGCGTGTGTCAACACTGCCTCCAAGTGTCGACACAGTTGTTGTCGACTTTTCCACTATGTGTCGACACAGCCTCCCGGTGTCGACACAGTCGATTCTAGCACATTCTTAACCTGCACATATAAACTCAAAATAACATCAAATACACCTTGATGTATATCATTGAGCTAAGTGAGGCTTCTCCAAATCAGGTACACATTTTCCAATATACCCAACAATCTCCCCCTATTTGGAGAAGTCATAACCCTTTAGCCAATCATATACACCACTTATAAAATAAACCTGATGATGTATATAAGCATTATATTACAGGGTACTAAAACAAAACACATATCATTGTTACATCACAGAATAAAGATGTAAAAGAGAATGATCACAGAACAATGTTTTGTATATTAACTCAAAAATGTTTGTTACAAGTTGTTTACATTGATTTCTTTAACAAACTAACAATTACATAGTTCTTGAACAAAAACTAGTAAAACTTAGACTAAGGCTTGACTGGCTCCTTGATGACAATCCCTTTGCCAGATTTAATCTGAGCTTGCACAATAGGTTCTGTATCTTTAATAGGCTTCTTGCCTTTCAACTCAGCTTTCTTTTGTGCATCTGCCTTGATCCTTTGCCTTTCAAAATAATGAAAGGGCTTGGGGAAATACTTGCTAGGTTCCTGAGTATCAGGAGGTAGCTTCCCCATCTTAGCCTTTCTCTTGTGTTGAACTATGGCCTCCTGCCTGGCTTCATACTTTTTCCATTCTTGCTCATTGTACCATTTTCCCCTTTCATGTACTTGATCTTTTACAGCTTTCCAGGCAATTAAAATAATATTCCCTGAAGTGGGGATCCACTGCTCAAAGTCTGGCTTTAATTCTGCTTGCTCTCTAAATCTTTTCTTTGATAATAGAGCATCTTGCTGAGCTTTCATACCAGCTTCTAGCATATCAACCTTTTCAATAATAACATTTGTAACTGGTAGAGGAGGGCTGTACATAGACTCAACTTGTTGATGTACCATTTCAATATCTGCAAGAGGGTAAATGACTTGGGCAACCTTAGGTTGATCACCTTCAAGTAGAATTGGTTGAACCCCTGACTCAGCCATATTATCATCATCACACAAGGGTGGATATCCCAGAGTGGCTCTTATGTTGTTGGTTACCCATTTGGCATGATCAGAGCCAGCATAGACTAACACCCTCTCCCCCTTTATGACTTCTCTGGTCATATGATCTCTTAAGTCTTATTTCTGAAATCTTATTTGCCCATCCAGGTAATTGATTCCATCTTTAAAGAATGACTTTAACTTTTGAAGCTTGTCACTAATTAACTTTTGAGATGAAGTGATGGCAGTTTTAACTAAATCTAGGGCAGCCTGTAGCTTCTTATCAAATTCTTCCATTTCTTTAGTTCTTGCAGCTGTCATTCCAGTAACAGCATTTGTTAACTCAGTGACTATCTCATTGTGAGATTCAGTCAGATTGTCATTCATTCTTATTTGATTTTCAAGGACATAGCCTTATTTGACTGCAATCTCATCCACTTGCTTCTTTATTTCTTCTTATTGCTTGGCAAGAAA
This sequence comes from Platanthera zijinensis, assembly GCA_039513925.1. Classification (NCBI taxonomy): domain Eukaryota; kingdom Viridiplantae; phylum Streptophyta; class Magnoliopsida; order Asparagales; family Orchidaceae; genus Platanthera; species Platanthera zijinensis. The sequence continues at coordinate 58,981,556 of CM077079.1, read as the reverse complement.
TACCACAGCATTGCCTCCCTTGTGGAAGCAATCTGTCATCTCTCTTTTATTCTGATTAACTTCAAATCTTATAGATTTTATATCTTGTGCCAGATCAAATTGAAGAGCCTTTTGGCTTTCATCCACATATTTTTCTAGAAGCAATCTCTGCTCATCAAATTTTACTTGTAAGTCAACCAAGTACTTGCTGTAATCAATCTCAGGAGTAGAATGTGAAGTAGTTGTTTGGAGAGACTTATTATATCTTTGACTTCTTCTCTTAAAGACCATAAGTTTTCTTTTCTTGGCCTCCCTTACTTCTTTATGCTCAGACTCTGAAGAACTTTCAATAGTAACTCTCTCTTGAGGAGTGGAAAAAATTTCTTTTTCAGCTCCATGTTGCTCCTCCTCTATATCAACCTGCTCCCCCTCAACCCTTACTTGCTCCCCCTCAAATATTAGGGTATCCATTTTATCTACTTCTCCTCCAAGATCAGGAAACAGCTCTTCAAGAGTGAATTCTTGTTGTGTGAGAGCAGGAGATTGTACTTTCTTAGCAGCAGCAGTAACTCCAGAAATATCAAAATCAGTTTGAGGAACAATGTCCTCTGATAAATTAATTCTTTCTTCCTCTTGTACCTGTTCAGACTCTGGCTCCCCCTGCAAATGTGCATTCTCAGCATTGTCCTGGACTTGTATACTTTAGCTCCCCCTGCACTTGTGCAATAACTGGCTCCCCCTGCACCTGTGCAGATATAGTATCTTCTTGGACTTATGCATCTTCAGGACCATGCTCTTGCCAGTCCACATCAGGCATTTCTTTAGAAATAACTTTATCCCATCTTGAGAATAACCTTATGTCCATTCTCCTCATATGATTTATCTTTGATCCAGGAATCTGTTGCATCACCTCTGGAATTATTCCAGCCAGGTACAGACTCATGATCCTAGCCAAGTTTGGCTTCTTTATCGCTTCTTTTATCTTATCAAACAGTACTGCTGACCAATTGGTTTGAATCTTGAAGATTACCCTTGTCATTAGGCTGAACATATAGGCTGATATCCTATCATGGCCACCTGGTTTACATAAGATCACTTTACCTATTATTTCAGACAGGAATTTCCCCTGATGATTCATGCCCTTCCTGTTAATGGCAGGTCCTATTTTTATTGTTGGATTCAATCCACACCATTGAAGCGCCTCCCTGGTCCTTGAGGCTGGCACCTCTTCCTCCTCATGTATTCTAGGAAGATGGAGAATCTTGTTCAACCTTTTCTGAGATAGCTTGACTTTTTCTCCATGTACAGTGGATTTGATCTTCAACCCAGTTGAGTCCATTGATGCAGCAGTATAGAACTCGAATACTTCTTTCTTCCATATCTTAGTAGGTTCAGAGACAAGATATTCTAATCCATTTTCTACAAGAAGTGAAATGACCTGTTTGATCTCTGAGTCGGCATCGTCGAATGCATGCCTAACCAACTCATATCCTTCATTGACGTTGTCTTCAACCTTGGGCGCCATTAGAATGAAGAGAAAGCTTGATTAGAGAGGAGAGAGATTGCCGACACAAGGTTTTTGTCTCGAAACCCTAGTGAGCGTGTCGACAGAATAAGTTCTTGACCTATTTATACCCTTTTAATCAAAGAAGATCAAAAGGCGGGCAAAAACTGTCTAAAAGTGTCGACACTATTGGAATGTGTCGACACAAACTTCTATTGTCTCGACCACGGGGCTGACTACTATGTGTCGACACCAATTGATGATATGTCAACACTGGAGATACTTAGTAGTTCATCAGAAATTCTGTGTCGACTCTTATTACAAGTGTCGACAAAAAATCTGTAAGTGTCGACACCATTACTTTGGTTTTGTCGACACAACATTTCTGGATTTGTCGACTCTTTGTCCCTTAGGTGTCGACACATTTTCTCTATGTCGACACAATTTCCCTGAATTGTCGACATGACTTTTCTGTGTCGACACCTTATCACTGAATGTGTCGACACAATTTTACTTAGCCAATTTTTGGTAAACTAACCTATGGTCAGCATTCCTAATTCAATTTTAAATCTATTGAATTTAGTTTCATCCAGAGGCTTAGTAAATACATCTGCAATTTGAAGATTAGTTTTAACAAATTCTAATGAGATGTCTTCTTTTTCTACATGTTCTCTTAGAAAATGGTATCTTATCTCTATATGCTTAGTCCTACTATGTGAAACAGGATCATTTGCAATAGAAATGGCACTTTTAGAATCACACAATAAAGGTGTTCTACTTACTTGAATATCATAGTCTCTTAGCTGATGTTGAATCCACAACAGCTGTGCACAGCAACTCCCTGCTGCTACATATACAGACTCAGCTATGGACATTGTCACACTAGTCTGCTTCTTACTGCTCCAAGATATCAATCTTCCTCCCAGGAATTGGCATGTACCTGTAGTACTTTTTCTATCTTCTCTACAGCCAGCAAAATCTGCATCTGAATAACCTGTTAGTAGAAAATCTTCATTCTTAGGGTACCAAAGGCCTAGATTAGGTGTGCCCTTTAGATATCTCAAAATCATCTTGCATAGCATTAATCTAGTGTTTGTCTTGGATAGCTTCTTCAAATTTCTTTGGCTCTAGTTGAGATAGAAAACTTGAGTGCAGGACTGTATTCAGATTTCTACTTCTGGTTTGCACTCCATGTCTTGGATCACCAATTATCTGATTTGCTGGATGATCCTTTAGATGTCTTACAGCTAGAGGTAGACTTCCTTCTGGCTGAACACCTCCAGTTTCTTCATTATGTTGCACCTCTTGGTTGTCATCAGCTTCTAGAGAGTCTTGTACTCCCCCTGGACAGTAGCCATCATTTTCCAATACTTCATCTGCAGTTGAGCCTTCTACAATGGAAAGCTTGTCCATTCTATTGCTTATACCTATTGGACTGCATGAACTACAAGGCAACTCACTGTTGATTAATCTTGTTTCATCAAATACAACATGTACAGATTCTTCTACAACCTGAGTAATCAAGTTGTAGACACTATAAGCCTTACTATTGTAGTTGTACCCAACAAATATCCCATCTTGGGATTTGGAAGCAAACTTAGTTAAATAAGACTTGTCATTGTTAAGGATATAACACTTGCAACCAAAGATCCTAAAATAGGATAAATTTGGTTTTCTACCTTTCATAATCTCATAGGGAGTCTTTTTATGGCACTTAGTGATAGAAGCCCTGTTGAGTACATGACATGCAGTGTTTACTGCCTCAGCCCAGAAATATTCTGGGAGAGAAGTGTCACTCAATAGAGTTCTACCATCTTTAATCAATGTCCTATTCTTTCTTTCAGCAATACCATTTTGCTGAGGTGTTCTAGGTGAGGAGAATTCTTGAAAAATCCCAAACTCTTCACACAATCTTGTTATACTTTCAGATTGAAATTAAGTGCCATGGTCACTTCTGATTTTGAACACTGTACTGTCCAGTTCATTCTTAATTTGTCTGACAAAACTTTGTAAAACACTTGGGGTTTCAGATTTCTATCTTAGAAAGAACACCCAGGAATATCTAGAATAGTCATCTACAACCACAAAAGTGTAGACCTTCCTACCTAGACAATGAACTGGCATAGGACCAAAAAGATCCATATGTAAGAGGTATAGACACCTCACTGAATCCTTGTTTTTAAGGCTATGAAAGGAGGATTTTGTCTGTTTGCCCTTTTGACAAGCTGAACATATCCCTTCCTTTATACACTTAACTTGAGGACCATTCCTCACTAATTCTTTACTAAAGAGTTGGCCAATTATCTTGTAGTTAAGATGATCCAGCCTCTTGTGCCATTTGACACAATGAGATGCTTTCTCATTAGCTACAAGACAAATAGGAGAACCTTTATTCTCACACCCAAAATCAAGATAATAAACATTTCTCTTTCTATATCCTGTCAAAATGATCTTTTGATCACTTGACCTTTTGATATGACATCCATTCTTAACAAATGAAATGTCATATCCTAGATCACTCAGCTGACTTATGCTTATCAGGTTGTGTTTCAAACCTTTTACATAAGCCACTTGAGTGATGGTAATTTGGTTGGAAGAGATGTTACCAAATCCTTTGATGATTCCTCTTTCAGATCCACCAAAGATTACTTTAGGCCCATCCTTGATAGGTGTGTACTCCTTCAGTAGCCCCTTTGTTCCAGTCATGTGCCTGGAACATCCACTGTCCAAGTACCATATAGGGGCATGGCAACTTGGACTTTCCTGCAATATAGAATTACTTTCCCTTAGAACCCAAGTAAGTCTTGGATCCTTGGTTAAAGTTAGCACCATTCATATCAAAACTACCAGCAGCTCTTCTAACTGGTAGACTGTTGTTCTTCCTAACACTTATGTTATGCCAGCAGTCTAAGGCAAAATGGCCTATCTTGCCACAGCACCAGCATTCATACTTGTTGTATCTAGGTCTAGATACATTTTTGACAGAAGAATTTTTGTTCTGTGCTGGTGCTGCTGCAGCTACACCCACTGATTTCTTATAATCATGGGGTTTATGAACATGGGCTGACTTATTAACATAAGTACCCTTGTCATTCAGAACTTCAGTCTTATTATGACCTTGAGTATTCTCAAAGTCATACTTGTTAGAAGGCTCATGCACCTTTCTAAAAACTACAGGGACTTTAAAATTCAATGGCTGAATAGAGGCTTTGCCCTTTCTCTTGAAATGGGCAGCCCTGGTGTTACCTTTATAGCCTATTCCAGCCTTACCCTTTTGAGCACAAACTCATCTATTAAAGGCAAGACTAATTTTAGCTTAGAGTAACTAGCCACCAAATCTTTCTCTACTTGAAGTCTGACTTCCATACCTTTAATTAGATCATTTTTATATATGATTGTACCCATCTGAATAATAGTAATAGTTTTCAGCTTGGCAACCTCATTCATTTGTTGATCCAATTCTTTCTCTAAACGAGATGCAGTCATCTTAAGATCTGTAATTTCCTTAGCCTGATTTTTGGCAAGTTTTTTGCTTTTCTTAAGTTCCTGCAATAAGTCCCCATATTCATCTATCAACTGATGAATATCTCCTTTAGATTCTGATCGATCCTCATCACTTGATGAAGATGAATCTGACTCTTAACCAGTACTGTAATTAGAAATTCTAGAATTACGTTGTACCTTACTGGGACCAGGCTGATCCTGGCACTTGTTGTCTTCTGATTCAGCCATCAGTCCCATGCACTAATGGTCTTCTTGTTCATTAATGGAGTCCAGTAATTGCATAAACTCCTCTTCTTTACTAGCTGCATACAGTCCAATGTATGCTTCAGCTTCAGATTCTGACTCTGAGGAGGATTTATCTGTAAGACTCTACTCCTTCTTAGCAACTAAGGATTTCTCCTTCTTGCCCTTTTATTGAGTCTTCTTTCTGTCTGCTTACTCCTTCCTCTTTTCTAGACACTCAGCCACCACATGTCCTAGCCTATTACAGCAATAGCAAACAATTTTTGATGTTGTAGCTTTGCTGGGCTTAGACCTGCTCCTTTCCTTTCTTGATGATTTTCTCTTTTGATAGTAGTCATCAACTGGCTGTGATGTGGAGGGCCTTGACTTCCACTGCTTCTTCTTCAAGATCCTCTGAAACTGCCTTGTAAAGGCAGCAAAATCTGCATCTGAATCACTGCTATCTGAGTTCTGATTATCTGAATTCTCTGAGATAACTTCAGCAACTTCCTTAGGAGGTGATGGAGACATCCTCCTGCTCTTTGTAGTGGCTTCAACCTTGAAGGCAACTTACTTTTCTCTATGCTCTCCTTTTGTATTTCTTTCTTCCTCCTTCCTAGCCATTAGTTGCATTTCATATGATAACAACTTTCCAAATAAAGTTGGAGGAGAAATGTCTGCTAGTTTGGCCACTTCTCTAATGGCACAAATCTTGGTATCCCAATCCTTTGTCAAGGATCTTAGGAATTTGTCATTCATCTCATAAGTACTGAAGACCCTTCCATAGGACATCAGTTCATTCACTATCCTATAGAATTTCTTGTAGCATTCAGATATGCTATCAGACTTCCCTTGTCTTAAACTCTCATATTCTTGATTGAGCATATACTTTCTGTCTTGTCTAACTTCTTCAGAACCCTCCATGTAGACAATCAAGGTGTCCCACATTTCCTTGGAGGTTTTGCAGTGAATCAAATTTTGGAAAGTAGAATCATATATGGCACTCACTATGATATTCTGAGCTCTTTTATCCATAGTTGCCAATATAATCTCATCCTTAGTCATTTAAGAAAAATCTTTAGAAGTTCTTTGATTTGCATCTAGAACAGACACATTCATTGGGATATATGGACCTTCTTTTACTGTGATATATATCTTTGTGTCAGAGGCCTCCATAAACAACCTAACCCTTTCTTTCAAGATTCCAAAAATCTCTTTCCTGCAGATGGGTAATTTCATTGACCCTAATTCCTTGTGATTCTCTCCAGAACCCATTTTCTTGATTCTTGATTCTGCCTTAGGGATCTAACTCAGACTGTTAAGTCTTTCTTTGAGCAACCTCCCTCTGATACCACTTGATAGTTTTACTTTCAAGACTACCTAAACACCTAGAGGGGTGGTGAATAGGTACTTTTCCTTGATTTAACTTAAGGCAGAATATAACTTCAGTTCTTTGAATAAATCAGATATTTCTATAGCTAACACAGCACAGCAATCACAATCATACACACATCATAGATTGCACACAGATTTATAGTGGTTCCCCAAGGTCTAGGTACATCCACTTTCCCCCTTTACCTTTCTAGCAGTATGCTAGAGTCGGCCTAACTTCTTCCTTTAGCTCAGAATCCAGAAGGATTCCTACAACTCAGAATGTCTCCACATTCCTACAACTCAGGCTAACAAGCCCTACCTCAGCCTTGCCACAAGGCCTATAACTCAGAGAATACCTTCTCCTACAACTCAGGCATAAATAGCCCTACCTCAGCCTTGCCACAAGGCCTACAACTCAGAGAATACTTTCTCCTACAACTCAGGCATAAACAGCCCTACCACTCAGAGAATAAATCTCCTACACTCAGCCTTTATAAAATAGGCTTACAACTCAGATCTATGAATAGATCCTACAGAATTTGATAAGGAATTTTGTAATCTCTTACCCCTGTTGAGAGAGAAGGGATAAGAACTTTCTTGATCAGCTTCTTGAAAAGGCTGATGGCTGAAATCAACTTGATCTTAGCTTTCTTCAAAGCTTCTTAAATCTGAACTTAGTTGGGTTGATTTCCTTTGAATATAACTGACTGGCAGCTTCCTTCTTAGACTTCAGAAATAGATCTGAATCTTCTTGAAAGATTAGTTCAGTATCTGCTTCTAGAGAGACCTGTGAATGTCTCTTTCTTGTCTTCAAATAGCTGGATCTCTCTCTATCAAAACTTCTTGAAGATACTTCTGAATTCTTGATTGAATTCAACTTAGACAGAATCTGAATAGTAAACTACTTCAGAACGTCTTCTTAGATCTTCTCACGAAGATCTTCTTCTTTGTTACTTGTACTTTCTTGATCAGAGATCAATCTCTAATTATGTTAGTTATGACAATACTTATATTCTTCTTTTACTTCTTCTGAATCCATCTATTTATAGACTTCATCCATGGTAACCGGCTGATCCGGTTTATAACTAATTTTTGAAAAGTCTGACAGCTTCAGAAAACCCGTTGTAACTCACAGCTGTCAAGTCTTCAAACAGTTCTTGAGCCTTTGACTCTGTCAGCAAAGCTTCGAGACTGACTGTCATAAAGTGTCGAGACCATCTGTCAATATGTGTCGACACAAGTGACTTAAGTGTCGACACAGCCTTTGGTGATGTCGATATAGCTGCCTTGATGTCGACACAGCTTCTTGACACTGCATCTATAGAATGTGTTGACACTGATTAATTGTGTCGATACAAACACTTCACCATTCATCAGCAATCAACTTGGTCTAGACTCAGCTGTGTGTTGACACAAGTCCTGTGTGTCGACATAGTTTATGTAGACTCAGAACATAGCGTTTGTCGACACTGCATCTAGGTGTCGACACAGTTGTTGTCGACTCTGCCTCTGTGTGTCGACACAACCTCCCGGTGTCGACACAGTCAATGTCGACTATAATCTTCTATGTATTGACACTGCCTCCTGGTGTTGACACAAACTCACTGAAGTGTCGACACAGCCATTTCCAAGTGTCGACACAATCTTACTGAAGTGTCGACACAGCTTCCTCAGGTTTCGACATATGGACTTAGAATATTTTTCCTGCATTTTAGCACATTCTTAACCTGCACATATAAACTCAAAATAACATCAAATACACCTTGATGTATATCATTGAGCTAAGTGAGGCTTCTCCAAATCAGGTACACATTTTCCAATGTACCCAACACCATCCATGGCACCCAAAGGCTTTGGAAACCTGCAAGTCGGTGGCGAGTTAGTTCAAACGCGATTTGAAATGGCTTCTGATGAATTTTGCAAAGTAATCCTTATGCTCAAAATGACCGGACTGTCTTTCATTATCAAGCATATATACAGGGTTCTTGACTGAGAAGTGTTAGAATTCTTCTGAAATGCTAAAATTAGGCATGAATGCACCATGATCAAGAGCAAGGTCCGAAACAAGATGATTCGACTGAAGGTTAGTTCTCTTAACAGATTCTTATGGTTGCCAGTAGTTGAGGAGGAAGATCTGCTTGAAGAAAGAGATATTCACAGAGCTCATTATTTTTGTGGTTTGTCTATAAGGACAACTTTAATCTGGAGGAAAGCAATGAATGAAGAAGGCAAGCTCTTGTCTGACATTATCAAAAAGGTTCTTCTATGCAAAGTATGGTCACACGACTATTTGTCAAGTGACATGTTCAAGCTCCTAGCAGCTATTATCTGCAGGAAATGGTTGGATTGGGGAGTAGTTCTATTCGATAAGATCAAGGAAAGTCTAAATGTACTAAACTTTGGAAGGATCCTCACATTGTATCTGCATCAAGTTGACAGGGATGAGTTTGATATGTCCTCTAGCATGACCATACATCATCTGAAGAAGATAGATTCCTCCATCTTCAGTAGATAGGAGAGAAGAATTCCCAAGCTAGGTAGGATTAAAGATGCAATAGTAGAAGAAGAATTCTATGATGATGAAAGAATACCATCTCCAGGACCTAATATAGCACTTGAGATCTTTAGTGAAGCTGCTGAGGGGGAGAACCTCACTCCAGTGAATGATGAAAGTCTGTCAGAGATTTTTGATCGAGTTCCAGTCAGTGCAGATGTTGTAGAGACAGTGGTTCTAAAAGATGTTCAGGCTGATGTTGCTCAAGATGTTTTTAAGGCTGTGGTGGTTGATGAAAGTGTTCTTGGTGAGAAAGAACTTGTTGCATAGGTTGAGGGGGAGCTATTAGCACACTCTACCCAAGAGGAACTAGGAGAAGTTAGAGTTTTTGCTGAGGGGGAGAAGGTGGATGTGCTCCCTGAGGTAGTTCAAGAGAATGAGTCTATTCCGTCTGAGGAGTTTCTAGAAGAAGAAATTATTTTGCTTTCTGAAAGAGGATGAGAAGTTGTGATGATTCTCTCTGTCCAAGAGCCTTTAGTGGAAGGCTAGCTCCAAGAGGACTATAGCTCCTTAAGAGATTCTGGTGAGGGGGAGGATGCGGATATGCCTCATGCCCAAGACCCACTTACTCTTTGGGGAGCTACTTCTAGTAGCCAAGAAACTAATGTCAGAGTAGTAGTTCTGAGATCTAAGGGTGATAGTGACCCTTGTACTGAAAATTCACTGTTAAAGGCCATAAAGGCCATGCTAGCCAAGCAAAAAGATCACTTCGACTCTTCTCTGAATCAAGTTGTGGACAGAGTGGTAGAAGTAGAGAAAGATCTATCATATGGCCTAACTCAAGTAAGTCACAACATGGACAAGCTGTAAACCTCTCTGATTGAATGGCTAATTCAAGAGGGTAAGGCCATTGACCATTCGACAAAGAGCATCAGTCGGTTCTTCAATGAACAACTCATCGTTCTAAGTCCCATGATGTCATGATCCATTCCCATGATGCGAGCATGCATCATATTGATAGGAAGATTGGAATCTATAAGGAAAATATCATCCAAACCCTCGTTTTAGAAGTCATAAAGGGGGAGGGATGACTGCAGAGAAGAATGAGTGGGCTTACTAAGGAAGTGTGCAAGCAGATGCATAATGCAAATACTTATACTAATCAGAACATTAAGTGGTTGCATGAAGAATTAATAGGAAAAGTTATAACTCAAGCTCCACCTGTTGAGGTTGAACATCCTGATGGAGGTGGATAGTTTAGTACTGAAGGAGCAGAATATTTTGAGCAACAGCCTGTAGGGGGAGAGTATGCGTCTCCTGGTGTTTATCAGTAAGTATGGTCTGATCCTGCTGAGGAAGAGGTAGAATTCATTGGAGAATCTTCTCAACCTCATCAGAAGAGAAGAAGGTATGGAAGGTCCTTCTACTAGGAGATCTGAACCAAATAAAGAGAATATAGACTATGCTGAAACTTGGATTCCAATTTCAAAAGGAATTATCTTAGACACGTATAGAATTATTCATCTTACCAATGAAGAGCCAAGGACTTACTATAGCAAAAAGGAATGGGACAAACACGAAGTTTCAAATGTGAAGAGGAGGTTGCACTTCAGAAAATGTGGAAGGGAAAATCCTGATGCTCCTCCTCCTCCTCCAAAGTATTATCCCAAGACTTATGCTTATTTTGATAGGCAGCATGAAAGAACCAGGGGCAGCATTAATGGGACTCAATTTCTAAGTCTGTGAAATGTGTTAAAACAGTGAATTCACAAAAGACATTTTTATATAAATATTAATGTTTTGATGATTTATGTCTACTTGCATTTAATGTACCTCTTTTTCTATATTCTTATTTATGATTATCTCTATGCAATTCACCTTAGTCTATAAAGTTCTAACTTCTTAAAATAGGGGGAGATTATTGGATATTGTATCCATAATAGCCCTGATTTGAAGAAGTCCCCCTTGAACTAAGATGAATTAAGATTGTATTTGATGCTGCATTTTAGTTATGTACTTGCAGGACTTTAATTGCTAAGTACAAACCAATGTCAGATTATAATGGGTCATAATACACAGGACTATGCAATGTAATTCCTCATTGTGTAGGGCATAGTGTTGACTCATGTGTAATCTCTTTATTTGGGTATACTTCATCTCCAAGTGCTATATAAGATTAAAGGAAGGGCTGCTAGTTGAGTTCAGGACAGTCAGATGCAAGACCTCATGTGAATATTCGTGCCATTCGTCGAGACCTCAAGTGAGCACTCGTGTAATTTGTTAAGTTTACTTGGGAAGTTTCTAAAGGTCTCAGAGATTATTCTGATTTGGCACGGTAAAATTCGTTGAGTGATATATTGATATCTCGTGAATACTCGACGAATTCGTCGAGTACTCTCGAGAGGTCACGTGAACACAGAACAAAAATTTTATTTTGTTTCATTTTTCAGCCAAGTCTTTTTCATCGAATGGACTCGAGTACTTCATCGAGTGGTTATACAATTCATCGAGTAGTCTTGAGATATCATGTGTACACTCGAAGAATGGACTTAAACAGTTTTTCATTTTGAATTCTATGACGGCTTTCCTTTAGTGCACCGACCATGTACAGTACATATGTAGCTTGGTCCTGAAGTCTCGCTCTAGCCGTTAGAAGAGGAATCACAATATATATTCAAGGGTTAATGTCAGAGAATCCTAATTGTGATCGAATCAGAAAAATCGCAAGTTCTCTTCAGTCGGCCAAATCGTTCGCACTCGATCGTTCTCATCGTCGACTTCTCAAAATAATGATTCCTCTCAAAGAAAGTTTCAACCAGATCTCTACTCTACATTTCTTCAAGAATTTCTCCAAGATCTAGTCGATACTCAAATAAGATCTAGTTTCAAGTTCTAAATCAAGTCTTCTTCTTATACGATTACTTCAGGATTTTCATTCTAGCAAGGAAGAAGATTGACTCTCATTGATCTGAAGAAGATTATTATTGCAATCTATTGTATTGTGTAAAAACCTTTTGTACAACTCTTATAGGAAGTTTCACTTCCGAGTTTTATAAATCCTCTTTTAGGGGAACGAGTGTAGGAGAGTTTGTTCTTCGGGTTTTTGTAGGATACGTTGTCTCTGAGATTATTGGAGTTGAAGACTCCGAGGTGTGATTTGTTATAATCTGAGATTGGTGAAGTAGCCAAGTCTAGCCCGAAGTGCTAGATCGGCAAGGCGGGACAGTAGACGTATCCATTCTAGGAAACCACTATAAATCCTTGTGTTTGTGCTGTGTGTTTCTCTGATTCTGTACGCTTATTTTTAAAGTATTTTATTTCCTCTTAAAGACACAGAATTCACCTATTCACTCCCTCTAGGTGATTTAAGTAGACAACTAGATACTTTTACCTAGGTGATTTACGACACCTACCTTCGGACTCTAAGCACACATTTTTGGGGTATTACAACTCCTCACCCCTTAAAAGAATTTCAACCTCAATATTTATCTGCTACAAAACTGAAATATACCTCATGCAAACAGGTCTAAGAAGTCTTCCTGCATCGTTTGCTCACGCTCATAAGAGAATTCGTCTCGCCCGCAATTGTCCCAATGTACCATTACGAGCGTGACTTCTTTATTCCGCAAGCGCCATATTTCTGAATCCTCCACTGAAACTGGACGAACCGTCCTCCTCAAATATGTTGCCGCCGATATTGTCATCGACTTGACCACATCACACGGCTCTACTGAGACTTTCTTCAGCACCGAGACATGGAAAAAACCGTGTAGGCTACTCAGCTCTTCGGACAATGCCAACCGATAGGATGCTTCACCTATATTCTCTGTAACCTCGAATGGACCCAAATTCCTCAGACTCAATTTCTTATGTCGTCGAGTCCGTGAAATGCCTTTGAATGGCTTGATCTTCAGGTAGACCATATCGCTCACTGCAAACTCAATATGTTTGTGATGCGTATTAAAAATTTTCGCCTGCCAATCCTGAGCAACCTTTATGCGCTCCTGGATCATTCGAACTAACTCACAAGCATCTGCCACTACTTCTTATCCAAAAAGTTGGGTGCTCTCGCCTCTATCCATGACATCAGTGATCGACACTGGCTACCATACATTGCTTCATATGGGGCCATATGAATGCTCGCTCGAAAGCTATAATTGTAGGCAAACTCAACCATAAAGAGGTGGTCTTCCCATCTCTTGCCAAAATCAAGAACACACATCCTTAATATGTCTTCCAAAGTACGATCTGTCCTCTCCGTTTGACCATCGGTCAGTGGATGGAACGTTGTAATAATCTTGGTTCCCAAACTCTTCTGCACTAACCCCCAATTTTTGGATGTGAACCGCCCATCTCGATCTCTGACGATACTCTTTGGAATCCCATGCAACTACACAATGTTTCCAACAAGGACCTCCACTAGCTTTTCTATGCTATCTTCCTACTAATTTGGAATGATGTGAGCCACCTTGGTCAGGCGATCCACAATCACTAAAATCTCATCGTTACCTTGTGACGATGGAGGCGAACCAAGCACAAAGTCCATGGATATGTCGTCTAATGTTTTAAATATTGGATGCTGGCAATCTATCAGATTGAGTTTTTAAATGTCGGAAGTCAAAGACATGTCAGAGATATTTTAAAATATCGGATTTTCATGCCTTATAAATAAAAATTTTATTTTTATGAATAATAACTAAAATTATTCATTATAAAAATATAACAAATAGATAAAAACGAGCCATTTATATTACGTCGAATAGTATCTAAGATAAATTATTATTATTAATAAATATAAAACTATACATTGTAAAATATATTTAATAATGCACACTAATTTTATTTTGATAACAATAAGTTTATTATAAATAATGAATATTTAAAAGTTAAAAACCATGATTGATTATAAGTTTTTTCAAATTTATAAATTTATATTAAAAACATGCAAACAATCAGTTAATAAATTTATTAAATATTTCATATTTTTTTAATATGAAATTAAAAAATTGCAAAACAATTATACATAATTGGTTGTAAGAATAAAATGTTAAAAAATCAAAAAAATAATTCTAACCAATTTAAATATACATAATATAATATTTATAGATAAGCAATTTAAACATACGTTGTCTTTCTACTAATATAACATAAAATAAAATTGCGGGTGATATATTTAAAAGTCATGTAGCCCGAAATATTGGAAAAAATCGGACATGTCGGCCTATATTTTACAAAAGGACACAATTTATTTATTTTAGAAAAAATATATCGTTTTGACCTTAAAATAAACATGTTGGAAGACATGTCGGAAGACATTTAAAACAATGATGTGGTTGATACTCCCTCTTCACTAAGGCACAAGTTTGGCATCAGCTCACATTCTAAGCTACATCCCACTTCATCCCAGGCCACCAATAGGATTTCTTCATATCTAAGTACATCTTCGTACTGTCCGGGTGAATGAAGTACTTTGTAAAGTAGACCTCAAACATCAACTCCTCGTGGAACTTGTCGAACTGCGTTGCAAAAACTCTTCCATCCTTCTTTAAGATCCCATCAACTATCTCCACAGTACTGCCCTTGCCTCTCTAAGCTTCCACCACTAATAGCTTGAACTCTACATCCACATAAACTTTTGATCCTTACGAGTAAGAGAAGTGAGGGGAAATGCTATCCGCGAAATATTTTCACAAACCTTCTATAGTACCTGGCTAGTCAAAGGAAACTCCTGACTTCCGCCATGGTTCCTAGAACTGGCCAATCCCTGATGGCTTCAACTTTTTTCGGATCTACCGCTACCCCATGGCCCCAAAATGCCACCTTTTCTAACTAGAACTCGCACTTCAAGAACTTAGCATAAAGTTGGTTCTCCACCAGGATCTACAAGACCACACTCAAGTGAGTCTCATTCTCCGCTTCTGACTTAGAATACACTTGGATGTCATCGATAAACAACACCACAAACAATTCTAAATACTGCTAAAAAACTTGGTTCATCAAATTCATGAACACTGATGGCGCATTCATCAAACCGAATGGCATCACCGAGAACTCGAAGTGACCATTCCTTATCCAAAACACAGTCTTGGGAATGTCCTCATCCCAAATACGCAACTAGTAATACCCCGACTTCAATTCCAGCTTAGAGTACACCACTGACTCTACCAACTGGTCGAAATAGTCATCTATCCGCGGAATCAGATACTTATTCTTGACGGTCAGCTTATTCATCTCACAATAGTCTATGCACAACCGTATACTGATATCTTTCTTCATTATAAACAACACCAGTGCACTCTCCAGTGAAGAGTCGGGCCTAATGTACCCTTGCTCCAACAACTCCTACAGCTACACTTTGAGCTCGGCTAGCTACTTTGGTGCCATCCTAAATGGAGGACGTGACACCGGCCTTGATCCTAGCACCAATTTAATCGTGAAGACAATCTCACGCTGAGGAGGTGCTCCTGGAAGCTCTTTGGGTAACACATCCTCAAACTCTGCCACTATTGGCACTTTTCTAATCGATAACTTCATGGAGTGGACTTCCAACAAAGCTACAAACATTACACCTCCCTGGTTTACTACACGCACCAACTGCATGGCTGAATACATGGAGCAGGCCACTATACTAAGGACCTCAAACTTAAATTCTGCTCTACCTCCGCACCTCGGTGTCACTACCTTCAATAGGCAGTCAATACTAGCATGCTACTCTACAAACCAGTCCATCCCTAAGATGATGTCAAATTCAATTAGCGGTGGGATTGTCGTTACCAACACAAAGTAAACTTCGCCGATACTCCAACCAATGTGCCCTTTCTTTCTGGTAGTCATGAAATACCCATTGGGCATGCTCATACTAAGCTTTGCATCTGTCTCTGTTAGGGAACACGGCGCAACCAACTCTCCCAAAAGCCAAAATTGTTAGGAAGGGCGCTACCGCTCCTTTATAGAGTTGTACAGCAGGATCCACGGGGCGGCTAGTTAGGCCCAGGGGACACACCCTTCTGTTCGACTAGTGTGGGCCATAGTGCCTCGCGCCGTACCTCCCACACCGGGGGCATTGTTGGACAACAACAATCCCCCCCCCCCAAAAAAACGACCCCGGGGTTTCAAACCCGTGACCTCCTCTGATACCACTGTTAGGGAACACAGTGCAACTAACTCTCCCAAAAGCCTGGACTGTTAGGAAGGGCGCTACTGCTCCTTTATAGAGCTGTACAGCAGGATCCACGAGGCGGCCAGTTAGGCCCAGGGGACACACCCTTCTGTTCGACTAGTGTGGGCCATAGCGCCTCGCGCCGTACCTCCCACACTGGGGGCGTTGCTGGACCCCCAACAGTCTCAAATGGTTCAGCACCAATTCTTTGGATAATACTTTCCCCAAGAAAGAAGTTTGATGCGCCTGTGTCGAATAACACTTGGTGGGGTAACCGGAAACTAGCATGAATCCTAGCATACATGCAACAAACATGAAAAGGTCGCAAATAGTTTTAAGCTAGCAAACGAACTTAAACTTTTCATACCTGTTACCACATCGTGTTGACGAATCGCTTCCTGTTGTCTAAGATTATAGGCTCTTGGCTGCACTAGAGGGAAAAGTGAAATGCTCGACTCTGCCTCTTTCCCCTTCTCCGTAATATTAGGACCAGAATGTAGTGACTGCTCCTGCCTTATTTCTGGCTCATCACCACCCTTTGTATAAAGTCAATCTATGTGGCCTAGTTTTGCCACACTTGTAGTGCGTCAGTGACCCTTAAAACAAAAATCCCCAAGCATAGCTCTACGGTTCTCTCCTATCCTGAACAGATGGAACTTCTTCTTCCACTTACTCCCTTCTGAATTCCACTGATACTAAGAAGACTTGCCTTCTCCCTACTTTACCGCGAGACCCTTCTAGCACTGAGTCAGCTCCATATTGCTCTCCAGGGTCCTAATAGCTTCAACCAACTCACTAAAACCCGCATTCTTTAAATCGATGAGTGGTTACCTCAAGTTCTCTCATAATCCATGATAGAAGAGGTTGTCCCTCTCCTCGTCATCAGTCATGGTCATTCCTGTATAATGACCCAGATGAGTAAACTCCTGTACATACTCATCCACAGTCCTGTCTCTTTATGCCAAGTGCAAAAACTGCCTCTGAAGAGCTAACCTTGTCGATGATGGAATATAACTCTTTAAGAAGGCACTTGCAAACTCATCCATGGATGGGGTGCATCTAGGAAATTGAAGGTCTCTATGACTCACCCACCATAGCATTGTGTCGCCTTCTAACATGAAGGGCGTAATTTGGGACTGTTTATCCTCTAATGTCTCTGCTGCTGTCAAGAGTTCCTAAATCCTTGCCAACCAGTCCTCGACATCAGTCGGTGTGCTGACTCCCTTGAACGTTGGAGGATGGAAACTCAGGAAATATTTCATCCGGTGGTCACCTTGCCCAACAACAGCTCTCTCAGCTAATCACTCTGCCTGTCTGGCCCCTCTGCTTGGTATGAAAGGTGATGTATCTGGGGTAACTAGAGTCGTTACCTGAGCAACAGCGGTCACTACCTGTGGTTCCACCGGATCTTGGGCAGCTATCATTGCCTCTGCTAGCATGCGATGGAAATCGGTCAAGGATGCACCTATGACCATGGGACCCGAAATAGTAGCACTTCTCATTGTAGGCTCCTCTTGCGGCCTCGATGTCCTCGCATTGTCGTTTCCACCCTTAGAAAAAGCAAGGTAAGCAACGAATCAAATTCTATTCACAAAGCTTGAACATAAGGACAGTTATGGTACCACAATACTCCTATGTGGACAACTTCTTTATGTGATCCGATTATACTAAATCGACCACTAAACTTCAACTTGGACACTAACCTAGCTCTGATACAAAATTGTAACACCTCACCTACAATGACTATATAATATGGGTCTGGTTGGGGTCCCACAACATATAGATGCCACATTTTTAGTATTATAAAGTGATATAAAAGTATTACTCATCTCAAAACACAAAATATAAAACAACGACAACATTTCAACAAATACTTGAAGTTGTCCACGAGTGCATAGGAGTCTAAAATGTCTTTAAGGCCTTACATCATCCAAAAGTACAAATCATCATCAATATTAAACCAATCAAGAGAACTGGAGTCCTATGCTACCTCGGCATGCAAGCTGGAAACAATGCAAAGGAAACGTAATAAACTACCAAAATAGGTGGTGGAACACTTCATGAGGCTTAGGCCTTTTTGGCCATCAAGCTGGCTCCAGCTTGTTGTCCTTCTCCTGTAAAAATTTGTTGTAATGCGGGTCAGCAAAGGTTTAACACCTCTATCTATCACGTGAAATATAACAGAGGGTCTGGTCGGGGCCCCACGCCATATTCAACAAATAGTCTGCGGAGTTACGTATTAATTTCAAAGACCAAATGAATCCTAACTCAGAGCATTCTAGCAGAAGCTTCATGGGTTAACTTGAACTCAATACAAATGAATGTCAACTATATATATAAGGAATGTTTACAAAATACTAAAAATTCACGGCCTTAAGGCCTTACAGTTAAGCATCAAATGTGGGATTTACAGACATCGGCGCATAGGCCATCCACATATGAAAACAATAAAGTTTTTCGCTTGGACTTCGAGGGCCGGCATAGCAACAAGGGCAGCAACCGGCTATTTCTCGCTCAGGTCTCCAGCACTTGCACAGGGACAATTCACCACGAGGATGACAAACAAGGCAACAGTCAGCTTTCAGCTAACCAATTTATAATGACCCTACCCCATACCCGGGGTAGCGGTATTCCTTCACTGATGGCATAACATTAACACATAGATATATCACAAGAAGGCACACTCAAGCACCACTCAAAATATCACAAACAAGTGCCTTGGTGGCCAAACGTTCTGTGCACTTAGGGCACAGTATCGGTGTAACGGATTGCCAGGGTCCCACCACCATTCAGAGATACGAGACTCGACGGTCAACTTTGAGCATTACTAGTATTTCTAGCGCGCAGGCCTAAGACTCTCATTATGCGCTCCAATGAAAATAATTACTTTAGGCATTCGAGCCAGACGAACATAACGTTGGTTGTCTTCCCCTTGCCCATTCGGCTCACTGGCCTTTCAGAGCTCACAGCTCACAATAGCCACATGGCCTCCGAGAGACTGGCTTTGTCAATAAAATATTATCTGGAAGCTATCGCCAGCGATAGTCACCATCACTGGCATTAGCGACAAAACTCCCTTCTGTCTCCAAACTCAGCCACAATTGGAACAACAGTTCAAAAAATCCTACAGCATCCTGCAGTGACAGAAAACTGGGCTTTCACAGCAATCATAGCTCACTAAGAGCTATTGCCAGCAATACTCGCTGTCGCCCAGCGATATCCAACAGTTATGCAAACTGTGGTATTTTTTGGGTATTTTCCTGGAGCATACCTCCAGTACTTCCTACTACTCTCAATTCACAGGTATAACCCACAGACCCCCATAAATAACTCGTGTAAACACAGAGTCTTCTCAAGTGTGCAAAATAAAGCATCACCAATCCAGACCAACCTATCCGGATAGGCTTCACACAGCATGCCTATTCCATGCTGCGATTTCCGGATTCTATATGCAAAACCACCCGGGGATATCACATATCGACCCATCAGAATTCCCTCGATTCTCCACCTTTTGGTGGGGGATTCCATGCGTATGTGAAAGGAGGACTTCACTTGTCCAAGAAGGAAGGTCGTTACCCTTGGAGTTCGTTTCAGAGCCATGAATGAGTTTTCTATCTAGCTGGAAAGGAGTGCCTTACTTTCCCCTTCATGGATCTTGCCTCGGTTCTTAATTCCGACTTCTTGATCTCCTTCACCAAGCCTTGCTAAGCTCAACCTCATCCTTTTTCTTCCTTAGATATTTTTTCTCAAGAGTTTGGATGAAAAGGAGGAGAGAGTGTGAGAAGAATAGAAATGACATCTCTTTTCTCCACTGCTCTGCTTAAGTGGTCTCAGTATTAATCCCAGTCACAGGATCATTTCATCCAGAGGAAGCGAAGGCCACGATTTCAGCTGATAAGTCAAAGTTAACGCTATCACTGGGCGATATCCGCTATCGCCTGGGCAATATCGTCGGTAGCCGCTTTGACCCCAGTCAACCACCGCTCATCGGCCGCCTTATGGCCATCTGACATGTGTCCAACCATACGTGGCAATATCGCCCAGTGATACCCACTATCGCCACTCTGATAGCTCCATTCAACGCTTCATTGAAATCGTCGATGCGTGATGTCTACTCAACGCTTCGCTGAAGGCATTGAGTGCGTCGAGTTCACTCAATGCTTTGTCGAAGGCGTCGAATTCTATCGCTATTGCCAGCGATACCCACTATCACTCGGCGATAGCCACTAAAAGTTCAGTTTCAGTTCTTGGGGTGTTACAAACCTCCCCTCCTTACAGAAATTTCGTCCCGAAATTTTATTTCTCTGTAGGTAAAAACAGCAATAAATATGTTACAACATTATTTTACAAATAACTCGGGAAACTCATCGCCCATGGTTTGCTCATGCTCTCATATCAATTCTTCATGGCCACAATTATCCCAACAAACTTTGACCATCCCAATTATCTTATTTCGTAGATGTCTGACCTTCGTATCCTCGATCAGAATGGGTCTAACCTTCGTCGTAAGCCCACCATCGATCGGTATTTGATTATCAGCCACTACTTGCATAGACTCTTTCAAATCCTACTGCAGCACTGATATGTGAAACACATTGTGCAAACCACTTAGCTCCACTGAAAGAGCTAATCGATAGGCAGCTTCTCCAATCCGCTCAACCACTTCAAATGGACCAAGATACCTCAGACTCAACTTTTTCAAGCGCCGAATCATGGGCACGCCTTTGAATGGCTTTATCTTCAGATATACCCAATCGCATACTCAAACTCCACGTTTCGGTGTTTGCCATTGTAGTATTTTACCTGCCTATCTTGAGCTACCAATAGCCGCTCACGTATCAAGCGTATAATCAAATTTGCATCTTTGACCTCCTTACGTTTATTCAATTTCAATTCGCCTGTTTTCGCCCAAGATAAAGGGCTACGACACTTCCTACTGTATAAAGCTTCAAAGGGCGCCATCTGAATGCTAGCTTGATAGCTATTAATATAGGTGAATTCGATCATATAGAGATGGTCCTCCCACCTCTTCCCGAAATCTAAGGTGCACATCCGTAGCATATCCTCCATTATTCTGTTGATCCTCTCGGTCTGACCATCCGTTTGCGGATGAAAGGTCATATTGAACCTCAGCTGAGTACCTAACAACTGGTGGATTAGCCTCCAATCATTCGAAGTAAAGCACTCATCTCTGTCACTAACGATGCTACGGGTCACACTGTGCAATCATACTATGTTGTCCACGTACAAATTAGCCAACTTTTCCACTGAATCATCCTGTTTGTTTGGTATTAAGTGTGATACCTTTATCAATCGATTAAGGATCACCCACATGACATCGTTTCCTCTCTATGATCTCAACTGCCCGTACATGAAATCCATAAAGATATCATTGAACTTCCATACCGGAATTGGTAACAACTTCAGGAAACCTCCAGGATTTTGACATTCAGCTTTTACTAAGGCACAAGTTTGACACTTTGCCACATAAAGAGCTATGTCTTTCTTCAAACCCGACCACTAGAACATCTTTTTCATAACCTTGTACATCTTTGTGCTCACATGGTGAATTGAGTACTTCGTGAAGTGTTCTTCATACATCAATTCCTACTGTAGTTCACCCACATTTGGGATGCACAAATGACCGTCTTTTCTCAAAAGACCGTCATCCTAGGAGAATTGGGAATTTGACCCATCCGTTGCATAGCATTTCATACTCTCATCGAGTTTCATTGCTTGTTGAACCCTGTCTACAAAGTCATAATGTACCTCTATCCAGTTTAGGCATGCATTTGTAGTGGTATTCTTGTCAACACAAGAAATATCTAAGTTCTCCAACTCCTGGATCAGACGCTCATCATGCGTCTACAACCAACTTGCCCGTATAGGAGTCTTACAACTCAAGGCATCTGCGACCACATTTCCCTTCTCGGGAGTATAGTGTATCTCTAAGGTGTAGTCCCCGAAAAACTCCATCCACCTTTGTTGTCACATATTCAGATCTTTCTAATCTATTAAGTATTTCAGGCTCTTATGGTCCGTGAATATATCCACTTTCACGCCATACAAGTAATGATGCTACAGCTTCAGTGCAAAGATCATAGTTGCCAACTTCAAATCATGGACTGGATAGTTTCGCCTATGCACTTTCAACTAGCATATTCCATAAGAAATAACCTTCTCGAACTAAAGAAGAATACAGTCTAAGCTGCTCCCTGAAGCATCACTATAAATCTCATATCCTTGCGTACCACATGGAGAACTCAAGATAGGCGTCGTGGTCAAAGGACTCTTTAACTCCTCAAAAGCTCGCGCGCACTCAGGCATCCAAACGAACTTCTAATCTTTCCTCGTCAGTGTGGTGAGAGGTAAGGCTATCCGCAAAAAGTTTTCTACGAAGCGCATGTAGTAGCCCGTAAGTCCAAGGAAACTCATGACTTCAGCTACAGTAGACAACACAGGCCACTCCCATATCATAACTATCTTCGTCGGGTCCACCGCAATACCTTCTCCACTAATCACATGGCCAAGAAAAGCCACTGATGACAGCCAAAACTCGCACTTTGAGAACTTGGCATAGAGTTTGTTTCTCCTTAGGGTATGCAAAACCATCCTCAAGTGATTTGCATGATCTTCTTCTGATTGAGAGTACACCAATATGTCGTCAATAAAGACGATCACAAATAGGTCCAAGTACTCTCTAAACATTTGATGCATTAAGTCCATGAAAACCGATAGCGCATTTGTTTGCCCAAATGGCATTATAGTGAACTCATAATGATGGTAGCGTGTACCAAATGCCATCTTGGGAATGTCATCTTCTCGAATCCTCAACTGGTAATAGCCAGACTTTAAATCCAGCTTTAGTAGACAGATGATCCCACCAGCTGATCAAACAAGTCATTAATCCATGGAATCAGATACTTGTTCTTCTCCGTCAGCTTATTCAGTTCACAATAATCAATGCATGGACGCAAGCTTCAGTCCTTCTTCTTTACAAAGAGGACCGGTGCACTCCAAGGTGGCATACTTGAACGTATATAGCCATGATCTAGCAATTCTTGCAATTGAACTTTTAGTTCCGCCATCTCCTTTGGTGCAACACAGTACGACGAGCGAGCCACAGGTTTCACACCTGGCACCAACTCTATAGCGAATTCGATCTCCCGCTGGGGAGGTAACCCAGGAAGATCCTTAGGAAACACATCTACACACTCCGACACAACAGGAACATCACTCAAAATGGGCTTTAGCTCAACGGCCTCCGACAGTGTAAAGAACAATTCTGCGCCCTTCTTGTTGGGTACATTGGAAAATGTGTACCTAATTTGAAGTAGCCCAACTTAGCTCAATGATATACATCAAGGTGTATTTGATGTTGTTTTAAGTTGACATGTGCAGGTGAAGAAGTGTTAAAGAATGCAGAAAAATATTCTAAGTCCATGTGTCGACACCTGAAGAAACAGTGTTGACACTTCAGAATATTTGTGTCGACACTTGAAGGAAGCTGTGTCGACACAGAGAAAGATAGTCGACCACATTTGTGTCGACACTGGGAAGTAGTGTCGACTCACAGAGAAAGATAGTCGACCACATTTGTGTCGACACTGGGAAGCAGTGTCGACTCACAGGAAGATAGTCGACCACATTTGTGTCGACACTGGGAAGCAGTGTCGACTAACTAAAAGATAGTCGACCTCGACGCAGAAGGAGATAGTCGACACAATGAGATAGAGTTGACACATGATGGCAGAGTCGACAATTGATGTGTCGACACCTGAAGGCTGTGTCGACACATACTAAGTTCTGAATCTATAACAACTATGTCGACACACAGGACTTGTGTCGACACACTGCAAAGTTAAGACCAAGTTATTTTCTGAAGAAGCTGTGTCGACTTAAAGGCAAACTTGTTGACATCATCAAAGGTTGTGTCGACACCAAAGTTACTTGTGTCGACACATATAGATAGTTGGTCTCGATACTTCCTGATAGTCTGTCTCAACACATTGCTGACCAAGACTAAGGCACAGGATCTGTTTGAAGATTTGACAGCTGTGGGTTGCAGTCAGTTAACTGATGTTGTCAGACTTGTCAGAAGACAGTTATAAACCGAATCAGCCGGTTACCATTAAGAAGTTCTATAAATAGACAGATTCAGAAAGAAGAATAAGAATGAGAAAAAGATTGAACTTTGGCAATAAAATTGAGAAATCAAATCAAGAAGGAGTAATACTCTAAAGAAGATCTTCATCAGAAGATCTAAGAAGACGATCTCAGGATCGATCTAAGAAGAGTTCTAACAAGAATTCAGAAGTATCATCAAAGGAGTTGGATAGAGAGGGATCCACCCATTTTTGAAGAAGAAGAAGGAAGCCATCAGTGGTTTCTCAAGAAGTTGTTTGGAAATCAACTTAGCTAAGTTCAGATTCAAGAAGCTTTGAAGAAAGCTCAGATTCAGTTGATTTCATCAGCTGATCAAGAATTGTTTTGTCCTCTTCTCTCTCAACAAAGGCAAGACATTAAAACTTCTTTTCTAAATTTCTGTAGGATCTGTTTTAGACAGATTTGAGTTGTAAGCCTGTGATATAAAGGCTGAGTGTAGGAGAGTTGATCTCTGAGTGGTAGGTCTGTTTGCCTGAGTGTAGAAGAAGGTTCTTCTCTGAGTTGTAGGCCTTGTGGAAGGCTGAGGTAGGGTTGTTGTGCCTGAGTTGTAGGAACCTATCCAGGTTCTGAGCTGTAGGATCTGAGGATCTGAGAATAGTGGAAGTTTGGCCAAATCTAGCATACTGCTAGATAGGTGAAGGGGGAAAGTGGATGTACCCAAACCTTGGGGAACAACTATAAAACATTGTGCAATCTGTGATGTTTAGATTTCTGTGATTGCTATGCTGGATGTTTTAATTCTGTGATTGAATTCTGCCTAAAAGTATAAACAAGCAATTAGAACCTATTCACCCCCCCCCCTCTAGGTGTTTTAGGTTGTCTTGAAAGTTAAACTATCAAGTGGTATCAGAGGGAGGTTCCTCAAAAAGGACTTAACAGTCTGAGGTAGATCTGAAAGGCAGAATCAAGATTCAAGAAGATGGGTTCTGGAGAAAATCACAAGGAGTTAGGGTCAATGAAGTTACCCATCTGCAGGAAGGAAATCTTTGGAATTTGGAAAGAAAGAGTCAGATTATTCATGGAAGCATCTGACCCAAGAATATACATCACAGTTCAGGAAGGACCCTTCATTCCAATGTAGGTATCAGTTCTTGATGCTAATATTCAAACTCCAAAGAGTTATTCTGAAATGACCAAGGATGAAGTCATTTTGGCAACCATGGACAAGAGAGCTCAGAATATTATTGTGAGTGTCATAGATGATTCTACATTTCAGAATCTGATTCACTGCAAGACCTCCAAAGAAATGTGGGACACCTTGATTGTCTACATGGAGGGATCTGAAGAAGTAAGACAGGATAGGAAGTCTATGCTCATCCAGGAATATGAAAGTTTTAGACAAGGAAAAACTGATAGCATAACTGAATGCTATAAGAAATTCTATAGAATTGTGAATGAGTTAATGTCCTATGGAAGAGTCTTCAGTACCTATGAACTGAATGACAAATTCTTAAGATCCTTGACAAAGGATTGGGACACAAAGATCTGTGGCATAAGAGAAGTGGCTAAATTGGCAGAGATCTCTCCTCCCACCTTGTTTGGAAAGTTGCTGTCCTATGAAATGCAACTTATGGTGAGGAAGGAGGAGGAAAAGAATTCAAGAGGAGAGCATAGAGAAAAGACTGTGGCATTCAATGCAGAATCCATCAGAAAGAATAGGAGGATATCACCATCCCCTCCTAAGGAAATTGCAGAAGTTAGTTCAAAAAATTCAGATTATCAGGATTCAGAAAGATGTGATTCAGATGCAGACTTTGCTGCATTCACAAGGCAATTCCAAAGGTTCTTGAAGAAGAAGCAGTGGAATTCTAAGCCCTCCACTTCACAGCAATTTAATGACTATTATCAGAAGAAAAAGTCATCAAGGAAAGATAAGAGCAGATCAAAGCCCAGCAAAGCCACTACTTCAAAGATTGTCTGCTATTGTTGCAATAGGCCTGGACATGTAGTGGCTGACTGTCCTGATAAGAGAAAGGAGTCTTCAGACAAGAAGAAGACTCATCAAAAGGGCAAGAAGGAGAAATCCTTTGTTGCAAAGAAGGATAAGAGCCTAACAGATCAGTCAAATTCAGAGTCAGAATCTGAAGCAGAAGCATATATTGGACTATATGTTGTATCTGAAGAAGAGGAGTTTCTGCAGTTGCTAGACTCCATCAATGAACAAGAGGATCATCAGTGCATGGGACTGATGGCAGGATCAGAAGAGGACATATGCTAGAATCAGTCTGGTCCTAATAAGGTACAATGTCCTTCTATGAAATCTGTTTGTAGTACAAGTACAGAATCAGCTACATCTGCATCAAGTGATGTAGATGCATCTGAATCTGAAGGAGATGTCTATCAATTGATAGATAAGTATGGGGACTTGTTGCAGGCCCTTAAGAAAAGCAAGAACCTGGTTAAACTTCAGGCTCATGAAATTGCTAAACTAAGGGTAGCTGCAACTGAGTTAGAGAAAGTAATTGATCAGAAGTTAAATGAAATTGCCAAGCTAAAGAATATAACTATTATTCAGATGGGCACAATTAATTATACCAATGATCAAGTGAAGAGTCTGGAGGCCAGACTAAGAATTGAAAAAGATTTAGTGGCTAGTTACTCTAAGCCAAAGTCTGTCTTACCCTTGATAGATGAATTTGTGAATCAAAAGGGTAAGGCAGGATTAGGATTCAAAGGTAACTCCAGGGCTGGCCAATTCAAGAGGAAAGGCAAAGCTCCTGTCAAGCCACTGAACTTTTCAGTCCCTATTAAGTTTAGAAAGGTGGAAGTGCCTTCTAACCTATATGATCATGAAAATATTCATGGTCATATTAAGTCTAATGTTCTGAAAAACAAGGGTGTAACTGCCAACAGGCCTACCTATGTTCATAAACCCAATGGTTATAAAAAATCAGTGGGTGAAGGAGCTGCAGCACCAGCAATGGACAGAAATTCTTTTGTCAAGGATGTATCTAGAACTAGATACAATAGGTTTGAATGTTAGTGTTGTGGCAAGAGAGGCCATTTTGCACTAGACTGCTGGTATAACACAAGTGTTAGAAAGAACAATAGTCTACCTGTTAGAAGAGATAATGGTAGCTTTGTTAATGCTAACTTGAACCAAGGACCCAAGACTTGCTTGGGTTCTAAGGGAAGGTAAATCTGTGTTGCAGGTGTATCCAAGTAGCCATGCCCCTATATGGTACTTGGATAGTGGTTGTTCCAGGCATATGACTGGAACAAAGGGGCTGTTGAAGGAGTATTCATCTGTCAAAGATGGACCTAAAGTGATCTTTGGTGGATCTGAAAAAGGAGTCATCAATGGGTTCGGTAACATTTCTTCTAACCTAATTACTATCACCCAAGTGGCTTATGTAAAAGGTTTGCAATATAATCTAATAAGCATAAGCCAGCTGAGTGATTTAGGATATGACATTTCATTTGTTAAGGATGGATGTCATATCAAAAGTTCAAGTGATTAAGAGATCATTTTGACTGGGTATAGGAAGAGAAATGTATATTGTCTTAATTTTGTATGTGAGAATAAGGCTTCTCCCATCTGTCTTGTAGCTGATGACAATGCTTCTCATTGTGTTAAGTGGCACAAGAGATTGGCTCATCTTAACTACAAGATAATTGGCCAACTCTTTATCAAAGAATTAGTGAGGAATGGTCCTCAAGTTAAGTGTATGAAGGAAGGGATATGCTCAGCTTGTCAAAAGGGCAAGCAGACAAAATCCTCCTTTCAAAGCCTTGAAAACAAGGATTCTGTGAGGTGCTTATACCTCTTGCATATGGATCTTTTTGGTCCTATGCCAGTTCATAGTCTAGGTAGGAAGGTCTACACTTTTGTGGTTGTAGATGACTATTCTAGATTTACATGGGTGTTCTTTCTGAGACAGAAATCTGAAACCCCAAGTGTCTTACTTAATTTTATAAAGCAAATTCAGAATGAACTGAATAGTATAGTGGTCAAAATCAGAAGTGACCATGGTACTGAGTTTCAATCTGAAAGCATGACAAAGTTATGTGAAGACTTTGGGATTTTCCAAGAGTTCTCCTCACCAAGAACACCTCGGCAAAATGGAATTGCTGAAAGAAAGAATAGAACATTAATTGAAGCTGGTAGAAGTCTATTGAGTGACACCTCTCTACCAGAATATTTCTGGGCTGAGGCAGTAAACACTGCTTGTCATGTGATCAATAGGGCTTCTATCACCAAGAGCCACAAAAAGACTCCCTATGAGATTATGAAAAGTAGAAAACCAAATCTATCCTACTTCAGAATCTTTGGTTGCAAATGTTATATACTTAACAATGGTAAGTCATATTTGACTAAGTTTGCTGCCAAATCCCAGGATGGGATATTTGTTGGGTACAGCACAAATAGTAAGGCCTATAGAATCTTCAACTTGACTACTCAAGTTGTTGAAGAATCTGTGCATGTTGTGTTTGATGAAACAAGATTAATCAACTGTGAGTTGTCTTGTAGATCAAATGACTCAACAGGTATAAGCAAAAGAATGGACAAGCTCTCCATTGCTGAAGCTTCAAGGGAAGATGGAGTATTGGAAAATGAAGGCTATTGTCCAGGGGGAGTACAAGACACAATAGAAGATGAAGAAAACCAAGAGGTTCAGCATAATGAAGGAGCTGGAGATGTTCAACCAGAAGGGAATCTTCCTCCAGCTACAAGACATTTAAGAGACCATCCATCTGATCAGATAATAGGTGATCCAAGACAGGGAGTGCAGACTAGAAGCAGAAGTCAAAGCACAGTTCTGCATTCAAGTTTCCTGTCACAAATGGAGCCTAAGAAGTTTGAAGAAGCCATCCAAGACCAGCACTGGACTGATGTTATGCAAGAGGAGCTGAATCAATTCAGAAGGTGCAATGTCTGGGAGCTTGTTCCTAAACCAAGAGGCCACAATATAATTGGGACAAAATGGATCTATAGGAATAAGTTGGATGAGAATGGAGTAATAGTGAAAAATAAAGCAAGATTGGTTGCTAAAGGATACAGGCAGGAAGAAGGGATTGACTTTGATCAAACCTTTGCCCCAGTAGCAAGGCTGGTGGCAATCAGAATGTTCCTTGCCTATGCAGTCTATCAAGACTTCAAAGTTTACCAGATGGATGTGAAGTCAGCATTTCTGAATGGTGATCTTAAAGAAGAAATATATGTAGAGCAGCCATCAGGTTTTGTAGATCCTCTTAAACCTGATTATGTGTATAAGCTTAGAAAAGCTTTGTATGGGTTAAAGCAAGCCCCAAGGGCCTGGTATGAAACCCTGTCTACTTTCCTTATTGAGAATAAATTCTCAAGAGGAAAAATAGACAAAACTCTATTCCTTAGGGAATCTAAAGGCAAGATCATCTTAGTTTAGATCTATGTTGATGACATAATCTTTGGATCTACTGAAAACAACCTTTGTAAAAAGTTTGCCAAACTTATGCAAGGGAAGTTTGAGATGAGCAGTATGGGGGAACTGAAGTTCTTCTTGGGACTCCAAGTAAGACAGACTGATGATGGCTTGTCCATATCCCAGTCAAAGTTTACCAAAGAATTAATTAAGAAGTATGGTATGGAGTCATCCTCCATCATGAGAACTCCTATGGGAATAAGTGTGCCTATATGCAAAGATGATGCAGGTAAACCTGTTGATGAGACTTTGTATAGAGGAATAGTTGGTTCTCTACTATATCTCACAGCTAGTAGACCAGATATTATGTATGCTACATGTGTCTGTGCTAGGTACCAAGCCTGCCCTAAAGAGTCTCATTATACTACAGTCAAAAGAATTCTGAGATATCTTAAGGGCACACCTAATCTAGGCCTTTGGTACCCCAGAAATAGAGATTTTCTACTAACAGGTTATTCAGATGCAGACTTTGCAAGCTGTAGAGAGGATAGAAAGAGTACAACAGGTACTTGTCAATTCTTGGGAGGAAGATTGATATCTTGAAGTAGTAAGAAGCAGACCAGTGTGGCTATTTCTACAGCTGAGTTAGAATATGTTGCTGCTAGCAGCTGCTGTGCACAACTATTGTGGATACAGCATCAGCTTAAAGATTATGGTATTCAAGTAAGTAGAACACCTCTTTTGTGTGATTCTAAGAGTGCAATTTCTATTGCTAATAATCCTGTTTCTCATAGTAGAACTAAGCATATAGAAATTAAATACCATTTTCTTAGAGAACATGTAGAAAGAGAAGACATCACATTGGAATTTGTTAAAACAGATTATCAAATAGCAGATGTATTCACTAAGCCTCTGGATGAAACAAAATTCAATAAATTTAAAATTGAATTAGGCATGCTGACCATTGATTAGATTATCAACAAACTTACAAGTAATATATTAGATTATCAAATGGTCTCAAGTGGTGTTGACAAAAACAGAAATTGGCTAAGTAAAATAGTGTCGACACATTCAGTGATAATGTGTCGACTCAGTGTTGTAATGTCGACAAGTCAGAAATATTGTGTCGACACAGAGAATATGTGTCGACACGTAAGAATTAAATTATCGACTAATCCAGGAATGTAGTGTCGACTTCATCAGAATAGTGATGTCGACACTTCCAAATTTTGTGTCGACACTTATCCTAAGAGTCGACACAGATTTTCTAATACTCTACTATATCTCTCAGGTGTCGACATATCCACAATTGGTGTCGACACATAGTAGACAGATTTGTTGTCGAGACAATAGATGTTTGTGTCGACACATTCCATCTGTGTCGACACAAATAGACTGTTTTTGCCCGCCTTTTGATCTTCTTTCAATAGAAGGTATAAATAGGTCAAGAAATTATTCAGTCGACACGCTTACAAGGTTTTCGAGACTGAAACCCTGTGTCAACTTTCTCTCTCTCTCTCTCTCTCTCTCTCTCTCTCTTCTTTCAAGCTTTCTCACCTGAACAATGGCGCCGAAGATTGAAGACAACGTCAATGAAGGTTATGAGTTGGTAAGGAATGCCTTTGTCGAAGCCCCGACAGATGTTCAACTAGTTATCACTCTTATTTCCGAATCCGGATTAGAGTTTATAGTTTCTGAACCTTCCAAGATATGGAAGAAGGAGGTGCATGAATTCTTTAACTCTGCATCAATAGGTTCAGATACACTCAAGATAAAATCCACTGTGCATGGGTCGACAGTGAAGATTACCCCAAGAAGTCTAAGGAAGATTCTACACTTACCAATAATTGAGAATGAAGAAGAAGTCCCTGCTTCTAAGTTAAGGGAGGCTATCCAATGGTGCGGATTGGATCCCACACTGAAGATTGGAGATGCTTTCAACAGGAAAGGGATGAATCAGCAAGGGAAATTTCTGTCTGAAGTAGTTGGCAAGGTGATTCTGTGCAAACCAGGGGGACATGATAGGATTTCAGCCTATAGCTTCAGCCTCATGACCAGAATTTTGTTTACAATTCCAACTGATTGGTCAGCTGTAATCTTTGACAAGATCAAGGAAGGAATCAAGAAGCCAAATCTGGCTAGAATTATGAGTTTATATCTGAATGGAGTAATCCCTGAGATAATGCAACACCTGCCAGGAACAAAAATCAATCACATGAGAAAGATGGACATGAGATTGTTCTCTAGGTGGGATAGGGTGCTGTCTAAGGATGTGTCTGATGAGAGCAGGAAGGACACCCCAGTGAAATCCTCTTCTCATGCTCAAGATACTGAGCAGCTTCAAGAAGAACAAGAGAGGAAGCAGGATGAAGATCACCCTGCGTCTACTCCTGCCCAGCAAGACACTATACCTGCACAGATGCAGGGGGAGCAAGCTCATTCTCCTGCCCAGAATGAAACTACTCCTGACCAGGTACAGTAGCAGGGGGAGCTGGTGTATTTTCTTATAAAAGATATTTCTAATATTTCAATTTCTGCACAGGTGCAGGGGGAGCAAGTGTACTCACCTGCCCAGGACATTACCAATACTGAACAAGTACAGGGGGAGAAGATGTCAGACCCAGTGCAAGAGGCAGTACAAATTGATATCTCCAGAGATTTGAATATAGAAGATCTAATTGATACATCTTATGTTCAAGCTCAGAAGGAATATACTCTTGATGAGTTATTTCCAAATGTTGATATTGCTACTAATAGAGTAGAAGAGGGGCAAGATAATGAAAAGCCCCTTGACATGGAGATAGAACTTGAGAAGGAGCAAATGGTTGAGGGGGAGTCTATGCATGTTGAAGCTGAACAACATGGCACTAAGACAGATATTCCTCCTCCTCCTCAAGAAAGAGTTCAAGTTGATAGTTCATCTGAATCTGAGACTGAAGAAGCCAGAATGGCTAAGAAGAGAAAACTTATTGTCTTCAAGAGAAGGAGCAAAGGTTATAAGCAGGCTCTACAGACTACAACTCCACCATCTCATTCTGAATTTAATTATAACAAGTTTATAGTTGATTTGCAAGTTAAGTTAGATGACCATAGAATGGCTGTTGAAAAATATGTTGATGAGAGCAATAAGTCCCTTCAATTTGACTTGGCTCAGGATATAAAGTCAATTCGATTTGAAGTCAATATGCATAAGAAGGAGATGACAGATTGCTTCCATAAGGGAGGTAATGCTGTGGTGTATTTGGCTAAACAACAGCAGTCCATCATCCCTAAAGTGGATGATATTGTTTTAAAGCAAAGTTATGTTTTGGAGAATCAGCTGAGGATGAATGTCAATTTAACTGAATCTCATCAAGAAATTATTAATGAATTGAAAAAGACTACTCCAGGGCTGACTGAAGCTAGAGCAAAGGAGATGGGAGAATTTGATAAGAAACTTCAAGATGCTCTTGAATCAGTTAAAACTGCTATCACTACCTCTCAAAAGGACATATCTAACAAGCTTCAAAAGTTAAAACCATTTTTTAAGGAGGGTGTGAATTATCTGGATGGACAGATCAGATTTCAGAAGGAAGATCTAAGAGATCATATTACTAGAGAAGCCATAAAGGGGGAGAGGTTGTTGGTTCATGCTGGCTCAGAGCACACCAAATGGGTGACAAATAGTATTCGAGCCATATTGGGATATCCACCTTTGTGTGATGATGTTATGGTGGCTGAGTCAGGAATACAAACAGTTTTACTTGAAGGCAATCAACTTGAGGTTGCCCAAGTCATTTACCCTCCTCCAGATTTTGATATGATTGATCAGCAAGTTCAAGATATGTATAGCCCTCCAAAGGAGGTTAACAGGGTTGTTATTGAGAAAGTGGATAAGCCTGAGGCCAATTTGAAAGAACAGCAAGATGCTCTACTATCCAAGAAGAGATATAGAGAGCAGGCTGAACTTAAGCCAGATTTTGAGCAGTGGAGCCCTACTTCAAGAAATATTATACTCACTGCATGGAAGGCTGTGAAAGACCAAGTTCATGAAAGAGGAAAGTGGTATAATGAAATAGAATGGCAAAAGCATGAAGCTAGGCAGGAGGCAATAGTACAGTTCAGAAGAAATGCCAAGCTGGGTAGGCTGCCACCAGATGCTCAGGAGCCGAGCAAGTACTTTCCAAAGCCCTTTCATTACTTTGAAAGGCAAAGGCTCAAGGAAGAAGCAAAGAAGAAGGTTGATCAAAAAGGCAAGAAGCCAGCTGAAGATGCTGAAGCTCCTGTGAAGGCTCAAATCCAATCTGGCAAAGGGATTGTCATAAGAGAGCCTGATCAGTCTTAGTTTTAAGTTCTTTCAAATGTGTTTTGTAATTTTTTGGTTAAATCATTCAATGTAAAACTCTGTAATCAAACATTATCAAGTTATAAACAAAATTTTGTTTGGAATCATATAATGTTCACTCTGTGATGGATTATTCATATTTTGTTTATATTAAGTATTCCTGTTATGTCATATATCATCATATTATATTTTTTTTAAATGGTGTATATCATTGGCTATAAGGGTTATGACTTCTCCAAATAGGGGGAGATTGTTGGGTACATTGGAAAATGTGTACCTAATTTGAAGAAGCCCAACTTAGCTCAATGATATACATCAAGGTGTATTTGATGTTGTTTTAAGTTGACATGTGCAGGTGAAGAAGTGTTAAAGAATGCAGAAAAATATTCTAAGTCCATGTGTCGACACCTGAAGAAACAGTGTTGACACTTCAGAATATTTGTGTCGACACTTGAAGGAAGCTGTGTCGACACAGAGAAAGATAGTCGAACACATTTGTGTCGACACTGGGAAGCAGTGTCGACTCACAGAGAAAGATAGTCGACCACATTTGTGTCGACACTGGGAAGCAGTGTCGACTCACAGGAAGATAGTCGACCACATTTGTGTCGACACTGGGAAGCAGTGTCGACTAACTAAAAGATAGTCGACCTCGACGCAGAAGGAGATAGTCGACACAATGAGACAGAGTCGACACATGATGGCAGAGTCGACAATTGATGTGTCGACACCTGAAGGCTGTGTCGACACATACTAAGTTCTGAATCTACAACAACTGTGTCGACACACGGGACTTGTGTCGACACACTGCAAAGTCAAGACCAAGTTATTTTCTGAAGAAGCTGTGTCGACTTAAAGGCAAACTTGTCGACATCATCAAAGGTTGTGTCGATACCAAAGTTACTTGTGTCGACACATATAGACAGTTGGTCTCGACACTTCCTGACAGTCTGTCTCAACACATTGCTGACCAAGACTAAGGCATAGGATCTGTTTGAAGACTTGACAGCTGTGGGTTGCAGCCAGTTAACTGATGTTGTCAGACTTGTCAGAAGACAGTTATAAACCGAATCAGCCAGTTACCATTAAGAAGGTCTATAAATAGACAGATTCAGAAAGAAGAATAAGAATGAGAAAACAATTGAACTTTGGCAATCAAATTGAGAAATCAAATCAAGAAGGAGTAATACTCTAAAGAAGATCTTCATCAGAAGATCTAAGAAGACGATCTCAGGATCGATCTAAGAAGAGTTCTAACAAGAATTCAGAAGTATCATCAAAGGAGTTGGATAGAGAGGGATCCACCCATTTTTGAAGAAGAAGAAGGAAGCCATCAGTGGTTTCTCAAGAAGCTGTTTGGAAATCAACTCAGCTAAGTTCAGATTCAAGAAGCTTTGAAGAAAGCTCAGATTCAGTTGATTTCATCAGCTGATCAAGAATTGTCTTGTCCTCTTCTCTCTCAACAAAGGCAAGACATTAAAACTTCTTTTCTAAATTTCTGTAGGATCTATTTTAGACAATCTGAGTTGTAAGCCTGTGATATAAAGGCTGAGTGTAGGAGAGTTGATCTCTGAGTGGTAGGGTTGTTTGCCTGAGTGTAGGAGAAGGTTCTTCTCTGAGTTGTAGGCCTTGTGGAAGGCTGAGGTAGGGCTGTTGTGCCTGAGTTGTAGGAACCTATCCAGGTTCTGAGCTGTAGGATTTGAGGATCTGAGAATAGTGGAAGTTTGGCTGAATCTAGCATAATGCTAGATAGGTGAAGGGGGAAAGTGGATGTACCCAAACCTTGGGGAACCACTATAAAACATTGTGCAATCTGTAATGTTTAGATTTCTGTGATTGCTGTGCTGGATGTTTTAATTCTGTGATTGAATTCTGCCTAAAAGTATAAACAAGCAATTAGAACCTATTCACCCCCCCCCCCTCTAGGTGTTTTAGGTTGTCTTGAAAGTTAAACTATCACTTCTAAACAGTCTTGACTATCTTGAGAGCAGACATCAATATCCTGCTTGATCCTTGCATACCAGCGAACTTAGTCTCATTTTCAATGTGCGTTTCTAAGTGACTTCTTTGAGTTGCAATCTATATAAGTAGGCTACTCCGGAGAGCTCATCCATACCAATATAACATCAACTAGCTTGATTGCCATACAAAAGCTTCCAAACAAGTGTAGCCTTCCTCCGTCTGCATAAAAACCTTTCTACCCTTGTTCACAGTTTATTCTTAGGGAATCTTATCCCAATCATCATATAATGATACAAATATATAAGCACATAAGGAATACATTATGCCAAAAAAAAGACTTCTTGACTAGTCCATGAACACCAGGTTTTGTACATGCAAAAATGCACTGTTACATAGTAGAACTTTAGTATGCCTTTTACAGCTACTTCCTTATTCATACTTGTATAATCATTTACAGACCGTTTAGGAATTCTTAAGTATAATGTCCCCTTGGACACATGTGTAGGAAGTACACGGAGCTCGCCCTGACGCTGCTCCAGACTTAGCCTTCTTCATCTTTTAATCATCCGTTGGATGACCATGCAAACAATCTCGAGCCTTATGCCCACCTTTCAACAAGTATAACATGTAATAGTGCTTTTACCTGACGTTGCTCCATAGCAACCGCAGATGGAGTCTGTCTAGAAGATCTGGACTTCTTCTTCCACCATCGATACCCCGACTTTGAAGAACTAGGTACCTTGAAATCTGGCTTCTGGTGGACTTTTTGTTAACTCTATCTCCAATGATCTTGCTGACTCCACCAATGCTTGGAACCCAATCAACTTTGGACCTACCAATAGAAGTCGTAGCTCATGGCGCAGACCATCATAAAATCTGTTGACCTTCGCTTCCTCAGTTTCAAACAGAAACGTTGCATGTTGTCTCAACAGAACAAATGCATATAAGTACTCTTATACCATGTATATTCCTTGCATCAAACACATATTCAACGGTTGATCCGATGCTCTTTCCCTTGCAATCTGCTCAAGTACACCAACTGGCAACGAAGCCACCACCGAGGCTTGATGCTGCACATGTCTTCCGTGTTGGGTATTGATCATTACAAATACCACATCAGCTATCATTCGAACCATTTATGTAGAAGGAGGAGGTGCAGGCACCTCAGTTGGTGCATTGCTCTCTGCCAGGCGTCGGGGTTCACCCTTCCTTGCACCACCTCTAGTCGCCTATAATCGTTAAACACACAATTAAACTAAAATATTGCAAAAAGCAATCGTAGGAACACACAAGTTCCTCAAATATGTGTATTTTTGTTCCTAAGTTGACATTCTTGAGTTTGTTGTTGTTATAACGGTAAGCACATACACGTGCTCGCCATCCCTCAAAAGAATTCGACCATGAATTCATAGGAGGAAGACCAAGACAAGTTGATACAAAAAATTTAACACTTCCATCCGTCACGTGAAATATAATAGAGGGTCCGGCCAGGGCCACACTCCATATTTCACAGACAGTCGACAGAGTTACATATTAATATCAAAGACCAAACAAATCTTAACTCAAAGCATTCTAGCAGAAGCTTTATGGGTTAACTTGAACTCAATACATACGAATTTCCACTATATATATATATATATATATATATATCAAGATTGTTTATAAAATACACAAAAGTCATGACCTTAAGGCCTTACAGTTATGCTTCAAAAGTGTAATTTACATACATCGGTGCGTAGGCCGGCCATATATTAAAATAATAAAGTTCTTCGCTTGGATTTCGAGGGTCGGTAGAGCAATAAGGGAAGCAACCTGCTATTTCCCGCTCGGCTCTCCAGCACCTACACAGGGACAATCCACCACGAGGATGGCAAACAAGACAATGGCCAGCTTTTAGCTGACCAATTTATAACGACCATACCCCATACCCGAGGCAGCGGTATTCCTTCCCTGCAGGCATAGCATTAACACATGGATATATCACAAGAAGGCACACTCAAGCACCATTCAAAATATCACAAATGAGTACCTCAGCGACCAAATGTTCCATGCACTCAGGGCACATTATCGGTGTACCGGATTGCTAGGGTACCACCACCATTTAGAGATCTAAGACTCGATGATCAACTTTGAGCATTACTAGTCTTTCCGGCCCGCAAGCCTAAGACTCTCATTATGCTCTCCAATAAAACCAATTACTTTAGGCATTCGAGTCAGACGGACATAGAGCATGTACACTTCAACCATTACTCATTGCTCAATTCGTCAGTTCAAGCAAAGAATGACGCGGGTCAGCTTCCCCTTGCCTGTTCGGCTCATTGGCCTTTCAGAGCTCACATCTCACACTAGCCACATGGTTTCTGAGTGAGTGGCTTCATCAATAAAATGCTATCTGGAAGCTATCGCCAGCGATATTCACTATCTCCTAGCATTAGCGACAGAACTCTTTTCTATCTCTAGACTTATCCACAACTGGAACATTAGTCCAGAAAACCATGCAGCATCCTGTAGTGATAGAAAACTGGGCTTTCACAGTAATCATAGCTCACCAAGAGCTATCGCCAGCGTTACTCGCTGTTGCCCGACGATATCCAATAGTTATGTAAATTGTGGTATTTTCTGGGTATTTTCCTGGAGCACACCTCCAGTACTTCCTACTACTCTCAATTCATAGGTACAACCCATAAACCCCATAAAC
Source organism: Platanthera zijinensis (assembly GCA_039513925.1). Taxonomy (NCBI): domain Eukaryota; kingdom Viridiplantae; phylum Streptophyta; class Magnoliopsida; order Asparagales; family Orchidaceae; genus Platanthera; species Platanthera zijinensis. Next base: position 58,942,828 of record CM077079.1, on the reverse strand, counting down.
TACTCATGTAAACATGGATAGGGGTGTGCATGAAAAACCGAAATTCGACCAAACCACCCCAAATCGCCCAAACCGAACTGATTTTACACTGAACTAAATGACTCTGTTCGGTTTAGTTTTCCTCTCTGAAAAACCGAACCGCGCCGACTAATAATACATGTAAAAATATTACCAATAATGATTTTTTAACTATTTTTATTAACTAAATAATGTACATAAATTATATCAACTTAATAATTTTTATATCATTTGAGCAAAAATAATTTTTTGTAATGCATATTTTATGCTTCAAGAATAATTAAATATTTTGTTTAACAGATTTTATTTATATATTTTTATATTTATTACTCGATTTCGCAATAAAAATATTCAATCATAATTTTTTTATGTAATATGAGCTATTAGTTGTAATATATCATATGTAAATAAAGCTTGATGATATTTATTTTTAATTATCATAAATTTTTTAAAATTTTCTTGAGATATTTAAGTACACAATTATTTTAAATAGTATAACTGAAAAACCGAAAACCGAACCGAGTAAACCTACCAAAAAACTGAACCGAACCGATAAACGTCAGTTCAGTTTTAGTTTGGGTCCAAACCGAACCGCTTGCACCCCTAAACATGGAGTCTTCTCAAGTGTGCAAAATAAAGCATCACCAATCTAGACCAACCTATCTGGATGGGCTTCATACAGCATGCATATTCTGTGTTGCGATTTCCGGATTCTATATGCAAAACCACCCAGGGATATCACATATCGACCCATCAGAATTCCCTCGATTCTCCACCTTTTGGTGGGGGATTCCATGTGTATGTTAAAGGAGGACTTCACTTGTCTAAGAAGGAAGATCGTTACCCTTGGAGTTCATTTTGGAGCCATGAACGAGCTTTCTATCCAATTGGAAAGGAGCGCCTCAGTTTCCCTTCACGGATCTTGCTTCGGTTCTTTATTCTGACTCCTGGATCTCCTTCACCATCCCTTGCTAAGCTCAGACTCAGCCTTCTTCTTCCTTAGATCTTTTCTCTCAAGAGTTTGGATGAAAAGGAGGAGAGAGAGTGAGAAGAAGAGAAATGACTTCTCTTTTCTCCACTCCTTTGCTTAAGTGGTCTCGGGGTTAATCCCAGCCACAGGATCATTTTATCCAGATGAAGCAAAGGCCACGATTTCATCTGATAAGTCAAAGTTAACGATATCGCTGGGTGATATCCATTATCACCTGGGCGATATCGTCGGTAGCCACTTTAACCCCAGTCAACCACCTCTCATTGGTCGCCTTCCGGCCATTCGACATGTATCCAACCATATGTGGCAGTATCTCCCAGCGATACCCACTATCGCCACTCTGATAGCTCCACTCAACGCTTCATTGAAAGCATCAAGTGCGTCGGGTCTACTCAACGCTTCGCTGAAGGCATTAAGTGCGTCAAGTTCACTCAATGCTTTGTTGAAGGCGCCGAGTGCTATTTCTATCGCTAGTGATACCCACTGTCGCCCGGCGATAGCCACTAAAAGTTCTTTTTCAGTTCTTGGGGTGTTACAAAAGGTTGACCTCAACTATGTAACCAACACCCTTCCTCCTTACCATCCCTAGTAGACCCCGGGGCACTCCATCACCCTGCAAGTCAGTACTTTGTATACATATGTAGTAGAACATAAACTAACAAAGAAATAACCAGATTTGGTGTCTCAAACATCAAACATGTTTCTATGTTGAGCATATAAATAAAAGGGGCCTACAATATAGTATGTATACAAACCCAGGTTTCATCCAAGACACCCTATAGCGTGTATGAGTCTAACATATTATCACTCATATGCATGTCATATCAATCACATGGGTACTCTCATTTCCCCAAAGGCATACAATCCCCAAGGCCAAGAACTCTCGCTGATACCCCACCCGCACATGGATTACAACACCATCGGGCTTGTACATTATCTCCTTTGTTCTTTCTAATTTCACAAAGTACACACAACTGATGCTAAGAACTCTCTCTTAGACCCCATCCGAACAATGATCACAACACCATCGGGCTTGTCTAAAAGCACGGACATTCTCGTCAGTTTCAATATGATAGACTTTTCCTTGCTGGGACACCCTCCACATGGGAATAATCACCTCATCAGGGGTAAGCCAATCGACCACAAAGAGAAAGCCATGCATTCACACACAAATTAACTTCACACTCCCCATCACTTACTTCACCACCCTAGCCAATGTTCGTTCTCATACTAAACAAAGGGGATTCACAACAGCGTCTTCGCCGCAATCAAATTTCAAGCAAAATCCCTAAAATACATGTCAAGCAACATCACCAAATCGGACTACTGGTCACTATAACGACTTCACTAATAATGCCTAATCTACTAACAGAGAGGATTTCTAAAGCAAAACATGTTGGTGATGGACTCAATCGACCTGATGGCTCTAATTAAACCAAGGCGACCCGGATCCCTCTCACTCGAGAGATCTAGTGCCAAAATTTGCAAAAAAGAAAAAGTTATAAAGAAAAAATGTCATGCACACATCCTAAGACCAAAAGGAGAGATGTCGTTACCTTACGGTATCTCTTTCTAGACATGGAGATCTTGATTTGCATCGACGGAAGCGTGTGCCTTCAATCCCTCTCCACAATGTCGGTCTCGGATTGTGAATCGAAGCTCTGAAGCTCCAATAATGGTGGAAACTAGGTCGTCTTCCTCCTCCGCACTTTTCCGCTCACGAGCCATCAAAGTCCAGATTGACTTAGGAAAAAAGAGGATAGAATCCCCTCTACACTAAATAGGGATCACAGCAAAGTATCTGGGCAATTGGATCAACTTTCAGGAAGATCGGATGCCAAGAAATGTCCATTTATGGAATCAACTCATGATACCTAAAAAGAACCCACTCTGGTTCAGGGCATCGAGTGAGCTCGATGCCACTCAATGCCAAGCCTGTGGAGTCGAGTGATCTCGACGCCACTCAATTCCAAGACTATGGCGTTGAGTGATCTCAACGCCACTCGATGCCAATCCTGTGGCATCTAGTGATCTCGACACCACTCGACGCCACTTGACTTCATGCCTATGGCGTCGAGTGATCTCGACGCCACTCGATGTCAAACCTAAGGCGTTGAGTGAACTTGACGGCCTATACGATGCCTACCTCAGCCTATAGGCACACATTTTTGGTGTTTTACAAAACCGATGTATGCAGTAGATGATTTTTCCCCCTAAGTCTCGCAAGACATAGTCACCCCTCCCTGCGGTAAATTTAAAACTTGTCAATGATAATAAAAAGGAAATATAAATATAATGAAGAACTCCCTCAATATGTTGGAGCTATTGATGAAGATGCGTGATTAGTTTATTGTCTGAATCGGTAGCCTTCAAGCACGTTGACAGAGTTCTTGACACAAAGTGGAAGCACTCATGAATTTGCAAGAGTTTTGGTTCTGGTCATAGCCTCCAATTTGTGTCTCCAAGTTGCGTACTTCATCCGGTAGAAGACTACTCTTTTTACAGGCTCGGGAGATATTTCTTGCGGTAGCGGTACCTCCTAGTGATAGTTACTGTTGGTGTTATCATGATGATCTAGAAGTGGTCAAACAAGTAGTTTCACTGCCAATGCAATATGAGCCTACAGGGTCGCACATAAGAGTGTTTGGAGAAGTTTGAGGAATGAATTGTATTCGTCTTACTCATATATGATATGAGTGAAGGACCAAGCACTTGACTGAATTGGAATTCGAGAGGACAAGTCAATTTGTCGAGTTATCCCGAAACATCTTAATGAATTCATCAAGTTATCCTGAGTTATCTCGTGTCATCTCAACAAATTCGTCGGATTATCTCATGTAATTTTGACGAATGTGTCAAAGTCATCTTGACAAATTCATCGAATCATCCGAGTTATTTATATGAATGTGTATCGAGTCTTCTCGAGGATTTTATCGAGTTATCTCGTATCATTTCGACAATTTATTGAGACATCTAGAATCATCTCGACAAATATGTCTCAAGCAAATTCCATGAGTTGTGGGTCTGTCGATAGCGACGATTTACATTTTTTTATTCCTTTGGGTATAAATAGAAGATGCTTTAGGGTTTTTTTGAAGAAGCGTTGTGCTAAACCCGAGAGAATCCTGCATAGTGCTTTCCGTTCTCCTTCCTGGATTTTGTTTGACGAAGTGTCAGCATTCTACCATTTGTGTGGATAATTGTAGAGCCGCAGATTATTTTTGCGTGGTCTCACTTGCCGGTCGGAGATCTACCTTTTGGAGCATCTTGGTTGAGTGCCAACACAATCTCGCTAAGGTATACTTTTATGTAAAGTTGTTTTACTTCTTGATCGATATTCATTGCAAGATCCATTTATCTTTGGGTTTTCTTGATTCCTTATTCTACTGTGCACATGTGAGGTGTTTTTCATAGAAACCCAATGTTGGTATCAGAGGGAGGTTTCACTATTGTTGAAGCCAAAATTGACCTCAACGAATGTTCACGAACCAAAGTGCAGCCGACGCCTACTTCTCTCAAATCTCAACCCTGACTAGCTGCTAAGGTCTAGGACGACCCAAAGCCTCAGCTGGGAGGTTCCACCTCACACCCGAAGATCTCTGAGAGCTTCCCCTCCGAAACCAATAGCTGGGCTGGGAGCTCTTCAAAAAGCACTGGAGTTAGAGAATAATGAAAGCCCCTTCCAAAGAGCCCTATGGGTCTTTTTATAGTCTTCTCCTGTTCTGAAAATACTAAAATACCCCTGATGGGTCTGCCACCATAGCCAAATCCGCTGTCCTCCTAGGGTATACAGGTAATTTAAACCGAGGATAATGAAATAGTAATAATAAAATAATCCTTTTTCCTGGGTGCCAGGCCCACCACATGATAACCTACTCTGGCGAGAACCCCGGGCGAGAAGGCTCTCGCTGAGCTTAGCTGAGCTCACCTTGGCGAGGCCTCCCGTCGAGAGGGTTCTCGCCCTTGGTGGTTTTTACGTCATTCCGCTGGACGTGAAGACTTGAGTCCTGGCGCGAACGATCTCGCCTACCAATGGGAGGGAGCCCCTTAAGGGCGAGAACTCTGCCGGTCAGCCCTGGGGGCTGACCCGGGCCTGACCCAAACCTGGCTACTGAGGTCTTAGTCCTCCGGGCCTCCCCAGCGAATATGGGGTTGTACACAATCCCGCTCTTTTCGAGCTAGCCCTGCGCTCGACAAGATAAGTCCAACCCCAAAATATTCGCTGGGCACGTGCCCGTCAGCCAAGAGAATCTTTTGGTGGGCCCTACTGCGGCTATAAATACACGCTGACGGATGACCATAAGTCTTGCCTCCGAACTATTGTTTCTTCACTGAGCTCTCGCCCGGGATTCTATGCGCGATACCAAGATGTCTGCTAAGCGTGCTGGCAAGCCACTTCCGCAGGACCTTCAAGATCGGTTACTCGCGGCTCATGCGCGAGCCTTAGCGAACAGTACTGCGGTTAGCGCCTTGGCTATCGAGGAAATCTTCAGACACCGGCCCTCTGAGCCGAAAGAAGAGAAAGGGGAAGAGGAAAGCGAAGGTGGTCCGGCGAGACCTTGCTCGCGAGAACAGGAATTCACCTTCTCCTACTCCCATTCCTGCGGGGGACCCCTCCCCTCAAAAGGTATGCCTTCCGACCATGCTTACCGAGCTGATTACGCCATAGGCCTGGTAGTTAACGTGACCTTTCGCAGGGAATCCGCTCCAAACGACGTCGCCGGTCCTCCCCGATTCCCCCGGATTCGTCAGCCCTCCCTCCTGAGGATCGAACGAGGGTCTCGGAGACAATTCCTCCAGCCGAGACCGGGGTGATAGGTATCTTTTCCGCCACTTCTCAATATTTCAACCGTACTTTTCCTTGTCTGAGCTATCTTCTCGCAGAGCCAGCTTCCGTCGTCCCAGGTCTTGTCATCCGGGGGGATGAAGCGAGAACCGGCGAGATGCTTCCTTTCGCGATAGATCCCGTCCTGCAGGCGAGAGGTGTGGCCTTTGACCCTTCCGTTACTAAGGAGGCTGATCCTCCTTTGAGAGATGATAACCTCTCCCTGCTTCTGGCCAGGCTGGGACTATTGAGCGCGAGAGCCTTCCGCCCAGGGCGTGGAAAGCCTCTCCACCTCCTTTATGGAACAGACAGAGGGGTCGGGCCTTCTCACCCGATGCCAGTCAATGGCTCTCGCCAGACTGTAGGTATGCGAGACATTCTTGTCGGCTGGTCGTTATGTCTTAATCAGAAACCTTGGGCGCACTTTTCGCAGGGGATCCCAGCTTTCAGTCGGAAGCCAACGAGGAGAGAGAAGAAGAAGAATAAGAAGAAGAAGAAGAAGATGAAGAAGGAGAAGATGAAGAAGAAGAAGATTCCCTTCCTCCTTCGCCCGGCGAGATAGAAGAAACCTTGAACGGCGCCAGGAACGCGAAGGAGCGGAGGAGGAAGATCTCGGCCATTCTGGCCAAGCTCATCCGGCGAGACCGCGCCCATGCTGTCGCGGCGAGAGCGTTCCGCGAATCCATGGAATAAAGGCTGGAGGCCCTGGAGCGTGATTTCTTCTTGGGCGAGATTGATCGACCGGGAGGGCCTACTACCAAGTCTTCGCCAGGGAGATGCATCACGCAGATCCGGGATCATGCTAGGCGGATCAACCTAGAGTGTACCACCTTGTCATCTTACTTCAATCCGTTGGTGCCTCCGAGAACCAGGCGGCGGGAGCGAGGGCGATGGCGCTGGAACCGTATTTATTTCATCTAGGTCTCGCCCCTTTCCCTCGTTAGCCTTCCCTTCCGCCATGTACCTTTGTGCCTTTGTAATAATTGTTATTAACTTTATTCAGCTCTCGACGGTGAGAGCAAATTATTATCCGCTTCTTCTTTCATTGTGCTGCGAATTTAAGAATGTGTTGAATTAGGATGCTTGCGCCAAAACTAAGTGGCTTGAGCCAAAACTAGAGATGATCGACGACTGCCGTCATCCCGCGGGGGAAAAACCGAGGCGTCGCCGGCCCCGATCGTGACAGCTGTACCCCGCCGTCATTTTCTCTTTCCATCGGACGGAGCCATAACGACCACGGTTCCCTATAAATAGGAAGTCTACCAACCGCATTTACTTCTCTGATCTGAACCTCAACCCCTTCCTCGCTTTCGCCCACTTGCTTCCGCCTCTTCCTCTCAATTGTTTCTCGCTATTACCCCAAACTCAAGATGCCAGGCGAGAAGAGAGGGTCGCGCTCATTGCGCGGAAGCATTCTGCAAGCATATCTTCCTCCTGCACGCTCACCTTGGACGAATACAACCTAATCGTCAACCGCTTCATTCCCGCTAGCTTCTCGGCGCGGAACCCGGGTAATCACGACAAGGTGAATACCTCGGAAAGCGGGAGAGCTCGCCATCCCCTCGAACATTTCGAGGTGGGCTTCCGCCTACCCCTCTGGCCTGAGATTCGGCAAGCCCTCCGCTACTATGGGGTGGTTTCCCGCCCAGCTGAAACGAACTCTGTCGCGATCCTTGTGGCATTTTATCTGCTACATACGATCCGAGTGGATCGAGTTTAGTCTGCCGATCTTCCGCAAGTTGTTCAACTTCCGTGCCAAGGGCGGCGTGGTCTTCTTCTCCGGGCAGCTGCTCAAGACCACCGGCCTTGCCAATAAACATCACCATTGGGGCGAGAAGTTTGTATACGTCACCGGGGACTTTGGCAACGTCCCGCTCCGACCCGTCCCGTACGAGAATGCTGCTTACAAGCCGCCCGTTCTGGGGTCACGCAGAGCGAGAGCGCACTCTGGAGTTCTTCGGAACAAAGGAGTTTGATGTTCTCTTCCTCCGCGAGACGTCGACTCCCTTCCCCCCCGTGCACCCGGGCGAAGGTATGGTCCTGCCTTAGATTTGATCTTTCGTTAGGATCTTCCCGTGTTGAACAGCGCCATCTTTGCAGGAGAGTGGGGGGTCCCTCTACGCCAACCTTTTTCGTGGCCCCGGTGGTGTCAGGTGTCGGGTTGCGAGAGGTTCTCTCGCTCTCTCGCAGAGCCAGCGCTTGTGCCTGCCGGGAAGAGCCCGTTCAGCCTTCGGTTCCTGAAGCTAAGAAGCGAAAAGGCGTCGTTCCGCCTCGCGATTACTGAAGAGGCCAAAGCCATCTGCTGCGGACAAGGGCAAGAACTTGGCCGTCTCGCGTGCCCGACATCCCGCCTTGGGCAAGTCCTTCGAAGGGCTGCTCCAGATGGCCAGCGAGATGGGTGCTTCCGCCCGGAGGCATACCGAGGCTACTGCCGAGAACCCTCCGGCCGCCGACATGGCGGGAGGGAGGGGAGTCGTCGCCGAGACCTCCGCCCGGACCCCGCCCAGGGAGGTGTCGAAAGGGCACAGAAATTATGGCCTCGGCGTGAAGCGCGTCGACGCGGAAGGGAAGCCTCTGCTCCAATGGGATCCCGAATCCAACAGGGTTGTAGTTTCAACGCTCTTCCCCAGCTGGTCGGAGCGGGATGAGGTTACTGGCGAGGCCTTCTCGCTGGGCTACGACCTCTATAGCCGAGAGGGCGCCAGTGTCTTCGACCAGACGCCCACCTGGCTCCTGGCTTTCGATGCTACCCGGGCCCTGCTTCGCGGGTTCGAGCTTACGCATATGTGCGTGCGTCGAAGCATCAACATCGACAAGAACTTCGTCGACATGTACAAGATGAGGGAAGAAGCAGTGGCCAGAGCACGCTCTTCGGAGACAGAGCTCGCGAGTGCTCGGCAAGAGTTGGCGGATGCTCAACAAGCGCTGTCCCTACGCCCCGCGGCCGAGGTAAGTGGGATCTTCCTGGACCCTTGCTCTCCCTACTCGAAGTCTCGCTTGCGCCATATTTACTGAGTTGATATCTTCTCCACAGGATTCCGCCCAGGCCATGGCGCTCCGCGCGGAGTTGGCTGACGTACGTTGCGAGAACGCCCTGCTAAGGGACCAACTCCAGCGTGCGGAAGCGGCGAAAGACCCGCCTCCGACGCTTGATGAGAGATTAAAGAGTCGACACTTCTCGGTGTATGCCATCGACAAGCTGCTCCAGGTGAATGCCCAGGCTACCGTCAGGCTGACGGTCGAGACGCAAAGCTGCTTCGGGAGGACGGCGTAACCATCGATGCTCGCCAACTCCTCCCTTAGCTATTCGATCCCATCCTGAAGCCTCCCGGCGCGCCTGACTCTTCTCCTTCGGATACCCAGAAGTCCTCCTCCGCTGCCGGCGAGACGTCTGGGGCGAGCTCGGGCGAGGACTCCGGCGAGGACTCGGGCGAGAGTACCAGCGGGGATTACAGTGCGTCCCCTTGAAGTGCTCTTTTTTTTTCTTTTGATACATTTTTGTAATGAGCGAGAAGCTCCAAACCTCTGTAACTATTTAGCATAATGCAATGTTTCGTTTTTCACCGTCGGTGTTTGCTCGAACAATAGGTTAGAGAGCCAGTGGCTTTCGCGCGAGCTTCCGCCGAGACCCTTAGCCTCTGTAGGGTCACATTCCCTAGAGATTGACTAGGCGAGAGCCTTGCACCATCGATTAGGTCGTCACGCCCAGGTCTGCCGGGAGCCTCCTTCAGCGAGATCCCCCCAGCCGAGACCTTTTGGCCGAGACCCCTATTGGCCGAGATCCTGACTGGCCGAGACCTCTACGGGCTGAGACCTTTAGGGTTGTCCCTGATCTAGGCCAGGGTCATGACAAGATACCTTCCCACAAACTGGACCTACGTCCCACCGGCGAGCCTTCGGACCTGCCAGCTAGATGAGAGCTTGCGCAGCGAGTCTACCGGGGACTGAGCCGGGCTTGTTGTAACACTGGGTAACCACAAGTCAAGAACCAAGGACCACGAGTCAAGGACCCAACCCACCCCCCACAGGCGAGCCTTCGGACCTGCTAGCTAGATGAGAGCCTGCGCAGCGGGTCTACTTGGGGCCGAGCCGAGCTCGGGGTGTTGAGGAAGATCAAGCAAAACCTCTCCCCCACAGGCGAGCTTTCGGACCTGCCAGCTAGATGGGAGCCTGCGCAGCGGGTCTACCTGGGGCCGAGCCGAGCTCGAGGTGTTGATAAAGATCAAGCAAAACCTCTCCCCCACAGGCGAGCCTTCGGACCTGCCAGCTAGATGGGAGCCTGCGCAGCGGGTCTACCTGGGGCCGAGCCGAGCTCGGGGTGTCGATGAAGATCAAGCAAAACCTCTCCCCCACAGGCGAGCCTTCGGACATGCCAGCTAGATGAGAGCCTACGCAGCGGGTCTACCTGGGGCCGAGCCGAGCTCGGGGTGTTGATGAAGATCACGCAAAACCTCTCCCCCACAGGCGAGCCTTCGGACCTGCTAGCTAGATGAGAGCCTGCGCAGCGGGTCTACCTAGGGCCGAGCCGAGCTCGGGGTGTTGATGAAGATCAAGCAAAACCTCTCCCCCACAGGCGAGCCTTCGGACCTGCCAGCTAGATGTGAGCCTGCGCAGCGGGTCTACCTGGGGCCGAGCCGAGCTCGGGGTGTTGATGAAGATCACGCAAAACCTCTCCCCCACAGGCGAGCCTTCGGACCTGCTAGCTAGATGAGAGCCTGCGCAGCGGGTCTACCTGGGGACGAGCCGAGCTCGGGGTGTTGATGAAGATCAAGCAAAACCTCTCCCCCACAGGCGAGCCTTCGGACCTGCCAGCTAGATGAGAGCCTGCGCAGCGGGTCTACCTGGGGCTGAGCCGAGCTCGGGGTGTTGATGAAGATCACGCAAAACCTCTCCCCCACATGCGAGCCTTCGGACCTGCTAACTAGATGAGAGCCTGCGCAGCGGGTCTACCTGGGGCCGAGCCGAGCTCGGGGTGTTGATGAAGATCACGCAAAACCTCTCTCCCACAGGCGAGCCTTCGAACCTGCCAGCTAGATGAGAGCCTGCGCAGCGGGTCTACCTGGGGCCGAGCCGAGCTCGGGGTGTTGATGAAGATCAAGCAAAACCTCTCCCCCACAGGCAAGCCTTCGGACCTGCCAGCTAGATGAGAGCCTGCGCAGCGGGTCTACCTGGGGCCGAGCCGAGCTCGGGGTGCTGATGAAGATCACGAAAAACCTCTCCCCCACAGGCGAGCCTTCGGACCTGCCAGCTAGATGAGAGCCTACGCAGCGGGTCTACCTGGGGCCGAGCCGAGCTCGGGGTGTTGATGAAGATCAAGCAAAACCTCTCCCCCACAAGCGAGCCTTCGGACCTGCCAGCTAGATGAGAGCCTGCGTAGCGGGTCTACCTAGGGCCGAGCCGAGCTCGGGGTGTTGATGAAGATCACGCAAAACCTCTCCCCCACAGGCGAGCCTTCGGACCTGCCAGCTAGATGAGAGCCTGCGCAGCGGGTCTACCTGGGGCCGAGCCGAGCTCGGGGTGCTGATGAAGATCACGCAAAACCTCTCCCCCACAGGCGATCCTTCGGACCTGCCAGCTAGATAAGAGCCTGCGCAGCGGGTCTACCTAGGGCCGAGCCGAGATCGGGGTGTTGATGAAGATCAAGCAAAACCTCACCCCCACAGGCGAGCCTTCGGACCTGCCAGCTAGATGAGAGCCTGCGCAGCGGGTCTACCTGGGTCCGAGCCGAGCTCGGGGTGTTGATGAAGATCACGCAAAACCTCTCCCCCACAGGCGAGCCTTCGGACCTGCCAGTTAGATGAGAGCCTGCGCAGCGGGTCTACCTGGGGCCGAGCCGAGCTCAGGGTGTTGATGAAGATTCCTTCACCCAGGCCTGTTCTATTGTCAAGATGGGGAGACATAGTCGGTTAGAGCAAAAGCATTTTTAGGGTAGGGAAGACCTATTCTTGTGATAGCATTTTCTAGAGAGTCAACATTCTGAAAAGACTACTTTGAAATGATAACATTTATTCACCATATTACAACACCTTCTCTCCCTTCAAGGGTAGAAACGTTTTAAGTCATCACCGTTCCAGGTGTGACTCAAGGTCCTTCCCTCCACATCCTGGAGATAATAACCCCCGTTAGCCAGAACCTTCTCTATTATGTAAGGTCCTTCCCAACTGGGGTTGAGCTTGCCCACAGGGGCCGACCTTCCCGCCGCGTCGACCTTTTTCAGCACTAGGTCCCCCTCGGCGAATTGCTTAACCCTGATGTGTTTATCGAAGTATTTGGCCATTCGCCTTTTTATCTCTTCTTGTCTGATGACAGCAACATCCCGTAGCTCTTCCACCATATCCAACGAGAGGTGCAATCCCTTCTCGTTCTCCAACCTCCAAGCTTCACTTCCCTCACCCGCGGCTGCGACCCGTGGAGACCGAACCTCGAACTCCACTGGGAGGACAGCCTCACACCCATGAGAGAGCTTGAAGGGGGTCTCTCCTGTGGCCGTGTTCGGAGTTGTTCGCAAGGCCCACAGGACGGAAGGGAGGTTCTCCACCCAGTTGCCCTTCAGGTTCTCCACCTTCTTCTTGAGCAAGTTCATGATGATCTTGTTCGCCGCTTCCACCTGGCCGTTGCTCCGGGGGTGATGGACAGAGGCAAACCTGAGGTCAATCCCCAGTTGGGCGCAGAAGCTGATGAACTCTTCACTGGTAAACTGAGGACCGTTATCCGTCACTATCTCTTGGGGTAGCCCGTGCCTGCATATGATTTCCCCCCAAACGAAGTTCCTGATGACCTGGGAGGTAACCTTGGCTAGGGCCTTGATTTCCAGCCACTTTGAGAAGTAGTCGATCATGACTAGGAGGAACCTCCTCTGCCCGCTAGCTGGAGGAAAGGGTCCAACCAGATCCATTCCCCAAATGGCGAAGGGCCATGGGGGCCATGATGCTCTGAAGCCTTTGTGCGGGTAAGAGCTGGAGGGGGGCGTGTACTTGACATTTCAGACATCTCTTTGCAAACTCGACTGTATCCTTCCTCAAGGTCTGCCAAAAGTACCCTTGACTTATCACCCTTGCCTCCAACGTTCTTCCTCTCGAGTGGCTGCCGCACTCTCCCGAATGTACCTCTTCCAGGATTCTCGGGACCTCCTCCTCGGTCACACATCTCGCGAGGAGCCCTGATAACATTTTCCGGTGTAAGCCCCCTTCCAACATCAGGTAGTGGGCTGCCTTTCGTCTAAAGCTTTTCGCCTTCTTAACCCCCTCTGACAGCTTGCCTGTGGTAAGGAAGGTCACCAATGGGTCCACCCATGAGGATCGCCGACCCACCTCCATCGATTCCCCCTCTTTAATTGCTGGTCGGAAAAGTTCAGTTACGGTCCCTCCTCCCCGAGGCCCAAACTTTGCCAACCGATCAACTGTTGCGCTTTCTTCCCTGGGAATGTGTTGAATGGAGAAGGAACGGAACCCTCCGATGATTGCCCTTACCCTGGATAGATACTTCACGAGGGTGGGCTCCCGAGCCTCAAACTCCCCTCTGATCTGTGATGCTACCACCATCGAGTCAGTGAAGATCTCCACATCCTGGATTTCCAATTCCCTTGCCAATCAAAGGTCGGCTATCACAGCCTCATACTCCGCCTGATTATTGGTGACAGGGAAGTGGAAAACCACCGCCTGTTCTATGGTAACCCCTTGAGGACTCACCAATACTACACCCCCTCCCAGGGAGTGCCTTCCCGAGGCCCCATCGACCATCATCTTCCATGCTTCGTGGGACTTCGGCTCCTCATTCTCAGCTTCAGTGACATAGTCTGCCAGAAAGTCCGCCACGGCCTGAGCCTTTATGGAGAGCCTCGGGACGAACGAGATGTCGAACTCGCTTAGTTCGATAGACCACTTTGCCAGCCTTCCCGAGTGCTCTACCCCCTCGAAGATCTTGCAAAGAGGATGGTCGGTGACCACCCTAATGGAGTGTGCTTGAAAGTATGGACGGAGCTTCCTTGCCGAAACAACCAAGGCATAAGCTAGCTTCTCCAGGATGGGGTAGCGGAGTTCCGCCTTTTTCAGGATTCGGCTTACGTAATAGACGAGCAGCTGCTTCTTCCCCTCTTCCCTAACCAAGACGGAGCTCACAGCTTCCACCCCCACCCCGAGATACAAGGCCAGGTCTTCCCCTTCTTTGGGGCTTTGGAGCAGCGGAGCCTGGGAGAGTTGTCTCTTCAGCCCCTGAAAGGCCTCTTCGCATTCATTCGTCCAATCGAACACCTGATTACTACGGAGCACTTTGAAGAAAAAAGAACACCTATCCCTGGACCGGGAGAGGAACCTGATTAGCCCAGCCAACTTTCCCGTCAGGTGCTGGACTTCCTTGGCGCTGCGAGGTGACTCCAAGTCCAATATAGCCTTCACCTTGTCCAGGTTAGGTTCTACCCCTGCCGGAGTCAAGAGGTGTCCGAGAAACTTCCTGCGACTGGCCCTGAAGACACACTTCAAGGGGTTGAACCTCATCTTGAACCTCCGCAGGGTGGCAAACGTTTCTTCCAAGTCCCGAAAATGGGAATCCACGCATTTGCTTTTGACCAGTAGGTCATCTACGTAGACCTCTAGATTCTTCCCCCTTTGGTCTCGAAAGACTCGATCCATCATGCGTTGGTATGTTGCCCCTGCATTTTTCAATCCAAAGGGCATCATCTTATAGCTGAAGCATCCCTCTCTCATGATGAAGGAGATATCCTTGACATCGGGAGGGTGCATCCGGATCTGGTGATAACCTGAAAAAGCATCCAAAAAACTCATAACAGAAAAACCGATGGCTGAATCAACCAGCGCGTCGATTCGAGGCAGGGGATAGCAATCCTTAGGGCATGATTTATTTAACAGGGAAATATCGATACACATACGCCACTTTCCTCCCCCCTTCTTTACCATTACCACATTGGAGATCCAGCCTGGATACTGGATCTCCGAGATGAAGCCTGCCTCCAGAAGCTTTCTGACCTCCTCTTGGATGGGCTCCTCCAGCTTGGTGGCGATGGCCCTCATCTTCTGGCGCATGGGGCGAGCCCTCGGGTCCAGGTTCAGGCGATGACACGCTACGTCCGCATCGATACCCGGCATGTCTGCCGCGCTCCACGCGAAGATGTCGATGTTGCTCTAGATGCAGCCTAGCATCCGTTCCTGGTCCTCGAGGCTTAAGCCTCCGCTGACTCGCACCTTCTGCACTTGCCCCGCTCTGGTGAGTACCTCCATCTCCACCACTTCCTCGGCCGGCTCCAGCCTCGACCGCTCCCATCTTGCCCTTGCCTCCTCCTGCTCAACTTCCTCTCCTCCGACCTCTTCGACCCCCATTGCTTCCACCAAGCCTTCTTCTTGCCTCTGCTCTCCTTCCCCTGCCTCTCCCAGGCTCATCTCTCCCATCTCTGCCACCTCCTCCATCATCAAGTCCTCCGCCTCCTGTGGGCTCGCCTCCTCTACTTCTATACCTCCTTCCTGCCCTGCCATCTCTTTCTCCAGCTCCTCCGCCTCAGTCATCCATGATACGGTGTTTACCGCCATCACATAGCACTGCCTTGCCACCTTCGGGTCCCCCCTGATCCTAACCTGTATCCCTCCGTTGCTGAACTTGAGGCATTGATGAAATGAGGAGGGGACACAGCGAAAGGCGCTGATGAGAGGACGCCCAAAGATGGCATTGTAGCTACTTGGGGCATCTACGATCACGAACCTACAGTTCCGCGAGACGCCCCCAAGCTTCACATGCAGGCCCACTCCCCCTTCTACCTCCTTCCTCTCTCCAGAAAAACCAAAAAGCGGTCCGTCGGAAGCCAGGACCCTTTTTCCTTCCACCCTCATTTCATCGAAGGCCTTCTTGAAGATTACGTTCACGGAGCTCCCATTATCCACCAGTATCCGGGAGACTGTGAAGTCCTCCACCGCTGTCTGGATCACTAGTGCATCGCAGAACGGGTCTTCATAGTCTGGCATATCTGCGGATGAGAAGGTGATCTTTTCTTCTAGGGGGGAGCTAGGTAGGTCGAGGCGACCCCTCTGCGAAACATGGTTTGAAGGCTCCCCTTGCGGGTTGCCTCGATCCCTGCTCCCCCATGGATCACTCTGATCCCCCCTCGGGTCCCCACATCGACCTTGTCTTCACATCTATCTTATGCCTCTCCGTGCTGCACCTCGACGATCCTTGCAGGCGGATCCTACCTTCCAGCTCCTCTGGCCTCCCTCATCTCTAGAAATTCCGGGCAGGTGGCCGTTGCGTGACCTTCCTCCTGATGGAAGTCACAATAAGGCAACGCCACCCTGCCCCCTCTTCCTTCTCCTCCTCCTCTTCTCCCTGCTCCTCGAATTCTTATTCCTCTTCCTCTTCCCACCTCCATGGCCTCCTGCAGTGGTGGGGGGTGACCTCTCGGTCCCTGCCTCCAACCTCCCTGCTCGAGTCTCCTCGGCTCCCGGAGGTTGTCTCTTCCTTGAAAGCCCCCTTGGCCTTGGGGGCGACCTTCCTGAGGCCTCCAACCCAATCGGTTGTTCAGCTCCCTGGCCCCCCTGCTGCTGTCCCTGCCCTCGGGGTTCTTCCCTTCTCCTGTCTTCCCTCGGCTCCCTCTGCTCTCTCACTTCTCTCTGCCTCCCTGTTGTCGGCTCCTTCACATCATCCTCCGCCAACCTGGCCAGCTTCCTCGCAAACGTAGGGTTTGCCCTCTCAAAGTCTATCTCCTTTGCCGCCCTCTCCATGAGCTCCTCAAAAGAGAGAGGGGGCACTCTCTTCAGCTCCATGCTGAAAAATCCCGGCCTCAGCCCCAGGGTGAAGGCAAGCATCAGTGCATACCCCGGGACCTCCTGGACTAGGAGAATCTCCTCTTGGAACCGGTCAACGTAATGACCCAACGTCTCCTCCGGCTTCTGCCTCACCGCAAATAGGCACTCAGCCTCCTTCTTTCGCTTCTTCGAAGTCGAGAACCTCAACAGAAAACCCCTACGCAGGTCCTCAAAACTGTAGATCGAGCTTGCCGGCAACTGGTGGAACCAGTCCCTGGCCTTTTCCTTCAGAGTAATGGCAAAAAGCCTACACATGAAGGCATCTGACATCTGCCTTATCGACACCACATCCTCAAACCATTGCACGTACTGAACCGGGTCATCCTTCCCGGTGTAGTAGGTCATATCCGGCTCCCTGAACCCTTCCTGCACTGGGGCCGAGACGATGAGCTC
Source organism: Platanthera zijinensis (assembly GCA_039513925.1). Classification (NCBI taxonomy): domain Eukaryota; kingdom Viridiplantae; phylum Streptophyta; class Magnoliopsida; order Asparagales; family Orchidaceae; genus Platanthera; species Platanthera zijinensis. The sequence continues at coordinate 58,925,796 of CM077079.1, read as the reverse complement.
ACTAAAAGGGGTCTCGCCCCCTGCCTGGCGAGAGGGCCCGTCCCGCGACCTCGGCTGGCTGGACCGATCCGCGAGACCGTGCCCGGGGAAGAGCTCCCGCACTGCCGCCTCCTTCTCGCCCAGATCCACCGGAACCTCCTGCCCGGGACGCTGGCCTGGGAAAAGCTCCCGCGCATCCACATCCCTCTCGCCTGCCTCCACCGGGACTTCCTTCCCGGGGCGCTGCCCCGGGGCATTCTCGCTTAACAGCGGGACCGCCTCCACAGGAGCCCGCGGCGTCTCCCACTCATTTCTTGCCGAGAAGGCCAAGCTGATCGTCTGCATGACCTCTCGCCTAAAATCCTCTAACATCTTCCTCGTCGCTTCTTCTCCCTGGGTGGGTGATTCTCCTACGCCAGATCCTTCACCTTCATCTCCTGCCATGGGACTCGACTGAAGATTTTCTTGCACCGACTGCTTCCATGCTCACCGCACCAGAACTGTTGAAGCCAAAATTGACCTCAACGAATGTTCACGAACCAAAGTGCAGCTGACGCCTACTTCTCTCAAATCTCGACCCCTGACTAGCTGCTAAGGTCCTAGGACTGACGCAAAGCCTCAGCTGGGAGGTCCCACCTCACACCCGGAAGATCTCTGAGAGCTTCCCCTCCGAAACCAATAGCTGGGCTGGGAGCTCTTCAGAAAGCACTGGAGTTAGAGAATAATGAAAGCCCCCCTTTCCAAAGAACCCCTATGGGTCTTTTTATAGTCTTCTCCTGTTCTGAAAATACTAAAATACCCCTGATGGGTCTGCCAATAGCCAAATCCCGCTGTCCTCCCAGGGGTATACAGGTAATTTAAACCGAGGATAATGAAATAGTAATAATAAAATAATCCTTTTTCCTGGGTGCCAGGCCCCACCACATGAACCTACTCTGGCGAGAACCCTGGGCGAGAAGGCTCTCGCTAAGCCTTAGCTGAGCTCACCTTGGCGAGGCCTCCCGTCGAGAGGGTTCTCGCCCTTGGTGGTTTTTATGTCATTACCGCTGGACGTGAAGACTTAAGTCCTGGCGCGAACGATCTCGCCTACCAATGGGCGGGAGCCCCTTAAGGGCGAGAACTCTGCCGGTCAGCCCTGGGGGCTGACCCGGGCCTGACCCAAACCTGGCTACTGAGGTCTTAGTCCTCCCGGGCCTCCCTAGCGAATATGGGGTTGTACAACGATGATCATTATTTCAGAAGTTGTTAAATCTACTGTGTGTAAATATGGAAATTTTTAAATGTTCTAAATGCCCAAATCTATTCCTGGAATATAAAATGTTGATTGAATTTTGTGAGTAATCGGTCAGCGAGAACACCGCTAGGGGCTCTGCCCCTTGGTACCCCGCCAGGAATACATGTGATTTCATTGTGATCTCTTTTATTTCTCCTTAACAGTAACCATTCTTCTTGTTAGTATGTGAAACTGAGTGTGTTATATTTTGAATATCACATAGAGAGATGGGCTTGTCTATTATATAAGTGGAGTTGGTGTTGCTCATGTCTAATGCATGTAAATCTGAAGATTTAGAAGGGTTCTAGATGTTAAGATTTAGCCCAATTCGTCAAGTGTTGATGATTTTTCCTTGTGCACATCTGGTATGTATTTGGATTGTGAGTGTTGTAAGTAATTTTTGTGAATGTGCACATTGGTTAATTGTTAACTAAGATTAAGTGTTAATCAATTGTTTATTAAGATTAAGTGTTAATCAATTGTATTAAAATCCCTTATCTAATATTAAGTATTCAGATTCATTCCAATGGATGGCACTCTTCCTACCTCGATTGATGAAGTGTGGGCTTGCCAAAGCAAGGTACATTAATCTATCTTGGTAAGGGTGCGAGTGGATAATTGTAATATCCCACTGTCGACATCGGGTCAAACTTAACTGGGTGACCTCAAAAGTTGAGTGCCTATAGGCATAGGGTTTCCATGCACAATATGATGGATGCGAATAAAGAGTTATTCACCAACCATACAAGAGTTGCATGATGATGCAATCGGCAAGCATTGCCTACCTAAATAACTACATTGTGAGAGAAAAGACAAAGCTGACTCATGGTGTTGGTGAAATATGGATTTTGTCCACTAAGAGAGTAGCTTGCATAAGCTCTCCGAATCGATATTGAGGGTTATCAGTTTGATTAAAATAGTGGAAGTAATTTTAATTAAAGTCGTAATTGAAATAAAATTGTATTTTGAAATGTAGTGCTGAGTTTTCTTTGCATAAATTCTAGTAGAATTTCCATGACAAGTGGATCTCACTCCTCCCTGTCCATCAGAGCTATCCTTGAGAAGGAAAAACTAAGCAGACAAATTATCTGGATTGGTACAGAAATCTGAGAATTGTTCTCAGGCAAGAGCGTAAGCTCTATATCTTGGAAGTGGATTCCCCCAAAAGTGCTAGTCAGGAATGTGTCCCGAGCTGATAAAGATGCTTATAAGAAGTATCAAGATGACTCATTGGATGTTGAATGCCTCATGCTCACCACCATGAACTCTGTGCTTCAGAAGCAACATGAGAACATGAGTTATAAGGTGATTGACGAGCACATTAAGAAAATGTTTCAAGGGTAAGCTTGCCATGAGAGATTTGACGTCACCAAGGAGTTATTTTAGTGTAAGATGGGAGCTCGAGACCTAGTATAGACTCATGTACTCAAGATGATTGAGTACATAGAGAACCTTGAAAGGCTCGATTTTCCTCTAGGCCAAGAGTTGGCTATAGACCTGATCCTACAATAGTTGTCGGACAGTTACGAGCAGTTTGTCTTGAATTACAATATGAATGAAATTGACAAGACACTTCCCGAGCTCCTAGGCATGTTAAGAACTGTCGAGATCTACATGAATAAGGCCAAGCCTGCTATCCCCATGTTGATGGTGCATAAAGGCAGGGGCAAGGCCAAGGGTTTCAATAGACTAAGGTTAAACCTAAGTCATCTCTTGAGCCCAAGTCTTCGACATTGAAGAAGAAAGGCTTGGTGAAGGAAGGGAAATTCCATCACTGTGGCAAGGCCGGTCATTGGAGGAATTGTCCTTCTCATATTGAGGTTCTACAGAAAATGAAGGGAGATGTGACTTCTACTTCCAATATTTATGCTATAGAGATAAACATTTCTGCTTCTTCATCTTGGGTATTGGATACCGGATGCGATTCTCACATTTATATAAATGTGCAGGAACTGGGAAGGAGAATGATGTTGAGTAAAGGGGAGGTGGACCTGCGTGTTGGCAATGCAACTAGAGTTGTTGTTGTCGCCAAAAGAGTTTACCATCTTTCTTTGCCCAGTGGGCTTGTATTGGAACTAGATAATTATTATTTTGTTCCTGCGATAACTAGAAACATCATTTCTATTTCATATTTGGACATGATTGGATTTTCTTTTATTATTAAGAACAATTATTGTTCCATATTTAAGAATGATGTTTGTTATGATGTAGCTCAAATGTTTAATGGTTTGTATGTTTTGAACTTAGACATCCGATATATATTATAGAAAATATTAAAAAACTAAAAATGAATCACTCAAACCCTACGTACCTTTGGTATTGTCATTTGGGTCATATAAATGAGAAACGCATATCCAAGATCCATAAAGATGGACTACTGTACTCATTTGATTATGAATCATTTGAGAGATGTGAATCATGTTTATTAAGCAAGATGATTAAAGTCCCTTTCACAAGTTTTAATGAATGGGTTGATGATCTCTTGGGTATATACATAGTGATGTATGCGGACCCATGAGTTATATGGCTAGAGGTGGGTACTTCTACTTTGTTATATTTATTGATGATTTCAGTAGATACGAATATGTGTATCTTATGAAGTGTAAATCTGAAACCTTTGAAAAGTTCAAAGAGTTTAAGAATGAAATAGAGATCCAGCTAGGTAAGAGGGTTAAAGGACTCTGATCTGATTGAGGTGGCGAATACCTAAGTCATGAGTTTTGTGATCATCTAAAGGAGTGTGGTATTGTATTACAGCTCACTCTACCCAAAACGCCACAACATAATGGTGTGTTTGAGCGGAGCAATTGTACTCTATTAGACATAGTATGGTCGATGATGAGTCATGCAGATTTTTTGTTTCCTTTTGGGGATTTGCTCTAGAGACTGCTGCTTTTACACTAATTCGTGGTCCAACGAAAACGCTTCTAAAGACACCATATGAGATATGGACTGGGAAGCATCCTAGTATGTCTTTCATTAAGATCTAGTGTTGTGAGGCATATGCGGGACATCAAATGCCTGATAAGCTGGAACCCAAGTCAGATAAATATTATCTTATGGGGCATCCTAAGGAAAGTAAATGGTACTACTTTTACCTACTATCTGAGGGCAAAGTGTTGTCGCGAGGACTGGTGTCTTTTTGGAGAAAGAGTTCTTATCTAAGAAGACTACAAAGATTGAACTTGGAGAGGTTGAAGAACCACAAACTGTGAATGATTCGGAATTAGAACCTGAGCAAGGACTAAAAAATTTTGTAGCTAGAGAACCTTCTCAAGAAACACAAGTCCTATATTTGTATTTTGCCTAAATAGAGGAGCTGTTGCTGAAGAGTTCCAGGCAAGAGACAGGTTCTAATTCTATAACTAAGGCCGAGTATATCGCTGTTGCAAATGTAGCAAAGGAGACTGTATTAATTAATAAATTCATCAGTGAGCTTGGTGTAGTTCCTTGTATTATTTATCTCGTAGTTCTCTACTGTGATAATAACAATGCAATTGCACTTGCTTCGGAACCTAGATCTCATCAGCGCTCCAAGAACATACTTTGGCAGTTCCATCTTATTCATGAGATTGTTGATCGAGGAGATGTGAACATTTGCAGAGTGCCGACTGAGGAAAATATTGTGGATCCAATGACAAACCTCTTGCACAGAGAAAGCATGATGGTCATGATAGATCAACGGGTATTAGATACTTGAATGATCAACTCCAATTGGAGTCTTGTGTATTGTGTGTTTATCGATTGTTGTAATTTATTTGATGAATAATGTACTATATTTTTCATTTTATATTTATGGCAAGTTCTTTTATTATTTCAATTTATTTTTATATGATAGATTAATTAATGTGATAAATTCCCTTAAAATGTTTGCTTCCATAGGATTTAAGTTGATGACTTGAATGTGAGGGCTTATGTTCTTAAAAGCTTCATTCTTAAATGGTCCTTGGTCGGCATATCATCTTAGAAGCTAAGGGAGATGATGATACATCAAGACTAACATGTACATTGACTGATGACCGAATCTCACAGGTCATGATATTGTGATATCAAGTCATCATATTGGTACTTATTAGTGAACAAGTTGTACTAGACAGACCCACCATGAGAATACTTTGTGGATTGTTATATGAACGTGTCATAAGTAGGTCTCAAGTGGTAATAGTGTCTGTGGTTCTTTGACCTGAAGTCACAATATTCATCAAGTAAGGAAGAGCATACTTTGATGTCTTCCAAAGTCTTCCTTGATAAAGGTTGATGATAAAGGTGGTTATTGGGTACGTTACGAGTCATTTGGGTGTTTGTGTATGGACAGAAATGTGATTTGTCCTCCTATATGACAGGAGTTGCATCCATGGGCCCCTTGATAGAATGGGACTGAGAAATACATGGACATGCTTGGTTAAGTCAATATATGATATTGAGCTCACAAATTTCGGAAGTCCATTCTAGATCAAGAAACTTTGATTGAACAATTATGAGGGTGATACGGTCTATACCTCTAGTTCTATCCGGATGTAAGGGACATGACAATACTGATATATTTGTAATAAAGGCTTATTGAGTTTATACTCTTATTACTTGGGGAGCAATGATGTATTGCTAGATGTCGCTCATTGTTTGTGAAACTTTTGTTTGATACTTTCAAGATCAAGTTGGAGACTATTGGTGTTACCATGATGATCTAGAAGCGGTCAAACAGGTAATTTCATTGTCAACACAATATAAGCCTATAGGGTTGCGCATAAGATCATTTGGAGAAGTTTGAGGAATGGATTGTGTTTGTCTTACTCATATATGATATGATTAAAGGAACAAGCACTTGACTGAATTGGCATTAAAGAGGATAAGTCAATTCGTCGAGTTATCCTAAGAGATCTCAACGAATTTGTCGAGTTATCTTGAGTTATCTCGTGTCATCTCAATGAATTTGTCTGATTATCTCGTGTCATTTCGATGAATATGTCAAAGTCATCTCGACGAATTTGTCGAATTATCCCGAGTTATTTCGATGAATGTGTCTCGAGTCTTCTCGAGGAATTCATCGAGTTATCTCATGTCATTTTGACTTTTCATCTAGACATCTAGAGTCATCTCGATGAATATGTCTCGAGCAAATTCCATGAGTTTTGGGTCTGCCGATATCGACAATTTACATATGTTTATTCCTTTAAGAATAAATAGAAGATGCCTTAGGGTTTTTTGAAGAAGTGTTGTGCTAAACCCGAGAAGATCCTGAAGAGCCGATGAAAAACATTTCCTGAAGTTCTGATCCCATCACCATCGCTCAGCCCGATTCCGGCTTGTCGGCATCGCCTCTTCTGGAGCAGATCTAGCAGTTTGTGAAGACGCAGAGTGCTTTTCGTTCTCCTTCACGGATTTCGTTTGACGATGTGTCGGCGTTCTCTTGTTCGTGTGGATCATTGTAGATCTGTAGTTTGTTTTTGCATGGACTCACTTGCCGGCCGAAGATCTACCTTTTGGAGTATCTTGGTTTAGTGCTGACTCAATCCCACTAAGGTATACTTTTATCTAAAGTTGTTTTACTTCTTGATCGATGTTCGTTGCAAGATCCATTTCTCTTTGGATTTTCTTGATTCCTTATTCCAATGTGCACATATGATATGCCTCTCATAGAAACCCAACAACTATTTTAAGTTGTCTTCTCTTTCTTTGGAAATCTCTATCTTTGGCAACCTCCATTTTAAGAAGCTTTCTTCGTCCAAATTAGGAAACTTTTGATCTTTGAAAACAATCATTTTTTGTACCTAATTTTTCCAAAAATAGACCTTATATAAGTCTATCGCCTGGTGGTAGCAGTACTGCCTAGAAGTAGGACTTTCTTTCCCAAGTAGTTTCCTTCCACGGCTGAAGCTTTCACTGGCGATAGTGATAGCGCCTGCGGTATCGATATTGCTAGCGGTATCAGCAGAACTTTGAAATCTTTGCCTCTTCAATTTGTTCTTCCATGGGGTACTTATCCTGTAGTTCCTACACCTTATAAACACAACAAACGTGATCAAATACAAACTAGAATTTGTCATTCTCAAACCAAGAGATGAAAAATGCATATTCTAACAAACTCCCTTTTTGATAATAAAAAATCCATTATGAAGAAATAATGCGTACGAAAAAAATGTTTCTGTTTATATGTGGTTGATAAGCATTTAAAGGCATACTCCCCCCAGATAGAGACTCCTCTAGATAGATGCTTTCTAAATTATACTCCCCCAAATGTTATATTTCTTCAAATATATTCTCCCCCTTTTGGTATTATCAAAAGAGGGTGGGGTTAGTGTCTTGGTAATTATATTCTCCCTCTTATTATATGTAGAGATGATTTAGAGGATATCTCATGACGGAAAGTATAATATACTACTTTTATAAATTTTATGGCATGATCGAGCTTAGAGTAATTTTGTAGCGATAAGAAAAGATGTTGAAGCAATTTTGAATGAAAACATTCTTGAACAATTTTCAAGTAAGAATTATAATCAGAGTTGTTGTTTTAGAAAAGTGAATAATGCATGTATATGGCCATAGTTTGAAGGTGATACCATAATGAGTTTTAAAACTATGAACCAAGAGATGTTATTTTAAACAATATTTCAAATTATGATGTTCATTATCTAAGCAAATAGCATTAACAATGCTAGGAAATTTGTAAGTCAAACAAATTAGAAATATTGTAGAGATCATGCATAGATATATAATGTTGTTACTAACAATTATAGAGAACATATATAGGTGTGTGTTAGATCCAATTCTTATGAATAGAAGTGTTATGCAAGATAATGAAGTATACAAAATTGGTGTTTTTGATTATTCATGCTGATGAATAAATTAAAAAGGCAAGACATGTGAAATGAAATATGCTTAACATTAAAATAGATAAATAAATTTACTTCCACGTAAATTCAATGCACACAATAGTAAAGTACAACTCCTAAGGTGCTCTACATAAAATACTTATTATGACTTATTAGGGAGCAAAGTAGTGATTGGGAGATCACTCTTATTATTTTTGACTTTTTATTTTTTTTACTTGTGATCCTATGTACCCAAAGTGGTTTTTGATTTGATTGATTTCTATAAGAAACTTTACCATTTTTATTTCAAGGTGTTCAACCTCACAATGCTCATTAAGACTTATCAGGAGGGTGAGTAGTGCTTGAGTGAGATTCCTTGCCAACTTTATTTAGAATTTTTTGTGTGACTAAGAGCTCCGAATTCACTTGTTGTGATGTAGCATTATACGTGCGACACGAATATTAGCGCAATTAAGGTTCTCTCTCGACGTTCCAACTAATTTGCGACTCGCACAGGAAATTATTCGAGCCCATACGTTTGCAATTTTAAGCGTTCTGATGCTATCGTACGGGTAGCCAATCCGTTAGAGACCGAACAACGGCTATAGGCCGAGATTCGATCAAGCTAAAAGGACGACTATTGCATCCGAATGAGCGGAGTTGTACCAAAAGAGATCTACCAAAAAAATACAATTCGCAAGAAATGGTAGATCTCTCCCAACAAAAAGAAACGAGGCCCGCCAAGCCTTCTCGAATTTAAATAAATAAAGATAGATGCAAAATTCGTTCAAGAAAACCACGATGATTCCAAAGCTATCAAGATTGCACGCCAACGTTTTCCACCACAGAAATTATCTAGAGGGAAAAATAATTCTCAAGGTTTGTAGAAATTTCGTTACCCCGCTCGGAGATAGATCTAGGAGTTGATCTATGCAAAAAGTTGATCGCCTCGCAACAGTTCCACCAGAGTCACGACAGATGGAGAGAAAACTCATCGCCTTCCTTGCGTCACGCCGGAGCAAAGTTCCCGAATTCCACGTCTTCTTGCACTCGACCGGTCGGAGGGATGGGAGAGAGAAAAGGTGGTGAACCTTTATCTCTATGGGGGGCCACACCTAGGAGGAGCCGGAGGTGGGAGAGGGGGCCGGTTTCACGGTGGAGATTGAGGATGGTCGACGGCCTTGAAGGGGGAGAGAAGAGGAGGAGGGCGGCAGTTCCAAGGATCGTCGAACCCTATAGGGGGAAGGAAACCAATTTTGGCTATAGAGGAGAAGGAAAGAGAGAGGGAAGAGGGGATTTCCAAATCAATAGGAAATTTCAAATTTTAAAAGTTCTCTTCAATTCTTCAATAATAAATCCTACAACATCATGCCTATTTATAGGCTTACAACATCCCAAGGCTAAATGCAGCCCAGCAACATGAAAATAATAATAGAGTCCAAACAAACAATTATTAAATAAAAACAATAAAAGAATATTTAATTAATACTTATAATAGAATAATTATATGTATTAATTAATTATTAAAATGTCGCGGGCGGAGATTGTAACGGCGATGGCGCTTATCAAAATATTTGTCACGGCGACGCGCATCTTTGATTGGAGGAGAAAATTCATCTGTAAGCATGCTGGTACCATCATCATGTTGAGGGGCGTCGTCGCCATCAATCCTCCCCCGCTCGAAAGTACTCATCTCCGATGAGTTGCCTTGAATGTACTGTCGTAGAAGATCATCATCCAATAGAGCCACCTCCGATTCAAGTATCTTAGAGTCATTGGAGACTAAACAATCATACCATCTTGGGCGATCACGCCATTGTAACAAGTAGCAGTGAATAACACCACTTGGAGAGGAGAGCACTTCATCTCGAAGAAACCTGTCAGGCAAAAAGGTGGTCCTCGGGAGCCTTGGAAAAGCATTAATCAAAGAAGGAAAAATATTTTCTACATCAACATCCAACATACCTCCAGTGGAGACCGGTATAGAGAGCGATCCAGGAACAAGCTCACCCCCAAACCCATTAGAAATTTCAGTGGACCCAAACGGACAGGCAGATAATTCAAGTGGTGGAGAAACATAAGGCGTTAAACTCCGAAACATTGAAAATAGGGGAAATTCTCCAATCAGTGGGTAATTCTAATAAAAATGTGTTTTCTCCTAATTTCTTTAAGATTCGAAATTGACCAGCTCTCTGATTCGCTAACTTTTTTATGGTGCCCGAAGGCAACCGTTCAGGTATAAGACGCACCATAACTAAATCGCCAATTTTAAAAGGAGACACCCTCTTATGTACGTTAGCATCAGATTGATAAGTCGCATATTGTGTGGCTAGCGTGTCTTTAATGTTCTTATGCAATTGGTGGACATGCGAAGCAAACTCTTGTGCGAATTGACTTGATTCAACAGTAAAAAATAACGGGACTAAGTCAGGTGGCACGGGTGCTTTAAATTCTGTGGAGTCCAGCGTTGTAGTTTTAAATTTTGATTTAAATTTGGATTTAAAATGTCATAAGGAAATGTCAGCAGGAAACGCTCACCACCAACTATAGATTTGGACGCTCCCGGATTCGAAAGGAAATGTGTGCTACACAACTCAACATACCCAACTACGTTCACTAACGTGTGCATGCATGGATCATCAAAAAGTGGAGGATAAATGCGTGCGACCGGGCTTGGCAAATAAGTGTGTCTAGGGGACACCTCATCAAAAAGATCCATAGCAAAGTAATCACTAGCAGTCCAATACGAAACCTTACCCAGTGCCAATCGGTCAATTCAACGGTCCATCCTAGGAAAAGTATAGTCAGATCTACGAAATGGAATGGAAAGACCGAACGTGACAACTAACAACTCGCCCACAGACAATCGCCTATGTAAGCCTAACGGGGGAGCTAGGTACATACGCATCTCCAAATATCTCGGACTAGAAATGACGAGCTCGTCTCCTAACAAATCATCTAAATGAGTCAAGTGAACCGGAGGGAGAGTCGACATGGACGATTCCGGAGGAGGAGCTAAGTCATACTCACCATCAAAACACGGATTTAATGTCCAGGAAAAATCCTCCGGTAAGCCATCAAAATCAACGGGAAGATCAAACAGTGGATTTGTCCTCAAAGAAAACATGGCTCGATTATCATCACCTAATTCACTCTCTGATAAACATTCATCACAGGATGACTCTACCAACTTAGCCAAAATGTCTTCCAACCCACTAGATATTTCATCTAAATCGGGATCAGTAACGGTCTCAGTAGTAGGCAAAATTGAACCCGACAAAATTTCTAATTCACTTTGGGCTACAGGCAAAGGAGATCACATCAAAGAACTATCTTTCGGATCCCCAGCGCTACCATCATCCAAAAGTAACTCTCTTACACAGGGAAAAGCTTCCAAAACAACACAACTTTTGCCAACCAAATCTTCCCATGAAGTAGGTACATCATCTAAATCAGGATAGAGGATTGGGTAAATCGAATCCCGGGGAGAATCTAATCTAGCTTGAACCTCAAGCAACGATGATAATATCAAAGAACTATCTCCCGGGTGTGCATCTCTAAGATCATCCCAAGGTGACTCTTCCAACACCGTTGAAACATCCCTTAAGTCAGGGTAATCAATAATAATAGGGAAACCCACACTCACAGGCTCCTCAAACAACTCAGATATATCCTCAGTAGGTGTAATCGTAGGCTTTAACATGACAGGGATCGTAGTTTGGAGAGGGCTCTCAATACTAGGGTGATCAGTCACAACGCTAGTAGGGCTAATAATATGCAACGTACTATTCTCACCGATCGAAATGTAATCAAACCATACATCATCTTCTAAATCACTAGGGATTCCCTCACTTTCAGAATCATCAAAAGACTCAAAAACTACCTCCGAATGTTTGGGAGGAGACTCTAAGGTTGTCGGCTGTGCAGGGCACTCGATAGTATGGGGTTTAGACATTTCCCCAGCATCGTGTGTAAGTATCATGGGATGACTCTTACTGACCGGAATACTCTCACCCCGTGGGCTCATGGCATCCATAAGAGAGGAAAATGTTTTCCCTAAATTGTTTACTTTCTCTTCGAGCCTGTCAAAAAAAACTTTTGAATCTAAAACATTGGGCCTAAACTGTTTCTTTTCCCTAAAGGTGGAGGTAGGCACACCTTGGACAGTACTAGCTTTGTGGGGAAAGGTTCTAGCCTGAGGTATATGGTCACTTCTATAAGAAGATGTGGGTCTATTGCCATAACTAAACTCTCTCACAGTGGGGCCAAATTGGTTAGTGAGAATACTATGCATGTGCGGCCAAGTATATTGATAGTCACCCACACGACGCTCTTCGTTTAGCCAAAACACATGGGCTTGACTTATTAACCTATCTCGGGCTACGACAACCTTTTCGTGGTCATCCTAATTGTGACAATCAAAATAAAATTTCATTTCCTTAAGCCAGTCTGTAAAAATTTGTGGATTCCCATAACCGTCATAAGTGGGAGGAAGAGTGTGGGGACGGTGAGTTTTCCTTGAGGTGTAATTAGCCATAACTCTAGAATACAAATAGTCTAATCGGGAAGCATAAACATCTTGGGCCAGAATCAGAGTGAGGTGAGAAAAAAAATTTTAAGTTATTATAATTGGATTTTCATGTGCACAAATCTAATGCACGCATAGTGCTGGAAAGAATAATTTTAGTACCCAAAATAGTGTCAATTTCGAAAATATTATTAATATAAAACTTATAAAGAACTTTTATACGGATCCACAGGTTTTTAAATTTCTAAAATCGGACGTAGGAGGAGAAAGTTATGCCTAATTTAGTGGACACTAGAAATCTGTCCAGCACAGAAAAAAAATCTGTTATGGTAACTTTACGATTTTTTTGAACAAACGAAATGAACCTAGAAAAATATGTCTTCTTCTGAAACAAAATCTGTTTTTGATCAGGTGCCCTACCACCAAGGGATACTTATAAGGAAGAGGTGAAGTTGTCTTCTCTGTCTCAATCACTGAGAGAAGACTTAGTGGATTGATTGTGTTGTCAAAGCTCCCCCTGAGATATAGATGGTTCAGAGATGAGAACTTTGCTAGGGTGATAGGTCTTCAGAAGCTTCAGATCTCCAGCAGAAGATGGTTTCAGCAGAGGCTGAAATATGAATTGTCTGGAGTCCTTGATGTTGAAGCTATGATCACTTTTCAGTATGCCAATATTCAATCAAAACTTTTCAGGATTGATCACTTGATTTTCCTCTAAGTTTTTCTGACTATCTGTGTATGTCTGTATTGAGTGATAGATTCATTGTCTTGATCTGCTGTAAGATGTTTTATTCTCTGGAGATCCGCTATCCAAGATAGTCGTTAGCAGTCAATAAATGTCTTCCATAAATGTTTTGTCTTCTGGAGGAAAGTCCAATAAACATTCTCTGATAAATCCCTTGAAACTTGCTCTAGAATAAATGAAAATGGCTAGCAGATCTCTTGAAATAAATGCTGAGAGAGTTTGAAAAACATTCCAAAAGCTGACTGAATTTGAATCCTCAAAGTCGTCGATCTCTCAGGAAAAACGTCGATCTGAGCTCTACGATCGTCGACCTGAGCTCAGAGATTGGATTGAACATAAGACAGAAAACGTCGACCTGAGCTCGAAGATCGTCGACCGGAGCTCAGCGACCTGAAGAATAAGCTGAAGGCAGATCGTCGATCTGAGCTCGAAGATCGTAGACCAGAGTTCGACGATTTAGCAAAGTTGAGCTCAGAGAGCGTCGAACGGAGTTCGACGTTTCGTCGACCTAAGCTCGACGATAATTGTCTTTGTCTCAACTCTAAGTCTGAATCCTTGGATGGTCCTGGGGGCAGCTTCAAACCTAAGTTCTAAGACCTAGACTCATTCTAATTTGACCTTTTCAAATATACATCTAGGTCAAACTGATTTCCTAAAAACATAGTGATTCTTGCCCAAATTAGTAATAAGGTGTTCCAACAGTATCCTTCTTTTAGCATGTTTCGTTATAAGATTGACTGTTATCCTGTCCTACTTGATACATCTACCATTAAAGTGTCTTCGCATAAGCAAAATATAGTTATCCTAATTCTCCTAGGGGGGTCAGCTCGTGAGGCCCCATGGGATCTTGGACTAGACATTGAGCAAGTGGAGCAAAAGGTCGATCGAGTGGCACTTGTCCAAGATGTACAAGCTGGTTAAGTATTTGGTGAAGGCTCTCAAGTTTTCCCCATCTCATTCGAGAGTGTAGTGGGCCACTATAGACAAGGAGCCAACATGCCACTCATACTATCAGTCTAAGAGGAGGAGAGGTCGAGAGGAGAGAGACAGTGATGATGTAGGTACTAGCGAGGATTGAGAGTGTTTTGAGTTTGTTTGGATCTATGCAATATATAGGTTTTGGACATATGTGGTATTTATGTGGCTATGCCCAGCGGTATCTACTATTGCTAGCGGTAGCGCCAGTACTTATGGTTCATTTATTTTTGCTTGTTTTGCTTTATAACTTGCTATGCTACAATGATAGACGTAATTATTCCTTATATTATGTTAGTTTTATTAAATAGGACTCTTTGGTGAAGCTTGTTAAGATCTGTCCTATTCCACATGTGTTACTTTTGTTAACGGAGAAGATATTTGGGTATCCACTGAGCACTAAGTGAGGTGGTCCACTTGGGTACCCATATTTGATGTGAATGTCTGTGAGATGGTGGTCATAGTGAACAACTTATGATGGTTCCCTTGGTTACACAGATAATTCTGATTTTTGCATTCGTGGATTGGATGACAAGCCTCCATGTGAGCATTAGTGATTTGTTGTTCAAGTTTCTGTTATCATTATGTTCAACTTGTGGCTTGGAGTAATTTTTGTAGAGTTGATTTCCATGAAATTTGTTCTTATTCTCTCTTATGTTGGATGTGATTTGATGACGATGATTTAGATGTTCATTCTCTATAATTTGATATTTTTGATCCCCATAAGTTAACCTTTTTAGCATAGGGGTGCACAATCTTGCGTTTATATATGTTATGATAGTGTGAGATTATGTTCTGTGAGTTTTTATTTATAATATCAATTAATAAATTGATTTACTCTACCCCTTGTTCCAAGAACTCTTTCTAGAAGGAAGGGTCAGGTCTAATTATTTGTTTTGTTCTTTTAGGTTTTGTCTTGCTTTTGTCTAGGCAATTATGCTATTTTAAAGAGTTATGAATATAGAATTAATGTGAGTTTCATAGTTATTTCTTAGTTCATCAAATGTTTCATGCATTTCTTTGATTTCAATTTAAACTTTTTTGCACATAACACACTCATTTTTATAGATGTAATTTTGTTTTTTTTATTTTGTACTTAGAAATACTTTTCATTTTCATAGTTAATTGTAATTTTGATTTTTGACACTCATTTTTTAGTCCTGAGTTTTTTTTCAATTACCTTATTTTTTTCTTTAAAAATATTACACTTAAAACATGGTTTAGAAGAGCATGAAAAAGAACTAGGCACATTACAATTTGATTTTAGATTACGTTGTGCTTTTAGATTTTTGTTTTCTAAACGTAATTTTGAATTAATACTTTTCAATTTTTCAATTTTACATTTAACGATATTAAGCACACGTAATGTAGAAATAGAATTTGTTATAAAGCAAGAAGATTTCATTTTTCTTACAGTACTATTTGATGAGGCAAGATTTGAACACAAGGTTCCTTTGATATCTTCTTGACATTCCTCTTCCATAGTTGTGCTTCTATCTTCTCTTTTGCATGATATTTTCTCAACTTTTTTTTCATTTGATGGGCATTTCATGGATTCATCAATGGAATTGATTTCTTGAAGACTTGTGCAAGCATGCATATCTTCTATATCTTGTACTTGTTCAATTTCTGTAGATGCAGAATTATAAGTATTTTCAAGAAATTTCTAGATTTTATAAGCAGTGGGCAAAGTATAGATAAGTTTGAAAACACTTTGGTCAAGTGCACAAAATAGACAATTCATTGGTTTAGCATTGAAAACCTTTTAATTTATATTTAGAATATTTGGGGGTAGTTATTAATAGTAATATTCTAAACATCTTCATATAAAGATTTAAGAAATTTTTTAATTAATATCTTCTACCATTTATAATTTTCACCTATAAATAGGAGTGATGCTAAAGATTTTTCATTTAATAAGATTCCATCCCCTCTACTAGAATAGAGATCATGACGTGCCATTATTCAAGATTATGAAGCTGATTTGGAATAATTAACCTGGCTCTGATACCACTTGTTGGTGCGTGAAGCACCCTTACAGGGTGTTGAAATTTGTGAAGTGGAAGTGCGTAATCGGGTAGACCGGGCAGCCTGGGCGGGCTGTCCATGCAGACTGATAGAGCAGCCTAGCGATCAGGTGATGGCAGCCTGGTGTGAGGTTCTTGGATTAATCGGGTGTTAAAGTGAGGATAGATACAACTCTAGAGGGGGGTGAATAGAGTATTCAAAAATATTACAATCTACTCAACTCCTTTAGAGTTAATTTGCGGAAAAAGTAAATAGATATATGAAACCCTAAAGCCTAACACAAGGTGAGATGCACAAGGAAAAGCTAACTGTAATTATAATTTGGGCTTTAGTCCTAACACAGCAACTAGCAATCCTAGGTAGTTCTAGTCACAGCCACAGTGCAATAATTAAAATAAGCAACACAGACAACACAAGAAGATTTATAGTTGTTCCCTCTCAATAGGTACATCCACTCTTCTACCACCCTGGTAGGAATCCACTACAGGTTTTTGTTCAGGTGCCCTGCCACCAACTGATTTGATTAAGGTAGATCAAGTAAACTCTTTGAGATTTTGATCAGGAGCTCAAAATCCAACACAGGTTTTTGCTAAGGTGCCCTGCTACATAGGTTCACTTTTGAAGGGAGTAATAACCCTTTGTATAGGAAGTTGAGAAAGTTAGAATGTCTTCTCTATTGTTAAACAAAATTAGAGAAGCTAGTGGATTGCACTGAGCTATAGAGAGCTCTGAAGGAATCAAAGCTCCCCCTGGCTTAGAGAATATCCAGGAAAAAGCCTTACTTCAGGGTGCAGGTTCTCTTTAGAACTCTTGACAGAGAAGATCTGTTGTCTTGAAGTTCTTAAAGGAGCAACTTGAAGAAGACTCTTGATATGGAATGGATGTTCTTCTTCAACAGCTTTTCTTTCTTCTTCTTCTTCTTGAAGCTCTGAGTATGAATGTTCCTGTGAGCAAGATGAACTCAGGATTGAAGAAGAGAACTCTGAAGAGTGTTGTTCTACACTTGTTCTTGTTGTTGAATCTATGTATCTGTGTATATGAATATCTGTATATCTGTATATTAACTTCTCTCACTAGCTCTTTATATATCAGCCTTTGTAACGGCTTCTATCTTTCTCTTGATTTGAATCTTATCTTCTTCTGAGATCTGAGATCTGGCCTACAAATAACGCATAGTACAAATAGCCTACAGAAGGACATCCTATAAAGAGATAAAGCTTTCTTAGAAGCTGCTTATCCATTCTGCAAGTCCAAAAGATATTAGAGAAAGTCACATCAAAAACAAACTATTTACGGCCAGAGAAAGACATCTGTATCTAACGGCTATAAAGAACAGCATGGCAGATAAAGCACAAAGATTTTTCAACTAATAGGACAAAAGACTTTGTCAGATAGAACTTGACTTATGCATAAAGAATGAGGCAAAGATTACCTTGATATGTAAGCATAAAATCAATGAAATAATCTTTAATAAAATAAGCCAGATAAATGAGAAATAATTCACAGAAGAGAAAGAGTACAATATCTCTAAATGCAGACAAAAAGATAGTCGAACGAATCACAACGATCGTCGAACTATCAGAGAAGATCGTCGACCTACAAGAAATCTGTCTGGGCAAAAGGAGTCAAGCAGGACTCGACGATCGACGATATTAAGACCACAGATCGTCGAGCTAACAAAGATGAACTAACTCAGAGATAGTCGATCTGCTGATAAACGATAGTCGATCAACTGATAGACGATAGTCGATCAACTGATAGACGATAGTCGATCAACTGATAGACGATAGTCGAGCGGCGTTCGACTATAGTTGAACTAAAAAAACACTTAACCAGATTTTCAACTGGATAAACAACAACTCTACACAACTGATGGAATCTAACCTAAATCAAACCTTTGACCATAGATAAATCTTGGGTCAAGAAAATAATTGAGAGGACTTAACTCAAATCAAAACTAGGGTACCAACAATCTCCCCCTCTTTGGGTCAAGTCTCTCAAAACAAAAAGAATGCTATAAATAGATATAAAAACAACAATAACCTGTTAGGATCAACGTGTATTATATCATATCAATAAGCAGCATTTCATATCAAACATAAAATCAAACAATCAAGCAAAACAGACTGTCAATACAAATAAATTTATACATTATTAGAGTCTGGTTTAGAAGAGAAAGAAACAAGAAGGAAGGAAATTTTCCTTTTGGGATCAAGAGCATCCTTCTTTGAAGTCTTCAAGTCCTGTTCTCCAATAATCTTAGATTCTCCTGCTCTGGGCAAAACAGCCTCTGGATGCTTTTCCATATATTTTTAGGCATCAAAAACTTCTAGTCTGACTTGAAATCTGTCTAGTTTCTTTTCTCTGAACTTTGACATAGTTGTTAAGCCTGTTATGTCTTTGCCTTCAGCTTTAGCTTTTCTAATTTGGGCTGATCCAACTAACTCAAGAAATCTGGCCATCCTGAACTCAGGATTAAGCTCTTGGCTTTCATAAGCATTTTCATCAGCTGGATCTAGAGGCTTTATAGTCTTGAACTTTGTAGAAAGGTCTAACAGACCTGCAGCTGGTTCTATGTCTTCTTGAATAACAAGAGATGATGGTGGAGCAACCTCTGTAAATTTCTTGCTTGACTTGTCAGAGTAAATTACTCTTTTTCCTTTTGAATCTACTTGCTTAATATGAGTTGGCTTTCTGGAGGGAAGAATTTTGATCTCCTTAAGAGGTGAAACTTTTCTTTTAGGTGAAGGAGGAGGAGAAAATATTGGTTTCTGGTAAGTCATCTCCTTCACCTGCTCTTTAGGTCCAGCTACTTGTCTTTGCTGGCCTGAATGGGGTCTGCCCTAGTAACCTGGGTTTCCTCTTCTCTAATAGGCCTGAGAAGGAGTAAATCTGGCTGGAGGAGCTGAGGGATTAGAAGATACATTCCCTGAAGCTCCTGCACTAGGAGGAGGAGGAGGACCTCTAGGAGTCCACTTGGGAGATGGATTATCATATCTCTTGCTCGTCTTCCTCTTCTTCTACTGATTCTTAGACAATCCCATCCAATGTTGAAAGTCCTTAGACTTGGGGTTAATCCCTTTCAATATGTAATAAGGGATGTAATTCTCTGGATTAGGAGGAGGAGGAGCTTGAGCTTTCCTTTTCCTTTGAGCAATTTTCCTTTTCTTTGTTCCTTCAGAATCATCTGAATCTTTCTCATCATCAGAATATGATGACTGAGGTTGGTCATATGGATCAATGATATTTTGAACAGCTTTTGCTTTGGCTTTTAAAATAGCCTTTTCTTTTTCTTCTTCTATGGCATCCTGAGCCAATAGGAAATCCAGGTCTAATCCTGGAGTATCATCCCAGACAGTTGATCTTTCTACTGACTCATCTGTAACTGTCTTGGGGACCAGTTCTTCTGATGCTTGCACAAATTCTTGATCTGGTATAACAGACTCAGGTTCTTTATTTTCTGCAGCAGGTTCTGGAGCAAGTTCTTAAACATCTTGAGCTTGATCTGTAGCCAAAGGGACACAAAAGTTTTCTAAATGGTATAGAAACATCCCTTCAAGGTATTCACAAGTTAACATGTCAGTCAACAGGTCAGAGAATTGAGTAATTGTATTACCTGCAGAATTCCCTAACTCCCATAAATCATCTAGGTAGGAGGTAATGACTCCTTCTAGGTACATGGAAACAATAGGAGTAGATGATTCTTCAAGAAAAACTCTGAAAGCAAATTAGGCCTCCGTTATAACTTCAGCTGTCCTTTGTTCTGAAACTGCAATTGCAACTGATGTTGTAATTTCTGAATCTGCAGCTGTATGAATTTCATCTGATGGTGTATCTTCTGGAACTTCAGCTGAAAGAATGACCAATGGAAGTCCTGAGACATCTTCCTAGAACATCTCCCCCTGCTTGACTTCAGTGGGTACTGAACTCAGGCCCCTAAGAGAAGAGGGCTCAGTAGAATTTGAGAGGGCTGCATTGGAGGATGTAAGAGATGAAATGGAGGAAACAAGAGGGGCAATTGCTACTTCAATCATTGATTTGATTGAAGGAGTAATTAGCTCCATGATGCTTGCAATGAGAGCTGGAGTGATTTCAAAAGATGTAGATGGGGGAATCACAACAGATGGATGAGCATCAGGGATGATGTTCTCCTAATGAGATGGAGTGTGAACTGGTGATGGAGATGCAGATGCATGAAGATCAATATGATCTTGAGCTAAAATTGGTGACTGAGGTGGAGAGGGAAGTGTCTCAGAAACCAAAGATCAATGCTAAGATTTTAAATCCCAGCAAGGTGTGAAGGAGTTGGAGATGCTGGTGGTAATGTATGGAGAATAGCAGTGGATGTAGATGGTACTGCAATAGAAGTGGATGGCAATGCAGATGTAGATGGAATGGAGGAAATGGAAGAGCCTTCTTCAATTAGGTGGGGGTGACTGTTACTGTCCTTGTGTTCTCAGATGGAATAGGAGCAACCCCAACAGGTGAAGGCTTCTAGATATTCCTTCTCCACTTAATAAACAGAGTGGGATCCATCTTCTTGCTTGCATTGATTGATGTTGAGACTATTCCCAACAGCTGAGGATATTTCTCTCTCAGAAATATCTTAATCACCCTTCCAAGGGTTACCTCTTTCTTTGAGTTCTTTCACCTGATTAATTCAAAAACTATTCCAGCCCAATTGATTTCTTTCCTGTTAGCAATAGCACACATTAAGGCAAACTGCTGCCTGGTAATGTTATCGTGCGCAGAGTGCTTTCCCAACAGCACTTTCCCTACTAGTTCTGCTAAGAACTTGATCTTCATCGGGAAGCTTATCTTCAGCAACTTGGAAGGAATTCCTTCAGCATGTCCTAGCTCTAATAGCATCCTACTATACTCCTGAGTATCTTGATCATACTCTTCTTGACCATTGATCAAACCAAAAATCTCAGTTAAGATGGCAGGAGTCAAAATTACCTCCTCGCCGCCGATAGTCCCTGTCATCGATTCGTCGCTGGAAGACGATGTATAGACCCATTCTTTGATTTCTGGAACATTTATCTTAATCCTTGTAGACATAAGCTTCTCCAGTCCTTGATCTTTGCATAACTGTAGCATCTCGAGAATATTGGCATCGCAGGCACTGAAAGAATCAAAATCGACGCTAAAGCCGACATCAAACTTCATCACGGTCAGCAAAGATGGAGCAATCGCCATGGATTCGGTTGGGGAAGACGAGAGAAACAAAAGCAGAAAGCGCAGGGCAGAGCTCAAGTCAAACCTTTCAAGCAGGAATGAGGAATATGAAAAGACGAACTCTGTCGACTACAAAAGGCACGATTTATTAACCTAGGTCGACCATCAGTTTATATTTAAACAGCAATCATCGACCTATTTCAACAAATACTAGAAACGATGGTCGATCCATCGTTCGACGATCGTTTCCTGAAGCAAAGTAGTCGAGCAATCGATCGACTATTTCTATCTTCACAAACAATCGAGCCGTCATCAACCATAGGTCGACGATAGGCTCAACCTGTTTGACTATGGTCGAACGACATTCGACGATATTCGAGAAGATTTCAACATAGGCAGAAATTACACTTGGTCTATTCCATTTATCATATCTAGTTTATTTAAAAAGAACAGATGCTTCTGTTCATCTAAGGGCTTAGTGAAAATATCACCTCTCTGAAGGTCAGTGGATATGAACTCAAGACTGATTTTGTTCTTTTCCACACAATCTCTTAAAAAATGGTGTCTGATCTCAATGTGCTTGGTCCTAGAGTGGTGCACAGGATTTTGTGCTATGGAAATAGCACTGGTACTGTCACACATGATTTATGTGTTCTTGTGTGTGTACCCATAATCCAAAAGCTGGTTTTGAATCCACAGGATCTGTGAACAACAACTAGCAGTTGTTATATATTCAGCCTCTGCAGTTAAAGTTGAGACAAAAGCTTGTTTCTTACAGAACCAAGAGACTAATCTCTCTCCCAGGAACTGACATGTCCCTGAGGTACTTTTCCTGTCAACTCTAAAACCAGCATAGTCAGAATCAGAGTATCCAATTAACTCAAATTCTGATTTAGCTGGTACAACAGTCCTAAATTTGGACATCCCTTTAGATATCTCAAAATTCTCTTGAGAAGAATCAAATGAGATTCCTTGGGGTTGACCTGGAATCTAGCACATAGGCATGTGGAAAACATTATATCAGGTCTACTTACAGTTAAATACAATAGGGAACCAACAATGGCCATATAGTTTTTCTGATCAACTGGCTTACCCTTATCATCAGAATCTATAACTACATTTGTAGCCATGGGTGTATGCATTTTTGAAGCATCAGCCATCCAAAATTTCTTTACCAATTCCTTGGCATATTTGGATTGGGAGATGAATATGCCATCAGTATCTTGCTTCACTTGGAGACCAAGAAAGTAAGACAGCTCACCGATACTACTCATCTCAAACTTAGAGTGCATCAGGTCTGACAACATTTTCCATAGTTTGGGATCAGTGGAACCAAAGATAATATCATCCACATAAACTTGAACCAACAGGATTGTGTCCTTGTGATGCTTAACAAACAGGGTTCTATCAATTACTCCCCTAATAAAGTTGTGCTCTAAAAGGAAACTAGCTAGAGTCTCATACCAGGCTTTGGGTGCTTGCTTAAGTCCATAAAGAGCTTTTTGCAACTTATAAACAAATAAGGGTTGAGTTGAAGAAACAAAACCATGTGGTTGTTCAACAAACACCTCTTCCTTTAGCTCACCATTAAGGAATGCACTTTTAACATCCATTTGAAAAACCTTAAACTTCATATAGGCTGCATAGGCTAGAAAGATCCTTATTGCCTCTAGCCTTGCAATAGAGGCAAAGGTTTGGTCATAGTCTATACCTTCCTCCTGTTTGTAGCCCTGAGCTACAAGCCTAACTTTGTTCCTTATAATAGTCCCTTGGGCATCCAACTTGTTTCTGAACACCCACTTGGTGCCTATGATCAGTTGGCCTTTTAGTCTTGGAACCAAAGTCCATACTTTACATCTTTCAAATTGATTAAGCTCCTCTTGCATAGCAATGATCTAGTGGGGATCTAGCTCAGTATATTTTATGGTGAGGGGCTCAATTTGTGAAAGGAAACAAGCATGCATCACATCCTGTCTTAATTTATGTCTTGTTTGCACACCAGCTGATATGTCACCAATCACTTGAGATGTATGATGATCTCTAAGTGTGACAAGATTAGTAGGTGGGATGTGATCTTCAACAATAGTTTGGATTAATTCCTCTTGTGGAATAGGATTAACTGTTGGTGGTACAGCAACTGCTTCTACAAAGTCTTCATCACTGTCTGAATCAGTAATATGAAGAGTTGATAGAGGGGGAATCTCTTGAGTGAGATCTTTGCATAACTCTGGTACCTGCAATGAGTTTGAGGAAGGAGAAGTTTCCTTCTCCTTGTAAAACATTTTTGACTCATCAAAGGAAACATGCACAGACTCTTCTATTTTTAAAGTTGATTTGTTAAATACCCTATAAGCTTTGCTTACTTGGGAATATCCAAGAAAAATTCCCATTGAAGCTTTTGCTTCAAACTTTCTAAGGTATTCTTTGTTGTTATTGTGAATGTACACTACACAACCAAAGACTCTAAAATAGTTAATTTTAGGTTTCTTTCCTTTAAGTAATTCGTAAGGAGTTTTACCCTTAAGCTTATGTATTAGACTTCTGTTAAGAATATAATTAGCTGTGCTAACAGCTTCTGCCCAATAAGAGAAAGGCATGTTAGCATCTGCCAACAATGTTCCTGTACCTTCAATTAGTGTTCTATTTTTCCTTTCCACTACCCCATTTTGTTAAGGAGTTCTAGGAGCAGAGAAGCTATGTTTGATACCTTCTTTCTCAAAGAATTATTGCATGAGAAGAGACTCAAACTAAGTACCATGATCACTTCTGATCAAGGCAACATGAGTAGAATACTCAGTCTGCATACATAGCAGAAAGTCTGTAAGAACTTTGAAGTTATCAGCCTTAGTTCTCAAAAAGAACACCCAAGTGAACCTAGAAAAATCATTTACAATCACTAAAGTGTAAAATTTCCCTCCTAGACTCTGTACTTTTATTGGGCCAAAAAGGTCCAAGTGCAATAAATACAGGATTCTAGGTAAATCGCTCTTATTTACAGATTTGAAAGAATTTTTGGTTTGGTTGCCTAATTGACAAGCCCTGCATAGACTTTCCTTCTTATAGGGGAAAGAAGGTAAACCTCTAACAAGGTTGCATTTAGATAACCTAGATATATTCTTGAGGTTAACATGGCTAAGCCTTTTATGCCATAAAGTATTATTATTGGTTACTTCATTAAACAGGAAGATTTCAGATTGAGTTGAATAAAAATCTACTAAGTAAATATTACACTGTCTAATGCCTCTAACACTACATTACTATTTAAAGTAATATTGCAAAGAGTGTCAGTGAATGATACCTCATAACCTGCATCACATAACTGGCTTACTAAGATTAAGTTGTGCTTCAGCCCAGTTACATATGCAACCCTTTTTAATGTCACTGCTCCAATGGTAAACTTACCATATCCTTCTATTTGACCACAGCTGGAATCCCCAAAGATCACTTTTGGTCCAAGCTTGGCCTTGAAGCTTGGCAGATTGTTTTTGTTTCCTATCATATATTTGGAACAGTCACTATCCAAATACCATTTGTCTTTAGTAATTGGATAGGTCTTCACCTGCAAAATAAACAGTTAGACATTGTGGACCCAGATAACCTTGGGTCCATTATTCTTCACATAATTAAAACTTGAAATGAAAGAATAAGCAGGTTGAGGTTTATATCCTAAGGGATAGGATCTCCTAGGTGGAATACTCCATGCAGTTGATGGGTCAATGAACCTAGTGTTTCTATTTACCTTAGTGTTTCTAAGGTTCTGATTATTATTTTGAAAATCATGTTCAGATCGTCGATCAACATTCGATGATCGATGCCCAGATCGTCGAGTATCGGTCGACCATTGGGCCTGCGATCGTCGAGCATAGTTCGATGATTTTTGTATTTCTTTAAATTTCTATTTTCTCTTTTCTCTCTTAGCCTTGTTTAAAGCTTTGTTAACTTGAATTACTTGCTCAGTATTCTTTATTCCATCAGCTGAAATAAAGTTTACTGGAGTGGAAAGATTGTTTTTCAGAACCATGGGGGGTTCACTTGGTGAAGCTCCTAAGCCTAGCTTATTGTTACCTGTCCTAGTGTTTGACATGCTAGTAATCTCTAACAGCTTAAGACTTCTTCCATTAAGAGATTCTTCTAATCTTTTAGATTTGGCTAGTTCAGTATTAAGAAATTTGATTTCTTCAGTAGATCTAGTGAGTTCAGCTTCTAGCCTAGCATTTTCACTAGAAAGGAATTCTGATTCAGCTATCCTATTTTTAAGCTCCTTAATTTCCTTCTCTAAGCTAATTAAGTCTAAACAGAGAGATTTAAATTCAAATCTAAATTCAACAGAAGTAAAAACATAAGAAGACAATACCTGATCTTTAGTAGGCATTTCTTCTTCATCAGAATTTTCTACAGCTGAATGATTGCTGCAGGAATCAATTGCTATTAGGCAAATTTCTTTTGCCTTCTTCTCTTCCTCATCTTCACTAGAGCTTGAGGATGAAGATTCCTCATCAGTATCACTCCAGGTTTCAGCCACAAATCCTTTCTCCTTCTTCTTGTTTTTGTAGGAGGAGGACTTGGAATGGTTTTTCTGATATTCTTTGTCTTTTCTCTTCTCCTTGTTCTTTTCCTCTGGACACTCAGGTAAAATGTGTCCAGGTTTCCTGCAACCATAACATATAAGTTCTTTAGCCGGTGTTCTGTCATACCTTGGCTTGTTTTCATATCTTAAAGACTTCTTTTTGAAGTCCTTTCTGCCCATTTTGAGAAATCTTTTGGCAAAGAGTGACATCAGCTCCTCATTTGATTGGCTTCCTTCAGATGCATCAGCAGCCTTTAGAGCAAGAGTTTGCTCTTTCCTTGTTGGAGTAAGTGCTTTGGCTTCAGCTTCAGCTTCCCTGGTCTTCAGTACTTGCTCAAATGATTTGAGCTTGCCAAAGAGAGCTTTAGTTGAAATCTCAGTTGTACTTCTGGACTCTTTGATGGGCCAGATCCATAGATCCCATGTGCTGGGGAAGCACATCAATATTTTGTCATTGACTTCTGTCAATGTGATCTCTTTATCAAGGGTTCTCAGCTCATTGATGATGGAGCTGAGCATGGTGTATATTGCATCAACTTATCCTGCTTCAGTCTTCTTGAAATTATCATATTGGGATGTGAGGTTGGACCTTTTGTCCTTCCTCTCATCAGCTAAACCAGCTACAATCTGGTTCAGTGAGTCCCACATGCCTTTTGCTGAAGTGCAATCAGCCACTTTCTAGAAAGTTTCATCAGACATGGTCTGAGCCAGAATGTTCATAGCTTTTGCATCAGCTATTTTTGCTTTCTTGTAAGCATCATTGTAGTCAAGAGGTGGAACTGCACTCAGATTTTTTGAAGTTGTAGCAGTAGTTGCAGCAGGTGGTGTTGGTTGTCCTGTCAAAATAGAAAAAAAGATATCTTCATCAATAGAATTCATATACAGTTTGATTCTTGCCTTCCAGATGCTGAACTTAGCTAAGTTGCATACTGGAGGTCTGGTGCTATAGTAATCCTTGTACTGGGCCATGAAGTGAATATCTATAAACTTGGTATCTATTTAGATCTTGTGACTAAGGTGTTAGCCTGTACAGTCAGTCAACCTGCCTCTGATACCAATTGAAAGTGAGGATTGATACAACTCTAGAGGGTGGTGAATAGAGAATTCAAAAATATGACAATCTACTCAACTCCCTTAGAGTTAATTTGCGGAAAAAGTAAATAGATATATGAAACCCTAGAGCCTAACACAAGGTGAGGTGCACAAGGAAAAGCTAACTGTAATTATAGTTTGAGCTTTAGTCCTAACACAGCAACTAGCAATCCTAGGTAGTTCTAGTCACAGCCACAGTGCAATAATTAAAATAAGCAACACAGACAACACAAGAAGATTTATAGTGGTTTCCTCTCAATAGGTACATCCACTCTTCTACCACCCTGGTAGGAATCCACTACAGGTTTTTGTTCAGGTGCCCTGCCACCAACTTATCTGATTCAGGTAGATCAAGTAAACCCTTTGAGCTTTTGATCAGGAGCTCAAAATCCAACACAGGTTTTTGCTAAGGTGCCCTGCAACCAAGGTTCACTTTTGAAGGGAGTAATAACCCTTTGTATATGAGGTTGAGAGAGTTATAATGTCTTCTCTATTGTTAAACAAAATTAGAGAAGCTAGTGGATTGCACTGAGCTATAGAGAGATCTGAAGGAATCAAAGCTCCCCCTGGCTTAGAGAATATCCAGGAAGAAGCCTTGCTTCAGGGTGCAGGTTCTCATTAGAACTCTTGATAGAGAAGATCTGTTGTCTTGAAGTTCTTGAAGGAGCAGCTTGAAGAAGACTCTTGATATGGAATGGTTGTTCTTCTTCAATAGCTTTTCTTTCTTCTTCTTCTTATTGAAGCTCTGAGTATGAATGTTCCTGTGAGCAGGATGAACTCAGGATTGAAGAAGAGAACTCTGAAGAGAGTTGTTCTATACTTGTTCTTATTGTTGAATCTGTGTATCTGTGTATATGAATATCTGTATATCTGTATATTAACTTCTATCACTAGCTCTTTATATATCAGCCTTTGTAACGGCTTCTATCTTTCTCTTTATTTGAATCTTGTCTTCTTCTGAGATCTGAGATCTGGCCTGCAAATAACGCATAGTACAAATAGCCTACAGAAGGACATCCTATAAAGAGATAAAGCTTTCTTAGAAGTTGCTTATCCATTCTGCAAGTCCAAAAGATATTAGAGAAAGTCACATAAAAAACAAATTCTTTAAGGCCAGAGAAAGACATCTGTATCTAACGGCTATAAAGAACAGCATAGCAGATAAAGCACAAAGATTTTTCAACTAATAGGACAAAAGACTTTGTCATATAGAACTTGACTTATACATAAAGAATGAGGCAAAGATTGCATTGATATGTAAGCATAAAATCAATGAAATAATCTTTAATAAAATAAGCCAGATAAATGAGAAATAATTCACAGAAGAGAAAGAGTACAATATCTCTAAATGCATACAAAAAGATGGTCGAACGAATCACAATGATCGTCGAACTATCAGAGAAGATCGTCGACCTACAAGAAATTTCTTTGGGCAAAAGGAGTCGAGCAGGACTCGACAATCGACGATACTGAGACCACAGATCGTCGAGCTAACAGAGATGAACTAACTCAGAGATAGTCGATCTGTTGATAGACGATAGTCGATAAACTGATAGACGATAGTCAATCAACTGATAGACGATAGTCGATCAACTGATAGACGATAATCGAGCGGTGTTCGACTATAGTCGAACTAAAAAAACACTTAACCAGATTTTCAACTAGATAAACAACAACTCTACACAACTGATGGAATATAACCTAAATCTAACCTTTGACCATAGATAAATCTTGGGTCAAGAAACTAATTGAGAGGACTTAACTCAAATCCAAACTAGGGTACCAACAGGGTGGATAGGCAGTTTATCTGCAAGTAGTGGAGGTCTCTGTCTTGTGTTCGTAGTGTTCGTTATGGTGGACTGTGTTGGTGATCGTGAGATTGGCATTTGCTCATGCCTTTGATCTCTAGAGTGGTCGGCGGACTGCCTCTTGGAGCTGGCGGTCTGGCATCGTGTCCGCCGAGCTCACGCCATTTTATTTTGTGGGTTGATGGACATGGTCACACACTGTGATAAGTCCAGGGTGTTCGCTGAATCCGCTGAGTCCGCTTGTTGACTGGGTGATCTATGCCTGTTGGTCGTGGACTTGTGTGTACGGGCCGGTGCCGTATCCGCGTGTCACGTGCGGACTGATGCAGTTAGTGGGATGTTGTTGTGTCCTCATGTTGTGCAACTTGTGGACTGGTGTGTTGTCTGCCAGGTTGCGGACTGGCTTCCCTTCTACCTGGGAGTTTGGTTGGTGTCCGGCCTTGTCCTTGCGGACTGGGCAAACTAGTAAGTGTTAAGTACGATCAGGGGGCGGTTAGCCTATCTCATAGGGAGGTGATCACACTCCAACCCTCTCCTATAAATAGGATCCCCTGACACCTCATTTGTAACTGAGTGAACAGTAAGTTGAGCGTGGATTAAAACCTGTGGCCTCAGTTTTGTCAGTCTGCGTGGTCTGAGAAGCTTAACCGATTATTGTTGTTTGCAGGTTATGAAGCTAATGCTAAGAAGCCATATTTTTGGTGTTGACTTCGGTCAAGGGTCAGCTAGCTTGCGGTTTACTTCCAGCGGCTTCAGCAGGTCGCATTTACGGCTAATCAGTCTTATCCAGCTTCTGTTCAATAATGGTGTCCGCCGGTTTCGGCGGCCTATTCGTCAGTTCGGTTCTTATTCGCAGACACTGGCAGCAAAGCAACTACAGTTATGCCACTTGTAGAAAGCAATAAGGTGTTCAGCGAATAACGGTGTGTCCGCGTGATCTTGCGATCTCGGCAGACTTCGTAGTTCAGTTCAGCATAGCAGCGGCTATTCGGGCGGTCTCGGTGACTTCGACGGACTTGGCGATCTCGGCGGTCTCTGACTCTGTCTGCCTGAATTGTTTACTTGTTCTTTTCTGCTTTCTATTTTATACTGGCGAAATCATGTCTTGCCATGTATACCTCATCCTGTAAAGAAGATAGTGAATATATGATTTGCTTACTCCTTGGTTTGTTTCTTGTTGTTTGAGCTTGCTTTCCCAGTTTCCTCTTGATCAAGGTGTGATCTTGATAGCTCGAAGAATATTAATTTAGCGTCAGATTATCTCGTTGATCATCATTAGAAAATTCAACATGGTATTAGAGGGAGGTTCAGTTGCTTGAGTAGTGAACAACTTATGTTGTGCTCTATGCTTCTGAAAGCTTGGACTAGGGTTGTTGCAATGGAAGGGGGTTATGCAAGAGGTCTGGGTATTGAACTCTTAACGCCGACTAACTTTAAGAAGTGGAAGTCGTGCATGAAGAGTTATCTTCTGGGCGAGGAGTTATGGGAGGTTGTTAGTGGTGACGACAGGAAGGAATTTTCAGCTGTGTTTGGGAATGCTGAGCAGGTGAGAGTCTAGAGGAAAACTAATGCAAAGGCTGAGTTTACCCTCAAGCGGGCTGTCTCACCGGAGATGTTTGATCACATCATTGGATGAGAGTTTGCTGTTGATATTTGGACTTCCCTTTATGGGTTGTTCAACAGGAAGAACGTAGCTAGGTTATAGTTCCTGGAGAATGAGTTGGTTAGGACAACTCAAGGAGACCTGACCATCTCTAAGTTCTTTCTGAAGATGAAGAGTTTGTGTGCTGAGTTATCAACACTTGATCCTGATGAGCCCATATCTAAGGCTAAGTTGAAAAGGCACATAATCCATGGCTTGCGGAAGGAGTATGTGGCCTTTGTAACTTCTGTTCAAGGCTGGGAAACTCAGCCATCTCTGCTGGAACTTGAGAACCTGCTTGCTTTGCAGGAAAGTTTGGCCAGACAGATGGCTGGAGTCACTATCTTTAAAGGAGGTAGTGAAGCACTCTTCACAGGCAAGAAGAAGAAGAGATCGGAAGGGAAAAAGAAGAAGACCGGTGTTGAAGATGAGCCTTCAACCTCTTATCAGCAAGAGAGGAGCGCTGCTCCTAAGAAGGACCGGAAGAAGAGTTTGAAGTTCTACAGGTGTCATTAGCCGGGTCACTTCAAGCGTGACTGCAAAGTCAAGCTGCAGCCTGGGCATGCTGCAGGCAAGGAGAAAGCTTGCTCTAGTACTGAGGAAGCTGGATGGGGTGGATCTTTCATGACGGGCACTTGTTTCCGTGCCTTGTCCTCCATTAACTTCGAAGATGACTGGATTGTGGACTCTGGGTGTGGTCATCACCTCACCGGAGACAAGTCGAAGTTCTCCTCGTTGCAAACTTACTCAGGTAACGAAGATATTATTATTGCTGATAATACTGTTCATGTAGTAAAGAAGGAGGGGTTTGTGTCCTTGGGTAGTGATAAGGGGCCACTCATGTTAAGGAGTGTGTATCATGTACCGGGCATGAAGAAGAACCTCTTCTCTGTGACCAATGCGGTAGACGCAGGCTATCATGTTTTGTTTAGGCCAACAGAAGTGAGGTTTCTTCGCAACATATCAGCGCTGAAGGATGATGTATCTCACGTTGGGAGGAGAGTTAAGGACTTGTTTGTTCTTGCAACAAACTCCTACGTTGATCAGATGAGGTCCAACGATAGCGTTGTTATTTGGCATGAAAGGCTAGGGCATGTAGGGATTGACAAGCTTAAAGCTATGACATTGAGGAGTTTTGTGAAAGGCTTGCCAAAGTTGTCATCCTACAGAAATAGCCATGTTTGTTCAGGTTGTCATTTCGGCAAGGCTCATCGCCTTCCATTTGACAAGTCTCAAACAAGGAGCAAGGCACCATTTAAGTGCATCCATGGTGATTTGATGGGGCCAACTTCTACCGCTAGTCTTGGAGGAAGCAGATACATGCTGGTGCTGATTAATGACTACTCAAGATACACTTGGGTATATTTCATGAAGGAGAAGTCAGATGCCTTCCAATTGTTTGTGGAGTTCAAGGGGCTAGTGAAGGGCCGGCTTAGCCTGCGGATCAAGAAGTTTAGATCAGACAACGGTTGTGAGTTTATATCTCCCGAGTTCTCTAACTTCTGCAGGAAGCAAGGCATCCAAAGAGAGTTTACTTGTGCTCATACTCCACAAAAAAACGGAGTAGCAGAGCAGGAGATCCGTCATCTGACGGAGACTTACAAGTGTTGGCTTCATGCTAAAGACATTCCTAGGTCCTTCTGGGCAGAGGTAATTTCTCATGCTTCTTATGTCATTAATCTGATGCCTCTTAGTCTGATCATCATGAAGTCTCCTTTCGAGATGTTGTTGAAGGAGAAGCCTAACGTGGAACACCTTCGGGTGTTTGGATCAACCAGCTATATGCATGTCCCGGATGCTCTAAGGACCAAGCTTGATGTAAAGGCAAGGAAGCTTGTCTTTGTGGGCTATAATGAGCAGAAGATGGGATGGAAGTGCTTGGATCCTACGACGAAGAAGTCTGTTGTATCAAGAGATGTGGTTTTTGATGAACTGACGTCGTATGGAGGTAGCTCGGTTGAGATACCAGAGAGCAAGGTTGATGAAGAGCAGAGGGTGGTTGCTGAAGTTCTTCAAGAGGAGCTTGATATATCACCATCAGCTCCTGTTGCTTCAAGCTCTGGGGCAGAGGCTTATGGTTCAGGAAGCAGGGGGGTCATTGCTCAAAGTTTGCCCGAAAATGGAGTTGAGCCTGAAGAAGCAACGGAGGTGGTTAGCAAGGAGCAAACCCTTCAGATATCAAAGAGGACTATCAAGCCACCAGCTCGTTATTACGAAGGGAATACAGTGTGTTTGTCTCCTATTTCTTTGCAGGCCCTCTTGATGAGAGAGAGCCTTCAAGCTTCAATGAGGCCACTGGAGTCAAGGAGTGGGAAGATGTTATGGAAGAGGAGATGGATGCTCTCAAGAAGAATGAAACCTGGGACCTTGTGACCAGGGTTGATGGCATCACTCGAGTAATTTGCAAGTGGGTGTATAAGTTGAAAAATAAGGCTGATGGGAGCATCGAAAGATATAAGGCTCGTCTTGTTGCTCGAGGATTCTCATAATAGTATGGAGAGGACTATGAGGAGACGTTTAGTCCAGTCGCAAAGATGACTTTGTTTCAGGTGGTGATCATCTTGGCTGCTTGCCAAGGATGGAGGATGTGGCAGCTTGACATAAAGAACGCTTTTCTTTATAGGGAGATTGATAAGGACATCTTCATGGATCAGCCGCTTGGATTTGTCTCTAAAGTTCATCCGGACTATGTCTGCAAACTCAAGAAGGCTCTCTATGGGTTGAAGCAGGCTCCAAGAGCTTGGTATGGGAAGATAGCAGAATACCTCCAATTCTGCTGATATTTTGCTTCCAACTCGGATTCAAGCTTGTTCATCAAGAAGAAGGGGGAGCTTCTGGTCTTGGTCTTGTGGTATGTTGATGATATGATCATCACAGGGAATTCAGAGAAGGAGGTAGCTAGGCTCAAGGCTGAGCTAGCTATTTTCTTCGAGATGAAAGACTTGGGAGAGCTTCATCACTTTCTCGGTCTTGAAGTGGAGAGGAAGGAGAGCAGGATACTTGTTTCCCAGAAAGGATATGCGGATCGCATTGTGAATTGATTCAGCATGAGGGAAGGGAAGAGTTGCTCTACTTCTTTGGATTGTGGGCTGAAGCTTCGACGAGATGAAGGAAGGATTCCTCCTGATCCCTTAGTGTTCAGAGCTCTAGTGGGGAGCTTGATCTACCTAACGATTACAAAGCCAGACATTGCTTACGCTATTGGCCGAGTAAGTCGGTTTATGGAAGAGCTAAGGAAGTCTCATCTGGTGGCGGAAAAGAATATCTTGAAGTATGCCAAGGCTACTTCTGATATGGGACTCCTTTATAAAAGGAACACGGGATTTTCATTGCTAGGATACACGGATGATGATTATGGTGGTGACTCGGATGATCGAAGATCAACATCGGGTTATGTTTTCACTTGTGGATCAGTTAGCATATCGTGGTGTAGAAAGAAGCAGGACTCAGTGTCCGTCTTTACTACGAAAGCAGAGTATAAGGCTTCAGCCTTGGCAGCTCGAGAAGCCATTTGACTAAGGAGGCTAGTAGAGGACGTTTATGAGAAAGTGCAAGGTCCTACTCTGCTCCGAGGTGAAAATGAGAGTGCTCTTAAACTGGTGAACAATCCAGTTTGTCAAGAAAAGACCAAGAATATAGAGATCAAGCACCATTTCATAAGGGAGAAGGTGTTGGAGGGATCTCTTATGGTCGGGCATGTTCAGAGTGAAGACAACATTGCTGACATCTTCACAAAACCGCTGTCGAAGGGGACATTTAAATGGCTACGGGTGTCACAACCCGCATTTTCTCCGAGGAAGAAGGATTATCAGAGAAGAAGAAAACACGTGTCATGATGCCACGTCAAGCAGGGGATAACTGCTGACGCTCAGGGAAAACCACCTACTTTACTTTATGAAAATTCATAAGTTTAATGATTAGAAAATCAATTATATTTTTAAAGGCCGTATCCCTCGGCGCGGTGGATCAACTAGTCCACAGTTTAAAAACTATACTTATACGCTGCGTGTTGGGGTTTGTCTCCACAATACCTCAGATTTGTAGGAGGTCAGACCTTGAACTAAGATGAATTAAGATGTATTTGATGTGGTGTTTGAGTTGTATGTGTGCAGGTTCTAATTGCCAAGTGTAAACCAATGTCAGTCTATAATGGGTCACCAAACACAGGACCATGCAATGTAATCCCTCATTTTGTGATCCAAAGTGTTGGCCCATGTATAGCCTCTCTATTGGGATACACTTCTCATTCATGCACTTGGATTGATGGACAGAAGCATTGGAGCTAATTTCCTCAGAAAAATATTTCTAAGTCCAAAATACTCGAGTAACCCCTTTTTATACTCGAGTATCAGACTTAATACTCGAGTAGCTAGTTAGACATACTCGAGTAGTTAGTTAGACATACTCGAGTAATCAGTTAGACTTACTCGAGTAGGCTCTGAATACTCGTGTAGATAAATCTATACTCGAGTAGTTAGTTAGTCACTCGAGTAAGTTCTTTTCATACTCGAGTAAGTAACTTAATCACTCGAGTAAATCATATATCATACTCGAGTAGATCCATTTCTTCTCTTCTCTGCAAGTTCAAGTATTCATACTCGAGTAGTTTCTTTTCATACTCGAGTAAGTGTTTCTATACTCGAGTAATTGACTTTTAATACTCGAGTAAGTATTTTTATACTCGAGTAATTGACTTTAATACTCGAGTAAGTGAATGTTTCCCGGATACATATTCTGATACTCGAGTAATTCCCCTTTCACTCGAGTATATCTTGCTGATACTCGAGTATATCTTTTCTGATACTCGAGTATATCTTTTCTGATACTCGAGTATATCGTTTCTGATACTCGAGTAGTTTATTTTTCACTCAAGTAAATTTCTCTTCTCATACTCGAGTATAATCCTCTTTGTCACTCGAGTATCTAACTTTCCATACTCGAGTATATCTTCTCTTACTCGAGTATAGCAGTTCTCTATTCCAGAAATTTTTTTTCTAAGTTCGAATTCGCCATAAGTATTTTGAATCCGTCATTTCTGATTGGTCCACGTGTCATCCTTAATTAAGATTATGACCGTTGGAGTCCACCTATAAATAGGTCATTTCAGAATTGACTAATTAACAAGATTACAGAGATATTCTTTTTAAGAAAGAAAAAAAAAATTCCGTGAACCCTAATTCTCACGCCGCCGCCGCCATCGTTGTTCACGGAAGAAACTCTGGATCGCCGATCTCCGTCTTCAACGACTAATTCTCCAGCGATCCAGACAAAAGTGAATCACTCGATCTCGCCAAGCCTCAAAGATTTCAGATCTATCTTCTCGATCGAGGTGGTTCTAGTTTTCAGATTCGTGGATCTCTCTCAAGTCATCTTAAACCTTTTCTGATCAAGCCGAAGTTCCTAAAGAAGAAGACCGTCAAAGATCCAGATCTGAGATTGTTGTTTTGATTTTTTTATTCTCAAACCAAAATTTCATTGTAGGAGTTTTTCTCTGAGATTTGTAGGAAGATCTTTCTTCCGAGTTTTTGTAGATCTGATTTGGATCGAGATTTGTAGGAACGTGGTTCCGAGGTGTAGGATTGTTTTCAATCCGAGATAGTGGAGTAGCCGAGTCTAGTGATTTGCTAGATCGGTGAGGAAAGTGGACGTACCCAAGATTGGGGAACCACTATAAATCTCTTGTCTTCTGTGATTGCTTGATGTGTGCTGTGTTAGTTTTTAATTCCGTATTTGACACGCATTTCACCTATTCACCCCCCTCTAGGTGATTTAGGCTAACAACTTAGACCTCTCAATTGGTATCAGAGGGAGGTTGATCGTTAAAAGGTTAACACCTTGATCGTATCCTTCTAAGTTGAGTATCAAGCATGAGTAAGACTAAGGATTTTGCCAAGCTTCCTATCTGCACCAAGAACAACTTTCCTATGTGGAAGGAAAGGGTCAAATTCTTCATGGAAGCTGTAGACCCTCGAATCTTCATGATTGTTGAAGAAGGTCCTCATGTTCCTATGACCGCATCAACAATAGATCCAACCAAAAAGGTACCAAAGAAATTGATGGATCTAGACAAGGATGAGATTGCACTTGTCTCTCTGGACAAGAAAGCAAAGAATATCATAGCAAGTGCAGTCGATGACTCAATGCTGCAAAATCTGATTCATTGCCAATCTGCCAAGGAGATGTGGCAATCCCTAGTGACTCTAATGGAAGGTACAGAGGAAGTGAGGGATGATCGTAGATCCCTACTGAACCAGAAATATGAAGCCTTCAGGCAGGGTCATAAGGAAGCCATAGCTGACACTTTTGAGAACTTCTTCAAGATAGTGAATGGCCTAAGAGTTTATGGACGTGTCTTTACCAACGGGGAACTCAATGACAAATTCTTAAGATCCCTAACCAAGGAATGGGACAATAAGGTATGTGCCATTCGGGAGTTTGGAAGGTTAGCTGAGACGGACCCGTAGAATCTGTTCGGAAAGCTTATGTCTTACGAGCTGCAAATCAACTCAAGAAAAGCTGAAGAAGAGACAAGCAGGTTTGCATCCAAGGAGAAATCTGTCGCTCTAAAGGCAGATAGCTCAAGGAAGATAAAGGCTAGCTCTCCTGCCCCAGTTCCTGAGGCTGACGAAGAAGAATCATCTGAGCCCAGCTCATCTGGCTCAGAACTATCTGATGGAGAGTTCTCCCTACTCTCAAGGCAGTTCAAGAAGTTCTTGAACAAGAAGAAGCAATGGAGAGGCAAGGATGCCTCATATAGAAGATCACGACATGACGGCGATCATCGGAAGAAAGGCTCAAGCAGCCATGACAGGTATAATTCTAAACAGAACAAACAGATCTCAACTGACATCATTTGTTATTGTTGCAATAAGCCAGGTCATGTCATCGCCGATTGCCCTCACAAAAAGAAAGAGGGTGGAAGAAGAGAGGAAAAGAAATCCTCACACCATAAGAACAGGAAAGAGAAAAGCTTAGTAGCCAAGAAGAGCAAAACTCTCAGCGACTCTGACTCATCTGAGTCGAGTGAAGAAGAGGAAGCTTACTTTGGGCTCATGGCTCATTCAGATGATGAACAAGTCCCCCAGTTTACTGGGGAGGTAAAATCTCACACTCCTCTCTCTGATTCTGATGATGACAATGAGCAAGAGGGATATTCCTCTGAAGATGAATCTGAGCTCATGGGTCAGTATAAGGAGTTACTCACCGCTTACGAAAAATGTCGTAGATTAATGAAAACTCAAGCCAAAGAGATAAATACTCTACGAGCTAGTGAGAGCAGCTTGAGAGAAGAAGTCGATAAGACTAACTCTCTTCAAGAGAACCTCAATGTAGCTATGGAGGAATACAATAAAGCTCTCAAGCACATCGACCTTAAAGAGGAAATCATCAAAGAATTGGAACGACAACTCGAGGCTGAAAAGAAGCTTGTTGAGAGTTTTTCTAAGCCTAAGACAGTTCTTCTAATCGTTGCTGAATTCTCTGCTAAGGCCAAGGGTGCTGGTATAGGCCACATTGTCTCTTCTAGTAAATCCTCTAGGAGAAACAAGGCCAAGAGAAAGAATAAGGCTGCCCGGAAGGCTCTAGCTGAAGAAAAAGGGAAAGCTCCTTTGGAACCTGTTGTGTTCAAGAAAGTTATCTTTCCCACGAACGAACTCGATTATGAGTCCACCTACGGACACTTTTCTAGGCCGATCCCTGAGAAGCCTAAGTCAAGATACCAAGGTTGGACTCGTCCTCGTAACTTTGGCGAGAATGTCTTTAAGGCACCTTATGAGGAGATTCAGCTTCAAAGCTATGGACCTTATGCTCATGGTCATAATTTCAAAAAGACACCAAAAGTAAAACCCATTGTAGAAAAGCCTATGAAGGAGAAGAACTCATGTAACTGCCATCATCATGAAGCCTCTTCCTCCAAGAGTAAAGCTCCTGCTAGACCTTCATTCCAGAAAGTCAAGCAGGACCACACAAGGCAAAGATACAACAGGTTCAACTGTTGGTGCTGTGGCAGAATTGGTCATTTTGCCAGTGATTGTTGGTTCAATCCTGAAAATGCTGCAACCCCTAAAGTTAGCAACGTGAGAGTGACCACTCATGAGGCTAATACTCGTAGGGGGAGTACTCTAACTCGAGACCAAGGACCCAAACATATTTGGGTTCCTAAGGCTAAATGATTGTAATTGCAGGTATGTCCAAAGGCCACCAAAACGCCAATCTGGTACTTGGACAGTGGATGCTCTCGGCATATGACCGGGACAAGGAGCCTACTACAGAATTACACCTCAGTCTGCAACGGACCAAAGGTCATCTTTGGAGGTTCAGATCGAGGAATCACTAAAGGCTATGTGTGTCTATTGTAGATGCAGGTACAAAGTTGAAAGAACTTAGCTTGGATGAACCTAGTGAAGATAAAGATGAGACATTCATCAAGGTCCCCTCTACAACCACCATTGGAGAGGTGGATGATCAAGATGAAGAAGACATCCCAGCTGAAGATGCAACTCCAGTGGCTGAAGAGATCCCAGATGCAAGGACTTTAGAGTTCAGACACTTGAAGGATCATCCTATTGACCAAATAATAGGAGATCCTCGGGATGGCGTCAGAACTCATCGAGGTACAACTAACGAGAATTTACACTTAAGTTTTCTCTCACAGGTTGAACCAAAGAAATTTGAGGAAGCCAACTCCGATGCATCCTGGATTCTATCCATGGAAGAAGAATTGAATCAGTTCAAACGATGCAAAGTATGGACACTTGTTCCTAGACCCAAGCACAAGAACGTCATCGGGACAAAATGGGTCTACCGGAACAAGATGGACGAAGATGGAACAATTATAAAGAATAAAGCCAGACTCGTCGCCAAGGGATACCGTCAAGAAGAAGGAATTGACTTCGACCAGACATATGCTCTAGTGGCAAGACTGGAAGCGATCAGGTTATTTCTTGCCTACGCCACACTTAAGGGCTTTACCGTTTATCAAATGGACGTTAAGTCAGCTTTCCTGAATGGTGACATTAAGGAAGAAGTGTACGTAGAGCAACCCCCAGGTTTCGTTGATCCAACCTTTCCTAACTATGTTTACTTATTGCAAAAAGCACTATATGGTCTTAAGCAAGCCCCTCGGGCTTGGTATGAGACGTTGTCTACCTTTCTTCTTGAAAACAAGTTCACAAGAGGAAAGATAGACAAGACATTATTTCTTAGGGAAATAAAAGGCAAGATTTTGCTAGTACAAATCTATGTCGACGACATTATTTTTGGCTCTACAGATAACAGCCTCTGCAAAAAGTTCTCTAAACTTATGCAAGGGAAGTTTGAAATGAGCAGTATGGGAGAGCTGAAGTATTTCTTAGGGCTTCAAGTGAAACAATCTGAGGATGAAATTTTCATCTCACAGACCAAGTTCACCAAAGAGCTACTTAAGAAATTCGGAATGGAGAATGCAACCTCTATGAGGACTCCAATAGCCTCAGCTATGTCTCTGGACAAGGATGAGAAAGGGAAACCTTTTGATGAAACCAAGTACAGAAGCATAATTGGGTCCTTGCTCTACCTTACTGCAAGTAGACCAGATATAATGTTCTCAACATGTGTATGTGCTAGATTTCAGGTGAACTCTAAGGAATCTCACTACATCGCTGCAAAGCGAATCTTGAGATACCTCAAAGGTACACCAAATCTTGGCTTATGGTACCCAAGAAGTAATGATAGTGAACTAATTGGATTTTCAGATGCAGATTTTGCAGGTAGCAAAGACGACAGGAAAAGTACCTCCGGGACTTGCCAATTCCTCGGAAGGAGACTCATTTCCTGGAGCAGTAAGAAACAGAACTGTGTAGCCATCTCAACGGCTGAATCAGAGTACATCTCTGCAGGGAGCTGTTGTGCACAGCTGTTATGGATCAAGAATCTGTTTGAAGACTACAACATGAAGTTCCAGAACATTCCCCTGTTCTGTGACTCTTCCAGCGCCATAGCAATAGCCAACAACCCAGTCTCCCACAGCAGGACCAAGCACATAGAGCTTCGCTATCATTTCATCCGGGAGCATGTGGAAAATGGAGACATAGATCTACAGTATGTCTCCACAGACAGGCAAGTTGCAGATATTTTCACCAAGCCGCTGGACGAGTCCAAGTTCTCGTTCTTCAAAACTGAGCTTGGACTGCTCAACAAAGAAGACCAGTGATGGACTCTCAAATTAAGAAGACATCAGTAATGTTGGCTGCTCAGAGGTACAGTTTTTCAGTGGAAATAGACATCTACCAGGGAAATTCCTTCAAGTATTAGAGACTCGAGCATCGTTACACTTACACGAGTAAACGGCTAATACTCGAGTAAAAAGTTTCATATACTCGAGTAATCCAAAAGTTACTCGTGTATGAACCTCTTATACTCGAGTATAAAAATTCGTCAAGGACTTAATACTCGTGTATGCTAATTACATACTCGAGTATGAATTCTTAATTACTCGTGTATGTTGTGACCTACTCGAGTATACTAAACCCCATACTCGTGTATGCTGTCATCCTCTACTCGAGTACTCGGAATTTTTTCTGGATTTTCAAATTCTCTATCCGCACCAAGCAATTGCCGCCTCGTTCAGGTATGTCATTATACTTAATCCTTTTTAAACCTAATTAGGATTATTTATATATATATTCAAAACGAAAACGTCCTTTCCACTCCTCATTCACTCGAGTAGCCGCCGACTTCTCGTATTCCCGAACCCTGTTCTTCGTCTTCCGTCGCCGCAAGATTCCTGTCTCTTCGTCTCCCAGAACAGTTGCAGAGCTTTGTCTTCCTCGTTCTTGTTTCCTTCGCATTGCAGAATCGCTGATGGCTCCTCCCTCCTCCAAGATTGGAATCGGCTCTGAACTAGTGACAGATGGTATTGAAGATATTTCTGATGACTTCAAGAACTTACTGATTCTCCTGGACACGGCCGGATTGTCCTTCATTCTTCAAGAACCCTGCCATCTCCTGCTTCCTGATGTTGAAGAATTCTACAGAAATCTGAAGGTTAGACACAACGGCACAGTTCTGAAATCCAAGGTAAAGGGAGTTGAAATTCGATTGCATAAAACTTCAGTCGCCACTCTGCTTCGGATGTCAGTGGTCGACGAAGAAGATGACCTAGAAAAGGAAGATGCCGACCGCACCTCTCTATTCTGTGGTCGAGATCCTGAAGGTGGAGGTGAAACCTTGAATCGATCTCTGTTCAATTCAGAAGGGAAGTTTCTCGTTGACATCATCGCCAAAATCCTATGGTGCAAGACATACTCCATAAGAGACATCTCCCAAAATCTATTCGACGTTATGCAAGTTATTGTCTGCAGGAAGAAATTCCAATTCGGAATGTTGATACTGGATAAGATCCGAGAAAGCGTCAAACATCCCAGTTTTGCTAGGATTATCTCCCTCCTCCTCCATGAGATCAATCCTACAGTGTTTGACTTATCTAACGGGACTCCTCTTCACCACATGAAGAAAGTTTCTATCTCTTCCATTCAGAGGTATGACCTCAAGATCCTGAACTCTGCCCAAGCTTCAAAGGCTGATGCCATCTCAGAACTACAACAAGAAAACAGTTTACCTGAAAACAGGATTCCATCTCCTCCTCTACATCAAACTATTGCTA
Source organism: Platanthera zijinensis (assembly GCA_039513925.1). Taxonomy (NCBI): domain Eukaryota; kingdom Viridiplantae; phylum Streptophyta; class Magnoliopsida; order Asparagales; family Orchidaceae; genus Platanthera; species Platanthera zijinensis. The sequence goes on along the minus strand of CM077079.1, from coordinate 58,883,531 downwards.
CCTCTGGTGCTTTAGTTGAGGGGGAGCCTGCCTCTTCTCTTTCTCAGCATCAAGTTTCTTCTGAATCAGTGATTCCAGCACAAGAAGAAGTCAGAGCTGCTACTCCTCCAGTTTCTCCTACTCCAGCTCATCTTCAATCAGCAATTCCTGAATCTGAAATTCCAGATACAGCTCACCTACTGTCTACAGCTGAAGATATTAACAGCCTTATTGATGAGCTCAGCTCAGATGCTCCTCTTTTTCAGAATGATTCAGCTGCCAAGTCTCCTGCCAAGTCTCCCATTCAGTCTCCAGTTCCATCTCCATCTCCAGCTCACTCCCCTTTGGATGCCACAGATCTTCATGATGGTATCATTCTGTCCGATGACGAGGAGGATTCCCCAGACCCTGTTGACCCTCCTCTGAGGACACTTGATTTCCCTCTCCCCTCTTTCTCTGATCCCTGTGACTCTATTGAGATAATCCAAACCAAGAGAGCTATAAGCTCAGTGGTTGTGGAAGAGATCCCCCCTTGGACTGCTCCTGCTCCACCAGTCCCTGCATTAACCTCAGCTCCCTCTTCCTCCTCCTCTTCAGATCTAGTTAGCAAGATTGAGCTTATGCTCAAAGAACAGAGAGATTACTTTGATGCCTCTCTGCAGTCAGTCAACTCCAAGGTCTCTGCTCTTGAAAAGGAGATGAGCAGAGGCTTTGCTGAAATTCAAGCAAACACTGACACACTCAAGCAGCTGTTCAAGATTGGAGGCAAAGCCATAGATCACACCATCACAAGCATAGGTGAGCTAAGAAACCAGGCAGAGACAGTAGCTCACAATCAGCTCAAGCTAGATGAGAGAGCTGAAACTAATGTTGTGAAAGTATGTAATGAAGTGAGCACCTTCAGAGATGAAGCAATTGCCCAGCTATCCATAGATATCAGCAAGGGGGAGAAGATTGTAAAAGAACAAGTTGAAAAACTTTCTGAACAAGCTGAAGCCCAGGTCAAACAACTATCTACCCAATCTCAAGAGGCTATAAGTGATCTAGTAAAAGGATTGAAAGAATCCATTCTTTCCCAGCTCCAGTCTGTCAAATTCTATACCTATGACACTGCTGTCTGGCTGCATAATCAAAACTTTCCTGAGTTTCAACTGGACCCTACCATTATACCTCAGCATCTAGATCCTCTTGCAGAACAGCCTCCAGCAGATGTCTCAGCTCAAGCAACTTTTCAAGGAGGTGTGCCAGTCTTCTCACCCAGACCTGAGGATGATGTGACTGAGCCTCCTCTATCCTATACTGAAGCATGGCAAGATGATTTTCCTTCCAGTTCTCAAGGTCCTTCTAAGAAGAAAAGAAAATATGGTGACGGTGTTTCTGCCAGCCGTTCTGCACCCAGGAAAGAGCCAGCTTCTGAAGGTAGACCACCTGTTGTTCATGCTGAAGTGTGGAGTCCTACCTCCAAGTCTCTGATTCTTGATACTTTGAGGTTAGTGACTGATCTTGGGGAGAACAGAGATAATTACTACAGTTATTCAGAGTGGAAAGCCTATGAAGCATCTCAGATAAAGATCAGGCTGCATGACAGAAATTGGGGGCACAACAACCCAGCTGCTCCTCCTAGGCCCAGGACTTACTTTCCAAAGCCTTTCAGCTACCTAGAGAGGCAAGAGCTGAAAAGAGAAAGGATGCACAAGGATGCCCCATCTTGAGTTGAACTGAGAATGTGGAATTGGACTTTTGTTTCTGTGCTTAAAACATTTCTATATATATATATATTTAATTCTGATTATGGCAATGTTTTGTTTACCCTGCTTTAGTCTAGTTTATTCTCCTGTTATATGCATGTTGTTCTTTTACTCTTAAGTAATTCACCTTAGTATAGAGAGTGCTGATATCTACAAATAGGGGGAGATTGTTGGGGTTTGTCTCCACAATACCTCAGATTTATAGGAGGTCAGACCTTGAACTAAGATGAATTAAGATGTATTTGATGTGGTGTTTGAGTTGTATGTGTGCAGGTTCTAATTGCCAAGTGTAGACCAATGTCAGTCTATAATGGGTCACCAAACACAGGACCATGCAATGTAATCCCTCATTGTGTGATCCAAAGTGTTGGCCCATGTATAGCCTCTCTATTGGGATACACTTCTCATTCATGCACTTGGATTGATGGACAGAAGCATTGGAGCTAATTTCCTCAGAAAAATATTTCTAAGTCCAAAATACTCGAGTAACCCCTTTTTATACTCGAGTATCAGACTTAATACTCGAGTAGCTAGTTAGACATACTCGAGTAGTTAGTTAGACATACTCGAGTAATCAGTTAGACTTACTCGAGTAGGCTCTGAATACTCGTGTAGATAAATCTATACTCGAGTAGTTAGTTAGTCACTCGAGTAAGTTCTTTTCATACTCGAGTAAGTAACTTAATCACTCGAGTAAATCATATATCATACTCGAGTAGATCCATTTCTTCTCTTCTCTGCAAGTTCAAGTATTCATACTCGAGTAGTTTCTTTTCATACTCGAGTAAGTGTTTCTATACTCGAGTAATTGACTTTTAATACTCGAGTAAGTATTTTTATACTCGAGTAATTGACTTTAATACTCGAGTAAGTGAATGTTTCCCGGATACATATTCTGATACTCGAGTAATTCCCCTTTCACTCGAGTATATCTTGCTGATACTCGAGTATATCTTTTCTGATACTCGAGTATATCTTTTCTGATACTCGAGTATATCGTTTCTGATACTCGAGTAGTTTATTTTTCACTCAAGTAAATTTCTCTTCTCATACTCGAGTATAATCCTCTTTGTCACTCGAGTATCTAACTTTCCATACTCGAGTATATCTTCTCTTACTCGAGTATAGCAGTTCTCTATTCCAGAAATTTTTTTTCTAAGTTCGAATTCGCCATAAGTATTTTGAATCCGTCATTTCTGATTGGTCCACGTGTCATCCTTAATTAAGATTATGACCGTTGGAGTCCACCTATAAATAGGTCATTTCAGAATTGACTAATTAACAAGATTACAGAGATATTCTTTTTAAGAAAGAAAAAAAAATTCCGTGAACCCTAATTCTCACGCCGCCGCCGCCATCGTTGTTCACGGAAGAAACTCTGGATCGCCGATCTCCGTCTTCAACGACTATTTCTCCAGCGATCCAGACAAAAGTGAATCACTCGATCTCGCCAAGCCTCAAAGATTTCAGATCTATCTTCTCGATCGAGGTGGTTCTAGTTTTCAGATTCGTGGATCTCTCTCAAGTCATCTTCAACCTTTTCTGATCAAGCCGAAGTTCCTAAAGAAGAAGACCGTCAAAGATCCAGATCTGAGATTGTTGTTTTGATTTTTTTATTCTCAAACCAAAATTTCATTGTAGGAGTTTTTCTCCGAGATTTGTAGGAAGATCTTTCTTCCGAGTTTTTGTAGATCCGATTTGGATCGAGATTTGTAGGAACGTGGTTCCGAGGTGTAGGATTGTTTTCAATCCGAGATAGTGGAGTAGCCGAGTCTAGTGATTTGCTAGATCGGTGAGGAAAGTGGACGTACCCAAGATTGGGGAACCACTATAAATCTCTTATCTTCTGTGATTGCTTGATGTGTGTTGTGTTAGTTTTTAATTCCGCATTTGACACGCATTTCACCTATTTACCACCCTCTAGGTGATTTAGGCTAACAACTTAGACCTCTCACTGCGGAAAATACTTCATTCATGTTTGACATCCTAAAAGAGTGCATAAGTGCCCCTAGAGGACAACTTATACCAAGCAAGACCCTACATTTAATTTATACCATATATAAGAAAATGATTCTTTTTACGTTGTTTGAAAAATAGTGTTTGAGTTTTATAAAACATGTCGATCATGTGATATACTTATAATAGTGTTTTTAGGTTTAAAGTAACTAGCAACCTAGCAATAATCATCCCCAGAGCAAGTAGACAATCTCCAAAAAAAGGTAGCAGCAAAAAGATAACATATCTAGTATCAAGGTAAAACTATTAGTGGGCGCCAACAAACTGACATGAACCCACTGGAAAGTATGTATGTCTGTAAGAAAAACAACACCAAAACTACCTCGCAAAAACAAGGAACAGATCTCTATAGCACCAGAGACCACCAGCAACTGCACAGCACCACTAGCCGTCAGAGCGGCTACTATCCAGAACCTGAGGCATTCAAAGAAGAAAGAATACCTCAGCAAGCAAAACAAAAAAACTGCTCGAAAGTGTCAATTAGAAGATAAGTAAAAGAGGAAAATAAAGCAGTAACAGTCACAACTGCCCAAGGAAAGACAAAAAGGAAGAGCACTAAGTGCGAGGACACAATAGTAACTCTGCCCAAATGCTGCAGAGTCAACAAGGCTACCATGAGCCCAAATGCTGCAATCTACCAAGGAAGAAACATCTAACACCCTAAGCTGTAAGAGATGGTAGTAGCAAAATAAACAATGCGGATCCGGGTTGGAGGCAAACTCAGTCCCCCATCCACCATTTCCAAGCAAATAAAGCTCAAGGGTCTACATGTGAAAGCACAAGGAACCTCCCACCCCCTTGCCCAGCCCGTACCTGGAGCAAGATAAAGGAAAAGGGTGGCCACGGCTAAATTACACAACACCGCCCCCATTAAGAGCTTCCAACCACCACTACTAACCACGACCCACGATTCGGCCTTTGGGAAAGAAAACATAGCCGACAAGGAACATCAAAATCAAGGAATTCACTCGGGAGCGAAAATCAAGGTAAGGGAAAGCGTTGAGATGACTCAACACGGCATGGCATTGAGTGAGTCTCACTCACTCAATGCCTAACCAGACCTTGGCATTGATTGAGTTAGCCTGACTCAGTGCCAGAAGAAACCATGGCGTTGAGTGAGGTTCACTCACTCAACGCCCTCCGCAAGAACAGCTTTGGCGTTGAGTGAGCTAACCTCACTCAACGCCAAAACAGCTATGACGTTGAGTGAGGTTCACTCACTCAATGCCCTGGCACTTAACTACAAACAGAGATAGTGGCGTTGAGTGAGCTAGCCTCACTCAACGCTAAAATAGCAATGGCGTTGAGTGAGGTTCACTCACTCAACGCCATGGCACTTAGCCGCAAAGAGAGTCTGTGGCATTGAGTGAGCCAACCTCACTCAACGCTAAAGCAGCAATGGCGATGAGTGAGGTTCACTCACTCAACGCCCTGGCACTTAGCCGCAAACAAAGCAAGTTGCGGCATTGAGTGAGCTGACCTCACTCAATGCCAAAACAGCATTGGTGTTGAGTGAGGTCGACTAACTCAACACAAAAGGACCTGGCCGCAAAATAAGGGTTGTGGTGTTGAGTGAGTCTACCTCACTCAACGCCAAAGTAGCAATGGCGTTGAATGAGGTTTACTCACTCAACGCCAATAGACTTGGCCGCAAACAGGTCTACGGCGTTGAGTGAGTTGACCTCACTCAACGCCAAAACCGAAATGGCGTTGAGTGAGGTCGACTCACTCAACACTAAAGTACTTAGCCTCAGAAAAGGCTGCGGCATTGAGTGTGTAACATCCCAATGTTACTTCTAGACCCCTTAACTTAGATTGGGTTAGGCATGGGGTGGGTGTTAGGGTAATGAGCTAGGTTTGACCCTAGATAGTGGGTTGTAGCCATGTGGGGCCCACCATGGGGCCAAAGTCAAAGTAGGTCAAACTAGCCTAAACCGGAACCTTAGCCACACCATGACCCCACCATGATGCCCTAACCCTAAGTACAATCTAAGTGGACCCCAAGGTAGGTCAGGGGGTCAACCAGTTGACCATGATGGGTCAAGTCAACACCTTTGACCTAAATAGTGAAAATGGTGCCCTAGCCCAATTCACTGGGTTGGGTCCACCCAAATCAACCCAAATTCATCATGTGGGCCTAAAGTGACCCTATAAACCCTAGGGGAGAGAAAAATAAGGCCTCTCAATAGTAAATTTGGAAAATTACCTAGGAGAGAGAAAAGAGGAAGAATAGGAGAGAGAAAGTGCCTAGGAGTTATTTTGGGCCACTTGGGCTCATCCCACCAACCCATGATGGGTTGGCTGACCATGCATGGGTATTAGGGGGTGTAGGACCCCCACCATGCTGCCTTGGGCCAAGCCCAAACCCAACCCAAGCCCAACATAGCTAAACAACTTGGTGGAGTCAACCCTCCCTATTCACTCACCCAACCCGGCCCAACACTTGGCAACCCGACCCACTAGGCTCTAATCAGCCTTCATGGCCAGTGGGACCCACTCACCAGCCACCTAGCCGGCCAAATCCACTAACCCGACCCCCTCCTTGGTGAATCCGCCCCCCCTACCTAGGTGAAGTCGCCCACTCTCATAACTCAGCCCCAAACCCTTCCCCCTCTCTCATTCCATCCAGCCCTATCCCAGAGACAGAGAGAGAGAGGCCAGAGCTCATACTTCCATGGCAAACCGAGGAGATCGCCGGAAAATCCATGCTATGGAGAGCCGCCGCCACCCTCACCCACAGCCGCCACTAAGGGTCCGTATCCCCTCCCCTCTTACTGTACTAGTATCCTAGATCATCTAGGTTAGAGGTCGAGCTCAAATGAGCTCGACATAGGAATCAAAAAGCTTGAAAATAGGTTTAAAAATGGCGGTTTTCTTGGTTTTTCGGTTTGGTTGCGCCGCCGCCGTCCGCCGCCCTCCGCCGCCCAGTCGCCGGCCAGCCCTAGCCCCGACCATCGTGAGGCCGGGGAAGGTCTTGGCCGGAGGCCCCGCCGCCGGCGATGGCCGGAAATGGCCCCGCAAGGAACACCTGCTCGGTTGGCCCTGCATGCACTGCATGAAGAAGAAGATACAGTAGCCGTTAGATCTCTTTAAGATTCGTGCAACGATTTTATTAGTAATTCCCTGTATTATTATTTTATGAATAATGTGGAATAGTGTCACATGGTAACAGATATTTTGCATGTTGTTTAGGAGGTACTTAGAGGCCCCACCTTAGGACGAACCCTGGATGAAAAAGTTAGGTAGATGGGTTAACTTTGCAATGCCACAGAAATCATGACTTTTGGACCAGTAGGCTGCCCTGTAGGGCTGTTTTTCTAGGACTGCCCCTAAACTAGGGCAGAAACCAAATTTGATGCCCAAGACAAACCAAGCATCACCATGACCTGAAATTTTGGTCATGGGTGTATTTAGGGCATGCCTATGCCCTGCCAAAAATTTGGAATTTTTGGAAGAACTTTTTCTATAGTTTTTATCAAAATATCAAAAATTAAATTAAGGGCATAATTGTAATTTTGGCCAACCAAATGACCCCAAATTTTGGTGGTATGTCCTTGGGGACATTATTGGTGTCTGGTAGAAATTTCAAGGCAATTGGACCCCTGCATGAAGGGTTATTCCATGTGTTTGTGTAGGCTAATTTAGGCCTTGGTGTGCAATTAGCAATAATTTGTATTTTGTGTATTTAACCTAGCTGAGGCACCCAAAAACCATGCAATAAATTCCAGTGACACATTAGGGCCTGATTCACCCCTAGAATTATTTTTGGGACTTATGAAATCAGAAATACCATTTAATGGAATTTTACAAAATATAGGAGTTTTGGGAAATAAATGGAAAAATTTGATTTTGTTTATAGAAAATTCTCAAATTCAGCCAAGTTAATTTATGGTGTCTTATTTGACTTTGGAAAATTTTAGACCTCTGTTTGGAAATTATTAGGGCAAAAATCTTGAAATTACTATTTTACCCCTTTTGTATTTATATGAGAAATGATGGAATTACATGTGGGGAAATTGTAAAGATATTTCTATAGATGTATAATAGCAATAGTAGTGTTGCATATTTATTTTAGAATTTTTGTATACATTGATAATTATTAAGGTAGGAAAATGGCATTTTGGTAAATAATTAGGAATGAATTTTGGTAGACCATTACACAGTGGAAATAAATGAAACTCTGTCATTAGCCATAAGATGGTAATATGAATGCTTAGTAATTTTCCTGGAATTTTGGTGAATACATTTCTTGTACCTCATTTGGAAAATGACACTTGTGTAGGAATTGTATTAATTATGGGATGAATAGATATAATAAAAGGAAAATTATGAAATCTTGTAGACAGTAATATTTTTCTCCTATGCAATTCAGGAAAATTCCCATAAGTCAGAAGATTTTAGTTGATGATACTTCATGCGTAAAATGACCTAGGGAATAATTCTAAAAGATTTAATTAAAGGCCTTAATGACCTAGGAAAATTATAAAAATCAACACACTCATTTTATTAGTCCATACCACCCTAGGATAAATACTTGGGGTCAGCTGGATCAAGAATTTAGAAGTTCGATTTCAGGGTGGCAATAGGTCATGGGGTGCGCTTAGTAAAGAAGGTTGGACTATAGGCCGCCAGGGGATGAATCAACAACTGAGTTAGGGTCTAAGTTCGGAAGTATAACCCTGGGTGGCAGATGCATTCTAGAGACGAGAGTAACAGAGCGACTTAAGACTTACCTAGAAAAGGTTGACGGAAGATCGCCACTCCTTAACCCATACCTTAAATCACTGGGTCATTCTATGTAACAGGAGAGAGAAAAGGGGGTTCGGGGTAAGAAACAACTAAAGTAAATATCCTTGAGAAAGGGAGCTTTGGGATTCAGCCCATCGCAGCTCCTAGTGCCCCTGAGAGCCCTTCACCGGGAATACCTTGGGCAGTCCTGTGATTAACCTTAAGACTCTAAGTATGATAATCTGTAGATAAGAGTAGTCTAATAGGTTAAGTGAACTGGACATGTGCTCACTCGTGCCGGGTTGGAGGGACTTGGAGTCTTTTGACTACTTGCTCACTCGTGCAGAGTTGGAGGAAAGAAATTGGCTTATATACTCTCACCCGGCCAGGGTTGGAGGGTTTGTAGCATATACTCACCCGTGGCGGGTTGGAGAGATTTGAGACAGGATAGTCCTTTGAGCTGGAGGCTCAATATATAATACTTGCATGTGCATATACTAGTGGCGGGCCATGCGGTACTGGCCGGTCGTCACACCGACGGCAGTACGGTGGACCAGGCGGGTGCGAGGGTTAGAGGGACCAGTAGGATGTTTATACTGGAGTCTGGAAGGCTTTTCCTAATAACGCGCACCCAGCCCAACAAGACTGACAGGTAGTCAGCAAAGTTGTACGCAGAGACTCTAGAGTGCACTGACGGTGTACAGAGGCGCACAAGAGAGGTCTAGGCCTGGTAGTGTGTATACCCGCCTAGAAGGCGGAGACGCCCGCTCCGCTGCTGCCGTAGCCACAACGGTAGTACCTGAGAGTGATGCTAGCTCTCGAAAAGTGGGAACTAAAGGTCTGTGATCACGGAGTCGTGTGTGTGTGTTGCACTGCATGTTCATATCATACCCACCATATAGTTGCATAACATTAATCTGCATAACAACCTAAGACACCTAATGTATAAGTGGTATGGGACGCTTATACATTAGGACCTGCTATACGATCCCTTAGCCTATAAGCTTGAGTGGGCATGTTTATAGGTTGAGGTTACTTTCCTTTATATATATATTTGCTTGTGACACCTGACACCCCATTGTATAAAATGGTATGGGACATTATATACAATGGGAGCCCTGCAGAAGACCCCTTGCTTATGCGTACCCGCATAAGTGAAGGTTACATTCCATTACTTACTTGATTACATATTCTGCTTAGTTTCCTGTCACCTGCTCCGCCTTGCCACCCCTTGTTTGTCCTCCACTTCGTCCTCCCGCACGGTGCCTAGGAGTTGCAGGAGGAGGTGCTGAGGATACGACTTAGTCTTTTTGACTAATGGTCGGTGACCTTACTATTTTTAGGAGCTCGAGGAGATGGACCAGCACGACGAGGAGGCAGAACTTGAGGAGCAGATGCCGACTACTACTACTACTACTACTACCACAGCGCGTTCTCAGAAGGGACGAGACGTCCGTGATAGTTTAGACTTCCGCTATTTGCTTTGTGAGGAGAGATTCAGTGATATAATGTAATGAGCATAAGCCCTTATTTCTCTCCTTGTTGTACTCATTGTGGACTATATTTATGTACTCATCATTTCTTTTATATAATATGTACTCTGTGACTGTGGACTTGTGTAGTTTTGTTTACTATATACTTGCTTCTGTTTCTCATATTGGCCGAACAGGTTATGATCGTACTAGCCGGCAGGATCGGCGTCTTGCGGTGTCGACTAACCCGTGAGTTAGTGTCACCGTAAGGCGGCGGTCCTGGGCATAAGATCAGGGCTCCCTTGGTAAGGGGGAGGATCTTACAAACTGGTATCACTTGAACAAACGATCATATGAGGAAGAAGTCCACAACACTACAACACCCCGCTCGAGCATTAGTTTGCGGACAAACTATGCAGCGGAAGCAATGGTGTGCCCATGTGTAAAAAAGTCACATAAACAAGTCCATTAAGCAATGAGTTAGGCCAATCCAACTAGGACACCACCCTAGTTTGACTTACCAAGAGGATTTTGCATCGTACCTTAGGCCAAAGATCGACTTCAGATGTAGATTAGTTATGGTACGAGGATAACCAAATCGATTAAAGAAAGATATTAATTCCAGAGTCCCTACTTAAGGCTTAACCTCGATGTCCCTACTTCGCACATCGAATGATATTACCAATTCTTACTCAACTGATAAGTACCGCCTCGAGAAGAATTGATACATAAGTTTTATAGTGGATGAGTAGGGTACTCGTAAGCTTAATCCTAGTACCGATGACTTGATCACGTCAAGACAACCACGATGATAAATATCAAAGGTCGAATAAGAGTTCAGATGTTAGAAGAGACACTTCCTGGTCTGGTCACATGTTGACCTTGAGCAGATTGTCATACGAAAACCTTGAAGGCCTAAGATAGATAACATATCAATTGAAGTAGAAAACCATGCCAAGAATTGTTAGCTCTAAGGATTATGGCATGTACAGGATGACTGCATTGTGAAAGTCAAAGGAAAAATTAACCAAAATATATGGGGGCTTAACCTTTTGTTTATAGGGCTTATTGATAACAACTCGATTTTTCCTAAGCCTCCTCATTAAGAATGTGTCGCAAACATAGTGATCTAAAAACTTGGATTATTTAAAGATCGCTCAAGTAAAGATGAGAATCGTATGTACATGACCAGTATGATGATCAATCCTTCCCGGAAGGTTAGGACTCTCAAAGATCTTCACCCTAATTATTAATCTTAAGCAGCATAGACTACTAACGACAAGCTGTGAACACAATAAATTCACGAGTGAAAGAGGAAGTAGAATGTTTCGAGAATGACCTTTCACTCTCATAATTACTCCAAGACCATATGAGTAAATGAATAAGGGGAACAGTAAGTTTAAATTTCTTGAAGGACATATAAAGTATGGCTTAGTAATGCGTCTATATGACCTTGAAACTAGGGAAGACCGTTAAGACTTTAAGAAGTTTCCCCAATTTCGATTTTTAAGGAAGTAAGTACCCACTTAGATCGTAGTCTAACAAACACTCGTGATTTCCTTAATACAGACACTGTATACATCATTTACGTATGGTTAAGGGACTCAGATGTACTGCAAGGGAAACCAATGTGAAATGAGAATCTGAAATATCTAAATAATTACGTCTACAACAATGGGTGCACCATAACCCTAGAAAAATTTGAATCAAGAAAGATTCATCTAAATTTGAAAGAAGCATAACATGATGACTGATCACCACCACCCATACCTACGTGACGTACACTGGTCATCAATTGGAAACATACAGATTGTGACAAAGTAACGACAAGATAAAATCTCAACTGTTATTTGAGATTCCATGAAGTGGAAATGCTGGAATATCTAAACGATTACATCCATAACAAGGAGAGTATAGTGACCCCAACAAGCATAAAATCGGGTGAAGAAACACACTAGATTGGAAGATGTATGCTCTAGGCATAATCTTGTGGAGGTGACTCAGATGATCTCAGGAATCAAAATGAGAATACTTGATGAAATAATAATCGCCCTCAAAGGGTTCGGGATTTCGATATCAACCCATGACTATGGATATATTATTACCTTTAGAACCGATGCTATAACAATTCAGAAGACTTGATCGTGAGAAGACAATACCAGCATATCCTGCGCACAAGGAAAACGAATAAGTTTCAACATTACCTATGTTAGATAATGCGAGGTGTGTACTTTTGGGAATATATGAGTGATGAAAACTCATGAACTTAGAGATATGATAGTCTCTACCTTGGCATAATAATTTTGAGGATTAAATTTACACATGCTTGAGCAAACCTCATTAGTATAATAACTCTAGATGAATATTCACCCATGCTTGTCAATTAAGATGGTCGTATGAACATGTATAAGAGGATTACTAAGAGCGTACCAAGTTGAAACTTCAAGCACGTAATGAGTTAAAAATTGTCAAGGCATGACATTTACAAAGGTAACAACTCAACAAATTGGAATATGGTCGATGATAAGTGTAGTATATGCATAGGAATGATCTCTTGGTTGCGGTTACATCAAGAACCAAGACACGAATGTTGATAACATCATGATCACCATAGGGAAATTCATGACAACAAAGTAATCAATGTTAGATTGTTATCACGGATACGGTGAAAAACTCAAGAACAAAAGGACATTTATTAAGATTCGATCGATGAAGAAATCAAAGTACTTCAATTTTGGAAAATGTGCACTTATAATTTATGGGTTAGACTGAACTTTAAAAACGACTGAGGGTCAAAAACTCGTTACCAACGTTCATATTAATAGTAAATGTTTCTGTTAAAGAACGAGTCAAGGTTGTACACGTATATATGACCCTTGAGCATAATAGCATTAAGAACCAGGATACACACGTGGTAACATTATAATCGCCAATAGGAGATTTCGTGACGATGATATATAGACCTTGACTATCAAAGGCATATACAAAGGTAATCGGTGCTCAATAAGATTTCCTTTTTGCTAAACGAAGGGTGTATCAGATATCACCATACCTGAAAAGTTACGCTCATAAACTCATGGATTAGACTATATGTGAAAAGTGATCGAGAGTCGCTGGTACGAACATCAATATCCATAATGATCACTTGGTGTATGCTCGAAATGTGAACACATTACGAACCATATATAATTGCTTGGATAGAGATGTGATGAGTCTTGAAGTTGGGAAAAATAAAAAGATGATCTTTTCGTCACATCAGGATCTCGGAAGTTGATTTACTGCTATACAATAATAATGTTGATCTAATATATATGATATCTTGGGGTGACTGTAAGTTCACGTTGAATTATAAGTCAAAACCTAGGTGGATCAGAATGGAAAAAGATTCTTACTTATGAAATTGTTAATTTACTTGATGATTATAAGTCGTAAGATTACAATTCAATGAGTGGTTAAAGATTATTTTGATTATAAAATACCGAAGGACTTGGAAAACGTGTCCTCACGATATGAGTAGCCCAAAATATGAGGATGCACAAACTCACGGTTCAGAGTATGTCGAGGACACGGAGGCTCAGATTCATTTGATCAGGGATCGGCTTTTGGAAGCTCAGAGCAGACAGGCAAAATATTATGATGCACGACACCGGAAGGTGGAGTTCCAAGTTGGGGACAGGGTTTTCCTGAAGATCTGACCGGTACACGGTATTTCTCGGATTCGAAGACATAAGAAGCTCAGCCCCGGTACATGGGACCATACCTGATTCTGGAGCGTGTGGGCCCCTTGGCTTATCGGCTGCAGTTACCTCCGGAGCTGAGTAGCCTACACGATGTGTTCCATGTCTCTTCTTTGCGAAGAGCTCTCCTTCGCCCTGAGCAGCATGTCCCTACTGCAGCTGGACCGGTCGGGCCTGACCGTTCAGTTAGATTGGAGCCGATCCGGATCGACGATTCAGCAGTCCGAACGTTGAGGAAAAAGAAGGTTCCACTCGTAAAGGTGCTGTGGTCCAACCATGGACGGGAGGAGCACACCTGGGAACCTAGGGATCTGATGCTGGAGCGTCATCCAGAACTATTTACATCAGGTACTTTTATGTTATTTTCTACAAAATTTCCTTAACAATTTCTGCAACTGGAACCCGTAGACCCAAACTTAAATTTCGGGGACGAAATTATTTCTTTTGTTTATAGGATTTGTAAAATCCCAATGTTACTTCTAGACCCCTTAACTTAGATTGGGTTAGGCATGGGGTGGGTGTTAGGGTAATGAGCTAGGTTTGACCCTAGATAGTGGGTTGTAGCCATGTGGGGCCCACCATGGGGCCAAAGTCAAAGTAGGTCAAACTAGCCTAAACCGGAACCTTAGCCACACCATGACCCCACCATGATGCCCTAACCCTAAGTACAATCTAAGTGGACCCCAAGGTAGGTCAGGGGGTCAACCAGTTGACCATGATGGGTCAAGTCAACACCTTTGACCTAAATAGTGAAAATGGTGCCCTAGCCCAATTCACTGGGTTGGGTCCACCCAAATCAACCCAAATTCATCATGTGGGCCTAAAGTGACCCTATAAACCCTAGGGGAGAGAAAAATAAGGCCTCTCAATAGTAAATTTGGAAAATTACCTAGGAGAGAGAAAAGAGGAAGAATAGGAGAGAGAAAGTGCCTAGGAGTTATTTTGGGCCACTTGGGCTCATCCCACCAACCCATGATGGGTTGGCTGACCATGCATGGGTATTAGGGGGTGTAGGACCCCCACCATGCTGCCTTGGGCCAAGCCCAAACCCAACCCAAGCCCAACATAGCTAAATAACTTGGTGGAGTCAACCCTCCCTATTCACTCACCCAACCCGGCCCAACACTTGGCAACCCGACCCACTAGGCTCTAATCAGCCTTCATGGCCAGTGGGACCCACTCACCAGCCACCTAGCCGGCCAAATCCACTAACCCGACCCCCTCCTTGGTGAATCCGCCCCCCCTACCTAGGTGAAGTCGCCCACTCTCATAACTCAGCCCCAAACCCTTCCCCCTCTCTCATTCCATCCAGCCCTATCCCAGAGACAGAGAGAGAGAGGCCAGAGCTCATACTTCCATGGCAAACCGAGGAGATCGCCGGAAAATCCATGCTATGGAGAGCCGCCGCCACCCTCACCCACAGCCGCCACTAAGGGTCCGTATCCCCTCCCCTCTTACTGTACTAGTATCCTAGATCATCTAGGTTAGAGGTCGAGCTCAAATGAGCTCGACATAGGAATCAAAAAGCTTGAAAATAGGTTTAAAAATGGCGGTTTTCTTGGTTTTTCGGTTTGGTTGCGCCGCCGCCGTCCGCCGCCCTCCGCCGCCCAGTCGCCGGCCAGCCCTAGCCCCGACCACCGTGAGGCCGGGGAAGGTCTTGGCCGGAGGCCCCGCCGCCGGCGATGGCCGGAAATGGCCCCGCAAGGAACACCTGCTCGGTTGGCCCTGCATGCACTGCATGAAGAAGAAGATACAGTAGCCGTTAGATCTCTTTAAGATTCGTGCAACGATTTTATTAGTAATTCCCTGTATTATTATTTTATGAATAATGTGGAATAGTGTCACATGGTAACAGATATTTTGCATGTTGTTTAGGAGGTACTTAGAGGCCCCACCTTAGGACGAACCCTGGATGAAAAAGTTAGGTAGATGGGTTAACTTTGCAATGCCACAGAAATCATGACTTTTGGACCAGTAGGCTGCCCTGTAGGGCTGTTTTTCTAGGACTGCCCCTAAACTAGGGCAGAAACCAAATTTGATGCCCAAGACAAACCAAGCATCACCATGACCTGAAATTTTGGTCATGGGTGTATTTAGGGCATGCCTATGCCCTGCCAAAAATTTGGAATTTTTGGAAGAACTTTTTCTATAGTTTTTATCAAAATATCAAAAATTAAATTAAGGGCATAATTGTAATTTTGGCCACCCAAATGACCCCAAATTTTGGTGGTATGTCCTTGGGGACATTATTGGTGTCTGGTAGAAATTTCAAGGCAATTGGACCCCTGCATGAAGGGTTATTCCATGTGTTTGTGTAGGCTAATTTAGGCCTTGGTGTGCAATTAGCAATAATTTGTATTTTGTGTATTTAACCTAGCTGAGGCACCCAAAAACCATGCAATAAATTCCAGTGACACATTAGGGCCTGATTCACCCCTAGAATTATTTTTGGGACTTATGAAATCAGAAATACCATTTAATGGAATTTTACAAAATATAGGAGTTTTGGGAAATAAATGGAAAAATTTGATTTTGTTTATAGAAAATTCTCAAATTCAGCCAAGTTAATTTATGGTGTCTTATTTGACTTTGGAAAATTTTAGACCTCTGTTTGGAAATTATTAGGGCAAAAATCTTGAAATTACTGTTTTACCCCTTTTGTATTTATATGAGAAATGATGGAATTACATGTGGGGAAATTGTAAAGATATTTCTATAGATGTATAATAGCAATAGTAGTGTTGCATATTTATTTCAGAATTTTTGTATACATTGATAATTATTAAGGTAGGAAAATGGCATTTTGGTAAATAATTAGGAATGAATTTTGGTAGACCATTACACAGTGGAAATAAATGAAACTCTGTCATTAGCCATAAGATGGTAATATGAATGCTTAGTAATTTTCCTGGAATTTTGGTGAATACATTTCTTGTACCTCATTTGGAAAATGACACTTGTGTAGGAATTGTATTAATTATGGGATGAATAGATATAATAAAAGGAAAATTATGAAATCTTGTAGACAGTAATATTTTTCTCCTATGCAATTCAGGAAAATTCCCATAAGTCAGAAGATTTTAGTTGATGATACTTCATGCGTAAAATGACCTAGGGAATAATTCTAAAAGATTTAATTAAAGGCCTTAATGACCTAGGAAAATTATAAAAATCAACACACTCATTTTATTAGTCCATACCACCCTAGGATAAATACTTGGGGTCAGCTGGATCAAGAATTTAGAAGTTCGATTTCAGGGTGGCAATAGGTCATGGGGTGCGCTTAGTAAAGAAGGTTGGACTATAGGCCGCCAGGGGATGAATCAACAACTGAGTTAGGGTCTAAGTTCGGAAGTATAACCCTGGGTGGCAGATGCATTCTAGAGACGAGAGTAACAGAGCGACTTAAGACTTACCTAGAAAAGGTTGACGGAAGATCGCCACTCCTTAACCCATACCTTAAATCACTGGGTCATTCTATGTAACAGGAGAGAGAAAAGGGGGTTCGGGGTAAGAAACAACTAAAGTAAATATCCTTGAGAAAGGGAGCTTTGGGATTCAGCCCATCGCAGCTCCTAGTGCCCCTGAGAGCCCTTCACCGGGAATACCTTGGGCAGTCCTGTGATTAACCTTAAGACTCTAAGTATGATAATCTGTAGATAAGAGTAGTCTAATAGGTTAAGTGAACTGGACATGTGCTCACTCGTGCCGGGTTGGAGGGACTTGGAGTCTTTTGACTACTTGCTCACCCGTGCAGAGTTGGAGGAAAGAAATTGACTTATATACTCTCACCCGGCCAGGGTTGGAGGGTTTGTAGCATATACTCACCCGTGGCGGGTTGGAGAGATTTGAGACAGGATAGTCCTTTGAGCTGGAGGCTCAATATATAATACTTGCATGTGCATATACTAGTGGCGGGCCATGCGGTACTGGCCGGTCGTCACACCGACGGCAGTACGGTGGACCAGGCGGATGCGAGGGTTAGAGGGACCAGTAGGATGTTTATACTGGAGTCTGGAAGGCTTTTCCTAATAACGCGCACCCAGCCCAACAAGACTGACATGTAGTCAGCAAAGTTGTACGCAGAGACTCTAGAGTGCACTGACGGTGTACAGAGGCGCACAAGAGAGGTCTAGGCCTGGTAGTGTGTATACCCGCCTAGAAGGCGGAGACGCCCGCTCCGCTGCTGTCGTAGCCACAACGGTAGTACCTGAGAGTGATGCTAGCTCTCGAAAAGTGGGAACTAAAGGTCTGTGATCACGGAGTCGTGTGTGTGTGTTGCACTGCATGTTCATATCATACCCACCATATAGTTGCATAACATTAATCTGCATAACAACCTAAGACACCTAATGTATAAGTGGTATGGGACGCTTATACATTAGGACCTGCTATACGATCCCTTAGCCTATAAGCTTGAGTGGGCATGTTTATAGGTTGAGGTTACTTTCCTTTATATATATATTTGCTTGTGACACCTGACACCCCATTGTATAAAATGGTATGGGACATTATATACAATGGGAGCCCTTCAGAAGACCCCTTGCTTATGCGTACCCGCATAAGTGAAGGTTACATTCCATTACTTACTTGATTACATATTCTGCTTAGTTTCCTGTCACCTGCTCCGCCTTGCCACCCCTTGTTTGTCCTCCACTTCGTCCTCCCGCACGGTGCCTAGGAGTTGCAGGAGGAGGTGCTGAGGATACGACTTAGTCTTTTTGACTAATGGTCGGTGACCTTACTATTTTTAGGAGCTCGAGGAGATGGACCAGCACGACGAGGAGGCAGAACTTGAGGAGCAGATGCCGACTACTACTACTACTACTACCGCAGCACGTTCTCAGAAGGGACGAGACGTCCGTGATAGTTTAGACTTCCGCTATTTGCTTTGTGAGGAGAGATTCAGTGATATAATGTAATGAGCATAAGCCCTTATTTCTCTCCTTGTTGTACTCATTGTGGACTATATTTATGTACTCATCATTTCTTTTATATAATATGTACTCTGTGACTGTGGACTTGTGTAGTTTTGTTTACTATATACTTGCTTCTGTTTCTCATATTGGCCGAACAGGTTATGATCGTACTAGCCGGCAGGATCGGCGTCTTGCGGTGTCGACTAACCCGTGAGTTAGTGTCACCGTAAGGCGGCGGTCCTGGGCATAAGATCAGGGCTCCCTTGGTAAGGGGGAGGATCTTACAGAGTGAGCCCACCTCACTCAACGCCAAAGTACTTGGCCGCACAGAAAGCTATGGCGTTGAGTGAGTTCACCTCACTCAACACCAAAACCGAAATGGCGTTGAGTGAGGTCGACTCACTCAACGCCAAAGTACTTAGCCTCAGAAAAGGCTGCGGCGTTGAGTGAGCCCACCTCACTCAATGCCAAAGTACTTGGCCACACAGAAAGCCACAACGTTGAGTGAGTTCACCTCACTCAACGCCAAAATGGAAATGGCGTTGAGTGAGGTCGACTCACTCAACGCCAAAGTACTTAGCCGCTAGCAGGGGCTGCGGCGTTGAGTGAGTCCACCTCACTCAACGCCCTAGTACTTAGCCGAAAAAGAAACAGACCAAACAATGGCTTTGAGTGTGTGCACCACACTCAACGCCAAACCCGGGAGGCTTTTGGCTTTGAGTGTGTGCACCACACTCAACGCCAAATCCCGAGAGCCTACCAAGACTGGTTCTAACTAGAGCACTACCACAGAAATCTCCCTCTCTCTCTCTCGGCTCCACCCGCAATAGCACCAAACAAGAAATAAAAATCTTGAGTCTAAATGGTTGAAACAACCAGCAGGTTGAGCAAAAACAGCACAAGGGGGCTCATAAGGGAAAACAACTGTACAGAATTTAGCAAGCAGAAGAGAAAAAAACTTGGCTTCTATCCTAGGGCTAACCGGGTAGTTAAGAGGGGGAAGATCAAAACAGCAAGTGCAAGAACCACTTGCCTCGGTTTTTTTTTCCGGTGAGGCTTCACTCGAGCCCTTTTGAAAGTGAGGATAGATACAACTCTAGACGAGGGGTGAATAGAGTATTCAAAAATTATGACGCCCTACTAAAATCCCTTAGAGTTAATTTACGGAATGAGTTTATAGATATTTGAAACCCTAGAGCCTAACACAAAGTGAAGTGCACTAGAGAAAGCTAACTGTAATTACAGTTGAGCTTTGGTCCTATCACAGCAACTAGCAATACTAGTTATTTCTACTCACAGCCACAGTGCAATAAATTAATTAAGCAACACAGACGACACAAGAAGTTTATAGTGGTTCCCTCTAAATAGGTACGTCCACTCTTCTACCACCCTGGTAGGAATCCACTATAGGTTTTTGTTCAGGTGCCCTGCCACCAACTGATCTGCTTCAGGTAGATCAAGTAGACCCTTTGAGCTTTTATCAGGAGCTCAAAATCCAACACAGGTTTTTGATCAGGTGCCCTGCCACCAAGGTTCACTTTTGAAGGGAGTAATAACCCTTTATACAGGAGGTTGAGAGAGTTAAAGTTTCTTCTCTATTGTTAAAACAGATTAGAGAAGCTAGTGGATTGCACAGAGCTAGAAAGCTCTAAAGAATCATGGCTCCCCCTGGCTTAGAGAATATCCAGGAAAAAGTCTTGCTTCAGGGTGCAGGAACTCTTCTGAACTTGAGACAGAGAACTGTCTTGAAGTTCTGAAGAAGAAGCTTGAAGAAGACTCTTGATTTGTAATAGGTTGTTCTTCTTGAATCAGCTTCCTTTCTTCTTCTTCTTCTTCTTCTTCTTCTTCTAGGCACTGAGTAGATGTTCTTGTAAGCAGGATGGACTCAGGGTTGAAGAAGAATGTTGAAGAGAGTAAATCTTCTTAGTTGAATGTAAATTTCTGAGAGCTGTAGATCTTTCTTATTTTCAATCTCTATGCCAACTTGTTATCTCTCTGTGTGTTGCTGTTATCTTTTGAAAGCACTTTATATATTGGCCTTTGCAACGGCTCTAATCTTTGTTTGAATTTTGTCTTCTTCTGAAATCTGCAATCTGGGCTGCAAATAGCATAAAGCAAAACATATCCTAAAGACAGACATGCTATAAGGGGATAAAGCTTTCTAAGAAGCTGCAAATCCAATCTGAAAAAAAGGAGTACTAAAGAAAGTCACATCAGACTAAACTCTTTACGGCCAAAGAAGACTTTTGTGTCTAACGGCTATAAAGGACAGCATGGCAGAATAAAGTAAAAAGATATTTCAACTAATAAGACAAACAACTTTGTCAGATAAAGCTTGACTTATGCACAAAGGATGGGGCAAGGATTGTCTTGAGATGTATGCACAAAATCAATGAAATAATCTTTAATAAAATATGCCAAATAAATAGGAATTAAATCATAGAACAGAAGGAGTACAAAATTACTAAAGGCAGACAAAAGATCGTCGAACGATCCTCGGAGATCGTCGAACGAGGTACAGAGATCGTCGACCTATCAGAACAGATAGTCGAATGATACAGATAGTCGAACTATCAAAGCAGATAGTCGAACTACCACAGCAGGTAGTCAAACTATCAGAACAGATAGTCGAGCTATCAGATAGTTGAACTATCAAGGCAGATAGTCGAACTATCAAGCAAAACAGATATTCGACCTATCAAGCAGATAGTCGAACTATCAAGCAAAACAGATAGTCGACCTATCAAACAGATAGTCGAACTATCAAGCAAAATAGATAGTCGACCTATCAAGACAGATAGTCGAGCTATCAGATAGTTGAACTATCCTAGCAGATAGTCGAACTATCAAACAGAACAAATAGTCGACCTATCAAGACAGATAGTCGAGCTATCAGATAGTTGAACTATCCAAGCAGATAGTTGAACTATCAAGAAATCTATCTGGTCAAAAGAAGTCGAGCGGGGTTTGACGATCGACGAGGCAGATACCACAGATCGTCGAGCTAACAAGAGTTGAACTAACTCAGAGATAGACGATCTGCTAACAGACAAATGTCTACCAACTGATAGACGATCGTCGACCAATCGATAGACGATAGTCGAGCGGCATTCGACTATAGTCGAACCAAAAACAAGTTAACCAAATTTTCATCTGGATAAGTGACAACTCTACAACTAGAGCAATCTAACTAAACAACTAACCTTTGACCATAGATAAATCTTGGGTCAAGAAACTAAATGAGAAAACTAAACTCAAATCCAAACTAGGGTACTAACAATCTCCCCCTATTTGGGTTAAGTCTCTCAATAACAAAACAAACAAAACAAACTACTGGAAATAAATATAATTGAAAAAAAAAATATCTAAGCAGCAAATAGCATCAATCAAACAGACAAATAAATAACTGTCAATCAATGAAACTTAAGAAGCATCAAAATCTGGTTTAGATACAGAGGAACCAGGAAGAAAAGAAATTTTTCTGAAAGGATCTAAAGCTTCATTCTTTGATATCTTTAAATCTTGTTCTCAAATAATTCTAGATTCTCCTGTTCTTGGTACTACTGCTTCTGAGTGCTTTTCCATATATTTAGAAGGATCAAAAACCTCAGGTCTAACCTGGAATTTGTCTAGCTCCTTCTTTCTGAATTTGGACATAGTATTTAAGCCTGTAATATCTTTTCCTTCAGCTTTGGCTTTTCTGATTTGAGCTGATCCAACTAGTTCAAGAAATCTAGCCATCCTGAAATCAGGATTAAGCTCTTGACTTTCATATTCATTTTCACCAGTTGAATCTAAAGGTTTTACAGCTTTAAATTTTGTAGATAGTTCTAACATGCTTGCAGCTGGCTCTCTATTTTTTTGAATAACTAAGGAAGATGGAGGAGCAAACTCAGCATATTTCTTACTTGATTTTTCAGAGAAAATAATCCTTTTACCTTTTGAATCAGTTTTCTTTGCTTGAGCTGGCTTTGATGAAGATATGCTTTTGGTTTCTTTGGAAGGTGATGCTCTTCTCTTGGGAGAAGTAGGAGGAGAAAAAGTTAGCTTCTGATATACTACCTCCTTTACTTGCTCTCTTGTATCAGCATCTTACCTTTGATATCCAGATTGGGATCTGCTTTGATATCCTGGATTGTTTTTTCTTTGATGAGATTGAGATGGAGTGAATCTAGCAGACGGGGCTGAAGGATTTGCAGACATATTTCCAGATGCTCCTTCACTAGGAGGGGGAGGAGGAGGTCCTTTAGGATTCCACTTAGGTGTTGGACTATCATATCTTTTGGATTTCTTTCTTTGCTTTTGCTGATTCTTGGAGAATCTAATCATGTGTTGATATTCTTTGGACTTGGGATCTATTCCTTTCAAGATATAATAAGGAATATCATGATCAGGGTTAGGAGGAGGAGGAGCAGCAGCTTTCCTTTTCCTTTTAGAAGATTTCTTTTTCTTGGATTCTTCTGAATCATCAGAGTCATCTTCATCATCAGATTGAGATGGTTGAGGTAGATCATAAGGATCAAAGGCCTCTTGCTCAGCTTTTTCTTTATCTTTTAATGCAGCTTTCTCTTTCTCTTCTTCTAAGGCATCCTGTGCCAGAAGAGTATCCAGATCTAGTCCTGGGGTGTCATCCCAGACTGTAGACTTTTCTTCTTGAACATCTGAAATTTTTTCTTTCTCAACTGCAACTGTCATGAGGACCAGTTCATCATTCACAGCTATCTGAGCTGGAGGAGAAGATACATGATCTTGAATAGCAGGTTCTTTCACTAGTTGTTGAGCAGGTTCTTAAACTTCTTCCACTAGATCTGTAGTATCAGGAACACAGATTTACTAAATGAAATTGAAACATCCCTTCTAGGTATTCACAGACTAGTATGTCAGTTAACATGTCAAGAAAATGAGTAAATGAATTATCTTCAGTATTTTCTTCAGAATTTTCTAACTCCCACAAGTCATCTAGAAAGGAGGTAATGACTCCTTCTAGGAATAGAGCCACTAAGGGAGTAGAAGCTTCTTCAAGGCATACTTTGAACGCAAATTCTTCTTCCATTATGATATCGAAAGGCTTCTGAACTGGTGCTGAAACTGCAGATGGTGTTGTAATGTCAACTGGAACTTCTGTTACTTTTTGAATCTCAGCTTGGGGCTCTGCTGGATGAGAAACAAGGGGAAGTCCTGAGGCATCTTCCTCGAACATCTCCCCCTGCCTGATTTCAGTAGAAACTGAAGTTAGGCCCCTAACTGAAGATGGCTCAGCAGATTTTGAGAGGGCTAGTATGGAAGATGACAAGGTAGAGATGGAAGAAACGAGAGGGGAAATTGCTTTTCAATCATGATTTTGATTGAAGGAGTAATTAGCTCCAATATGTTTGAAATGAAGGCTGCTGTGATTTCAAATGATGGTGGAGGAATCACAGTAGATGGATGATCATCAGGGATGGTGTTCTCCTGATGAGATGGAGTGTGAACTGGTGATTTATGGGTGGATGCATGAAGATCAATATGATCTGAATGAGGAATTGGTGACTGGGGAGGAGTGGATAGCTCAGAAACCAATAAATCAAAACTAGGATGAGAAATCCTAGCAAGATGAGAAGAAAGTGGAGATGCTGGTGATGATGCATGGAGAATTGAGGAAGGATCAAGAGAAAGAGAGGCAGTAGATGGTACTTCAATTGAAGTAGATGGAACTTTAATTGAAGTAGATGGTAAAGCAGAAGTAGATGGCACTTAAGTAGAAGTGGATGGTAATGTAGAAGAAGTGGATGGCAATACAGAGGAGGTGGATGGAATGGAGAGAATGGATGAGCCTGCTTCATGTAGGTGGGGAGTGACTGAAACAGTCCTTGTGCTCTCAGACACAACTAGAGCTACCCCTGCTGGAGAAGGCTTCTGAAAGCTCCTTTTCCACTTAACAAACAATGTTGGATCCATCTTCTTACTGGCATTGATGGATGTTGATACTGTAACCAACAGTTGAGGATATTTCTCTCTTAGAAATATCCCAAGTACCCTACCCAGGGATACTTCCTTCTTGCTATTCTTCTTTCTGATCAAGTCAAACATAATTCCTGCCCAATTTATTTGTTTCTTATTTACTATTGCACACATCAAGGAAAACTGTTGCCTGGTGATGTTATCATGAGCAGAGTGCTTGCCCAGAAGCACTTTTCCAACTAGTTAAGCCAAGAACTTTATCCTTAATGGAAAATTAACCTTTTGCAATTTAGAAGGAATGCCTTCTGCATGTCCTAATTCGATCAACATCCTCCAAAACTCTGGAGTATCTTGTTCATATTCCTCTTCACCATTCAGTAATCCGAAAATATCAGTTAATACGACAGGAGTCAAGCTTACCTCTTCGCCGCCAATCGTCCTAGTCATAGATTCATCACTAGAAGACAAAGTGAAGGCCCACTCTTTAATCTCTGGGATGTTTATCTTGATCCTTGTGGACATTAGCCGTTCTAGTCCTTGTTCCTTACAGAGCTGGAGGATTTCTACTATCTCAGAATCACAGGCGCTGAAGGAGTCAAAATCTACGCTGAAGCCGGCGTCGAACTTCATTACTGACAGAAGAGCTGGAGTAATCGCCATTGATTGGGTTGGAGAAGACGAGAGAGACGACGAAAGCGAAATGGCAGAGAGCGCGAGGTAGAGCTCAAACAGAAAGACGGAATACGAAAAGACGAGCTCCGTCGACTACAAATAGAACGATCTATTAACCTAGGTCGACCATCAGTTTTATATTAAAACAGCAATCATCGATCTATTTTAATAGATACTGGAGACGATGGTCGAACGGTCGTTCGACGATCGTTTCCTGAAGCAGAGTAGTCGATCAATCGTTCGACTATTTCTGTCTTCACAAACAAATAAGCTGTCGTTGCCCGTAGGTCGACGATAGGCTCAACTTGTTCGACTATCGTCGAACGTCGTTCGACGATCTTCAAACAGATTTCAACAAAGGCAGAAGTCACACTTAGTCATTTCCATTAATCATGCCTAGTTGAACCAAAAAGAACAGATGCTTCTGTTTATCTAAGGGCTTGGTGAAAATATCACCTCTCTGAAGGTCAGTGGATATGAACTCAAGTCTAATCTTGTTCTTTTCCATACAATCTCTCAGGAAATGGTGTCTAATCTCAATGTGCTTGGTTCTAGAGTGGTGCACAGGATTTTGTGCAATAGAGATAGCACTGGTACTGTCACACATGATTTTTGTGTTCTTGTGTGTGTACCCATAATCCAAAAGCTGGTTTTGAATCCACAGGATCTGTGAACAACAACTAGCAGCTGCTATATATTCAACCTCTGCAGTTGAAGTTGAGACAGAAGTCTGCTTCTTACAGAACCAAGAGACCAATCTCTCTCCCAGGAACTGACAAGTTCCTGAGGTATTTTTCCTGTCAACTCTACAACCAGCATAGTCAGAATTAGAGTATCCAATTAACTCAAATTTTGATTCAGTTGGGTACCATAGTCCTAAATTTGGACAACCCTTCAGGTATCTCAAAATTCTCTTGAGAAGAATCAAATGAGATTCCTTGGGGTTGACCTGGAATCTAGCGCATAGGCATGTGACAAACATTATATCTGGTCTACTTGCAGATAAGTACAATAGGGAACCAACAATGACCCTATAGTTTTTCTGATCAACTGGCTTACCCTGATCATCAGAATCTATAACTACATTAGTAGCCATAGGTGTATGCATTGCTGAAGCATCAGCCATCCCAAACTTCTTTACCAATTCCTTGGCATATTTGGATTGGGAGATGAAGATGCCATCAGCATCTTGCTTTACTTGGAGACCAAGAAAGTAAGACAGCTCACCCATACTACTCATCTCAAACTTAGAATGCATCAGGTCAAAGAACTTTTTGCACAGTTTGGGATCAATGGAGCCAAAAATAATATCATCCACATACACTTGAACTAACAGGATGGTGTCCTTGTGGTGCTTAATGAAAAGGGTTCTATCAACTACTCCCCTAACAAAGTTATGCTCTAACAGGAAACTAGCTAGAGTCTCATACCAGGCTCTGGGTGCTTGCTTAAGTCCATAAAGAGCTTTTTGCAACTTGTACACAAATGAGGGCTGAGTTGAAGAAACAAACCCAGGAGGTTGTTCAACAAACACCTCTTCCTTTAGCTCACCATTTAGGAAGGCACTCTTGACATCCATTTGAAATACCTTAAACTTCATATAGGCTGCATAGGCTAGAAAGATCCTTATTGCCTCTAGCCTTGTAACAGGGGCAAAGGTTTGGTCATAGTCTATACCTTCCTCCTGTCTGTAGCCCTGAGCTACAAGCCTAGCTTTGTTCCTTACAATAATTCCATTTGCATCCAACTTGTTTCTAAACACCCACTTGGTGTCTATGATCAGTTGGCCTTTTGGTCTTGGAACCAAAGTCCATACCTTACATCTTTCAAACTGATTGAGCTCCTCTTGCATAGCAATGATCCAGTGGGGATCTAGCTCAGCATCTTTTATGGTGAGGGGCTCAATCTGTGAAAGGAAATAAGCATGCATCACATCCTGTCTTAATTGATGTCTTGTTTGTACACCAGCTGATATGTCTCCAATCACTTGAGATGTTGGATGATCTCTAAGTGTGACAAGATCAGCAGGTGGGATGTGATCTTAAGCAACAGTTGGGATTAATTCCTCCTGAGTAATTAGATCAACTATTGGTGGTACAGTAACTGCTTCCACAGTGTCTCCATCACTATCTGAATCAGTGATGTGGAGAGTTGATAGAGGGAGAATCTCTTGAATGATATCTTTATTAGATTTTGGTACCTGCAATGAACTTGGGGTAGGAGAAGTTTCCTTCTCCTTGTAATACATCTGAGATTCATCAAAAGAAACATGTACAGACTCCTCAATTTTAGAAGTTGATTTATTAAATACCCTATAAGCTTTGCTTACTTGGGAATATCCAAGAAAAATTCCCATTGAAGCTTTTGCTTCAAACTTTCTAAGGTATTCTTTGTTATTGTTATGAATGTATACTACACAACCAAATACTCTAAAATAATTAATTTTAGGTTTCTTTCCTTTAAGCAACTCATAAGGAGTTTTACTCTTAAGCTTGTGTATAAGACTTCTGTTCAGAACATAATTAGCTGTGCTAACAGCTTCTGCCCAATAAGAGAGAGGCATGTTAGCATCTACCAATAATGTTCTAGCAGCTTCAATCAGGATTCTATTCTTCCTTTCCACTACCCTATTTTGTTGGGGAGTTCTAGGAGCAGATAAGCTATGTTTGATACCTTCTTTCTCATAGAATTCTTGCATGAGAAGAGAATCAAACTCAGTACCATGATCACTTCTGATCAAGGCAACATGAGTAGAATACTCAGTCTACACACATAGCAGAAAGACTGTAAGAAATTTGAAGTTATCAGCCTTAGTTCTCAAGAAGAACACCCAAGTGAACCTAGAGAAGTCGTCTACAATTATTAAAGTGTAATACTTCCCTCCTAGACTCTGTTCATTTATTGGGCCAAAAAGGTCCAAATGTAATAAATACAGGATTCTAGGTGAATCACTTTTATTTACAGATTTAAAGGAGTTTTTGGTTTGCTTGCCTAATTGACAAGCCTTGCATAGGCTCTCCTTCTTATAGGGGCAAGAAGGTAAACCTCTAACAAGGTTGTATTTAGATAACCTAGATATGTTCTTGAGGTTAGCATGGCTAAGCCTCTTATGCCATAAGGTGTTGTTATTTGTTACTTCATTAAATAAGCAGATTTCAGAATGAGTTGAGTTAAAATCTACTAAATAAATATTATCCTGTCTAATACCTACTAACACAACATTACTATTTAAAGTAATATTACATAGAGAGTTAGTGAAAGATACCTGATATCCTGCATCACATAACTGGCTTACTTAGATAAGGTTGTGCTTCAGTCCAGTTACATATGCAACCCTCTTGAAGGTTACTGCTCCAATGGTAATCCTACCATATCCTTCTGTTTGACCACAGCTAGAATCCCCAAAGATCACCTTTGGTCCAAGCTTAGCCTTGAATCTTGACAGATTGTCTTTATTTCCTTTCATGTGTTTGGAACAGCCACTATCCAAATACCATTTATCTTTAGTAATTGGATAGGTCTTCACTGCAAATTAAACAGTTAGACATTGTGGACCCAGACAACCTTGGGTCCATTATTCTTCACATAATGAAAACTTGAAATAAAAGAATAAGCAGGTTGGGGTTTATATCCTAAAGGGTAAGATCTCCTAGGTGGGATGCTCCATGCAGTTGATGGGTCAACAAACCTAGGGTTTCTATTTATCTTAGGATTTCTATGGTTCTGGTTGTAATTTTGAAAATCAAATTGAAATCGTCGATCAACGTTCGACGATTGATTCTCAGATCGTCGAGCATCATTCGACCATTGAGCCTTCGATCGTCGAGCAGCGTTCGACGCTTTTTGTAGCTCTTTAAATTTTTGCTTTCTCTTTTCTCTCTTAGCTTTATTTAAGACTTTGTTAACTAGATTTACTTGCTCAGTATTCTTTATTCCATCAGCTGAAATAAAGTTTACTGGAGTTGAAAGATGATTTTTAAGAACCAATGGGGTTTCACTTGATGAGGCTCCTAAGCCTAGCTTATTATTGCCTGACCTAGTGTTTGTCATGCTGGTGATTTCTAGCAGCTTAAGGCTTCTACCATTTAAAGATTCTTCTAATCTCTTGGACTTTGCTAGTTCATTTTTAAGAAACTTTATTTCTTCACTAGACTTAGTGAGTTCTGCTTCTAGCCTAGTGTTTTCATTAGAAATAGATTCTGATTCAGCAAACTTATTTCTAAGTTCCTTAATTTCTTTTTCTGAACTAATTAAATCTAAACAAAGAGATTTAAATTCAGCAGAAGAAAAATCATAAGAAGATAATACCTGATCTTCTGTAGGCATTTCTTCATCATCATAAAAACTCTCTACAGCTGAGTGGTTGCTGCAGGCATCAATTGCCATTAGGCAAATTTCCTTTGCCTTCTCCTCTTCCTCATCTTCACTGGAGCTTGAGGAGGAAGATTCCTCATCTGTGTCACTCCAGGTCTCAGCAACCAATCCTTTCTCCTTCTTCTTATTTTTGTAGGAGGAGGACTTGGAGTGCTTCTTGTGATGTTCTTTTTTACTTTCTCTTTTCTTTGTTCTTTTCCTCTGGACACTCAGGTAGAATGTGTCCAGGTTTCCTGCAGCCATAACAAATAATTTCTTTAGCAGGAGATCTGTCATACCTTGGTTTATCTTCATATCTTGAAGATTTCTTTCTGAAGTCTTTTCTTCCCATCTTGAGAAACCTTTTGGCAAAGAGTGTCATCAGCTCCTCATTGGATTGGCTTCCTTCAAAAGCATCAGCAGCTTTGAGAGCAAGAGTTTTCTCTTTTCTTGTTGGAGTTGGAGTCTTGGCTTAAGCCTCAGCTTCCCTGGACTTCAGCACTTGCTCAAAATATTTGAGCTTTCCAAGGAGAGATTCAGTTGAGATTTCAGTTGTACTTCTGGCCTCCTTGTTTGGCAAGATCCTAAGATCCCATGTGCTGGGGAAGCACATCAGTATCTTATCATTGACCTCTGTCAATGTAATCTCCTTATCAAGAGTTCTCAGCTCATTGATGATTGAGCTGAGCCTGGTGTACATGGCTTCAACTGATTCAGCTTCAGTCTTCTTGAAGTTTTCATACTGAGATATAAGGTTGGACCTTCTGTCCTTCCTTTCATCAACTGAACCAGCTATAATCTGGTTCAGTGAGTCCCACATGGATTTTGCAGAGGTGCAATCAGCCACTTTCTGGAAGATTTCATCAGACATAGTCTGAGCCAAAATGTTCATTGCTTTGGCATCAGCTATCTTTGCCTTCTTGTAGGCATCATTGTAGTCTGGAGGAGGCACTGCACTGAGATTTGTAGATGTTGTAGCAGTGACTGCAGCAGGAGATGTTGGAGGTCCTGTCAAAATAGAAGAAAAAATGTCTTCATCAATAGAGTTCATATATAATTTGATTCTTGCCTTCCTGATGCTAAACTTAGCTAAGTTGCAAGCTGTAGGTCTGATGCTAGAGTAATCCTTGGACTGGGCCATGAAGTGAATATCTATAAGCTTGGTATCTATCTAGATCTTGTGACTCAGGTGTTAGCCTATATAGTTAGTCAACCTCCCTCTGATACAAATTGAAAGTGAGGATAGATACAACTCTAGAGGGGGGTGAATAGAGTATTCAAAAATTATGACACCCTACTCAACTCCCTTAGAGTTAATTTGCGGAATGAGTTTATAGATAT
Organism: Platanthera zijinensis; assembly: GCA_039513925.1. Classification (NCBI taxonomy): domain Eukaryota; kingdom Viridiplantae; phylum Streptophyta; class Magnoliopsida; order Asparagales; family Orchidaceae; genus Platanthera; species Platanthera zijinensis. The sequence goes on along the minus strand of CM077079.1, from coordinate 58,852,626 downwards.
TTGAAACCCTAGAGCCTAACACAAAGTGAAGTGCACTAGAGAAAGCTAACTGTAATTACAGTTGAGCTTTGGTCCTATCACAGCAACTAGCAATCCTAGTTATTTCTACTCACAGCCACAGTGCAATAGATTAATTAAGCAATACAGACGACACAAGAAGTTTATAGTGGTTCCCTCTAAATCGGTACGTCCACTCTTCTACCACCCTGGTAGAAATCCACTACAAGTTTTTGTTCAGGTGTCATGCCACCAACTGATCTGCTTCAGGTAGATCAAGTAGACCCTTTGAGCTTTTGATCAGGAGCTCAAAATCCAACACAGGTTTTTGATCAGATGCCCTGCCACCAAGGTTCACTTTTGAAGGGAGTAATAACCCTTTATACAGGAGGTTGAGAGAGTTAAAGTTTCTTCTCTATTGTTAAAACAGATTAGAGAAGCTAGTGGATTGCACAGAGCTAGAAAGCTCTAAAGAATAAAGGCTCCCCCTGGCTTAGAGAATATCCAGGAAGAAGTCTTGCTTCAGGGTGCAGGAACTCTTCTAAACTTGAGACAGAGAACTGTCTTGAAGTTCTGAAGGAGAAGCTTGAAGAAGACTCTTGATTTATAATAGGTTGTTCTTCTTGAATCAGCTTCCTTTCTTCTTCTTCTTCTTCTTCTTCTTCTAGACACTGAGTAGATGTTCCTGTAAGCAGGATGGACTCAGGGTTGAAGAAGAATGTTGAAGAGAGTAAATCTTCTCAGTTGAATGTAAATTTCTAAGAGCTGTAGATCTTTCTTATTTTCAATCTCTATGCCAACTTGTTATCTCTCTGTGTGTTGATGTTGTCTTTTGAAAGCACTTTATATATGGCCTTTGCAACGGCTCTAATCTTTGTTTGAATTTTGTCTTCTTCTGAAATCTGCAATCTGGGCTGCAAATAGCATAAAGCAAAACATATCCTACAGACAGACATGCTATAAGGGGATAAAGCTTTCTAAGAAGCTGCAAATCCAATCTGGAAAAAAGGAGTACTAAAGAAAGTTACATCAGACTAAACTCTTTATGGCCAAAGAAGACTTTTGTGTCTAACGGCTATAAAGGACAGCATGGCAGAATAAAGTAAAAAGATATTTCAACTAATAAGACAAACAACTTTGTCAGATAAAGCTTGACTTATGCACAAAGGATGGGGCAAGGATTGCCTTGAGATGTATGCACAAAATCAATGAAATAATCTTTAATAAAATATGCCAAATAAATAGGAATTAATCATAGAACAGAAGGAGTACACAATTACTAAAGGCAGACAAAAGATCGTCGAATGATCCTCGGAGATCGTCGAATGAGGCACAGAGATCGTCGACCTATTAGAACAGATAGTCGAACGATACAGATAGTCGAACTATCAAAGCAGATAGTCGAACTACCACAGCAGATAGTCGAACTATCAGAACAGATAGTCGAGCTATCAGATAGTTGAACTATCAAGGCAGATAGTCGAACTATCAAGCAAAACAGATATTCGACCTATCAAACAGATAGTCGAACTATCAAGCAAAACAGATAGTCGACCTATCAAACAGATAGTCGAACTATCAAGCAAAACAGATAGTCGACCTATCAAGACAGATAGTCGAGCTATCAGATAGTTGAACTATCCTAGCAGATAGTCGAACTATCAAACAGAACAGATAGTTGACCTATTAAGACAGATAGTCGAGCTATCAGATAGTTGAACTATCCAAGCAGATAGTTGAACTATCAAGAAATCTGTCTGGTCAAAAGAAGTCAAGCGGGGTTCGACGATCGACGAGGCAGATACCACAGATCATCGAGCTAACAAGAGTTGAACTAACTCAGAGATAGACGATCTGCTGACAAACAAACATCGACCAACTGATAGACGATCGTCGACCAATCGATAGATGATATTCGAGCGGCGTTCGACTATATTCGAACCAAAAACAACTTAACCAAAGTTTCATCTGGATAAGTAACAACTCTACAACTAGAGCAATCTAACTAAACAACTAACCTTTGACCATAGATAAATCTTGGGTCAAGAAACTAAATGAGAAGACTAAACTCGAATCCAAACTAGGGTACCAACACCTTCCTATCCCTCGGCACCAGCAGCAGCAACACCTAGCCAGCACATCCCGAGCTTTAATGGCGGAAAGAGCAAAAAAGAAAATCCAAATCTCCTAAAAACTCCACGAAAATCAAATCTCTTACCGTAGAAATGTACATCTTAGCAAGAGCAATCCAGATCCACTCTCGGAACGGAAATCTGACCGCTAGAAATCCGGGAATCGGCGGTGGAAGGCAAGGTTGTCCGCCGCTCTCGTGCAGGCGGTTTCACTCACGGCAAGGTAAAGAAATAATCCTTATTTCCAAAGCCAAGCCTAATTAAATGCACAGTCACGTCTTATCAACCATAACTGCTACCCAATAGCCGCATGGTTCATTTTCAAAGCTTTTGACCGCAGAAATCATTTAAATAGCTTTATTAATACATATTTGCATTTATTATTAGCATACCCAAAACGACGCGAAAACCAAACTACCTCGGAATTCGACGAAATTCGCACTGTAGCTAATTACCTATGCTACGAATGCAACCGCGAAGTCGAAATTAACTTTAGACTAACATAACTCGAGTTTTACCTACCCGAAGCCAAAACACAAGCATCCCCCGAGAGGTCACACCGGGTCACCCAAAATGACCCGGCTTGCTAGGGAGATCTTGCCAATAGGCTACAAAATAGGCCACTCAGTTCTAAGTAGTTAAGACCACACTCCAAAGATGACACATGCCAAGAGAACGCGTCAACGTAACGCCAAACGAGAATTAAATAATCGCAGAAAAATCGGGCGCGTTAAAGTCACTCCCCCTAAAAGAAAGTTTCGTCCCGAAACTTTATGCACAACACTTCTACTATAGAAGGAAAAGTAACAAGCCAAACATTACAAGAAGGAAACATACCAATCCAATCAGGGGAACAGTTGAGGGTGAGCCTCCCTCATTGCCGACTCTAACTCCCAAGTCACGCTTTCCAAATCCTGATTCTTCCATAGAACTTTGACCATCGGGATGGACTTCCTTCGCAGCACCCGATCTTGAGTATCCAAAATGCGGACCGGCACTTCAAAAAAAGAGAGGTTAGGCTCCAATTGAGGCACAAAATCCAATACTTGCCCACTGCTGCGCAAACACTTCCGTAATTGGCTTACATGAAATACATTATGAACACCTGGGAAGTTTGCTGGCAAATCCAACCTATAAGCTGAAACGCCAATCCACTCAACAATCTTATACGGGTCCACATACCTCGGGTCCAATTTTCGATTCTTACTGAACCTCTTAACACCCACCATCGGGGAAACCTTAAGAAACACAAGGTCCCCTACAGAAAACTCCAAGTCAGACCTACGCTGATTGGCGTTCTTCTCGTATCTCTCCTGAGCTATACGAAGCTTTTATCGAATAAGCTTTACTGTGACTTCCATCTCCTCGAGCGCATCCGGACCCAACAAGGGTATCTCACCTGCCTCAGCCCAAAACAGGGGAGTTCTGCAGCGCCTCCCATACAAAGCTTCAAACGGAGCCATTTGCAAACTTTTTTGATAACTGTTGTTATATGCAAACTCCATAAGTCGCAACCGCTCATCCCACGCTCCACCGTGGTCTAAAATGTAGCATCTGATCATATCCTCAACTATCTGGTTCACCCGCTCTGTCTGCCCATTGGTCTTTGGGTGGTAAGCAGTAGAATACCTCAGGTCTGTACCCAAACCCTCCTGCAGACTCTGCCAAAATCGAGAAGTAAACCGGGAGTCTCGATCAGAAATGATGCTAACAGCACACCGTGCTATCTGATGACCTCATTCAAGTACAACTCTGCTATATTCTTCATCGGGTAATCAATCTTATATGGCACGAAGTGAGCACACTTAGTCAGTCTATCCACTATAACTCAAACAGAATCAAATCCCCTCGGAGATTTCGGTAAGCCCGTGATGAAGTCCATAGAAATGCTTTCCCACTTCCACGTCGGGATCTCTAACGGAGTCAACTTGCCACCAGGCCTTCCGTGATCGGCCTTCACACGCTTGCAAGTGTGGCACTCAACAACAAATCGGGCTATATCACTCTTCATCCCATACCACCAGGAAATTTGCTTCAAATCACGATACATCTTTGTAGATCCCGGATGGTAGGAAACACTGGTTCCAAGAGCCTCTCTGCATATCATACCCCTGATGTCTCCAACAGCAGGGATGCAAAATCTGCAGCGGAACTTCAAAGTACCTGCATCATCGATAAAGAAATCTGGCAACTCCCCTCTCTTAGTCCTGAGGTATAAGTGCAGAAGGTCCGGATCATCCTTCTGGTGCAATCTAGTAAGAGAAATGCAAGACGGCTCTGCCACTGCCAAACAACTCTGCATGACACAGCATCCCACTGAGATATCCATAAGGAGGAACTCTTCCAATAAACGGTCGGCGGAGAGATTAAAGATCTTCCCCGTCTTCCGACTCAAGGCATCGGCCACTACATTGGCCTTGCCTGGATGATACTGGATCTATACGTCATAATCGGCCACATACTCTAGCCACCGACGCTGGCGCAGATTTAACTCCTTCTGTGTGAACACATACTTCAGGCTCTTGTGATCAGTGAAGATCTTGCACCGAGCCCCAAAAAGTAGATGCCTCCACAGCTTCAACGCATAAATCACCGCTGCAAACTCAAGGTCATGCGTAGGGTAATTTCTCTCATGAGTCTTTAATTGTCTTGACCCATACGGAATCACTTTTCCAACCTGCATCAACACGCAGCCCAGACCAACATGCGAAGCATCCACGTACACATCATACTCCACACCCTCAGTAGGTAGGGTCAGAACGGGAGCAGTGCACAATCTGTTCTTTAGCTCCCGGAAGGCTTCTTCGCACTTCTCGCTCCAAACAAAGGCCGCATTCTTCTGAGTCAACCTGGTCAAAGGTACAGCTAGGGTAGAGAAACCCTCCACGAACCTCCTGTAGTAGCCGGCCAACCCTAGAAAGCTCCTGATCTCCTTGGGCATGCCCGGCCTACTCCAATCCATCACTACTGCGATCTTTTTTGGGCCGACCGAGATCCCATCCTTGTTCACCACGTGGCCCAGAAACGAGACTTGAGGCAACCAAAATTCGCACTTGCTCGACTTGGCGAATAACTTTTGATTCCTCAACTCTGTTAGAACCAAGCGCAGATGCTGCTCATGCTCCTAATGCTGCGGGAATAGACCAGCACGTCATCGATGAAAACCACAAAGAACTTGTCTAGGAAATCCTTGAACACCCGGTTCATCATATCCATGAAAGCTGATGGTGCGTTGGTCAAACCAAACGACATCACCAAGAACTCAAAATGTACATGCCTCGATCTAAACGCAGTCCGTGGTATATCTGCCTCACGGATCCTGAGCTGATGATAGCCAGAACGAAGATCGATCTTGGAGAACACTGTGCTACCACGCAACTGATCAAATAAGTCATCGATCCTCGGCAGAGGGTACCTGTTCTTAATAGTGACTTTGTTCAACTCCCTGTAGTCGATGCAAAGCCGCATCGACCCATCCTTCTTCTTTACAAACAAAACAGGAGCACCCCAAGGCGACGAACTCTTCCTGATAAACCCTCTTGCCAATAACTCATCAAATTGGACTCGCAACTCCTCTAACTCACGAGAGGCCATCCGGTACGGCGCCTTAGCAATAGGACACGTACCTGATGAGCCAAAACCCGAATAGGCAAGTGTACCTGTCGAATCGTAGTATCAAGGTCGTATTAAAACTCGGGGCAGGCAAGTACTATTACTCACAACGACTCTATTATCCTACCGAACGATTGATGAGTTTTGAAAATAAAATAAAATAAACTTAGTTAAAAGAGAAATAAACTATTGCAAAAGAGTGCTCGATCGACGATTCACCTTGAAATAAAATAACGGAATAAATTAGTTTAACATTTGCAATTCTATTAAGATCGTGACGGATCCGATATTAGTAAGTAATCTCGCTAGAGCATTAAATCCCCTAACTTATAGACATTTTGACCGAAATCTCTTTCAAGTCAAAAAGGCCTAAAGCCGCATTACCGAAGTGACCCGCACTATTGGATTTGACTCCAATCCGGAGGATTTACGTCATCCTATCTCTAGGGTTGCGTGCAACTCCTTCCTTGTTTGAGTGATCTTTCATATTCACGAGCCTCTCGGCTACTAAAATATGAGATCGGAATCTACTACCGTATACTAGCAATACGGAGTCGATACGAAAGATATCAAGGAAGGATCAAAAATAGAAAAATACAAATGCAAACATAAAATAAAAGATGCGTTATTTCATCGCAAAGCTTATCGCGATCGGGCACAAAATAAAATTAGCTACGCATTAAAGAGATAGTAAACAAAAGAAAATAAAGAGAAATCATTTGCATTGCTTAATAAAAAGGGGTACACAATAATAAAGAATAGAAAATGTTACACTAATAAAAAGACTATTACAACAAAGAGATCTACTTAGCACAAAGAAAGAAGAAAACTAAACTATCTCACTTGCTCTCTACAAAATCTAACTCTTTTCATGCTTGAGACATGGGTTCTTTATATAGGAGAGGGAGAAGGTTCTAGATGGAAATGAAGAGGGGGAAGCCAAGGGGGGTGGCCGACCAAGCTTGGGAGGAAGGTTCATGCATTAGTATTAATGAGGGGAGAGAGAAAAAAGGCTAAATGCAATGTATTGTATGAAAATAAAAATATAAAATGAAGAGGGGGAATGTATGAGTTTTAAATGGGCATGAGAGAGAGAGGGAAAGAAGGGGTGAATGAGGAATAAAGTGGGGAGAAAGAGAGAGGAGGCCGGCCATGTAGGGGGAGAATGCATGCATGTAATATATTAAATGATGGAGAGAGAGGGAAGATTCAATGTAAATGGAGAGGGAGGAGAGGGAGGTGGCCGGCCACATGAAGGATTCATAATGGGCTGCTTGTATGGGCTTTATGAGGGGCTCAGGTTGCTAGGGGCTGCTTGGTGGGCTGAACCATAGGCTCGGGTAGGGGCTTGTGGGCTGCATGTAGGCATAAGGGCTGCTTCACATGTTGTAGAGGGCCGGCTGCACTTGGATTCAAAGGTGGGCTGCACCAAATGGAGGCTCGGATTGCATGGGCTGCTCCAAGTGGAAGTGTTGCACCATGTTGTAGAGGGCTGAACCTACAAACAAAAGAAATATAATAACATTAGTTAAATAACAAAATATAACATAAATAGATAGCATCACTTTAGTTATTAAACTTAACAAACATAACATAGACTAAAAATAGTTGTATTCATAACAAAACACATGTAAACATAGAAGATAAAATTGAACATAAAATGCATAAAACACATAATCAAACTAAGAATTAATATATTATAAAAAAACATTTCAACATGAAATAAAAGCATAACAAGCATAAAATATAAATAAACTTAAGAATTTTACGTACTAAAATACCCCAAAAAACGATGACTAAAACTAGTCATCAGTACCCGGTTCCAAATCAATCACAAACTCAGCATCCCGATTGGGAGGAAGACCAGGAAGGTCATCAGGAAAAACATCAGCGAAATCACGAACAACAGGAATCTCCTCCAAGCGTGGTACGCTAACAGCGGTTCCAACCACCGAGACTAAACAAGCAAAACAATCAGAATGAAACAGCTCCCGATCACATACCGTAGAGATGACAGGAGAATCCTGGCATGGATCAGCATACACGCTTCTAGGCTGACCGTTGTCCTTGATGAAATCCAAGCACTTCCCTTTGCACTGAATAACCGCATCATACTTAGACAGCCAGTCCATGCCAAGAATAACATCGAAGTCCTCCAGATCAATCATCTTCAAGTCTGCCTTCGCAAGAAAGTCTCCCAACAAAATAGGGCAATCTAGAATGCCCAAATCTAATAACACAGATTCACTAGAGGGGAACTTGACACGGAAGGTATCCCGAACTCGATCTAGAGTCAACCGATGTCGCTCCACAAAGGCTCTAGCCACAAATTAGTGGGTAGCGCCGGAGTCAAACAGAACATGCGCCCAACGATTCTTCACCTTAAATTTCCCTATAGGAGTATATACAACTAAGGATCTACCAAAACCCAACTGTAAACATTCTAATAAATAAAACTTTCAAGCTGGAAAAAGAAACAACTAACCTGAGATGACCTGGGTCGAAGCTTGAGCCTCCTCGGAAGAGATCACGTTCAGCTTTCCCTTGCCCTTGTCCACACGCTGAGACAGAGGTAGTGCCTGAAGTGGAACAGCATGAAGAGCAGGTTGGACCTGAGGACACCTAGACTTGATGTGACCCTTCTGCCCACATTGATAGCAGACTTTATCCTTGGACCAGCACTGGGCAGCATCATGCCTGGGTCGCTTGCAAATAGAATAGGAAACATCCCTCCTAGGAGCACCCTGAATAGCATGAACCTGCTCCTTCTTCTGAGCTGCTGCCTTCTTGAAACACCTCTCGACAGGGTGGCCTGACCGGCCACAGAAGCTACACACCACCTTGCTCTTCTTTCCCAAAGCAGCACCGGGTACCTGGGGTTTCTTCTCCTCGACAGACTTCCTCTTGTCCTTCCTCATTTGCTGGCCTCTGCTCTTTGCTGTCTCGATAGCCTCCACCTTCAGAGCAGCCTCCACTACCCCCGCATAAGTCTCTGATCCATAAGCACTGGTCAATTGCTGTACCTCGCTCCTCAAGCCACCAAGAAACTGCTTGACTCGATTAGCCTCAACACTCACCAACCCAGGAGCAAACCGGCTCAACTTGTTGAACTCTATCTCATACTCATCGACCGTGAGTTGTCTTTGCTTCAGGTGGAGGAAGTCTTTCATAAGACGGTCACGCTCGACCGAGTGCAAGAACTTCCTCAGCAGCATTTCCTTGAATACTTCCCAAGAGCATCCAGCTACCAAGCTCTCCTTTTCTCTCAGCCACCAACTCTTAGCCAAACCCTTAAGCTGATAGGCGGCTATCATCACTCTCTGATCATCTGCAATACCGGAATACGAGAACATCTCCTCCATGGAGATCAACCAATCGTCTATGACCATGAAATTTGCCTTCCCATCATAAGTAGGAGGGCTAAGTCTCTGAAACTGCGAGATGAATGCCATTTCTGCTGGCACTACCACTGGAGTTCTCAGGGGTGCAGGAGGAGGAGGAACAGCTAACCCCCTATAGTGCCTTGCACTCCTTGAGTCTGTCCTGCCACAACTGCCACCAGAGACTGGATCTGGGCCTGCACCTCCACCATCTGCCTGCTCAAGGAATCGCTACTCTATCGCAGGCTCTCGATCACCGCATCATTCTGCACTCCCAATGACTCACCCTCAGATAGGGGGGTCGATCTAGTCGAAGGGCGTCTCGCCATCCTAAAATCATAGCAACATTAGTCAGATCCTAGTACGACAACTGCAACTAACTACAAGTACAGACAATACATACATAAATATGAACTTTAAGCTGCTAAATTTGCACTGGGAGTTTATTTTTTTACAAAAATTGATGTTATGCCTTAACCTAGGATGGTTAACCACCACCATACTAACTCTTTTTCCTAGATCGGGAATGCATGACTTATATTATTTTTGACTCGAAAACTTATGTGTGTACATATGTCATCCTGCCAGTCTTTAGCTTGGCATGTTGTGCTTATGCATGTTTGTGCTATGCATTATAAAAGGCCCTAATGCATGTTATGAGCGGCGTACACATGAAAATGTTATGCATACCATACTACATAACATCCTCATGCAACGAAAAATAAAACGAGCTAGTCGTAGTCATGTGATGAGGTTATGCATCCCATACTACATAACCCTCACATGTTGCCCCTATGGTGGATCCATATACGAACACATATTATGCATCCCATACTACATAATATGCCCAGTATACTTCATGTTATGCTATGAGTGCAGTGTTCATGCTTTTGCCAAGACGTGCTGATGACATATCGGTGTGTGAATGACATGATGCTTAACTACTAATGCAATCAAAAGGGAAGGTTGCCCGACTAGCCTGTCAAGCAACCTCCCCTTGATACCAACTGTCACAACCCGCATTTTCTCCGAGGAATAGGATTATCAGAGAAGAAGAAAACACGTGTCATGATGCAACGTCGAGCAGGGGATAACTACTGACGCTCAGGCAAAACCATCTACTTTACTTTATGAAAATTCATAAGTTTAATGATTAGAAAATCAGTTATATTTTTAAAGGCCGTATCCCTCGGTGCGGTGGATCAACTAGTCCACAGTTTAAAAACTATACTTATACGTTGCGGAAAATACTTCATTCAGGTTTGACATTGTAAAAGAGTGCATAAGTGCCCCTAGAGGACAACTTATACCATGCAAGACCCTACATTTAATTTATACCATATATAAGAAAATGATTCTTTTTACGTTGTTTGAAAAATAGTGTTTGAGTTTTATAAAACATGTTGATCATGTGATATACTTATAATAGTGTTTTTAGGTTTAAAGTGACTAGCAACCAAGCATAAATCATCTCCAGAGCAAGTAGACAATCTCTAAAAAAAGGTAGCAGCAAAAAGATAACATATCTAGTATCAAGATAAAACTACCAGTGGGCGCCAACAAACTGACACAAACTCACTGGCAAGTATGTATGTCTGTAAGAAAAACAACACCAAAACTACCTCGCAAAAACAAGGAACTGATCTCTATAGTACCAGAGACCACCAGCAACTGCACAACACCACTAGCCGTCAGAGCGGTTACTATCCATAACCCGAGGCATTTAAAGAAGAAAGAATACCTCAGCAAGCAAAACAAAAAAACTATTCGAAAGTGTCAATCAGAAGATAAGTAAAAGAGGAAAACAAAGCAGTAAAAGTCACAACTGCCCAAAATAAGACAAAAAGGAAGTGCACTAAGTGCGAGGACAGAACAGTAACTCTGCCCAAATACTGCAGAGTCAACAAGGCTACCATGAGCCCAAATGCTGCAATCTACCAAGGAAGAAACGTCTAACACCCTAAGCTATGAGAGATGGTAGTAGAAAAATAAACAACGCGGATCCGGGTTAGAGGCAAACTCAGTCCCCCATCCACCATTTCCAAGCAAATAAAGCTCAAGGGTCTACATGTGAAAGCACTAGGGACCTCCCACCCCCTTGCCCAGCCCGTACTTGGAGCAAGATAAAAGAAAAGGGTGGCCACGGCTAAATTACACAACACCGTCCCCCATTAAGAGCTTCAAACCACCACTACTAACCACGACCCACGATTCGGCCTTTGGGAAAGAAAACATAGCCGACAAGGAACATCAAAATCAAGGAATTCACTCTGGAGAGAAAATCAAGGTAAGAGAAAGCGTTGAGATGACTCAACACGGCATGGTGTTGAGTGATTCCGACTAACTCAATATCTAACCAGACCTTGGCGTTGAGTGAGTTAGCCTCACTCAGCTCCAAAAACAACCATGGCGTTGAGTGAGGTTCACTCACTCAACGCCCTCCGCAAGAATAGCTCTGGCATTGAGTGAGCTAACCTCACTCAACGCCAAAATAGCTATAGCGTTGAGTGAGGTTCACTTACTCAACGCCCTGGCACTTAACTGCAAACAGAGGCAGTGGCGTTGAGTGATCTAGCCTCACTCAATGCCAAAATAGCAATGGCATTGAGTGAGGTTCACTCACTCAACGCCCTAGAACTTAGCCGCAAAGAGAGACTGCAGTGTTGAGTGAGTCCACCTAACTCAACGCCAAAGTAGCAATGGCGTTGAGTGAGGTTCACTCACTCAACGCCCTGGAACTTAGCTGCAAACAAAGCAAGTTGCGGCGTTGAGTGAGCTGACCTCACTCAATGCCAAAACAGCATTGGCGTTGAGTGAGGTCGACTCACTCAACGCCAGAGGACCTAGCCGCAAAAGAAGGGCTGTGGAGTTGAGTGAGTCTACCTCACTCAACACCAAAGCAGCAATGGCGTTGAGTGAGGTTCACTCACTCAATGCCAAAAGACTTGGTCGCAAACAGGTCTATGGCATTGAGTTAGTTCACCTCACTCAACGCCAAAACCGAAATGGCGTTGAGTGAGGTCGACTCACTCAACGCTAAAGTACTTAGCCTCAAAAAAGGCTGCGGCATTGAGGGAGCCCACCTCACTCAACGCCAAAGTACTTGAACGCATAGAAAGCTACGGCGTTGAGTGAGTTCACCTCACTCAACGCCAAAACCGAAATGGCGTTGAGTGAGGTCGACTCACTCAACGCCAAAGTACTTAGCCTCAAAAAAGGCTGCGGCGTTGAGTGAGCCCACCTCACTCAACGCCAAAGTACTTGGCCACACAGAAAGCCGCGGCGTTGAGTGAGTTCACCTCACTCAACGCCAAAATGGAAATGGCATTGAGTGAGGTCGACTCACTCAACACCAAAGTACTTAGCCGCTAGCAGGGGCTGCGGCGTTGAGTGAGTCCACCTCACTCAACGCCCTAGTACTTAGCCGAAAAAAAACAGACCAAACTATCGCTTTGAGTGTGTGCACCACACTCAACGCCAAACCCGGGCGGCTTTTAGCTTTGAGTGTGTGCACCACACTCAACGCCAAATCCCGAGAGCCTACCAAGACTGGTTCTAACCAGAGCACTACCACAGAAATCTCCCTCTCTCTCTCTCTCTCGGCTCCACCCGCAATAGAACCAAACCAGAAATAAAAATATGGAGTCAAAATGGTGGAAACAACCAGCGGGTTGAGCAAAAACAGCACAAGGGGGCTCATAAGGGAAAACCATTGTACAGAATTTAGCAAGCAGAAGAGAAAAAACTTGGCTTCTATCCTAGGGCTAACCGGGTAGTTATGAGGGGGAAGATAAAAATAGCAAGTGCAAGAACCACTTGCCTCGGTTTTTTTTTCAGCGAAGCTTCACTCGAGCCCTTCCTCTCCCTCGGCACCAGTAGCAGCAACACCTAGCCAGCACATCCCGAGCTTTAATGGCGGAAAGAGACAAAACCGAAAATCCAAATCTTCTTAAAAACTCCACGAAAATCAAATCTCTTACCGTAGAAATGTAGATCTGAGCGAGAGCAATCAAGATCCACTCTCGAAACGAAATCCAACTGCTAGAACTCCGGGAATCGGCGGTGGAAGGCAAGGCTGTCCGCCGCTCTCGTACAGGCGGTTTCACTCACGGCAAGCTAAAGAAATAATCATAATTTCAAAAGCCAAGCCTAATTAAATGCACAGTCACGTCTTATCAGCCATAACTGCTACCTAATAGCCGTATGGTTCATTTTCAAAGCTTTTGACCGCAGAAATCATTTAAATAGCTTTATTAATACATATTTGCATTTATTATTAGCACACCCAAAACGACGTGAAAACCAAACTACCTCGGAATTCGATGAAATTCGCACCGTAGCTAATTACCTATGCTACAAACGCAACCGCGAAGTCGAAATTTACTTTAGATGAACAGAACTCGAGTTATACCTACCCGAAGCCAAAACACAAGCATCCCCCGAGAGGCCACACCGGGTCACCCAAAATGACCCGGCTTGCTAGGGAGATCTTGCCAATAGGCTACAAAATAGGCCACTCAGTTCTAAGGAGTTAAGACCGCACTCCACAGATGACACAAACCAAGAGAACGCGTCGACGTAATGCCAAACGAGAATTAAATAATCGCAAAAAAATCGGGGGCGTTACAACGGGGGCTACTAGGCTTGGTCACCACTTCTCACTTCAAGGGGGAGTGTTGAAATTTGTGAAGTGGAAGTGGGTGATCGGGTAGACCGGGCAGCCTGGGCGGACTGTCCATGCAAACTGATGGAGCAGCATGGAGGTCTGGTGATGGAGGTCTGGTGATGGCGGCCTGGTGTGAGGTTCTTGGAGTAACTGAGTGGATAGGAGGTTTATCTGCTAGTAGTGGCGGTCTATGTATTGTGTTTGTAGTGTTCGCTATGGCAGACTGTGTTGGAGATCGCGAGATCAGCATTTGCTTATGCCCTTGATCTCTGGAGCGGTATATGTTAACCGCAGTGTTCGTGGTCAGCGGACTGCCTCTTGGAGCTGGCGTTCTGGCGTCGTGTCTGACGAGCTCGTGCCATTTTGTTTGGTGGGTTGCTGAACTTGGTCACACACTATGACAAGTCCAGGGTGTTCGCAGAGTCCGCTGAGTTTTCTTATTGACCGGGCGATCTATGCCTATTGGTCATGGACTTGTGTGTGCGGGCTGGTGCCGTTTCCGCGTGTTATGTGCGGACTAATGCAGTGAGTGGGATATTGTTGTGTCTGCATGTTGTGCAACTTGCGGACTGGTGCGGTGTCTTCCAGGTTGCAGACTGGCTTCCCTTCTGTCTGGCGATTTGGCTGGTGTACGGCCTTGTCCTTGCAGACTAGGAGGACTGGTATATCCTAGCTGCGATCAGGGGGTGGTTAGCCTATCTCATAGGGTGGTGATCACCCCCCACCTGCTCCTATAAATAGGACCCCCTGACACCTCATTTATAACTGAGTGAATAGTAAGTTGAGCGTGGATTAAAAGTTGCGGCCTCAGTTTTGTCAGTCCGCGTGGTCTGAGAAGCTTAACCGATTATTGTTGTTTACAGGTTGTGCAGCTAACGCTAAGAAGCCAGGTTTTTTGTGTTGATTTCGGTCAAGGGTCAGCTAGCTTGTGGTTTACTTCCAGTGGCTTCAGTAGGTCGCATTTGTGGCTAATCGGTCTTCTCCAACTTCTGTTTAATAACAGTGTCCGCCGATTTCTTCGGCCTGTTCGTCAGTTCAATTTTTGTTCGCGGACTCTAGCAGCAAGGCGACTGCGGTTAGGCGGCTTATAGAGAGCGACAAGGTGTTCAACGAATAATGGTGTGTCCGCACAACCTTGCGGTCTCGGCGGACTCCATAGTTTAGTTCAGCATAGCAGCGGCTGTTCGGGCGGTCTCGGCGACTTCGACGGACTTGGCGGTCTCGGCGATCTCTGACTCTGTCCGCCCAGATTTTTTACTTGTTCTTTTCTTCTTTCCATTTTATACTGGCAAAATCATTTCTCGTCATGTATACCTCGCCTTGTAAAGAAGATAGTGAATATATGATTTGCTTACTTCTTGGTTTGTTTCTGGTTATTTGAGTTTGCTTTCCCAGTTTCCGCTTGATCAAGGTGTGATCTTGATAGATCTGAGAATATTAATTTGGCATCAGACTATCTCGTTGATCATCTTGAGAAAATTCAACAGAGGGGTGGGGGTGAATAAGTGTTCTTAAAACTTTAAATTAATGAGAATAGAAATTAAAGATTTATTGATTATGTTGCTACCACCGGCGATAATGATACCGTCTAGCGATATCAACAAAAACTTAGATTTTAAAATTAAAACTCAGATTAAAAACAATTGCCACTTGAAAAATGAGAAACAAAAATTATATTTCAAGGAGAGTAATAAATACAAAAACTTTGATCCCAATCACGCTTGGGGTCAAGGCGAAGCTACAAGTATTTTTCTCCTTTCTATGCCGACCATTATCCCCAAGGACCTGTTGGTTCTAGCCTATATATCCCAGATACGACCTAAAACCTCCCCTAGACCTAACCATGATCTAGTCGATAATACACGCAGCAAATTCACGAAATCCTCACAGGAAACCGACGTCTGCACCAGACGATTTTTCCCCCTAAGTCTCGCAAGACCTAGTCTCCCCTCCCTACTGTGACTTTACAACTTGACAATGATAATAAAAAGAAAATATAAATATAATGAAGAACTCCCTCAATATGTTGGACCCGTTGATGAAGATGCATGATCAGTACGTTGTCTGAATCCGCAGCTTTCAAGAGCATTAACAAAGTTCTTAACATAAAGTGGAAGCACTCATGAATTTGCAAGAGTTCTGGTTCTAGTTGTGGCCTCCAATTGGTGTCTCTAAGTTGTGTACTCCATCTGGTGGAAGACTGTTCTTCTTATTAGCTCGGGAGCTATCGCTTGGCGATAGCTACTTTAAGTAGTCTTCTTTTCCTTTGGCAATCTCTGTCTTTGGAAATCTCCATTTTACAAAACTTTTTTCGTCTAAATTAGGAAACCTTTGATCTTTGGAAACAAACATTTTTTGTTCCTAATTTTTCCAAATGTACCTTCCATAAGACTATTGTCTGGTGGTAGCAGTACCGCCTGACGGTAGCACTTTCTTTCTCAAGCAGTTTCCTTCCATTGCTGAGGCTTTTGCTGCCGATAGTGATATCACCAATAGTAGCATTACCGGTAGCGATATCAATAGAACTTTGAAATCTTTGCCTCATCGATTTGTTATTCCATTGGGTATTTATCTTGTAGTTACTTCACCTTATAAACTCATAATAAACGTGATCAAATACAAACTAGGATTTCTTATTCTCAACACAAGAGATGCGGAATGCATATTCTAACACTAGTCGCTCTATTCAAACTTGCGGTGAATTTACAACTTAGAGAAAATAAATGAAATGAAAATACAATAATACTAAAGAAACTCCCTCAAAGAGATGTACTCGTCGGTGAGTATGTGTGATCGATCCTTTGTTTGAGTCTGTAGCCTTCACATTCGTTGAGCGGAGTTATTCACACCAAGGAGGAGGCACTTACAAAATTATGAGAGTTCTGACTTTGGTCATGACATCTGGTTGGTGTCTCGTCGTTGCTCTATTTGAATGGAGGAAGACTACTCTTTTTATAGGTACGGAACCTACTGCCAGTGGCAGCACTATCGCCCGACAATAGCTTCTTTAGACAGCCTTCGTCTCCTTTGGAAATTAGAATTTTTGCCAACTTTCCATAGTCATTTTAGGAAACTTTTTCATGGCATTTTAGGAAACTTTTGAACTTTGGAAACCAGCATTTTTGGCGTCTTATTTTTCCAAAAATGGATTCCCCAAAAGATATCGCTTGGCGGTAGTAGTATCGCCCGATAATAGCACCTTCCATTTGCAGCAGCTTCCTTCCACGACTGGTATCCTTATTTTTCTGTCATATTGATATTGTTATTGCTAGAGGTAGAGATATCGTTGGATGGCAGCAACAGAACATTGGCATCTTTGTTTTTTGATTCGTCTTTCATGAGGTACTAAACTTATAGTTCATGCACACTATAAACACACAACAAACATGATCAAATGCAAATGGAGATTTGTTATTCTCAAATCAAGAGATGTGGATTGCATGTTTCAACATAAATTTGCAAATTGCATTATTGTCAAATACAAAGGCCAGACTGATGGTAAGGGTCTTTACTCAAATATTTGGACAAGATTATTATGATACCTTTACACTAGTTGTTTGTATGGACACAATTTGACTCATCCTTGCTTATGCAATATGATATCAATATCATGTATTTCATCTTGATGTAAAAATTGCATTCCTCACTAGCAACATACATGAAGAAATCTATATTGATCAACCTTTAGGATTTCAGAAAGAGGGTAAAGATAAAAAAATAAGTATATAGATTATTAAAAATATTGTTTGGACACAAAAAGGCACCTCACACATGGAACAATAATATTGATGCATATATGCTTTCTCAGAATTTTAAAAGATGTCCAAGTGATCCTTCTCTTTATATCAATCAAACACCCCAACACATTCTCATAATGATCTTATATGTTGATGGCTTATTAGTGTCAGGAAGTTCTATCCTGATGATCAATCAAATTACTGATACAATAAAAATGTCATATGACTAATTTTGTACTTGCCAGTTAATTCCTAGGACTACAAATTCATCAAACCCCTCAAGGTATCAATGATTTTCATCAAAAATATACCGATGAATTACTGTTAAAATTTCAGATGAAGATTTGTAATCCTAGGTACTATCACTTCTATGGAGATTGGTCTCAAACTCTCAAAGTATGCAGAAGAAAAAAAAAGTAAATGAAGAAGAGCATAAATCTCTCATTGGATCTTTAATGTATCTAACCAATACATGACCAAATATTGAAAATGTTGTGAAAGTGGTATCCAAATTTGTATGTTCACCACTTCAATCACATCATGTAGGAGCAAAGCAATATTGTGATACTTATAAGGAACTTTAACATTGAGCCTCCTATATGCCAAGGATTCAGAACTGAAAGTCAAGCTTATGGGTAGAAAGTCACCTAGGGGGTGAATAGGTGACCTATTAAACTTCTTTAAAGTTCTTTTAACTTTGCTATGAGCCATAATGCATTTCAGAATATAAGTTGTACCCAGCAAAAATAATAACAAAATTGATCACAGCATACACAGCAAAGAACACAGCACACAACACAAGGGACACAACAAGTTTATAGTGGTTCCCTATCTAGGGTATATCCACTTTCCCCCTTCTTCCTCACTTACAATGTGCTAGATAAGGTTAAAGCTCCTCCTTATCAACTCGGATCCTCAGATCCTACAAGGCTCAGTTTCTCTCCAAGAAACCTACACTTAGACCCACTAGTCCTACCTTAGAGATATCACAATCTCCTACCTCAGAGATCTCATCAATATCCTACCTCAGTCTTTATAAATTAGGGCTACAATCTCAGTGATTTACCCCAAATCACCTGCCTCAGATTCACTCAGAATCCTACCTCAGCCTTTATAAATTTGACTTACAAAACTCAGAGAATAAGATCTCCTACCCACTCAGATCTCTAGGAGATCTTACAATGAAATTTGATAAAACAGTTTACAAAAAATAGCTATAATCTGTTGGATCTATGTGTACAGTTTCTTTCACTCAGCTGCAGTTTGATTTCTTCTTGATAGATCAGCAGCCAGAATTGAATTTCTTCTGAATCAGCAACTTCTTGATGAATATCAGATTGAATAATTTTAAGATGCTGATGAACAGATTACTAAATCCCCAGATCAACCTTAGAAAAAGGGATCTGATGACTTTCTTGAAGATCAACTTCTTCTTCTCTTTCCTTTTCTTGATGAATAGAATCGATCAGTGTATTGGTATCTATCTCTATCTTCTGAAGGCAGCACCTCCTATTTATAGATATCTCAGACGGCTTGGACTGGTATTGATGACATTAGTAACTGCCAGCAAATCCTTCCTTGAACTGTCTTTATAGAAGAAAGTCCTTCCTGTGTCGACCAAAATGATCTAACTTTTCTTGACCTGATTAATGTTGACTCAGAACAATTTGACATATAAGCATTGATGTAGACAAGCTATCTCGAAATCTGTGCTGAGACATCTTTGATAGACCCAACACTTACATAATTGGAATAGTTATCATCTCAGAATAAAAAGCATTGAGATTGATTAGTTGTGTCAACACATCTGTTATTTGTGTCGACCCATCTGTTATCTGTGCGACACATCTTAGTTCTGCCTTGTGTCGACATAGAAATTTTGTCTCGATACATCTGTTATCTGTGTCGACACATCTTAGTTCTGCCTTATGTCGACACAGAAGTTTTGTCTCGACACATCTGTTATCTGTGTCGACACATCTTCTGTTCTTTGTGTTGACTACTAATCTGTCTTATGTCGACACAGAAGTATTGTCTCGACACATCTTCTGTTCTTTGTGTTGACTAATAATCTGTCTTGTGTCGACACAGAAGTATTGTCTCGACACATCTTCTGCTCTTTGTGTTGACTACTGATTTGTCTTGTGTTGACGCAGAAGTATTATCTCGACACATCTTCTATTCTTTGTGTTGACTACTGATCTGTCTTGTGTCGACACAGAAGTATTGTCTCGGCACTTTGACTTAGAATAATTTGTTCAACTTTGAACCTGCACATGTAAACTTAGCATACATCAAATACACCTTTGGGTATATCATTGAGTTATCAAGGGGACTTCTCCAGATTAGGTACATTGTTCCCAATGTACCCAACAATCTTCCACTATATGGAGAAGTCATAATCCCAAAATAATGATATAAACTAACATAATAATCTTGATGATTATAACATAAAATATTTAACATACAATCAGATGAACTTTTACAGCAGAAATAAAAATAGCCGTAACACATTCATATTCCAAAATGTTATCAATTTTAAAAATACAATAAGCCTATATAGAATTACATTAATTCTAAGTAAAGTAAATGCATCCTAAGACTGATCAGGTTCTGTAATCACAATGCCTTTCCCTGACTGAACTTTGGCCTGAACAGATGCAATACTTTCATCAGCAACCTGCTTGCCCTTCTTGTCTTTGATGCTGAAAAGCTGTTCAGCTTTAAGTTTTTGTCTTTTAAAATAATGAAAGGGATTAGGAAAGTATTTGCATGGTTCAATAGCAATAGCAAGAATTAAGCTTTCCTTCTACTCCCTTCTGAACTTATAAATAGCCTCTTGTTGCTCTTCATGCTTCCTCCATTCCTGCTCTGAATATCACTTACCCCTGTCATGTTTGTTGGCCATGACTGATTTCCATGCAGTAAGAATGATGTTCCTTGATTTTGGACTCCATTGTTCAAAGTCAGGTCTCTCCTCAGCTTGTTCTCTAAATCTTTTCTTTAACAATTGGACCTCCCTCTCCCTTTGTAGAGCAGCTTCAGACATTTCCACCTCTTCAGAATTAACACTATGTTTATGTTGAGGTGGACTATACATAAGTTGAACTTGATCATGAGTGTCTTCAAATTGGGAAGGAGGGTATATGATTTTGTGTGGCTCCTGAGCAATTCCTTCATTCAGAGCTGGTTGGCAACCAGACTCTGCAACTTGATCATCATCACACATAGGAGGGTATCCTAGTGTGTCTCTTATGCTATTAGAAGTCCATTTGGCATGTTTTGAGCTAGCCTTGACCATCACTTTCTCCCCCTTTATGACTTCTCTCTCAATATGATTTCTCATATCATCCTTTTGAAATCTCACTTGATCCACCACATAACGGTTACCTGTGGTGTAGGAATTCTTGAATTTTTTTCATTTGATCAAAGAGAGTCTTTGATGAATCCTTTATAGCTTGCAGCATTGCAGCTGAATCCACGGTAAGCTTGGTTTGTAACTCAATTAGTTAAGTATTTACTTTATCCTTTAAGGAAGTGGATTGATCATTTATCTTCGTCAAAGTGATTGTATGAATTTCCATTAAATTTTCATTCAGTCTCTTCTGATTCTCCAGACAAAAGCCTTGTTTCTGCACTATATCATCCGTCTGAACTTTTAACTCTTGATGTTGCTTGGCAAGATAAACCACTGCATTGCCTCCTTTGTGAAAACAATCAGTCATTTCTTTCTTCATTAGATTCACTTCAAATCTGATTGACTTTATGTCTTGAGCTAGGTGGAACTCCATATCCTTCCTATTCTCATCCACATACTTTTCTAGATCTGTTCTTTGTTTGTCTAGCATTATCTGCAACTGAACCATAAGAGAACTCTCATCTATTGAAGCAGATGGAGTGGACTGGAGTGACTGTAAAGCTTTCTTATAGCTAAGACTTTTCTTTTTTCCTTTCATAAATTCTAGTTTGTTGTTGCCTTGTGTCCTCTTCCTTATCAGAGTCAGATGAACTGGGTATTTCAACGGCTATATCTACATCAGCTGTCTCTTCAGTTACAGTCTTAGGAGACTTGGCTGATTGCTCCCCCTCAAATGTTGTACCATGTTGATCAAGGTGTATTGCTACTAAACTTGATGTAGATTGTTGACCTTCTACAGGAGCTACATTTTCCCTAGGAGGATCTGGTATCTCCCCTTAGATGTGAGCATCCATTCTAGTTTTGTCAGTATGATCTTTGTCAGGAGATTTATCATTCACAATATCAGGCATATTCTCATCTTGTTGTGTAGTCAGATCTTTGAGAACATCTTGTACCATGTTAGTGATAATATCACTATTTAACACAGTTGTTTCATCCATGAGTTTCTATGTAATGACTGCTGTAGAGGATTCTACTCCCCCTGGACCTGATCACCAGTTCCAGTTGTAATACTAGGAGTTTTCCAATGGATTCTTTCGTCAGCTTCATCTGAACTGAAATTGATCTGCTCTTCTGAATCACTGGAGGATTCACTTTCTGCTTGTAATGGTTTCTTTTTCTTGATATCCTTAGGCTTCTGTAGTTCTGGTGTATATTTGTCCAAGACTCTGTCCCATCTGGAAAATATCCTTATGTCCATTTGTCGCATGTGATTTATTTTTGAACCCAATTTTGGATTAAGTTCAGTAGGAATCACTTTATTTAAATACAAACTCAGTATTCTACTCATGTTGGGTTTCTGGATACATTCAGTAATTAAATCAAACAATAGTCTGCTCCGTTCTGTCTGAAGTTTGAAAATGATCCTAGTCATTATTTCAAACATGTGCGCCAAGATTCTGTCATGTGCACCAGTCTTGCACAGCATAACCTTCCCAACAATTTCAGATAGAAATTTTCCTTGGGTGTTCATACCTTTCCTATTCAGTGAACTCCCAATCATTGAAACTGATTCCAAACCATACCATTGAAGTCCAGTAGTAGTCTTGGTGGAGTCGACTATATCTTCTTTTTTAACTCTAGGTAATTGAAATACTTGAGCCAACCGTTTTCCTGTGATCTTGACCTTCTGTCCATTTACGGTTGATTTGATCTTTGAGGCGCGAGAATCAATCGAGGCTTTAGTCAGAAGTTCTGTTACTTCCCTTTTCCATATGATCGTCGACTCAGATAATAGGTACTCAAGTCCAGCTTCTTAGATTAGTCCAATGATATTTGTAATCTCTTCATCTGTCGAGTTGAATCCATGGCGCACCATTTCGTATCCCTCATTTATATTATCAACCGTCTTTGGAGCCATTGTTGTTTATTTCGAAATAGTTGAATTAAGAAATTGACGAGAGTCGACAGCAGCAGAAAATCTAGGTTTCAACACTAAGCAAGAGAGAAGGATCTGGTGGAGAGTTTCTATAGTTTATGTCCTTTTTATAGTCCATTCTACTGAGAAGGTGAAAGGGCGCGTCGCTTAAAGACATATTCATAAGTTTGGAAAAATTCCTTAGGTCAACACTCGGAATATGTCGACAGAGAAAATGTGTCGACTTGTGTCGACACATCTCCAGCCATCTCGACAAATAGTGTCGACACACTTACTTGTGTCGACACAGGACTGTGTAGTTGTGTCAACACATATAAATAACTTGTGTCGACAACCCTAGTTTGTGTTGACACACTTGATTTGTCTCGACACAAAACATACTTAGCCAGATTTCTGACTCCTGAACCTGATGATGTCTATATCTTGATGTGACAGTAGGATAGTAGGCTTGTATTTTTGTTGACATAGTCTATGTTTAGGCTCATTCAATACTTAACATGCCTAGCTCAAATTTGAAGAAATTAAATTTTTCCTCTTCTAGTGGTTTTGTAAATATGTCAGCTATTTTCTTATTAGTAGGAACATATTCAAAGCTGATGTCTTGGTTTTCTACATATTCCATAATGAAATGATATCTGATTTCAATGTGTTTTATTCTACTGTGAGATAAAGGGTTATTTGCAATTGAAATAGCACTAGTAGAGTCACAAAACAAAGTAGATTTACTTATCTGAACTGATAATCTTGTAGCTGATGCTAAATCCACAGGAGTTGAGCACAAAAATTCCCAACTGAGATGTACTCAGATTCAGCTGTTGATATGGCCGCACTTGTCTGCTTTTTACTACTCCATGAGACTAGCCTTCTACCCAGAAATTGACATGATCCTGAGGTGCTTTTCCTATCTTATTTACAACCTGCATAATCTGCATCTGAATATCCTATCAGTTCAAAATCACTACTCCTAGAATACCAAAGGCTAAGATTTGGTGTGCCCTTTAGATATCTCAGTATTCTTTTGACTGCTTTGTAATGAGATTCTTTAAGCTAGGCTTGATATCTAGCACAGATACAAGTAGCATACATTATATCTGTTCTACTGGCAGTTATGTAAAGTAGTGATCCAACAATCCCTATGTACAAGGTAATATCAACTGGCTTTCAAGTAATATCCTTGTCCAAAGACATGGTTGATACCATAGGAGTTCTCATAGTAGTGGTTATTTCCATGCCATACTTTTTGATTAACTCCTTGGTGAACTTTGATTGACTTATGAAAAGTCCATCTTGGGATTGTTTAACTTGGAGACCCAGGAAAAACTTAAGTTCGCTCATGCTACTCATCTCAAATTTACTTTGCATTAGCTTAGCAAATTTAGTACAAAGAATCATTAGTTGAACCAAATATTATGTCATCAACATATATCTGTACTAGAATTGTCCTACCTTTGACTTTCCTTAGGAATAGTGTCTTGTCAATCTTTCCTCTAGAGAATTTATTCTCTATAAGGAATTCTGACAGAGTCTCATACCAAGCCCTTGGAGCTTGTTTTAATCCATAGAGAGCTCTTGAAAGTAAATAGACATGAGAAGGTTTAATTGGATCAACAAAAACTGAGGGTTGTTCTACATATACTCTTTCCTTGAGGTTGCCATTCAGAAAAGCTGACTTAACATCAATTTGGTATACTTTGAAACCTTTATAAGCTACATAGGCTAGGAAGAGTCTTATAGCTTCCAACCTAGCCACTGGTGCAAAGGTCTGGTCAAAGTCTATTCTCTCTTCTTGTCTATAATGCTTTACAACAAGTCTAGCCTTATTTCTTATTACCACTCCATTTTCATCTAGTTTGTTTCTGTAAATCCATTTTGTTCCAATGATATTGTAATCATCAGGTCTGGGAACCAACTTACAGACCTTGCACCTCTTGAATTGGTTCAATTCTTCTTGCATTGCACCAATCCAAAATGGATCCATATTTGCTTCTTCAAACTTCTTAGGTTCTGTTTATGACAGAAAACTTGAATACATCACTGTGTTATACTGTCTGCTTCTTATGGTAACTCCTTGAGCAGCATTACCTATGATCAATTCTATTGGACGATCCTTAGGTGCTTGACAGCCACTGGTAGTATCACTTCTTCTCCTGGACCATCTTGATCATACTGTTGAGTTGTTTCTCCAGGTTCTTCCTGTCCTAGTACTTCTTCAATAATATTGATTTCCTCTTGCAAATTATGCTTGCCTATTTTTGTATCATCCATGGCCAGTTCTTTTAGCCTCAAGTCCACTTTTGTTGTGTTTGAAGTACCTATTTTATCATAATAGAACATAGAACTTTCATCAAATACAACATGGACTGACTCTTCTACAACATAATCCTTTAAGTTATAGATCTTATAGGCTTTGTTATGGTTGTTATAACCAACAAATATCCCATCATAAGACTTTTTAGCAAACTTGGTTAAATAGGTTTTTCCATTGTTTAAGACATAACATCTACATCCAAAGATTCTGAAATAGCTTATGTTTGGTTTTCTACCCTTCATACGTTCATAAGGGTTTTATTTAATCTCTTATTGATTGAAGCCCTATTTAGATCATGATAAGCTGTGTTAATTGCCTCAGCCCATAAATATTCTGTAAGTGAGGAATCACTCAGCAAGGTTTTACCAGCTTCAATGAGAGTTCTGTTTCTCCTCTCAGCTATCTCATTTTGCTGGGGTGTTCTTGGTGAAGAACATTCTTTCTGAATTTCTAGTTCTTCACAAAAATTTGTCATATAATCAGATTGGAATTCAGTTCCATGGTCACTTCTCATTTTGACCACAGTACTGTTAAGTTCATTCTGAATTTATTTCACAAAATTCTTGAAGATATCTGGAGTTTAAGACTGTTTCTTTAAAAAGAATACACAAGTAAATCTGGAGTAGTCATCAACAATTACTAGTGATAGACTCTCGTTCCTAAGCTATGAACTGACATAGGACCAAACAAGTCCATATGCAGGAGGTATAAACACCTCACAGAGTCTCTGGATACACAATATTTAAATGAATCTTTAGTCTGCTTGCCTTTTTGGCATGCTGGCCAGATGCTCTCCTTAGTGCATCTCATATTAGGACCATTCCTAACAAGCTCCTTGCTGTATAGTTTACCTAAAGCCTTATAGTTCAAGTGGGCTAGCCTCTTGTGTCATAGAACACATTATGAAGATTTCTCACTTGCAGCTAGACATAGGGGCGAGTCAGACTTATTACATAAGAAATTTAAACAGTATATATTTCCACATCTAGTGCTAGTTAAGATGATCTCTTGATTACTTGATCTTTTTATTAGACACTTATCTCTGTGGAACAATGTGTCATATCCCAAATTACAAAATTTGCTAATGCTTAGAAGATTGTGTTGCAACCCTTCCACATAAGCAACTTGAGTGATTGTGACTAGACCATTTGTGATCTTACCAAAACATTTGGTGATGCCTTTGTTAGCTCCTCCAAAGATCACTTTTGATCCATTTTCCACAGGAATATATTCCCTCAGATTTCTTCTAGTTCCAGTCATATGTCTGGAGCATCCACTATCCAAGTACCAAATTGGTTTGGAGCTTGGACATTCGTGCAAAATAAGAAATTACTTTTCCTTAGGACCCCAAGTAGTCATGGGTCCTAGGTTCATGTTAGTTGTTACTCTATCAAAGCCACCAATTAATCTCTTGAATGGAATTGTCTTCAGACTATGAGGTACTGTTGGATTGAACCAGCAATCTAGGGCAAAGTGTCCTACCTTTCCACAGCACCAGCATTCAAATCTATTATATCTCCTTTTAGGAGGAACAAAAAAATCCTTGTGCTGACACCCCCTTTGACAGGAGTTACCACTTTTGGATTTATCTTGATTGTGAACACAAGATGAGTCTTATCTCACAGATTTAAGATGTTCTCTTGGATTGTTAGATTGTACAGCTGATTGTGGAATGGTCAGACCCTTTGATCCCTTTTGCTTTTTGCCCCTCCTTCTCTTGGGTTTAATAAACCCCAGACCACCTCTAGGTTTTCCTGAGAAGGTGTCTATAATAGGCAAAATAGTCTTTAGTTTTGAGAACTGCTCAACCAATTTCATTTCATTCAGGAATCTAGTTTCTAGCTCCTTAATGATTGCATCTTTTTCTTAATTTCATTTATTTGGTTATCAATGATCTTGGTTAACATTGTTAACTTAGATCCCAGAAGACCAAGTTTCTGAGTATCCATCTTGTGATGATACTCAAGACTTTTTAGTGATGCAGTTTCTATAACTTGTTCTTTAACAAGCTTCTTGCTTTTGACTAAAGCAGCTAGCAGTTTACCAAACCTAAATATGAGTTGCTTCTCTTCAGTCCCTGAGTTAATCTCATGTGGATCAACCAGTAATTCACCTGAGTTTGCCTCATCTCCAGACTCATAGCCAGAAGTCTTAATGTAGGAAGAGTTATCATAAATTACCTGAGAATTCTCACAGTTGTGAGATTCAGTTTTTGGATCATCAGCTATAACCATCAGATTGATTTCCATGTCTTTTTCAGAATAACCATTGGATGATGAAGTTGTGGAGTTTTTTTAATTCCTTTGTAGATGACTCTTCTAATGAACTCCTCCTCATATGAATACTGCCCCACATATTCTTCTTCTGACTCAGTTGAATTAGATTCACTATCAGATAAGGTCTTTGTCTTCTTAGCCATCATACCTTTTTCTGATTTCTTATCCTTGAAGAACTTCCTTTCTTTGGAATTTCTGTTCTCTTTTCTCTTTATTGGGCAATCAGCAATGACATGCTCAGGCCTGTTACAGCAAAAAACAAATAATATCAGTCTTAGATTATTTGTTCTGATTGGAGTCATACCTGATCACAGATTTGTCTCTGTGTTTGTCTTTGCTTTTGTGAGAACTAGAACTAGAAGGTTTTCTTTTGCTCTACTATTTTCTTCTTCTTAACTTCTTCTTGAACTGCCTTGTAAATAAGGAAAGTTCATCATCTGATATCTCTTCTGAAGAAGAACAAGGTCCAGTGTTATCTGTCTCTTCATCTCTTCTAGGAGATGATGGAATTTCCCTTCTAGTTTTCTTGGAAGAGTCAGCTTTAAAGGCCAATGATTTAGGCTTGGATGATTGTTTGGTAGTTTTTGCTTCAGCTTTTCTTGAATTGAGTTGAAGCTCATATGACATTAATTTTCCAAATAAGTCTTGGGGAAGCATATTTCTCAGATTTCCCATTTCCCTTACTGCACAAATCTTGATATCCCATTATTTATTTAAGGATCTCATGAACTTGTCATTCAATTCATAGTTTGAGAAGTTTCTCCCATGGTTCTTTAAGTCATTGACTATCCTAAAGAACTTTTCATAAGTTTGTTTAATAGAATCTATCTTCCCTTGTCTAAATGCCTCATATTACTGGTTAAGGAGTGACCTTCTGTCATCTCTCACCTCTGATGTGCCTTCCATATAAACTATCAAGGTATCCCACATTTCCTTAGAAGAATTATAGTGCACCAGATTTTGAAATGTGTAGTTATCTATAACACTCACTATTATGTTCTGTGCTCTTTTATCCATAGTAGTAAGTATGACCTCATCCTTTGTCATTTCTGGTAATGTCTTAGGAGTTTGAATATTTGCATCTAGGACAGATGTTTTCATGGGCACATAGGGTCCATCTTGAATTATAATAAAAATTCTTGAGTCTGAAGCTTCCATAAACAGTCTTACTCTTTGTTTCCATATAGCAAAATTGTCCTTAGTGCAGATGAGCAATTTCATGGAACTGAGTTCTCTGTTTGATTCAAAAGCCATAGGTCAGATAACCTTCAACTACCCTTAGGATCTTTTCCAGACTGTTAGGTCTATATTTGGATAACCACCCTCTGATACCACTTGAAAGTCAAGCATATGGGTAGAAAGTCACCTAGGGGGTGAATATGTGACCTATTAAACTTCTTTGAAGTTCTTTTAACTTTTGCTATGAGCCCTAATGCATTTCAGAATATAAGCTGTACCCAGTATAAACAATAACAAAATTGATCACAACATACACAGCAAAGAACACAACACAAGGGACACAACAAGTTTATAGTGGTTCCCCTATCTAGGGTACATCCACTTTCCCCCTTCTTCCTCGCTAGCAATGTGCTAGATAAGGTAATAGCTCATCCTTCTCAACTCAGATCCTCAGATCCTACAAGGCTCAGTTTCTCTCCAAGAAACCTACACTCAGACCCACTGGTACTACCTCAGAGATATCGCAATCTCCTACCTCAGAGATCTCCTCAATATCCTACCTCAACCTTTATAAATTAAGCCTACAATCTCAGTGATTTACCCTAAATCACCTACCTCAGCCTTTATAGATTAGGCTTACAAAACTCAGAGAATAAGATCTCCTACCCACTCAGATCTCTAGGAGATCTTACAATGAAATTTGATAAAACAGTTTACAGAACACAGAAAACCTGTAATCTGTTGGATCTGTGCGTACAGTTTCTTTCACTCAGCTGTAGTTTGATTTCTTCTTGATAGATCAACAGGCTGAATTGAATTTCTTCTGAATCATCAGCTGCTTGATGAAGATCAGATTGAATAGTTTGAAGATGCTGATGAACAGATTACTAAATCCCCAGATCAACCTTAGAAAAAGGGATCTGACGACTTTCTTGAAGATCAACTTCTTCTCTTTCCTTTTCTTGATGAATAGAATCGGTCAGTGTATTGGTATCTATCTCTATCTTCTGAAGGCAACACCTCCTATTTATAGAAATCTCAGACGGCTTGGACTGGTATTGATGAGATTAGCAACTTCCAGCAAATCTTTCCTTGAACTGTCTTTATAGAAGTAAAGCCTTCCTGTGCCGACCAAAATGATCTGACTTTTCTTGACCTGATTAATGTTGACTCAGCACATTTTGACATATAAGCATTGATGTAGACAAGCTGTCTCGAAATCTATGCTGAGACATCTTTGACATACCCAACAATTACATAATTGGAATAGTTATCATCTCAGAACAAAAAGCATTGAGATAGATTAGTTGTGTCGACACATCTGTTATTTGTGTCGACACATCTGTTATCTGTGTCGACACATCTTAGTTCTGCTTTATGTCAATATAGAAATTTTGTCTCGACACATCTGTTATCTGTGTTGACACATCATAGTTCTTCCTTGTGTCGACACAGAAGTTTTGTCTCGACACATCTGTTATCTGTGTCGACACATCTTCTGTTCTTTGTGTTGACTACTGATCTGTCTTGTGTTGATACAAAAGTATTGTCTCGACACATCTTCTGTTCTTTGTGTTGACTACTGATCTGTCTTGTGTCGACACAGAAGTATTGTCTCGACACATCTTCTGTTCTTTGTGTTGACTACTGATCTGTCTTGTGTCGACACAGAAGTATTGTCTCGACACATCTTCTGTTCTTTGTGTTGACTACTGATCTGTCTTGTGTCGACACAGAAGTATTGTCTCGACACATCTTCTGTTCTTTGTGTTGACTACTGATCTGTCTTGTGTCGACACAGAAGTATTGTCTCGACATATCTTATGTTCTTTGTGTTGACTACTGATCTGTCTTGTGTCGACACAGAAGTATTGTCTCGACACTTTTGACTTAGAATAATTTGTTCAACTTTGAACCTGCACATGTAAACTTAGCATACATCAAATACACCTTTGGGTATATCATTGAGTTGTCAAGAGGACTTCTCCAGATCAGGTACACTGTTCCCAATGTACCCAACAAGAACCCAGAGTTACATGATACTTTGATTCAGATTGGGGATCCAGTATGGATGATAGATGTAGCACCATCAGGCATCTCTTCTACTATGGATCCAAGGCAATCATGTGGGCTTTCAGAAAACAACCGTCTTTGGCACTATCAACCACATAGGCTGAATATACAACCTTAAGCAACTTAACATGTGAAGCGATATGGCTAAAGACTATCCTAGCAAAAATCGAAGGGAAGAAAGATCAAAAAGCGATAACAATATTATGTGATATTACCTTCATCATCCATCTTGCCAAAAACTTGGTCACCCAAATAACAAACAAACATATTGAGATGAAATTTCATTTCATCCATGAACAAGTGGAGAAAAAAGCTATCACTATGAGGTATTGCTCAACAACATTGCAACTCACCGACATGATGACGAAACCTCTTCCTCGACACCTCTATCTGGAGCTCAGAGGCAAAATTGGGCTTATAATGAGTCGAGTTTAAGAGGGGAAATGGTAGAAATAAACCAGGCATATAGCTGTAATGAATAAACCGGTTTGTTTCTTAGCTCAAGTCAAAGTCAATAAAATATGTAATAAGAACAACTTTACCTCTTTCTTCCCTAGAACTTATCTTTCTACCTAAAAACAAAACAAAAGACTGCTGTGTTAAAATGACTGCTCATCCGTCTATAAATAGAGTTGATCAAATCTAGTGTAAAAAAACAAGAAAACAATATATCATCTTTTAGTTGCTTAATCCTCAGTTCTTTGCTTTTACTCTTTGTATGTGCTCAAAACAACTGCACCTGACGCCGACGAGAAGAAAGACGAGAACCTATTTTTCACGAACGAGGAGGGGTCAGCCCTGCGCCGAGAGGTATGTGGGTATACCGTCATTTTTTTTAATGTTAGGCTACTTTAAGATTTTTAGAGAGTTTTTGTGTGCACATATCAAAAATTAGGATTGGGATTCGCTCCATTTCAAATGAAATGGAAGGATTCATTTCATATTTAGTGAACATGATTAGCCCCCAAAAAATTTAGTGGACACGATTTTTTTGAATTAAAAAAATATAAAACGTTGGGAAAAATAAAAATCGTTGGATCAAAAAATAAAACATAAATGTATGTGAAATAGATCCCTTCATTTCGTCATTTTGGAGCCAAAAATGAGGGTGCCTATAACCCCTCTTATTAAATGAAGTTTTTAAGCTTTTGTTTTGAGCGGCACAACCGAGCTAAAAAAAATCCAAAAACAGGGCACAAATTTATGAGAGAGAGGGAGAGAGAGAGACCTCCATTTATATAGTCTCCAATAAATTCTCTTTGAAATAAACGCGAGCCATTGTGCTCCCCTCCTGCAAGCGGGAGATCCGGGACGAAAGCTTGCATAGCTTTTCTTCGACGTGGACAAAGAGGAAGCAGCACTTTTTTGACGCTGCATTGTCTAAAACAAATGTTCTGCGTGATTCGATTTGTATAGAAATCAATATTAAGCTTGGGGATTGGGGTTTAGTTTTTCGAGGAAGATTTGTTTCCTCGCACTTGGATTAATACAAAGGGAAGGAATGTCGTCGGAACGGGTTTTGTCGACCTGCATGGAGTCCGTGGTGGAGGATGTGATGAAGCAGCAAGGCACGGCGCTGAATGACATCGATCTGGCTTCGAGGAGGGCCGCGGAAGAAGGTGATTCTTCTCATTACGCCGCACTTTATTGTTTCCGCCGAATTTAATCAAACATTAGTATACATAATAGTAATGAAAGGTGTATAGTCTGAAATATGTTTCATTTTTTTATTTTTTTTACTGAAACAATGGCAGCAAGTAGAAGGAACGAGGCAGCCGCATGGCTTAGAAGAACGGTTGGAGTTGTTGGGGCAAAGGATTTGGCTGAAGAGCCTTCGGAGGAAGAATTCAGATTTGGGCTCAGGAATGGAATAATCCTCTGCAATGCCATCAATAAAGTTTTACCGGGGGCGATTCCGAAGGTCTGTTCTTCTTCATAGCTTCCTGATGACCCTTTTAACATTTTGGTTAGTCCTGCTGATTCAATATTTGAGTGAATAATGTCTGATAGGTCGTAGAAGTTTCTGTTGATTCATTTGTAGTCCTGGATGGGGCGCCGTTATCAGCATACCAGTACTTTGAGAATGTGAGGAACTTCCTTGTGACCCTTCAGGGCATGGGGCTTCCCACATTTGAGGCTTCTGATCTCGAGAAGGTGCGAATTTACTAAGCCTTTTTTGTTGGGAAATTAGTATTTTGTGTTGGAAGCCCAAGTGTTTGATGTTTAACTTTATTGTGCTTCTCGATGATTTCTTAATTTATTTGAATGGTGCAGTGTGGCATACAAATCTTGTGAAATGTTGATCATATTGGATCATTACATTTCATTATTTCTATTTGCGAAATGAAACCAATGCATTTGAGTACATTTGAAGGTGTGCTGGAGTTTGAAAACAATTGCAATTTATATTTACCATTCGATGAAATGATGGAATCTTGTAAATTCAGCATTATTAGAAATATTATATCTTCAAGCAATTAACTGCGCTCTTAGTTGTTTTATCTCCGCGATGACTTCTTCATCAACCCACATTGATCCAAATCTAATAAATCCCGGTTTTGTTAGAAGCTAACAAAAGCAATTAGATGAGATAAAATATGATTTTTGTATCTTTTATGATTCTCAAAGTTTAAAATTGAATAGAGAAGGGTACATTTGTTTTCTTTTCATGAAACCTAAGATTTCTTCATTTACTTGACAGTTCTTGGATTCTACTTGAAGAGGACATCAACCCATTTTTTGTTCCCCTTGTTAGATAGTAAATATCATTTTTTGTTCCCCTTGTTAGATAGTAAACATGGAAGTCTTATTATAACCACGTGAAACCTTCTAACTTTTTCCTTCGAAGAGCAAATCATTTCCTGCATCATCTAATGAGCCCGTAAAAATTTATTTTCTTTCTCTGTCTAGGAATATACTCGACATTTTTCCATTGATTTTCATTTGCATTCTTTATGAGCACATCACTAGTCACCTCAAAAAGCTAGGTAAATCTTTCCAAACTACCGCTCAACAAATTATGCAACAAGTCTTTACATTGGGTAGTAGTCTAAGATCCAAAAAGTTAGAGAGTGGGGTTTGAAGGGAGGAAGAAGAGGGGTGAAGGGAGATTAGAGAAGAGATTTCAACCCCCCAGGGCTCTTTCAATTTGATCTTACTTCCAAGATAAATAAGAGTCATACATAGACTTATGTAGTGCCTAGCTTAGAAACACACAAAGAGGCAAACAGTGAGTAATTACACAACCAAAAATACATGTGATAATAATGTATTGAGCTGATAGGCGCATGTTGCCCATTTAGACTACTGGCCGACATCCAATGCCACATCGAGATCTATGTCCTCTTCTTAGCCGCAACGTCGATAAACTCGCCACATAATAGGGCACTTTTCTCCCTCAACCTCATTCTTAACCATGCCTCCCTATGGAAAATTCGCCCTGCTCTAAAGGAAGGAGTATGGGAACTAGGTGCAGAATGTATTGCGGTCCACCCATGTGACTTCAGATGGGGATCGGCCAAACCACAACACCAAGAACGGATCCATGGAGATTTTCTTCCGGAGCAAGGTGCGTGTATCCTAGTGAGATGGGGAGGTAGTTCAGCGAGGTGCTATCCAACTGAACCAGAGGTAACATCATTTCCATGGGCGTGGGGTGTAAGGTGGGTAACAACGACAAAGACTCCTGGGAAAGCATCCAGGACACATTGCATCTTTAGTAGTGTAGGTGTGTCCGAGTTGGTTGGTTCAACGACGTGCCATAAGCGTGCGACAAAGTCTACATCCACTTATTTGTGAAGGGACCGGAACTCCGGAAGGCAACTGCCTGGATGAGGGAGGCCTCCCTTGCCAATCATAAAGGAACTCCGGATTGATGAAAATGCATTGTCATGCGATCTTAGTTGACATATACAACGTCGAGGGTATGAACTCATGACGCCGATGATGGTGTCAAAGATATTAAGCTCTAAAGAGTAAAAAATTGCTCAGAGAGGGAAAGGGCCCATGACCATCTCCAGACTTGTATAAAGGTCCTAAGTGGCTTTGCCGCGATCGCCACCTAAGCAGGCCGAGAAATGAGGCGAGGGATATAGGAAAATATCGAGATGTGTTAACAGTCACTGGAAGATGAAGTTATGGCTGGCCCCATTGTCAATCATCACTACAACGTGAGTGCCATACAAGGAATTAGAGAGCTTCATGGTTTCAGGGCTATAAGTGTTGCTAACCGCGAAGAACGGAAGGTCTAAGCCAAGTAACCTTTCTTTGGTTCCATCATCGTGTGGTGTATCCTCGGCCTCTAGGGCGCCATAACTCTTAAGGGTGACCTCGAGGTCCTCTCGCCAATACTGATGCGGAGCTCTTTCAGAGGACAATCATGAGTCGGGGATTACATCAGCTTACAATAGAAACCGAGACCCTCAGTTGGAATATCGTGGTACTCCTGAATGGTCATCTGGGGGTCAAGCAACGGTTGGAAAGGCCGGGGGGAGGCAGCATGCCACTGGAGGTGGTGGTTGGAGGATTAACTAGAGGGCGATCATGCTGTCAGAGTGGACAATTCCCCAGGGGATGGCCGGTGTCGATGAACGTGACATTGAAGTCCGTTTTTACCAAGCATGCGAGATTCATGACATTAGTAATAAAACGAAGGAATGTGAAATTGGATATGAGGAAGTAACCCATGTATGAAGAAACCCAAGTAATGATCCAGTGATAAGCCCTAAACTTGTGTTTCCAGCACAACAAACTTATCGATGTTGTCATCCAGGAGACTCGATTGACAGGCGCCACACCGAATTGGAAAGGGTAGGATTATTCTGACGAAGCCCACAAAACTACTAGAGGGACGATGATAAGCGATTTCCATATAATGATTTAGGCACCTTTTTAGCACTGTTTTCACATGATTATCGCTCATTCCTTGTTGATTTTCATATCATATCGTATTAAGTCTCTAGAGTAGTCACTTAAGCGTCACATCTCCCTTTCATTCATATTTTATGATCATGCAACCTTCATATTACTTATTTTCATATGCTATGATCGTTTGATTGGGTTCTGGGATCACCACGATTGGTTTAGAGGCATAAATGCATCTGCTCATGCGTTTTGAACACATCTACTCATGCATTTTGTTCACGCACGATCGTGCATTTGTTCACGCACGATCGAGCGTTTGTTCACGCACGATCGTTCGTTTGTTCACGCACGATCGTGCGTTTGTTCATGCACAATTGTGCGTTTGTTCACACACGATTGTGCGTTTATTCACGCACGGGAAAACATGTCTCTATCTACACATCGTACGATCATACACATTCTTTTCGCACGGGCATCTACTCTAAGCGCACGATGTGCGTGTGTTATTTGGATCATCCTGAGAAACCCCTCTTTAGGAGCCTCATTGCACGTCTTACGCAAGATTGTGTAATTTTCTTCTCGCACGATCATCTGTCATTTTAGAGCACCTTCCATTTTGCCGTATTGGCTTCTTCTCCTTCACACAAGATCAAACACACGACCATGTGTTTTGAACGCGCACGATCGTTCGTGAGTTAAATTGCAAATGGCCTATAAGTACCTCCTCCCGCGATTTCATTCGCATCTTCATTTTGGGATCTCCGTTTTCTCCCCCTTTTCGTCCAGAAGTCTAGGGTTTCAACCCCTAGCCATCTCCTACCTCCCCAAGCTTCTTAAAGATTCTAGAAGACTTTTGCATTGATCCTTTGGAGCTCCTCGAGTATAGAGCACTTAATGTTGAGGTGAACAAACCCCGGGTGAAGAATCGACTAGGAGAAGGTGACAACTACTCCCTTATCATGGAAGCGGCCAACGAGGAAGAGGACGAGCTGTGGAGCAAGTCAGGCTCCCCTTTTTATCCGAGGAAGAGTGTCCCGTTCCTTCCGCGCTAAGTATTAGTAACTTGTATCTGTTTCCTCATTTTTAAGATTCTAGTAATACTACTTGAAGTGTTCTTTCTCTAAAGCGTCTATGCACCATAACCATTGGACATAGACGTTCATAGGCTCACTCTTATAAGTGGATGACATGGATATGTCTTTGTTCTTGTTTTTATGTTATTGTAGTTCTTGTGATTTGGATGTGAGCTTGTTATTGTGATCGTGTGCTATGTCGCATCTTCGTTGAGCTAGAAGCAAGTAGGAGAGCAAGTGAGATTGGCCTTTGCAAGAGCAGGGTGCAACGAGTGCGATGCGGAGGTGTGCGCCCTGGAGAGGTGAGAAAAGGTGAAGGAGATCCTCATTGTGTGGGTTCGTGCGAACCGGAGGAAGGCGAACCGCAAAGGTGAGAAGCGGTGTA
This sequence comes from Platanthera zijinensis, assembly GCA_039513925.1. NCBI lineage: Eukaryota > Viridiplantae > Streptophyta > Magnoliopsida > Asparagales > Orchidaceae > Platanthera > Platanthera zijinensis. The sequence goes on along the minus strand of CM077079.1, from coordinate 58,815,648 downwards.
GGCAACCGCACATTAAATTAGTTTTCTTTTCATTGCATTAGCATTATCAAAAATCAAACTCCCCGATAAACACTCCGACCAAGACTATCTCAAGTATTTCTCGAAAGTAAACTCCATCCCTCCATGTTCTGTGAGATTCGATACTCGAGGATTCACTTCCCATTTTATTATTACTTGTACAAAATCGGCACTCTTGTTGTGACACAGTTTTTGGCGTCATTGCCAAACAATACGACAAGTGTGATTTTTCATGCAAGAAAAATTAGAGTTAGAGGTCATTTTCATTTGTATATTGCATTTCTGTTAAATTTGATTTTCATTTGTTCCTTTTCTTTCAATCACTTGTTATTATTATAATTGTTTGATCCAAGTATTGCTTCCACTTTTAAATTTACGTATATTGAATTTTTATAATTAATTGTTGTTGAATCTAGCTTCACACCATGATGTACATTTCACAACAGTACAAATGGTGCGAGAATCGTTTCCATTATAATGAGGTTTGCGTAAAGGGAAATTATGGTTATAATGCTCAAGGCTCATCCCATGGTGAATCAACCTTTTTTTGTTCTCCATATGGTGCGCCTAATCGTTATACACAAGTTGCCCCACGACAGGCATCGTCACAACTAGTAGTTTGGAGCCCTTCGATGTCCAGACCTACGGGTAAGCGATGTTTGTTTTGTCAAAGCACTGATCATGGGGTGAAGGATTACAAATGGAGGAAGTAGGTAAGCCTGTGTCGATGGTCATACCTCCTTTCACTTCTCCTTCGGTCGCTGACGAGGCATCCATTAGCTCCCCATGTTTTCTTGGGAATTCATTGGATACATCGACAAGCGAACTCATTGAACTATATAATGACATGGTGGAGCATTTCTCCTCATTAGCCTCCCCGCGACTTTTTGATTCAACTTCGGAGGATACAATTCCTAAACCTATTATAGATCCTCCAAATTATTTAAATCTTAACATTCATATATCTAATAATTTGTTGGGTAAGACTTCTTTTCCGGAAGATGAGGATGAGGACTTGCCCCTTCTTATGTGCACTAAATGTGGGAGGCAAGGGCATATTGTCCTCGCGGTGTGCTTATTGAACAATGTGATCCCTCAAACTCTATTCCTTTGAGTAGGATGTGTTCATGCCAGCATGCTTCATTGTGCCTCTTGCCGTGCAGGAAGATGCAATCACTGGTGAAGGGTTGGTTGTTATGAGGCGTGGCGATGCCAGTTATCTTAAATTTATGTTGTTTATGTTGTGTTAATTTTAATAGTATTTTACTCATATGTAGTAATCCCAAATGAAGGGCACGTTGGAGCCTACTTAAGTGGCCGGTTGGGCCTTGTTTTGTTAAGCAAGAAATTAGAAGTTAAATCCCTCTCTCTCTCTCTCTTATTTCCCCTCCTTCCTAACTCTCTCTCTAAACCCCACGGAAAGAACCCGTGCGTGCCCTAGCTGCAAACCGCGTACGCCCCGCCTTCCCGATTCGACGTCGCCGCTCGCAGCATCTCTGCTTTGCCGCCTTAGCTTCACCGCCGGTCACTAGGTCAAAGGGGAAGATCCATATCAATCTGGTATCAGAGTCCGACGCCGCCCACTCCGGCGTTTTCTCCGCCCGCTCGAACCCGCGACAACCACGCTCGCTCTGCCCGACCGCCGACTCTGCAGGCCGCTTCTCCTGCGCACCAGAGCACCCTTCCAGCCCCGAGACATCCCACCACCGGCACGACACGCTAGCCGCCCCATCATCCAGCCCCGCAGACCTCTCTCCGAGCAATTCGGCGGCTACCGCCCAGTTTCCTCTCCCCGCAGCCGCTGTTCCGCACCTCCTCTCTTCCTCTGGCCTAGTTCCAACACCATCGACCGTCTGTCCATTCCTATCCCAGATGGCGGATGCTCCCCCTTTCTCGCCGAACTCATGGAACTCTTCCAAACCATGCTCGCGACTCAGAACGCCAAAATGGACGCCCTCAACGCACGTTTAGATGCCCTACAGGGGATGCCTTCTCTTCCGCCCTTGCACACGACCGAACTTGCTTTGGCAAGCCGCGTGGACTCCGCCGCTCCTACAGGCACGAAATACCCCGCCTACGCCCGCACTATCCGAATGGATTTCCCAATCTACGAGGGCCGCGAAGATCCTCTCCCTTGGCTTACCCGTTGTGATATTTTCTTCACCAACCAGCGCACCCCATATGAGGAACATGTCGGCATTGCCTCCTTCCACTTACTTGGCCCCGCACAATTGTGGTTCACTCAACTTCTGCGGTAACACCCCAACCCTTCATGGGCGGAATTCATTGCGGCCTGTACCCTAAGGTTCGGTCCTGCTCTACAGGACACCCCGCTCGGCGATCTAGTGAACCTCAAACAAGACGGCTCCATTGACACATATCTAGAACAATTCCAAATTCTATTGTCAAGAGCAACGTCCGTCTTACCGGAGCAGCAAGTTCCCCTATTCACTACCGGACTTCACGAGCTATTATGTTAGGATGTAGAATTCCTTCTGGCACGAGATCTCAACATAGCTATGAGCCTCGCCAGGGCTTGTGAACGATGATTGCTATTAGATCGTCTGCCTTTAGGATGTCGAGACTATCAGGGCGCTTACTCTCTAGCCAGTTTGCCTGACAAGGTTCCAATCCAGGACGATCCCCCGCGGCTTACTGTCCGCCGCCGTTTGTCTCGAACCGAGATGACCGAGCGTCGCGAGAAAGGCTTGTGCTACAATTGTGATGAACATTTCACACCGGGACATTGATGCAAACGCTTATTTTGGCTCGAGTTAGATGATTCTCCCAATGATGACGTGACAGGCGGAGAAGACACGACAATACCCTTCGATCCAGCTTGAGGACAAGCTGTCTTCAGACGAGGATAGCGATTTTATGAGGCGTGACAATGCCAGTTATCTTAAATTTATGTTGTTTATGTTGTGTTAATTTTAATAGTATTTTATCTATATGTAGTAAGCCTAAATGGGGGGCGTGTTGGAACCTACTTAAGTGGCCGGTTGGGCTTTGATTTGTTAAGCAAAAAATTAGAAGTTCAATCCCCCCTCTCTCTTTTTTCCCCTCCTTCCTATCTCTCTCTAAACCCCACGGAGAGAACCCGTGCGTGCCCTAGCTGCAAACCCCGCCTTCCCGATTCAACGTCGCCGCTCGCAGCATCTCTGCCTTGCCGCCATAGCTCCACCGCCGGTCACTAGGTCAAAGGGGAAGGCTCATATCATTGGTCTCCTCTTTGCTTATGGAAGCCCCTTGCTGCCCTATCTTTACTGGCATAGGTTCCTTTTCCGAATCTCCCTCAGCAGTTTCTTTAACCATGCTTATTTCAAACATGTCCGTCTTAGAAACCACCTCTATACAGGATCACCGGGCTCTTTCAAGCCTAGTGTTGGTAGAAGCAACCACCGGTGAAGGGAATTCTCCTTTGCTTGCAGAGTTTTCCTCTTGCACCATCCTTGGTCTGGAGGACCCTATAGTGGGGAAAAATTCCTCCATTTCCACTGATCTTATCATTACGTATCCGCTTGCCGGGGAGGATCTCGTTACTGATAACATCCCCATTTGTACATTGGAGCATGATGAGATGGAGCCACCTCCTCCCACCACTCATACTCATCAAAATCCATTTTTTGTTTTCTGATATAGCTACTTCCCCTGTGCAATAAGAGGTAATGGAGCATGAATTACTTCACGTCCCTAATCCTTTTTATTTGTAGGACAACATCAACATACTGATGGACCGGGCCACCAACAATGATTCAACCAGTGGAGGAGAATTTTCTCCCACACCATTCTTCATTTTGTATCCCCTACCTGCAAAATGCAGGTAATACTATCAAGTAGAGGGATAATTACCCTATCTCCATAGCGGTACCCGTTACCGACACAGATATTAAGGGAGTTACCTGGACACTTTTATTTTCCAACTCCAATAAGCTAGCATGTTGCTACATCATTAATAAGTCTAGCTAGGGAGACACTAGAACCCAATAATTATCTTACTCTATTTGTGTTTCATTTTTGTTACTTTTTTTATTTATTAAAAGTTTATCATTTTTATTTCCTTGATGGAGAAATTTAGCTTTTGGAGTGCCCCATGCAAGAATTTCGGCTTGAACGACGGGTTTGTGTGCGCAGAGGGCCGCACATTCGGTTTTCAAACTTTTTACTCACGCATGATCGTGCTTGTACAAAACGCACGTTCGTGTGTTTCACGAATTATAAGAACTGCCGCGAGGCTCACTGTTCGCACGAGCTCTAGCCGCGATTTTCCTTCGTGCGATTCGCCTCCTCTCCTATTGCTGGTCATCTAACCCCCCTTTCCTCAAATCTCCACCCTTATCTCCACTTACACCACTTCCACACTCCTTCCTCATCTTTCAAAAATGTTGGGGGAAGCAAAAGAAGTCTGTGGCATACCGGCCCCATTCTCGCCTGGTTTCTCAGCTTGTGGATGCATAGTGCATGCTCCTATTTGACAGGCTAGAGCACGCGGAAGGGTTTGAGCACTTGAAGAGTAAGCCCTTCCTCCCGCAACACCTCATTGATTGTGAAGCCCTTTAGACTATCCATATAGAGGAGGAAGTTCGTGGCTCGATCTCCACAGGGTTTTGGGCCAACGTCTTCAAAAATGACAAAGATGGCTTCCAGAAGCTAACCCTTGAGTTCTTGACCACTTTCGCAGTTGAGGGCACTACAAAGGACATCAAAGAGCTTTACCATTGCCGTTTCTGTGTCGCCAACCTATTTTATAAGCGCGGTCTCGTCCGATTTGTTATTTTTTCCAGATTCTGCTCAATGCGGGATTTCTTGCAGCCGAGCTTCAACTCTCTTCCCCACGAGTTTCCGACCGGGGTAATCACACAAGAAGTTTGGGAATTGATGACTTGTTCTGTGGAGTTGTACGAAGCCTATGCTGCCAAGTCCACAAAGATCCGCTCCCATGGCCTCCGTTATCTCCAACAACTCATCAACCACTCAATCGGAGGTCGGTCCCTGAGTCGAAATGTAGGTGGTTGGCGGGATCTCCTTCACCTATATAGCATGCTAGAGCGTGTTCCCATGCATTTTGGGCAGGTGCTGGCCGGGTATTTGGACCGCCAAGGGTCCTACCTCCTCCTGAAGGCAATTGAGGGTGCTCATTTTATCACTCGGTTCATCAAAGGGTTGGTCTAGTGGGAGAGCTTTCCCGCCATAGAGTGAGTAACACAGGGGGAGAGTCACATTGAATGCAATGGTCCCGTTCCGTCTTGTCCATGCTGTCGGTACGCGATTTAGGAGTTGGAAAGAGATTATTTACCTTTCTGAGGCCCCCCCGCCCATTCTGCTCCAAATATTGATCACAGCCCAGTCCCAGAGGATGATGTGCCTGTGGAGAACACTGCATCCACCGAAGCGTCACATTTTAGGAAGTGAGTACGCAGAGTAGGTCCCAGACTTCGATCAGCACTTCACATGCCTGAATGAGGCAGTTTTCTGGGCTCGCGATGTGGTTTAATACATGGGAGAGAGGTCTGGTACAACCCCTGCACCACCCCTGGACGTTCTGTTGGCCCATTCAGACGCAAAACACCTTGCATTTTGGGTACCCTTGTGGACCCATTTCTTGTTTCCATTTCAGATTCTACGTCGCCACGGAATGACCCATTCTCGGGCATTGAGTAACACGTTTCTATCCCATCTTGCATTTCAATTCTCATTTGCATTAATACAATGCTACATTTAAATGGGGGGGGGGGGTGCTAAATAGTTGTATCCGACTGCTCACTTGTACGCTCATTTTGTATCCCTTTAGGTGCTATTCTTTTTAGCAATGCAGGGCGGTTTTTGATGTAAGCATGCCACGATTTTTAAAAAAAAGAAAAGTTATTTTCTTTTCAAACTGCAGACCACGATTTGTAAAACAAAATAGTCCTCTTCAACAATCGCCGCCGACTCCTTTGCCAAATTAAGGATGGAAGACAAGTAGCGGTCATCACCGGTGGTGCGAGTGGGATCGAAGAGGCTGCTACGCGTCTCTTCGCCGCCCAAGGTGCCAACGTTGTCATCGCAGACATTCAGGACACTCTCAGCGATGTCCGGGAAGAACTGCATGCGGCTGCCGCAGTGGCCATCATGGTGGATAAATACGGACGCATCTAAATCATGTTAAGTATAGCGCCGACATCATGGGAAGCTGGCCAATGCGCTTGATCACGAAAAACTTGTGGAAGTATAGATTGAGAACTGTGCGAACACAAAAAGAGGTTTTATGAGCAAGAACTCGTAGGAAAACTTGGCTAGAAGGTTTGGAAAAACAAAATGTATTTAATTGGCTTTTATGAATGTTATATTTGACTTGAAGATTTATTAAAGAAAATTTGAATTTAGTTTTTGAATATGGCCTGTAGATATGAAATTTGGCCTACATAAATAATTTGTCTGCATATATCCACGGCCTGCATAAAGCCAAAAGCGGTATGCATATAACATTGTTCTTTTTTTTAAATGTGCTCCAATTTTAAAATTTTCCACACTCATATGTTCTCATTTCCTGTCTCCACACGTTTTTTAGTTGAATAATTACTTGTTTTCAAGTTCTCTTACTCTTTTTATAGATGTTAGATTAGTTTAAATTTTTTTAGAATGTGATTAAGGGAGTATATATTGACTTATGCAGTGCTCATAGTCTAGTGCACGTGTGTCAATAGGAATTCATTCTAGAATTAACTCCTTTATATGCTTCTTATGTTATGCTTTTCTTCTTCGTATCTACGATGTATATCTACTTCAAGTTTGAATGTGGTGTCGTCCGTCGATTAGTGTAGAGATGTGTTAGCGAGTCACTAGTTGAGTATTATCTGAATTTGATGAAAGGGTAGCTTTTCTGGATGTTTAGAATTTGTCTCTAGTGACTCTCGAAGCATATGATTAGGTTAGTTTAATTTTGTGAAAATGACTTGGCCCTCTTATTGGATTGATTGAGCCTTTGCATCCTTGCCTATACGATTCTACCATTGCATCCTTGCCTATACGATTCTACCATTGCATCTTTGCCTATACGATTCTACCATTGCATCTTTGCCTATACGATTATACCATTGCATCCTTGCCTATACGATTCTACCATTGCATATACTCATTTGGGCCTTACACCCATCCTTTTGTTTCACCCCCACAATATAATTACCAAAGCTTAAAAGATCAACCTAATTTCACACTTAAATTTGAGCTTGAAATTCAAAATCAAAATTTTCTACTTGTGGTGTTGAAGTTGAAATGTTGTGATGTGGTGTGCATTTAAAGCTTATCATATAGTTGCTTTTGAAATTTTAAAAGAAATATTATTTGAGAAAGAGAAAAGATAAACAAAGGACAAAAATGAAAATGGAAAAAGAAAAATCTGAATTGAAAAGGAGAGTTAGTTTCTGGCTAATGTGGAAGTGACTTCATATTCAAAATATAAAGTTTGGGGTTGTCACTTCTCATTTTTTTGTTGGTAGATCAAGTTTGACGTTAGCTCTCATATTTGTTTAAGTGTGATCAAAGCCCACATGTTTATCTTCCACTTATCTTACCTTAAACTCAAACCTAATTTTTCGTCTTAATACAAAGTCCTTTCGATTCTTAGAATTAAATTTAGCCAATACAGTGGAGAGAGTGTGACCGGACAAGCTTATGACCATCGTCATCGATGAATTTCTTTGCAGGATACTCCGTAACCCTAAGGGGATAATGCTAAGTTCAGCGGCGACGCTACTTTCTTCTATGCTATATCTAGGACGATCCGTTTTTCTTGCTTAGGAGTGAATATAAACTTTTGATATGTTGTTTTGAAAAATGTAAATATGTAATATACATTGAAGTTATTTCTAGTTTTCTTTCTATTGCACATAGGGCATTAAACTTCTCGCTTTACTGCCTACTTTCACTTTCTAATTGATAATTTTGCGTTGTCTAATACCCATTAGGAGAGTGGCTTGCTCGGGACAAGCAATCATTCAAGTTTGGGGGTATTTGATGAGCGATTTCCATATAGTGATTACGACACATATCTAGCACTGTTTTTACATAATTATTGCTCATTCCTTGTTGATTTTCATATCATATCATATTAAATCTCTAGAGTGGTCACTTGAGTGCATTCATGCTAAATAAGGGGTATTTTAGACATTTCATGCATGAGGGAGGTCACCTCTCCTTCATTCATATTTTATGTTCATGTAAGCTTTATATTACTTATTTTCATCTGGTATGATCATTCGATTGGGTTCCGGGATGTGTACGATTAGTTTTGAGCCATAAATGCACCTGCTCGTGCGTTTTGAGCATGCACGATTGTGCGTTTGTTCACGCATGGGCAGACGCGTCTTTATCTACAAATCGTATGATCAGGTGCATTTCTTCTCGCACGAGCATTTGCTCTAAGCAAGGTTGTAGATTTCGGATATCGGGTTCATGTCGGTTTGGGTTTGAAATGTCGTATGTCGGATTGCGGGGGATATATCGGGGATATTTTGCAATATCGGATTTTAATATTTAAATAAAGATAACAATGTTTATAATACTTTTTTTGCAAATAAGTAAAAATGTACAGACAATATATGGTTATAATGAAGTATTAAACAAAAATAAACACAATTGTGCATAATTGCATATTAATAGATGACAAATATTGAATAAAACAACTTGCCTTTATTGTTATGATTGTTTCTGGAGCAGTGATTCACCAATTCGTCATCCAATAGTTTAAATAAACCAACATGAACCAAAAGTCATCCACCTTATCAACAAAGCTTTTGTAATAATTGCTGAACATTTATCCAAAAAATTAGTAATTATATATTAACATGATTAAATGAATAAATAGATTACAACATAATTCAATTTGATTGATTAACTAAACCAAGTAACCAACACACCAAATAACAACCGATTTAAGATAATAATAATACAAGTGCCAAAAAGGAAGTCATGATAAAATAAGAGGAAACATCATCAGTCACATTGAAGGCCAAAAGTTCAAAAATCAAAAGTCATAAGTCACACTGAATGTCAAAAGATCAAAAATCAAAAATCCCCACTGCATAACTTCCATATGTATGCCTGCACCAAAAAAACATGTATAAATTAATTATTAATGAGTAAAATTCTATTAAGTAAATTGATTTATAATTTATTTTATAGTAAAGATTTACATTTCATATCTCCTCTTCTGTTTCGTAGTCTTCTAACATTGTGTCTAATAGTGGAGCTTGCATTTCCTCTTCAGATAGCCCTGCATCTTCATCATCTTTCTCCAATGCTAGTGTTGCAATGCGCTTTCGCTTTAAACTTTCATTTTGTGATTGTTGGTTAGTAGGTCTGGTGCTCCTTCTTGGTCCCAAATCAGCATCCACAATGTCTCCAAGTTGTTGCCAAGTCAATCCTTCTCCAGGAAACACTTCCTCCTCATTTTCATTATCACCTTCACTTGAACCAACGAGCCACTCTACTGCTTTTCCTTCATCCAAATTTTTTGCAGATATTGGATCTCGAGAGATATCAGCATGCTTAGATTTGAGCATAACATTAAACTTCACGAAGACAAGATCATTTAAACGTTTGCTCTCAACTATATTCCGCTTTTTCCAGTGGATCTACAAATTGAAACATTTGAAATATTTAGTATCTCTTTATTACTTAAATGAAATTGCATGCATGTAGAACTACTGTACTACCATTTCGAACGTGTTCAAATTTCTTTCGCATCCAGATGAACTTGTGGTCAAACTCAATATCCTCATGGCCATCCCCCTCAAATTCGGAGTCTCAACTCCATGTGATTTCCATCAGTGTACTAATAAAAAAGCGAAATTTAACAATATGCATAAATCTTCGTGAACTTAGAATTTAAACTACTTACTTGGATTAAAAGAAGGAACTAACAATTGCCTCTTTGCAAGATCTTTTCCAAATAGTCATTGCCCGAACTGATATATATCAAGCTCAATAGTGATATGATCTTGCATATCAGGGTCATTTGAATACATTCTTGTAAGGCAATCAAGAAATCCATGCATAAACTTAGTATCCCCCTCCACCTCCTCCTTATTTGGGTAATAGAAGAAAGGATTTTAAAAAAATTCAGTTAAATGTAAAGGGCTGCTCATCTTGCTATCCACTCTACTATCAATCAACTTCCATATAAGAAGATATCTGTTTTCTTTATTTTCAAGTGCTACATCAACTTCCTCTTTGGCTTTCTTCATATCTCCATACAACCAACCCATTGATGGTATATCTCCATCTGCTCTTCGTAGAACTTTAACCAGTGGGGTAAATATAAGGAGTGTCAGCTCAACATTACGCCAAAATGTGGCACTCAATGCTATTGTTGTGGCCTACATACAATGATACAACAACAAAATATTAAAACGATGCAGTGTGTTTGCAAAAAATAATTTTAAAAATATTAGATGAACACATTACTTGTTTTCCATGTGCGGTACTTGATAACTTTGTTGCCTCCCATTTAGCAGATGTGAACAATTCCCTCAAATGTCTTCTCTTATCCTGAAGGCTCTGCAATGATAAAAATGCTGTAGTAAATCTGGTCACACCAGACCAACGAGATCATGGGACTCCATGTCTTTAGTCGTCTCTCTGAACATAGCAAGAGCAATGGTGTGAGCATATATAAATACAGTAAGTTGTCGGCCCATACAGATTGCACTTTTAATTTGCTTCAGTTTTGAAATATCTTGGAGAAGAAGATTTATGGTGTGAGCGGAACAAGAAGTCCAAAAAATCTTTGGTCTCTTTACCGCTAGCAATCGTGATGCAGACATATTGTTGGACGCATTATCCGACACAACCTGTACTATATTTGCTTCTCCTGTGCCATCTGGACTACTGATTGCCTCATCAACAAACTCATATATGAACTTGCCATCATGTGTAGATGATGATACATTCTTCGATAATCAAAATGTTACTCCTGCAACTGTGTGCACAACAATATTCATGACGCTTCTGCCCTTGCGATCTGTCCAAACATCAGTCAAAATACTACACCCATGCAACCTACATGTTTGAGTGAAGCTGCTTAGCATTTTCTTGGTCCGTTGAACTTCCATCTGTAATAACTTTTCCCTCATCTCATACGCCGTTGGTCCTTTCATCCCATGGCTACATAGACCGACAACATGCAACATTTGTTGGAAGGATATGCTATATAGAGCATTGAAAGGAATACCCATCTCATATGCCCACCTAGCAGTATATAGAGCTGCGTCATATCTGGCTTTCTTCTTAAACTTACTCTCAATCGTGCTTTGTGAACTACTTCCTGACTCAATAAATTGGTCCATTGGACCTTTATTTCCCATACTTGTAAACAATGACCTTTGTGAACTTTCGGGATCTGCAGCCTCTCCAACAACGACCTCATCCAAGCTACTCTGTAACCTACTACTTCTCAACAGCTTACTAGTTTGTGCTGCTGCAAGGGTTGCTTCGGCTTTTGCTCTGACATCCATCGGTTGGGATATGAGGGCATGACTTTACATTGCCCTTAATCCCAGCCAAATGATGTTTGAACCAAGTGATACACCCATTTATGACTTGCTTGCAGTAATTGTAACGAAATCTACTTGTATCTGTTGCAACCACTTTCTCTACAAATGCCCAAAAAGCATCTCTACCACCAGAAACTGACGCACTTACGTATTTTGTAGAAGACTGAGAGGAATCCATTCTACAACACCAACAAAATATGTGAATGAACAAAATAATAAATTAAAACATGCCTCATTATTCCATACATGTGTGGATGAGCTTAGCATGAGTGAACAAAGAACACCACTAAAAACATGCCTCATTAGTTATCATGATCGATCAATGTGATAAAATCAACAAAATAGAGCACCCATCTGACCATCGTCAATCCTCAATACTCATATTCATTATGCCCAATCGACGTGATAAAACAAACATCTAGCCCAAACATCTAGCCCAAACATCTAGCCCTATCTGGCAATCTTCAATCCATGGACCATGATTCTATTCAAAGAGATAAAATTCCAGAGCACAATGCTAGGCACAAAGACGCATCATTGACATAATGTATTGCAAAATGATATTGGATACTTGGATTACTTTGGTATTTAAGTAACATCGTATGCTGCAAAATTAGGAACAAAATTTGGACCAATTGTTAGCACAATGCTAAGCACAATTGTATATTAAAAATTACATTTACCTCAGAACCAACATACCAGCAAACATCAATATCATTAATATAATGATAGGGAAGGACAGCAGAACAACCAAAAATCCACATTAATAAGACATAAAAGCAAAGAATTAGGGCAGAATCAAGAAAGAAAGACACATTAAAATCAGTAAGTCCTAACCAGGTGAACACCTGTACTGAAACAGTAACAATAATCTAAATGAGGAACAACCAAACACTGGTTCTTCTAAAATCAGTAAGTCCTAAGAAGGTGAACACCTGTACTGAAACAGTAACAGTAATCAAGAAAGAAAGCTAATTTTTATGAAATAAACACCACTCAAGACTCCATGGAAAGCCAAGTCGAAAAAAGAAGAAGAAAATAGAAGAAGAGAACTTACAGAGTTACAGTGGAGTGAAGTTAGGGCGGAAGATGCGCCGTCGGGGATGCAGATTCGTCGCTGGGAAGGGCCGATTCGTCGCCGGGAGAGGCCGATCCGTCGCTGGTAGAGGTTGATTCGTCGCTAGGAGAGGCTGATCGTCGCCAGGAGAGGCCGATTCCGCCGATCGTTGCCAGGAGAGGCTGATTCGTTGCCGAACTGCCGCAGCGCCGCGAGAGTGAAAGGTTAGGGCAGAAGATGCGATGCTCCTCCCGACCCGACCCGTGAAATCATTTTAAAACCCCGGTTTTTTTTATAAAATAAAACAAAAAAACAGGTGTTCGATATCGCCAGGAGGCCGATATCAACCGATATATCGCCGATATGTATCCGATTTTTTACAAAACGTTATTTTGCTCAAACATATCGATTTCGTTGCGGTTTATGCCCAAAACCTTTATGTCGGCCGACATATCGGGCATGTCGGCCGATATCTATAACAATGGCTCTAAGTGCACAATCGTGCGTGCGTTATTTGCATCTTCCCGAGAAACCCCTCTTTGGGAGTCTTATCGCGCGTCTTACGCACGATCGTGCGATTTTCGTCGTGCACAATCATCTACAATTTTAGGGAGCCTCCCATTTCTCGCATCGGCTCCTTCTCCTTCACGCACGATCAAACACACGACCGTGTATTTTGAATGCGCACGATTGTGCGTGAGTTAAATTGCAGACAACTTATAAATACCTCCTGCCGCTATTTTTTCCGCATATTCGTTTTGGCAGCACCGTTTTCTCCCCCATTTTGTCCGAAAGTCTAGGGTTTCCCCTGGCTTCCTTAAGGTGCTAGAAGACATTTGCAAGGATCCTTTAGATATCTTCTAGTCTGGAGAACTTAGTGAGATAAACAAACCCCGGGTGAAGACGCGACTAGCAGAAAAAGACAACTCTTCCCGTATCGTGGAAGTAGCCAACGAGGAAGCGGATGAGCTGGTGGACCAAGACAGGCTCCCCTTTGAATCCAAGAAAGAGTCTCCTATTCCCTTGGTGCTTAGAATTGGTAACTTGTATATGTTTCCTCATTTTTAAGATTCTTGTAATACTTGAATTGTTCTCTAAAGCATCTATGTACTATGACCATTGGCATAGAAGTTCATAGGCTCACTCTTATTTGTGGATGTCATGGATATGTAGTTCTTGTTTTTTATGTTATTGTGGTTCTTGTGATTTGGATGTTGTGAGCTTGTGGTTGAGATTGTGTGCTGTGTTGCGTCTTTGTTGAGCTAGAAGAGAGCAGAAGAGATTGGACTTTGCAAGATCAAGGTGCAACGAGTGCGTTTCAGAGGTGCGCTACCTGCGGAGGTGAGAAGAGGTGAATGCGATCCTCATTATGTTAGTTTGTGCGAAGCGGAGGAAGGCGGCCTGCGGAGATGTGAAGTGTTATCGGCGACCCACACGTTAAATTAGTTTTGTTTTCATTGCATTAGCATTAGCGAAAATCAAACCCTTCCGATAAATACTCCGACCAAGACTTCAATCTCAAGTCCTCAAAAGAAAACTCCACTCCGCCTTGTTTCACGAGATTCGATACTCAGGGATTCACTTCCCGTTTTATTATTACTTGTATGACATCTATACTCTTTCCGTGATGCATCAGTCGACCCTTCCATGCCAGTGCGAACCATGGGGGCCTTCTAGGCCTCAAAGGTGAGATGGATGACGAAGAATTTTTCCGCACGTTCAATCCAACCCATGAGATCTATTCAATTGAAAGTTGGAGATCGAAGGAGCAGGTCGGTGGTGGAGCAGCGAAACACTGTGGGATAATTTAGGCGGTAAGCCCTTGAGGGATCTCAAGGGACGAAGGGGAGTCGACGTTGGAGATTGACGAGGTGCTCGACCGACTGATTAGGAAATGATCAAACTTCGCATCCATGCGTTGGAGTAGGGCCTTGAGAGAAGCGATGGACTCCTCGTGAGCAGCGTGACATGACCTGGTCAGTTGGGGGATGAACTGCTGGAACGTACGATTGCACCGTGGAACGTAGGCGGAGCATACACTCGATTAGGCGTGCCGGTTTGGTCAGACACAGCTGCGGAGACAACATGGAGATTAGTTGTAGCAGGCGGCAACGCGATACAGGGCAGAACTAGGAAAGATTCAGGAGTAGGAGGATCGACGAGTAGCAGGGTTGGTATGGGATGTGGTTGTCATTAGTGGTCGGTGCAAGGGACGCAACGCAGGCCAGTCAGCACAAGCGGAATCGACACTGTCGCTGGAGGGATGCACGAGATCTAGCAGGCGGGACTCGGGCACTATTGCAGGAGGGATTGGGTGCAACCCAATCGACACAAGTGGGTCCTGCAGGATCTCATGCGGGTTAGTGTTGTCACTAGCTGAACGCGTATGCGGTTCCTAACCGGGGCCAACGTGGGATGGAGAGTATTGAATCAGGCGGTGAAGATTGTGGTCGGAAGAGGGCGGGTCAGGCCAAATTTTAAAGAGTAGGGTTTGAATTGTGCGTGCGTGTGTGGGTGGGGGGGGGGGGCGAAGAAGGGAAATGAGAGGAGATTTTTGCCACTCGGGTTCATCCAATTTGATCTTACTTCCAGGATAATTAAAATAAGATTGATACATATGCTTATATAGTGCCTAACTTAGAAACACACAAAGAGGAAAACAGTAACTAACCGCACAACCTGAAATACATATGTGATAATAAAACATAGAGTTGACGAGTGCGTGGTGTCAGTGTGCACTAATGACCAATGTTTGTCGTCACGCTAGGATCTGTGTCCTTTTCCCCTCAGCCCTGACTTTGATACCTCGCCACATAGGAGGGCTCCCCTCGCCCTTGTACGTATTCGTAACACAAAACCTAACATGACTATCAACACTCAAGAACATTTTGAACTTTTGCAGGAGTCACGTTGACAACCTCATATCCCATGAGGATGCTTACCTTTCTTTTTCCTCTTTGGTGCTATGTAGTTCCTCATCACATGACCCCTCCCATGCCAATTTTGGTTGATGGTATTCCAAAATTTTTTGCTCTTTCTTTTAAACTTTGATTGGTCCTTAACTTCTTGATTATTCTTCTATTTAATAGTCAAGGTGGAACTTGATGGTTCACTCAATTTTATTCGACAAATATCCTTGTTCAGAATAAAAAATTGAATTTTATCAAGTTTTAAGTTCTTTTTTCTAGGGTACAGTTAACAACAATCACCGCAATCACCATTGCATACCAAATTTCTAGTTGCGACAAACAAAATTAGGGATGAAGTTGATGTGGAGCCCTGAGCCTGATAACCTTTTATATACAGTTAGAAGGGATATCTTATATATCTTGCCTTCAATGGAATCTGTCTATATGAATTTCAATAAAATAGTTAGCATGTTGCATTTATCAAATGTGGGGGGAAAAAGGAATCAATTTTCTGCCTAATTTTCCAAACAATTATATGTTCCGTTTCACTTCTTCAGCTTACTTTCTTTATGGTTTCCTTAGGGAGGCAAAGGCTCAAGGGTCGTGGACTCCGTTCTGGCTCTTAAATACTACATTGAAAGGACACAGGTAGGCAAGAATGGCTCTTCCAAATTTGGTGGGATCGCAAGACCCGAAAATTCAGCAAAACATTTCACAAGGAAAAGCTCTGATCCTTTCATGAATTTCATTTCTCGAACTCAATCATTGCCTGAAAAACCGCCTGATGATCTCTCCTTCGAAGATAGTTCTAGTGGAGACTTTTTAATCCAATCAACAAAAATGGTTGGTTCAGCTGAAATTTATTGTTGATTTTATTTTTAAAGATGATTTAGACTCATAACTAACAATTTACCTTCTTTGCTTTGTAGAAAAGCTCTGACTCACTCAATATGCTAGTTCGGACAGCATTGTCTAATAAGAGGCTTGAAGAAGTTCCACTTGTGAGTTACTCTTTCCATGCTAGGTTTCTGCTAAATCAATGCTGTTGACTGAATTTGAAAAGATGAATTTGTGTTCTGTTGCAGCTTGTGGAAACTATGTTAACTAAAGTCCTGGAAGAATTTGAGCGACGCTTTGCTAACCAAAACAAATTGGTGGGTTTTATTTCTTCTCATTTTAAGACATCCAACTTGAGCTATAAAAACCTATTTTCCTTTTACAATGGTTTTATGTTCTTATGAGCTCATCTCATTTATAATTTTGTCATTGGAAATACTTATTTTCTCCTTCAAAGCATTCACCAGGCGAAATCAACTTTTAATGATATGAGTGCCGACAACAAATCAGCTTACTCGGCAGAGAATTCGTCCATTCATACTGAAGAAAAGGTATCTATTTTTCAGGTTTATTTGCATGTAAAATCTCCATTCTCATTTTCACTACCCTCTTCTAAATATTCCCTCGCAAACATGAAGGATTTTCTTACTCAGACTACACAGCCTTCATCCTTTTGTTCTAGAGAAAAGGTACTTCTTTTACTTTGTTTATGTAGAGAACCTCCGTTGTTACTCTATTTGCCTGCCATTTTTAAAATTCATCTTGCAATTATGAAGGAGTTTTCCGCAGCCCTGACAGCCTTCATCCTTCCATGATGGTGCAGAGAGATCTTTTTTAATCCTTATTTTGCAAGAGAATCCTGCCAGTCTTTTCTAACCTTTATGATAAATGTTAGGTTTTGGCTTTATTTTATTTTAATGCTTGAATGTTTGTCACTCCCATATATTGAGGAGTGTTTTCATGTTTCCAATACAACATAATCAAATTTCTCTCAAATCAACATGGCATCAGAGCTTGCGGTGCCCTAATCGGTCCCGTCTGATCGCGCCGCCCTCACTCGCTCGCGCCGCCCTCGCTCGCCCCGCCCTCGCTCGCGCCGCCCTCGCCCGCCCCGCCCTCGCCCGCGCCGCCCTCGCTCGATCGTGCCGCCCTCGCTCGCTCGCGCCGCCCTCGCTCGCTCGCGCCGCCCTCGCTCGCTCGCGCCGCCCTCGCCGCCCGCGCCGCCCTCGCCGCCCGCGCCGCCCGCGCCCGCCCGCGCTCGCCCGCGCCGCCCGCGCTCTCCCCGCGCCGCCCGCGCTCGCCCGCGCCGCCCGCGCTCGCCCGCGCCGCCCGCGCTCGCCCGCGCCGCCCGCGCTCGCCCGCTCTCGCCCGCGCCGCCCGCGCTCGCCCGCGCCGCCCGCGCTCGCCCGCGCCGCCCGCGCTCGCCCGCGCCGCCCGCGCCCGCCCGCGCCGCCCTCGCCCGGTTCCTCTCCTCTCTCTCTCTCGCCTCGTCACCAGCCAGGAGGCTCCCGTTTCTGCCTCCCTCTCTCCCGTTTCTTCCTTCTCTCCCCGCCTGGGCATTGGATGCTTTTGCTGCTTCTTCGCGTGCCTTCGTAGGCCCGATCTCTTCTTATAGCGTCCTGTCCTTCTTCTTGCGAGGATGAACCCCTCCATGGTCCCTTTATTGGTGTTCTTGGCTAGGAAACTTCGCCGAACTTGCTTCTCCTGTCTCTTTCTACGAGCAGCATTTAGTATTGTGCACTTTTGCTCTGGTGTGTGTTTTTCTGTGGTTTCTATCCTTGGGTTGATATGGACGGGATTGTGGAATCTCCCCCTCTGTCGTCCGACTCCTCCCTGGTATCCGCATTGGGCTCCGACCGCCCTCTCCATGTTCATGGGACTCCTCAGATCACCACCATGAAACTTGATGTCATCAACTATCTGCTATGGGCTTGTTCTATTACTCTTGCCCTAAAGGGCCGCCGTATGTTTGGATATGTAAATGGCACTATGCTTGCTCCTGCTTCAACCTCTCCTGAGTGGTCTCAATGGGAGTACGAAAACTCCCTGGTGATGTCTTGGTTGCTCAACTCTATGAAGGAATGCATTACTCGGAATTATCTATTCCTGGTCACCGTCGCTAATATTTGGCAACGTGCAGAGGCTACCTATTCCTGCTGGAACATTGCTGCTCATATCTTTCAACTTCGTCGCCGGATTTTCCTATTGCGGCAAGACGACCGCTCTCCGTCATCCTATTACCTGGAGTTTACTCAGCTATATCAGGAGTATGATCGCTTCAATGCGCTCATTCTCGTCTCCCCTGAAGACGAAGTTCTTATTCGGGCTCATGAAGAGCGTAATCGAATATTTGAATTTCTCCATGGCCTGCATCGTGACTTTGATGAAATTAGTGTCCAGATTCTTGGGCGGTCTCCTCTTCCCTATTTGCCTGAGGTTTGTAATCTTGTTTAACAAGAATTCGATCGTCGCCAGACTTTACATTCCGACCCTACCTCAGAAGGCTCTGCTCTTGCCATTCATTTTCGCCCCGGTGAGCGTCCTCCTCATGACTTACCGCCTAAGTCTGGGGAGAAGGATCATCTGATTTGTGATTATTGCGGGAAGACCCGTCATACAAGGGACGTCTGTTTCAAGCTCCACGACTTTCCTCTGCCCAGAGGGGGTCCTTCTACTCGTGGTGGTCGTGGCTATGATCGCTCTCTGGGCTGTCATCCCCAGTCCCGCTCTGCTCATCTCTTTGATGCTTCTGATGATACATCCTCTTCAGCATCCCCTCCAGCTCTCTCTTCGGACAAAATTCTTGTCTTTCGTTGTCTGATGCACGACCATGTTTCGGAGTCTTCTACTTCATCCTCCTCATATGCCCACCAGGGGCCCCCAGGTGCTCATTCTGCTACCAGCCGCCTATCCACCCAGTGAATCATCGACAACGAAGCCACTGATCATTTGACTGGCATTTCTTTAGATTTTTATCCTACTCTCTGTTGTCGGGTTGTGACAAAATGAGTGTTGCTGGTGGTTCCTTTTCCTCTATTGCTGGCAAAGGAACCATTCCCTGCTCTTCCCTCACTCTCTTGGCTGTTCTTCATGTTCCTAAATTTACTTGAAATCTTCTTTCTATTAGTCAATTGACTAACTCTATGCACTGCTCAGGGTCTTTTTTCCCATCTTCTTGTATCTTTCATGACCTGAAGACAGGGAAGGTTATTGGCTCTGGTAAACTGTGCGATGGACTGTATCTGTTTGACCCCTCCTGCTGGGCTCCTAGTCCTTCTCCGCCTGCTCTTTACGTGGCTTCGTCTTCTACTTTGGTTGGATTCCTGACACCGTCGCCTTGGACATCTCTCTTCTATCTATATTATGAAATTATTGTTTCCTGCTATGTCGCCCTATGTTTTAACACTTTTCGTTATGATGTATGTGAATTAGGTAAGCACAAGCGGGCATCTCTTCCTCGAATGTCCCCTCCTTATGCTACGCTTTTTGAGATTATTCATTCTGATGTTTAAAGCCCCAGCCCGGTTGCTTCTATGTCTGGGTGCAAATGATTTATCACTTTTATCGACTGTTTTCTAGGTGCACATGAGTTTATCTCATGAAAAACAAATTCGATGTTTTCATCAGCGTTTTCATAAAATGATTACCACCTAATTCAATACCACTGTGCTAGTATTGCGAAATGATAATGGTCATGAGTACATTGACTCTTACTTTGAACTCAACCTTTGTGACTTGGGTATCATCCACCACCAAACTTCCTGTGTACACTCCTGCCTAGAATGAGGTTGCCAAGCGAAAAAATCGACACCTCCGGAGGTTGCTCATTATTTATTACTTCAGATGTACCTACCCAAATGCTACTGGGGGGACGCTGTCCTCATAACTACTCATCTTATTAATTGCCTGCCAACTCGTATCCTAAACCACAAAACTCCGTTAGAAGCTCTCAATATCCTTCCTAGTGAGCTCACCCTCCGTATCTTTGGTTGTGTGTTTTGTCCATGTGCACCACACCTCCAAGCTTGATCCCTGGGCGCTTTGGTGTGTCTTCATTGGATACTCGAACACCCAAAAAGGGTATAAGTGTTTTAATCCCATGACCCGCAAGACTTTTGTCTCCATGAATGTCACTTTCCATGAATTCGAGTCCTATTACGGGAGCTCTCTTCAGGGGAGACTATTACCATGGAATTGAGCTCCTATGTTATTCCCCTACCTATATCTCCTCCATATCAGCCTACTATCCCACCCGTGGTTCTACCACCGGCTCTGCCTCCTCGCCCTACTCCTCCTTTGTAGGTTTATACTCGTCGACGAAGGGGCACAAACAATTAGCTTTTGCACACTATGCCAGAATCCACGCCTGATCCGTCTACCGGTCCTCAAGGTAACCGTGCTTCTACTCGACATCCCTTATCTCATTATGTGACGTATGACTCATTGTCTTCTCGGCATAGAGCCATTTTCGCTTCTCTGTCCTCCATTTTCATACCTTCTTCGTGGCAGGAAGCTCTGAGGAATCAAAAGTGGAAAGATGCTATGCGGGAAGAGATGACATCCCTTGCGAAAAATTACACATGAGACCTTATTTATCTTTCTCAAGGCAAGACCGTGGTTGGATGTAAGCAGATTTTTCGGTGAAATAAAGCTCCCAAGGTCTTGTGGACCGTTACAAGGGTAGGTTGGTGTCTAGAGAATACACCCAAACGACCAGGATTGATTATCAGGAAACCTTTGGTCCAGTTGCGAAGATGAATTCTATCCGTATTTTACTATGAAGCACCGACACTTTAAAATGCCCAGCGTGTCGGTGTCGGAGAGTCCGACACTCGCCCGACACTCTCCGACACTCGAGTCAGAAATCCGACACTCGAGTCGGAAATCCGACACGCTGGCTCACGCGGGACTCGCGTGTCCCGCTCAATCGGACACACGTACCCAGCTCAATCGGACACGCATGTCCCGCTCAATCGGACACGCATGTCCCGCTCAATCGGACACGCCTGTCCCTAAGTTTGCTACACATGGTGAGGTGGGTGACAATTTGTCTTGGAAGTGCCTTTACCCCTTTCTAGCATTTCAAGTAGTGAAAGTGGATCTACTAGTGACGTAGATATTTTCTCTAGAAAAAGGAAGATTGAAAGTGGGGAAAAAGTTTGCATGTGAATCTATTATTTTTTACTGATAATATATAAATATAATGTGTTAATGTTCTATCATTTTTTGGTCATTTGTTAAGTTTTGCATTTGAATATTTAATAAGTAATATTTAAACATGACTTAATTTATTTAAATATTTGTTAATTATTATTTTTTTTATTTTTTGTTAAATGTTTTAGGATTTTCATAATTATAAAAAATGAATATTTAATATACGTGTCCCAGCGTGTCAGAATATGATATTTTTTGAGAATTGACGAGTCGTGTGTCGTGTCATGTCGTATCGCGTGTCCCGTGTCGGTGTCGGTGCAACATAGGTATTTTACTCTCGTGTGTTGTCTGCAAAATGTGGAGTCTCAGCTAGTTGGACGTAAAGAATGTCTTCCTCCATAGAGATTTGGAAAAAGAAGTTTATATGTCTACCTCCTAGTCTTACCTCTGAGTGATCTGAGGAAAAGGTATACAGACTGAAGAAGCCTCTGTACAATCTAAAACAATCTGCGAGGGCTTGGCTTGGGAGGTTCTAATGAGCAATGATGACATTTGGGTATACTCAGAGAAATGTTGATCATACCTTATTTGTAAAGCACAAACAAGGGAAATTAATGGTGTTGATAGTTTATGTGGATCACATTGTCATAGCTAGGGATGACATGGATAAAATAACAAATCTGAAGACAAGATTGGCTAGTGAATTTGAGGTAAAGGATCTTGGGAACCTCAAGTACTTTCTTGGCATTGAAGTTGCTAGACACACGCACGATATCTTTATCTTACAAAGGAAGTAAATCTTTGACCTGCTGGAGACTATGGAGATGAGTGAGTGTAGAACTGCTGACACCCCCATTGAAGAGAACCATAAATTGGGGAGGGATGGTGGAGAACCTGTCACAAATATTAGTGGCTTTCAACGACTAGAGGGGAGACTCATCTACCTATCTCATAATCGTCTGAATATCTCTTATGTTGTTGGAGTTATTAGCCAATACATCATGCTCCAAAATCACACCACTTGGATGCTGCCCATCGGATTCTCAGATATCTCAAAACCTCTCCTGGACGTGGCATCTTGTTCTCTCTGAACAAAGAATTATCCATTGATGTTTTCACAATTGCTGATTGGGCAGGGTCAGTTGATGATCGTAGATCCACTTGCGGGTATTGTACCTTGGTTGGGGAAACTCTAGTTACTTGGTGGAGCAAAAAACATGTTGTTGTCAGATCCAGTACTGAAGCAGACTTTAGGTCTAGGTCCCAGGGAATATGTGAAGGAATGTGGATTCAATCCCTTTTGCTTGAACTTGGGATTCGTGGCAAAGACCCTTTCCAGCTATACTGTGATAACAAGGCCTCCATTAGCATCGCTCACAATCCTTTGCACGACCGCACTAAACATGTGAAAGTCGATCAACATTTTATAAAGGAAAATATAGTGAGGGGAGTTGTTAACACTCCATTTGCCCCCTCTGATCAACAGCTGGCTGATGTGCTTACAAAAGCTGTCTCATAGGTGTTTTGGTAATATTATGTCCATGTGTGGTGTGTCAGATATCACAAGTCCAACTTGAGGGGGAGTATTAGGTTTTGGTTTTATTTTATTTTAATGCATATATGTTTGTCACTCATATATGTTGAGAAGTGTTTTCATATTTCCAATACAACATAATCAAATTTCTCTCAAATCTACAATAAAAAATCTCCTCGATAGTATTAACGATATTTCTGCCATCTCACAATGCCTTAGTCCTTTCCTAATGGGGAAAAGGTATTTTATCTATATATTTTTCTTATGATTTAGAAACTTTTTTTCGATTCTCTACCATTTTTTATAAAAATTTTTATAGTATGTGAACAATTCTAGTTATAGAACTACTTATGAAGATGTGTTATTGATGCATGACATATTTTACATCTTCCTGCCACCCTAGCATCACCACCAGGGGGCCCACTCGACATCACCACTAGGCGGATTTCATAGGGCCGCCACCCGTACACCCCAACCAGCTCTCCGCCATGGAATCACCACCATGTGGCAGGTTGTTGAGGCTGGGGCACGATCCCCTGACCTCACAGAGAGTTGGTTGGAGTGTACGGGTCGCGAACCTGATGAAAGCCGCCTGGTGATGATGCCGGGTGGGCCCCCTGGTGGTGATGCAGGATAGGCGCACACCTGCCTGCCACCCTGGCATCACCACCAGGGGCCCCACCATGGCATCTCACCATGGCGGCTTCATCAGGTCCGTGGACCATACACCCCGACCTGTCTCCGGTCCCACCATAGGAATCTGAAAGATTGTTGAAGCCGAGATTCGATCTCGAGACCTCCTTGATAAAGAGTTCTCAGACGAGCTCTCATCACCAACGGAGCCGCAGATCAGTTGGTGATGTGAGCTCGCCTGTGAGCTCTTTATCAAGGAGGTCTTTGTTAGGAGAGGAGTAGAGGAGTAGAGGCTAAGGAGAAAGCTATAGAGGAATTAGGGAAAGGAAGGAGGGAAAAAGAAAATTCCTGGAAATATTCTTACATGCCTCCACACGAAGAGGCCCGGGTATATTTGTTCCCGGGCCAAGAGGGGCTGAACCGGGGTGGTTCAACCCCCCAAACCGCCGATTTAGATAGTGGGGGCTGAACCGGATGGTTCAGCCCCATTGTCGTCTGGCTTCTTCTTCCGCCTGCGAGCGTATGTACGCCCAAAGAATTGAGTCATGTTCGGGGGCATAACATTCCCATCTCCATCAAGGGTCAGCTTGTCCGCAAGGTGATAATCTGGGTAAAGTTCCCTGAACTCCAGCAGATCAACCTATGTATTGTGTGCTTCTGACAAGTGTTTCCGTTTGACAAGGAGCTCAGGTCGGTACTCAGCACCCCGTCGCTTCCATTTGATCATCAGGACTTCCTCGGATAATGGGCGGAGCTCTCCCGCCACTGTCGCCTCTGAAAGAAAAGGACTGGCTTGTACGGAATCGCCGATCTTTCGTTTCAATAAGGACACGTGAAATGTCGGATGAATGCGCGACCCCTCGGGAAGAGCCAAAGTGTAAGCAACAGGGCCTACGTGGCGGAGAATGCGAAAGGGCCCATAGTAGCGAGGAGCTAATTTCTGGTTTGTTCGGCGGGCCACAGAGACTTGCTTGTAGGGACGTAGCTTGAGGAAGACTTCATCGCCGACTTCGAACTCCCTATCCTTGCGATGCTTGTCTGCTTGGGTCTTCATGCGTTCTTGTGCTAAATGGAGATTCTCATGCAACGTGGCTATAGTACGATCCCGGTTGCGGAGTGCCCGATCCACAACGGGCAATGCTGTGCTGCCCGACTCGTAGTTGCTCAAAGAGGGGAGGGGGGGGGAGGGACGGTCGTATACGACCTCGAACGGGGTCATCTTGCTGGCAGAATGGTAGGAGGTGTTGTAGCAGTATTCGGCTCAGTGTAGCCAATTGGTCTACGTTCACGGCTCGTCCATCACAAAGAAACAGAGGTATGTTTCCACCCCCCGATTGAGAACCTCTGTCTGGCCATCTGTCTGGAAATGATTCGTCATGCTGAAGCATAGGCTAGTCCCTTGTAATCGAAAGAGCTCCCGCCAGAAATTGCCCACGAAAGTCGGATCCCGATCTGAAATTATGGCACGCGGAATGCCGTAGAGACGAACAATCTCTCGAACAAAGAGATCGGCGACTGACTCGCCGGTATAAGGGTGGTTCAAAGCCTACAAATGGCCATACTTGAAGAGCTTGTCGACCACGACCAATATAATTGGCTTGCCCTGAGACTTGGGCAATCCGTCGATGAAGTTTATGGATACTGTCTCCCAAATATGGTGCGGGATCTCCAGAGGTGTCAGTAAGCCAGGTGGAGAGGTCGTCTCGTATTTCTGACGTTGGCATACCTCGCACTGCTGCACGAACTGCTGAATTTCGCGTCGTAATCCTGTCCAGAAAGCATTCACCCGTGCTCGCTGAAGGGTACGGAGAATTCCCGCATGCCCACCAGATGGAGATGAATGGAACTCGTGCATCATGACCGTCTTCCAAGCTGAGTTGGGCAGAATGACCACCCATCCCTGATAATACAGTCTGTCGTTCTGCAGCTGATAGCCAGACATAGTGATCTGCCCCTATCGAAGAGTCTCCACAATGGCTCGTAGTGCGGGGTCCCGCATGATCTCCTCCTGAACATCATCTAGCGAGTCGAGCAGGGGCCCTAAAATTTGGGCGATGGTGCTCTCCGGTAGGCGTATCACGGCAAGCACGTTCTCCTTGCCCTGCCGGTAAAGGGATCTCATAATCATATCCCAACAGCTTCGTCACCCACTTCTGCTGAAGCGGAGAGGAGACCCGCTGATCTAAGAAGTGCTTCAAGCTTTGATGGTCCGTGCGGATTTTTAAATGTCGCCCCAACAAGTACGGTCGCCACAAGGCCTCTGCATAGATGGTCACCAACATCTCCTTCTCATATGTGGGGAGCCCCAGAGTACGGGGCCCTAACGTCCTGCTGTAGAAGACCAGTGGCCGCCCCTCCTGCATCAACACTGCGCCAATGCCTACGTCGGACGCGTCAGTCTCCAGGACAAACTCTTTGGTGAAATCAGGAAGAGCGAGCACCAGAGTGGTCGTCATGGGCCCTTTAAGGGCTTGGAAGGCCGTCTCCGCCTCGGCCGACCAGTGGAAGACGTCCTTCTGTAATAGCTGAGTCAACGATCGAGCGATCTTGCCATAGTCTTTGACAAAGCGCCTGTAATATCCTCTAAGCCCTAGGAAACCCCGTAGCGCTCGGACCTTGTGTGGGCGGGGGCACGATAGCATGCTCTCGATCTTCTTGGGGTCCTCCTTGATCCCGCTAGCGGATACCAAATGTCCCAGGTACTCCACCTCCTTCTGCCCGAACGAACACTTGGACTACTTGGAATACAGCTGGTGCTGTCGGAGGAGGGTGAAAACGTGCTCGACATGGACCAAATATTCCTCCCAACTGGTACCGTAGATGAGGATGTCATCGAAGAATATCAACACCGATCGACGGAGGAGCGGACGGAAGATTTTGTTCATCACTGCTTGGAACGTGGACGGTGCGTTGGTGAGCCCGAAGGGTATCACCAAGAATTCATAGTGCCCATCATGAGTATGAAAGGCTATCTTGTGCATGTCCTCCTCGCGCATCCGAATCTGATGGTAGCCCGATCGGAGATCGAGTTTGGTGAAAATGCGAGCGTCGTGCAGTTCGTCTAGCAGTTCCTCGATCAAAGGAATGAGGAACTTGTCCTTGATGGTAGAGCTGTTCAAACCACGGTAATCCACACAAAATCGGCATGTCCCGTCCTTCTTCTTACTAGAATGATGAGGGACGAAAAAGAACTGGTACTGGGGCGAATAATTCCGGTAGTAAGCGTTTCCCTAACGCTACGCTCTATATCTGTCTTCTGGATGTACGGGTAACGGTAAGGTCGGATATTGATTGGTTCTGCGCCCGTTTTGAGCTAAATCTGATGATCTCTAAATCGCGGTGGTGGCAGTGTGCGTGGTGCCTGAAAGATATCTGCATACCGTGCCAGTAGCGCCTGCATCTGAACTGGTACAATTGGAGACTCAGTGGGAGCCGGTGTAACCTCCATAATCACTGCCATCATGCTGTCCTGGTTCTCTAGTTGCTCCAAGCTTCGAAGGAATATTTCCTTCATAGGCGAAGATTTTAAGCCCCCCAGACAGTACTATTTCCCGTGCTGTAGGAACTCAATCGTCATCTGATCCCAGTCAAAGGTCACCCGCCTAAGTTTCTACAACCACTACACCCCAAGCACCATGTCAGAACCTTGGATGGGTAGAAGGTAGACGTCCGTGCGCCCTGCATACCCCTGTATCCGTAGCTCCACCCCCTTCATCACCCCTTCACACTGCAGTTTGCTTCCGTCCGCCACCATGACCTGAAAGGCGGCCCCCTTATCAATCACATGCCCCACCTGTTGTGCCACATCAGAATGAATGAAGTTGTGGGTGCTCCCACTATCCACCAAAATCGTCACCTTCTCCTGACTAATCTTTCCCCCAATCCGCATAGTAATGGGGGTGTTGCATCACTCCATTTCCTGTATGGAAACACTGAATTCGGTCAAGTCCAAGTCCTCCTCCGACTCTGCCACGGGTACGAGCTCGTCATCGACATCCTCATATAACATAAAAACCTTTATTTTCTGGCATTTGTGCCCGGGCGCAAACTTCTCACCGCAGTTGATCCATATTCCCTTCTCTTTCCTTGCCTGTAGCTCGGCCCACGATAATCGTGTCACAGTTGACTTGTTGGCAGCCGACGTTTCTCTCCGTACAGCTGCCTGGGTAGTCGCGGGCTTCCTCGTGGTGCGCGTTTGCTTCCGGTTGCAGCGCTCTTCCTGTATGCGGGCCAAGCTGATAGCATGATTCAGACTGCGGGGCATATCAGCCTGAACCTCATCACGCAAGCGCTCCTTCAGTCCCGAGACAAAACAGCTGAGCAACGTATTCTCTTCCCAGTGCACCAAATTTGCCAATTTCTCGAATTTGGTCTAATACTCCATCATGGTTCTCTTCTGTCGCAACTTCTGCAGAAGGGCCTCAAAGTCCTCATACTCCAGTGGCCTGAATCGGGCTGAGAAACCTTCCACGAAATCAGTCCTGGACACATAATCCCTGCCCCTCAGAAACCACCGCGTCCACTGAAATACGTCGTCCTCCAAGTGAAAAGATTCTAGCTGCACCCATTGGCCCTCCGACACCTCCTGATAACTGAAAAAGTGCTCGGCCCTCAACACCCACTCTAAATCGTCCCCTCCGTTGAACCTTGGAAAATTCATGTGCGTTAGTTTAGGAGGCATGTACGCTCGCAGAGCGGCTTGGCCGTGCCAACCTTGCCCTTGCCCATTCCATGTCGGTCGTCTCGGCTCCATCAGACCGATGTTGGCGCCTGGATAGTCCTAAAATGGCTGGCCGCCCCAAGGAGCGCCGACCCCGTAGCCCCCCGGAGGGTCGGCGCCACGCGGTGGAGGCAAGATACCCCCTGCCCCACCCATTGGTCCTCCTGGAGCCCTTCCGACTCCTCCTTGCTCGCCGCCGAGCCGTATCCCGGACGGACGGCCCGTTCTATAGTCCGCCTGCTCGCCATGGTACCGCACCCAGGGCGGGTGACCCGTACCGACGTCCGCCGCCCGGATTTGGGTCGATTCGGCCCTTGTGACGCCTCGTGATTTCCCCACGTCGACGTGGTGCTGCCGAACGTGCCGTCTCCCGATCCGGTCAATCCCGCTCCTATACGCGCGGGATCGGCCGATCCAGCTATTTACCCCGCTTGTGGACCCGGATGCTGCGATGCATAGGTCTCAGCAGCCGCCTGATTTTGTAGTTCGTCGACCTCTTTGTGCGCCTTCGTCTTCCCTTTCAGATTTTGCGCTAACGACGCTTTGATTTCCTCCATCAGGGTGTCGATCTGTTCTTCCAGTCGCTGCGTAGAAGCCCTCATTTCCTTCTCGATAGCGGCCCTTGAGTCCGTCAGGCCGACATAGTTTTCTTCTAGGGTTTCCAGTTGAGTGATATTCTTTTGCGTGCATGTGGTAACTGATGGGGATCCATCAGATCGTGCACCTGGAGGGGTTCGCCATAAGGCGGGACCCACGTTCATTTATTCGCGCAGGAGGACTTGATCGGATCGCCTATCGGACTCCGCGGTTGCGTCCGGGACGTCGCCGAGAGTCAAAACACTATATTAGTTTATATTTTTCAGTTTATTATTGATTTATTTTAAGGGTCGATCCCACCAGCCAATAATAGCCGTTGATGAAGGATGCCCTAACATTTCTTTTCTTATAAATAAGACTTATAGGGGCTGAATAGAGGTATTGCAGAATTTAGAGACTACTATTCCTGGATTCCAGCGATCAACCCTTGGTGCCGACGCCGTGAAACCCTAGGTGACGACTCCTAGGTGCTCGTTCTTCCCCCCAAGGTAACCCCTAACCCTAGCCCTCTTTTTCCACCCCTCACCCCTCTCACCCAGCCGCCGGCTGCCCCCAAAAACCCCTCACAATCAGCCGGCCTGCTGCTCCCAGGCCCTACTACCGCCAGTCCCCAAAGAAACCCCACCGCCGGCCTTCCCCACCCTCCAGCCCGCCACCACCGCTTCCCCCTTCAAGCCGACCACCCTCCCTTTAGCCTTCCACCCAGCCGACCACCCTCCTCCCCTCCACACCACCCGCAAGCTGTCAAAAGACCAGGCCGGACACTACTTAAGCCACTTTCCGTGGATCCACTACCAAATAGCCTCTATTCTCTAGATCACGCTAGATCTGAGAATTTCAGCTCTCGTTCCGACGTTTTTCGCCACCCTTATTTCCATTTTTGTCCGGATCTGCTCTTACACATCAGATCTACCCTACCCCGACCCGGATCTACTTATACGTGGCCGGATCCACTGTTTTATTATCCGTTTTCACCGTTTACTGCCGAGGATAGCCACCGCCACCGCCACTCGCCTCGCCACCGGTTCCATCTCCGATCGCCGATCTACACATCCGGACCTCAAATTCTTCAGTGCCTTGGTTCAGCCCTCTACGTTGTGAGCTTTTGTAGTATTGTATTATTTGACTCGACATTTTCCATTTAGTGATTTGATATATTTTGCTGCGATTCTTGTTTGTGGAAATTTTTTTGGTGCACTAATAATTTGCAGGAGGTGACATTCGCCGAGCGCTTCGCTTTGGCCCTCCGAGCGGAGGAAGCCATTATAATTTGCTAAAATTAAATATTTGTTTTCTATTTAAATATCTACGTGGTGCTGAAAATTTACATTACTTTAATTTATTCGTCAAAATATCGATCATTACATTGCATGTAGGTTTGGATTAGCGTGTCACCCTTGCACTACCACCTAGAGTCGTAGGTTTTGTGCACCAACAACCTACCCCTACATCATTTTGGTATCAGAGGCAAGGTTAGGCCATTTGCATGCTCCATAGTGGTAGGATCTTTAGAGGAAACATGGTAGAGCCGCAAGTCACCGACGACCGAACGACGAGCTCGAATTCGGGCGCCGCTTTTGCTGAGTTTCAGCGCCTTATCCTAGACCGTTTTGACTCTTTAGGTGCCCAGTTCAACGATGTGCGTCATGATCTTGCCGAGGTTAATCTTCGTTTAGACCTCTTAGAGAATGCCAGGGACACTCCAACACAGCGTGACGAGTCACTTGAGGACGACCTTGATGCTCCTCCACGTCATGACCAACGTCCGAGAGATGGTCAGCCTCCGGCAGACCGCCACCGTCGTGATATTCCTCATCGAGCCCCGATTCCGCCGGTAAGGTGAAATCCTGACTTTGTGATGGAGCATAGGCAAGCTCCGGCGCGGGATAGGCTTCTCCATCTGCGTGATGAGTACCGTATGCCTCGTCAGTCTCAGCGTGACCCCAGAGATCGTGTGCCCCCACACGGTCGCCGTGATCATCAACATGATGAATATTATCCCCCGGGTCGGAGAGAGCGTGGTCCCCCACCCGCTCGATACGACTACGCTCATCACGAGTACCCCGAGTATTATCCCGACCCACGTAGGGGAGGCCACCACCACGATATCACCCGTCGTATTCGACTCGACGCCCCTTCGTTCGATGGTCGTCTAGATCCGAAATCCTTCAGCGATTGGCTCTTTGACATGGACCACTATTTCGAGTGGTATGACATGAGTGACGAGTGTTGCGTTCGCTTTGCTAAAATAAAGCTGGTCGGGCAGGCTAAGATATTTTGGATTAGCGTAGAGAGTCTTGAAGCGAGATGGTTATTACCCCATCACCAGGTGGGATGGGATGAAGCAAAGGAGAGTCATTTGCAAAACATTTGCATGAATTGCATGAGTCGGTTCGCCGACGAATAATAACAAGCAATGAAAATTATAAAGTCCATGCAGATAAGCGAAGGCGAGAACAAATATTTAATGAAGGTGAAAGGGTAATGTTACGAATCCGCCCAGAGAGGCTCCTTTCGGGGCCTACCAAGAAGTTAAGCGCTAGGCGAATGAGTTCGTACTTTGTTATTAGTCGTATTGGGACAAATGCCTACCGGCTCGATATCCCGGCTAGTATGGGAATTCACTTGGTGTTTAATGTTGAGGATCTTACTCCATACTACGAGCCTCACAAGTATGTGGACCCGAGCAGTGGAGATACCCAACCACCCCCACCCCCACTGTCGTTACCTTACCACCCTCATACGTCAACACCGTCTGATGGCCACCCCAGTCTACCCACTGTTGACATCCACCCACCCGGAAACTCGTCTTCTTTGGTTTCACCGTAGGCACCACCGATCGCACCGGGATCCACCTTTCGAGAGGCGAGAGATGAGAGTATCACAGAGGTCAGATCCCACCAATTTGTTCCCACCTCGGACGGACCGCGTTGCCGCTACTTGGTACATTGGCAGGGCCTCCCCGACACTGACGACACTTGGATACTGCCGACGGAGATTGATCGGCTGCCCCCGGACTTCGACCTCAGTACGATCATCTTCATTCATCGGAGATGAAGGCTTTTCAGTCGGGGGGAGTTGATGGGGATCCATCAAATCGTGCACCTGGAGGGGTTCGCCGCAAGGCGGGACCCACGTTCATTTATTTGCGCAGGAGGACTTGATCGGATCGCCGATCGAACTCCACGGTTGCGTCCGGGACGTCGCCGCGAGTCAAAACACTATATTAGTTTATATTTTTCAGTTTATTATTGATGTATTTTAAGGGCCGAACCCACCGACCAATCATAGCCGTTGATGGGGGATGCCCTAGCATTTCTTTTCTTATAAATAAGACTTATGGCTGAATAGAGGTATTGCAGAATTTGGAGACTACTATTCCCGGATTCCAGCGATCAACCCTCGGTGCCGACGCCGTGAAACCCTAGGTGACGACTCCTAGGTGCTTGTTCTTCCCCCCAAGGTAACCCCTAACCCTAGCCCTCATTTTCCACCCCTCACCCCTCTCACCTTGCCGCCGGCTGCCCCCAAAACCCCCTCACAACCAGCCGGCCTGCTGTTCCCAGGTCCTACCGCCGCCAGTCCCCAAAGAAACCCCATCGCCGGCCTTCCCCACCCTCCAGCCCGCCACTACCGCTTCCCCCTTCAAGCCGACCACCCCCCCTTCAGCCTTCCACCCAGCCGACCACCCTCCTCCCTCCACACCACCCGCAAGCCGTCAAAAGCCCAGGTTGACCACTCCTTAATCCCCTTTCCATGGATCCACTACCAAATAGCCTCAATTCTTTAGATCACGCTAGATCTGAGAATTTCAGCCCTCGTTTTGATGTTTGTCGCCACCATTATTACCATTTTTGTCCGGATCCACACTTACACATCGGATCTACCCTCCCCCGGTCCGGATCTACTTATACGTGGCCGGATCCACCGTTTTATTGTTCGTTTTCACCGTTTACCACCGGGGACTGCCACCGCCACCGTCGCCTCGCCACCGGTTCCATCTCCGATCGCCGATCTATACATCCGGGCCTCAAATTCTTCAGTGCCTCGGTTCAGCCCTCTACTTTGTAAGCTTTTGTAGTATTGTATTATTTGACTCGACATTTTCCATTTAGTGATTTGATATATTTTGCTGCGATTCTTGTTTGTGGAAATTTGTTTTGATACAGTAATAATTTGCATGAGGAGACATTCGCCGCGCTTCGCTTTGGCCCTCCGAGCGGAGGACGCCATTATAATTTGCTAAGATTAAATATTTGTTTTCTTTTTTAATATTTGCGTGGTGCTGAAAATTTATATTACTTTAATTTATTCGTCAAAATAACGATCATTACATTGCATGTATGTTTGGATTAGCGTGCCACCCTTGCACTACCACCTAGAGTCGTAGGTTTTGTGCACCAGCAGCCTACCCCTACATCAATAACCATGGTGGAGAAGCGAATCCTCTGATACCAAATGTTAGGAGAGAACTAGAGGAGAAGAGGCTAAGGAGAAAGCTATAGAGGAATTAAGGTTAGGAAGGTGGGAGAAAGAAAATACCTGGAAATACTCTTGCATGCCTCCACACGAACAGGCCCGGGTATATTTATTCCTGGGCCAAGAGGGGCCTTCCGGCCCCTCCCAAGCGGGGCTGAACCGGGATGGTTCAGCCCTCCAAACCGCCGATTTAGATAGTGGGGGCTGAACCGGATGGTTCAGCCCCGTTGTCGTCTGTCTTCTTCTTCCGCCTGCGAGCGTATGTACGCCCAAAGAATTGAGTTATGTTCGGGGGCGTAACAGTCTTGAGATCGAATCCCGGCCTCAACAACCTACCGCATGGTGATGATTCCATGACAGAGAGCTGGTTGGGGTGTATGGGCCGTGGCCCCGATGAAATCCGCTTGGTGGTGATACCGGGCGGGCCCCCTAGTGGTGATGCCAGGTTGGCATACAGGTGTGACGCCTGTCCTGCATCAGTTATCCTTTCCCATGGAGATAAATAAGCCAAAAAAAAACTTTGGTTTTGGTTCATACTAGAGGAGATTGTATACTAATTTACTGTTTTTTCTGGACTAACTTTATGTACATATTATGTGAATATTGGTTTTAGTTATATCATTAAGTCTATTATAGTTTTAGGATCTAACCAAAAATTGGTCTTTTTTGGAATTAATTATTTGTGAATATGGTATGAACATTAATCTTGGCTACATCATAAAGTATGTTAGAACTTAAGCATCAAACTAAAACCCATTCGGTTATAAGTATAGAGACCTGCGGTCTATATTAAGTGCACTAGACTTATTGAGAAAATTAAATTGTTAGAAATAAAAACATGTACCTAGAGGTTTGAACACAATGAACCGCGAACCATTCACTCTAGCTCTATCCAACAAAATCAAAGAATCACACTAGCATTGATCGCTTTCAAAATCAAATCTTTTGCATCATAGTTGATAAATTCACCTCTCGGTAAGTTTACCTGGATGACTTTTCTTGTATTTTAACAACCGTCTGTGTTGAAATCCAGATACCGGTTCAACGGAGTTCGGATTCGGAGGGAACAGTTCAAGTTACTTAGCCCGTCGTCGGGTGCGCAAGACAGCTCAATTCATGCTCGGATTCGGCCTTCACTAGTTGTGGGTGGTTGCTTATACAAAGACCCGGTGAGCAGCTGCGAGGAGGTCCCTCCACTCACCCGAAAGCGCATAACGCGTCTTCCCCTCCCAAAGCAAAAGACTGAGCTCGACACCTTGGATGACGCGGACCAAGAACTCTCTAAAAATCCGTAGCTCAAGAAGGATGGGTCTACCTCTCCAAGGTCCTTTGAGGGTCTATTTATAGGCAAACCCCGAACCAGGGGTAAAATCGTCTTTTTGGCATGCTAATCACGACCTCTGTCTTTTGTTTTTTGCTATTGACACCCCCGATTGGTCTGCAGATAGTGGAATCCCGTTGTTTGTGATGACTATGAGCAGACCCGGCTGGCCGGCGAGTAGGCGAAAGGGCGCACTGGCTTTCCTGCCGAGGCGAGTTCACGAAGAAGGCGGACTCGACTGGCTTGTATGCGCCTCGACGCGAGGTCGCCCCTGCCCGGGGCTCGCTGGTCGAGTTGGTAGTTGAATGATAAGGCCGGCTCGCGGTCACCCATGATCGGCGAGCTGCGGGGTCGCCTAGCCAGGCTCGGATCTCCTGACCCAATTTTACTTGACGAACTTGCCCTGCTCTGCTTGAGTGCGGGCTGGACCGAGGTCGCTAAATTAGCGTTGTACATAATCTCCGCTTCTTTGCGAGCTTGCTAGAGGTCGGAAAGAAATCATCCAACCCCGATTTGGAGAGCCCGAGGCGGTTCCTGTCAGGCCGCATCGCGACCCCCTCCTAGCTCTATAAATACGGGGGATGGGTATGACCTTCACCAACACCTCTCTTAGTCGACCCGCTGTTCCCCTGATCTTCATGGACTCGCCTGATCCGGATGACGTCGAGGTAGCTGCCTTGTTCGGTTTTATCGGCGGACCTCCTCCGAAGGTTCGGCGCGAAACTCGGGCTGAAGAATCCGATTGAGCTCGCGACTATCAAGCAGGCACAAAGCTGTCAACCTCAACAGACTTGACCTCTTCTGGCGCATCCTCGCGGCGCCTGCCGTCCCCAGGGACGGTGGTACCGGCCGGTGACATGAGTTAGCTTCCCCCAGATAGTCGGCCCTCCACCATTATGGTACGCGATTCTGTTGTTCCCTACTTTGTTGATACGTCCTTGACCGCGCCCTCCTTCGATTCCACAGATCAACGATGACGCTGCTGTCGTAGTGGCTCTGGCAACTTTGAAGGATGGCAACGACGCAAAGTCGGAAAAGATAAATCTTTCTAAAGGGATGAAGCGGCCTCGCCAACCCGCGATGGACGAGGGCTTCTCTACCGCCCAATTCCATGGAGAGTCTGTAAACGACCCTCTTTTTCCGCTGCAGATTCTCGCAGGGGCTCACTGAGCTATCTTGCTACGGAGTATTGCGCCGACCTTATATGTAATAGTGCCCAGTCGCCACCACCTTCGGCGCCTACCGTTGGAGTTGCCGTCTTGCCTCGCCGTCTCGAGGCAGTTGAGCCAAATCAGCCCCGTACGGGCGGGAAGTATTTGAAGATGAAGTCGCCCCGCCTCGCCTCGCTAAGTATGATGCTTAATCTTCCCATGGTAACCCCTGAATTTTCCTGCTCCTTTCTCACATTGGATCTAACTTCTCTTCCGCAGGTATCGATTCTCCCCTTTCACGCGAGCTCTCGTTGTTGGGAATTCCCCTCGAGCTGACGCCTCCCCAGATATTCAGCCCGCTTCACGAGTTGATGGCCAACCCAGTAGTGGATAGCGCCGATCTCAGCTCGCGCCTGCTAAGGGTGCTTTCGTCTTATGACTCAACCTTTGTCACTGCGCATCGACAGGTGAGTAGGCAGGGACTTGATGAGCTCCCAGGTCGTGCGGAGGCGCTGGAAGATTATAAAGCGCAGATGGAGGAAATTGAAGAGCTCTTTCTATGAATGTTGGATGCTGAAGTGAGAATATACAAATTGGAGACCCGCCAGAATGCCACTGAAGATCACCTGTACAAATTTGGCCAGGTCGCTGGTACCATTTGCGAGGCGAATAGGCTAGAAGAGCACATGCGCAAGGGGGTGGATTTTCTTCAGTAAGCCCAAGACCATTTCCACGAGGCCAGAGTCATTACGTGGGCAGCTCGCCATCTTGCCCGTCTGCGAGCGAGGGGCGGAGGCGTGCCGCGACGCGGGTAGGAGATTGCCAACCGCTTTGGCATGGCTTTTTGTTTCTCCTCATGACTCGCTTGTAGAGACCACGCTTGTTGTTGTTCTACAATCTTTTGTACTCGCGCGGAGATGTATTGATATGACTCTGTAGCGCCTAATTTTTGGACTCCCAAAATTGACAAATATTGGATGGTTTTTGTATATTGCAAGTATAATTCTCTTTTGCTGGCGCGATTTTCGTTTTGTAACTTCATTTCTATTTGGCAATGTGGTGAGTAGTGCGAGTGTGGCAGCGACAAGCTCGCGTCGCACGGATGCGGGGAACTTGCAAACCGGGGGGGGGGGGTTGGCCTGTTTTACTCTGAAACTCTATAAATAGGCAGGGTGGTGTGATTGAGTCACGCTTTCCACCCCTCCAGCCTCTAACCTCTTCCTTTTCTTAAATTTCCTACTCGCCTCGCCTACCAACATGGTTTGTGCTAAGGGCGAGGAGAGTCGCGCTCACTGTGTGATGAACTTTGCCGACCATTATTTTCCGAAGGCCAAAACAACCTCTGCTGAGCTGGAAAATTTCAAGTCGCGGTACCTTCCTGAATGATTCACGACGAGGCGACCTCTGCCTGATGAAGGGATTAACACCTTCTTCATGACAAATTCGCCCTTCCGTTAGCACACATGGAGGTAGGGTTGCGGCTTCCCCTGCGGCTCGAGGTGGTCCAGGTGCTCAAGTATTTCGGTCTGGTGCCCGCGCAGATGAATTCTAACGGAATCAGCGCGATTGTCGCCTTCGCGTGCTATATGTGCGAGCACGGGGTTGAATTCGACCTCATCGCCTTCCGGAAGATTTTGAATCTGAAGGCGACCAACGACGGAGTTGTCTTCTTCTCCAGCGCCTGCGTCAAGCTGGAGACGCTGAATAAGGTCCATCATTGGACCGATAAGTTTGTGTTCGTGCGAGGCGCCTTTGGGTCACTGCAGTTGGCGCCGGTTCAGCGAAGCGAGAACACGTACAAGCCACCTAAAGTGGCGGGCGACGCGCTATCGCTTTACGTGATATTGAGGGGACAAGAGTTCGACGTCTTGTACTTGCGGCGACATCAAGATCAGCTCGCCTACATCATGCCCGGAAACGGTATGTTCTCGCCTATATTCACTCGAGTGAACTCGCCTCGCACGCCATTTGACCCGTCCTTGCAGGTTCATGAACCCTTCCCCTGCATTCGCCGTCTGCACCCGCTAGGACGTTACCCAGCTGTCAACTCGCCTCACAAGCTGGTGGGGCGGCCTCGAAGCCAGCCGACATTTCCTCTGCTCCTTCAAAGGACAAAGGGAAGGCGCCCCTCAGATGCCCCCCCGATCTTAAGGATCATCTTGAGTTTGCGGCTCCCATCTTGGATGGAGGATGTGGACGCCGACGATGACGGGTTCAACCTCTTGTCTGACCTCTACGGCTTGGAGGACGCGACGGTGCTGGCGGGGACTTCCATCTGCGAGCTGGCGAATCACGGGAGTCGATCCGTCTTGCGCGTTGCTGAGCTATTTCACTAAATGGCGAGGGGCGCTCTCAGTGCGGGCCGCAAGCTGCGGGTGAGGATGACCATGCTCGACACTACCCGGAAGGAGCTTGCAAAGACCTAGGCCGAGCTCGCAACTGCCCGTGGTGCCGCCCCGCAGGCCCCAAGTGAGGTAGGCGTTTCCATTTTGATTTCGCGAGTTGATCCTTTTCTTTGACCAACACTTTTTCACAGGCCACCGAGCTCGCGTTTGCCGAACGAATCTCCAAACTGGAAGAGGAGTTGAGGGAAGCCCGCGCCAACAACGACTACCTTGCGAATCGCCTCGGCGAGGCGGAGTCAAACCTGCTGGAGTGCCGATGCCAAGCCGAAGAGAGTCCTGCTAGCAACGTCGCGCCCGGCTCCACTGTCACGGAGGCTGGAGTCCGCCGAGCCCTTGCCGTGGCCGCCACGCGACTCGCTGTGAAGCGCTTCCGGCTGCGGGGCGGCCTGACCGAGGTGGGTCTAGCCCTTACTCCAGAGTCGCCGATCCCGGAGCTCTTCCCCCCTCAAGCGAGTTCACCCCCTGCGAGCTCATACATTGGCGAGAAGAAGGGATGATCTCTATGTTGTGGACCGCTTTTTCGGTGTAGCTCTTAATTCTTAGATTTATGTGTCATATATGTACTCTTCTATTCGCCGTAATTTAATCATATAATTACGCGCGAGTCCGCCCGCACCTGTACATGTTCTTTTTATTTGCCTTCAAATTTCCTCTGTGCTCGCTCTTTTTATTCCGAGTTGGTTTATTCTTCTTTACTCACGCGATCGTAGTTAGGGCTACTCCAACCCCCATTGCGAGCTCGGGGCGCTGACCCTTCGCGTGGGCCTAATTTTTTGCCTACGCAGTCGCGGCCTAGATCGCGTCTTTATGCCGCTGCTCCTTGCTTGGGGGACAACTCGCCCCCTCTCACCTCGCTTCCAGGAACCGCTATTCCCTGCATCTCGCGAGCTACCGCCTTCACCTTTGTCGGGCTAGGCGAGCTCAGCGATTCCCTAGGTTTTACATTTTTTTCTTTTTTCTTCCCGAAAAACAGAATCCTGGGAGGAAGGGCGCTTCACCCAAGGAAGCAAGTAGTCGTCATGCGTGAGAGGAGCTCTCGCAGGGACCCGGAGTACGCCAACATCATGGCTTGAGGACTTGGACCCACTCAAGGGGGAAAGTGGCCGGTATGCGGGAGAGGAGCTTGCGTAGGGGCCCGGACTACGACAACATCACAGCTCAAGGACTTGGATCCACTCGAGGGGGCAAGTAGCCGGTATGCGGGAGAGGAGCTTGCGCAGGGACCCGAACTACGACAACATCATAGCTCGAGGACTTGGACTCACTCGAGGGGGAAGTAGCCGATATGCGGGAGAGGAGCTCGCGCAGGGACTCAGACTACGGGAACATCACAACTCGAGGACTTGGACTCACTCAAGGGGGCAAGTAGTCGGTATGCTGGAGAGGAGCTTGCGCAGGGACTCGCGCGGGAGAGGAGCTCGCGCAGGGACCCGAACTACGATAACATCATAGCTCGAGGACTTGGACTCACTCGAGAGGGAAAGTAGCCGATATGCGGGAGAGGAGCTCGCGCAGGGACTCAGACTACGGGAACATCACAGCTCGAGGACTTGGACTCACTCAAGGGGGCAAGTAGTCGTTATGCTGGAGAGGATCTTGCGCAGGGACTCAGACTACGACAACATCACAGCTCGAGGACTTGGGCCCACTCGAGAGGGTAAGTAGCTGGTATGCGGGAGAGGAGCTCGTGCAGGGACCCGGACTACGATAACATCATAGCTCGAGGAGTTGGACTCACTCGAGGGGGGAAGTAACTGATATGCGGGAGATGAGCTCGTGTAGGGACTCATACTACGATAACATCACAGCTTGAGGACTTGAACTCACTCAAGGGGGCAAGTAGCTTGTATGCTAGAGAGGAGTTCGGGAAGGGACCCGGACTACGACAACATCACAACTCAAGGACTTGGACTCACTCGAGGGGGCTAGTAGCCGGTATGCGGGAGAGGAGTTTGCGCAGGGACCCAAACTATGACAACTTCACAGCTCGATGACTTAGACTCACCCGAGGGGGCAAGTAGCCGGTATGCGGGAAAGGAGCTCACGCAGGGACCCGGACTACGACAACATTATAGCTCGTGGAATTGACTCACTCGAGGGGGCAAGTAGCTGGTATGCGGGATAGCTGGTTTGCGGGAGAGAAGCTCGCGCAGGGACCCGAACTACGACAACATCACAACTCGAGGACTTCTTTCTTCTCTACTAGCGTTCCCGTTTAGGGGGCGTTTATCGGGCATGCCCCTTTTGTGGGACCTTTTCCATTGTAGAAAGAGTAGTACATAAACATTCACATGCCGTTATATTGATATAAGAAGAAACAAAGTTTAGTACAAGGCTATTGCTAGCTGAAGAGAGGGGGGAGGGGGGTTCAGGGAAAGAAGCGTTTCAAGTCGTCGCCGCTCCATGTATTGCTAAGGAGTTCCACCTCACAATCTTGGAGTCGGTACCCTCCGTATGCCAATGTTTCCGCCACCACGAAGGGACCCTTCCAGTTGGGCTGGAGCTTTCTTACCGCCGCTCCCCTACTTGCAACATTCACCTTTTTGAGAACCAGATCCCCTTTGGCGAACTGCTTAATTTTTATGTGCTTGTCGAAGTACTTCGCCAATCTGCATTTTACTTCTTGTCGGATTGACGCGAGGTCCCAGATTTCTTCCACCATGTCGAGTGAGAGCCTTTGTTCCTCATCGTTTTATTCTCTCCACACCTCTCCTCCTTCTGCGACGACTACCCTTGGACCCCTAACGTCGAATTCCACCGGGATCACCGCTTCCGAGGCATAAGACAACTTGAATGGAGTCACTCTCGTGGCGGTGTTCAGGGTGGTTCTGAGGGCCCAGAGGACGGAGGGGAGTTGCTCAACTCAATTTTCCTTCAGGTTTTCTACCTTCTTTCTCAGCAGCTTGATGATCACCTTATTAGCGGTTTCGACCTGCCCGTTGCTTCGAGGGTGGTGAATGGATGAGAAGCGAAGGTCAATTCCCAGTTTTCAACATAACTTGATGAGCTCCATTTTTGCAAACTGCAGACCGGTGTCCGTGACGATCGCAAGTGACAGTCTGCGCCTGCAGATGATCTCTCCCCATATGAAATTATTTACGATTTGTGAGGTTGTCTTCGCCAGTGCGTTCACCCTGATCCACTTGGAAAAATAATCAATCATCACAATGA
This sequence comes from Platanthera zijinensis, assembly GCA_039513925.1. Taxonomy (NCBI): domain Eukaryota; kingdom Viridiplantae; phylum Streptophyta; class Magnoliopsida; order Asparagales; family Orchidaceae; genus Platanthera; species Platanthera zijinensis. The sequence goes on along the minus strand of CM077079.1, from coordinate 58,774,128 downwards.
TGAATCTTCTTTGTCCGCTCACTTGAGGGAACGACCCGACGAGGTCCATCCCCTAGATAGTGAAGGGCCATGGGGCCTTGATTGACTGGAGTCGTTGCGCTGGTTGTAACTAAAGGGGGCATAAAGTTGACATCTCGAACACCTCTTTGTGAATTTCTCCGCATCCTTCCGGATGGTCGGCCAGAAGTACCCCTGCCTCAGCACCCTTTTCTCTAAAGTCCTTCCACCGGAATGGCTTTCGCATTCCCCTGAGTGAATCTCATCTAGTACCCGAGGAATTTTCGCTTTGTAGACGCATCACGCTAGAGTACCCGACAAGGTTTTTCTATAGAGGCTTTCCCGTGGAGAAGGTAATAGACCGACTTATACCTGAACCGCCTCTTGTCCTGAACCCCTGAGGGAAACTTCCCCGTGGTCAAGAATTCCACGAACGGGTCCATCCATGATGGGTGTTGGTCGATCTCTATGAGTTCTCCTTCCTTGATGGAAGGCCGAAATAATTCGGTTGTGACTTCTCCCACCGGATGACCATACTTGACCAAATGATCCGCGACCGCATTCTCCTCTCTTGGAATATGATGGATGATGAATGACCGAAAGGCGCTCACCAGCTCCTTTACCTTCGACAAATATCGAATCAACACTAGCTCTCGAGCTTTGAATTCCCCCCGGATCTACGAGGCCATCACTAAAGAGTCAGAATAAACATTGAGATCTTAGATTCCCAACTCGCGAGCAAGGCGGAGGCCGGCGATCAGAGACTCATATTCCGCCTAGTTGTTTGTGACCGAAAAACGAATGTCTACCGACTGTTCTATCTTTTGCTCCTTAGGGGCTCGTTAGGATAACCCCGGCCCCAAACGAGTATTTATCGGATTCTCCATCCACAAACATCTCCCAAGCTTTCCACCCTTGCGGTTCCAACTCTTCCGCCTCCGCTGTGTAGTCGGCCAGGAAATCGTCCACCACTTGGGCCTTTAACGCCACCTGAGGGACAAAGGAGAGATCGAATTTGCTGAGCTCCACCGACCACTTGGCAAGTCTTCCCAAATGCTTGACCCCATCCAGGATGCCTTGAAGCGGATGGTCCGTCACTACCTTGATTGAATGGGCCTGGAAGTAGGGCCTAAATTTTCGAGCCGAGATGACGAGCGCAAAAGCCAATTTTTTCAAGATGGGTAGCAAGACTCGGCGTTTCGGAGAACCCGACTCACATAATAAATGGGAAGCTGCTTCTTTCCTTCCTCTCGAACTAGAACCGAACTTACCACCTCGGCTCCTACTCCCAAGTAAAGATAAAGGTCCCCCCTCCCCGGGCCCTTGCAGCAGGGGGGCTTGTGTTAGTTTCCGCTTCAATTTCTGGAACGCTTCTTCGCACTCGGCCGACCACTCAAAATTCTTATTATCAATGTGATGGCGCAATGCTCGAAAGAAGGTGGAGCTTTTCTCTCCGGCCCTTGAGAGGAACCTGTTTAGTCCCGCGAGCCTACCTCTTAAGCGTTGGGTCTTCTTCATACTCTTCGGGGCCTCCATCTCCACAATTGCTTTCACCTTATCCGGGTTTGGCTCCACTCCTTCTGGGGTCAGGAGGTGCCCCAAAAACTTTCCCTTTCTTGCCCCGAAAAATATTTAGCAGGGTTGGCCTCATCTTGTGTTTTCTGAGCGCAACAAATGTTTCTACCATGTCTCCCAGATGGTCCTCCACATTCTTACTTTTTACTAAGAGATCGTCTACGTACACCTCGAGGTTTCGCCCCTTTTGTTCTTTAAATGTCCTTTCCATCATGCGTTGGTAGGTTGCCCTTGCGTTTTTAAGCCCGAATGACATCATTTTATAACAATAATATCCATCGTTTGTGATAAAAGAAACATGTTTTACGTCGGGTGGGCGCATGCGTTTTGATGATAACCAGAGAAGTCATCCAAAAAACTCATAACTGGGAATCCGACGGCCGAATCTACGAGCGCGTCTATTCTAGGCAGAGGGTAGAAATTCTTGGGGTAGTGTTTATTAAGTAATGAAAAATTGATACACATTTTCCACTTTTCGTCTCCCTTCTTCTCCATTACAACGTTAGAGACCCAACCTGGGTAATGTATCTCCTCAACAAACCCTGCATCCAACAATTTCTGCACCTCCAACCGGATGGGCTTGGCCAAGGTAGTAGTTGTCTTCCTCTTCTTCTGGCGAATGGGTCGGGTCACCAGATCCAAGTTGAGATGGTGGCACGCGACGTCCGCGTCGACCCCCGACATGTCTTCCGTGCTCTAGGAGAAGATGTTCACGTTCTCCTGGATGCATGCTAGGATCTTCTCTTTGTCTTCCTCCGTCAGCTCGCCGCGGACCTTCACCTTTTCGGGCCTCCCTCCCTTAACCTTGATCTCTTCCTCCACTTCCTCTGCGGCCTCCAGCCTTGCGATCTCCTCCATCACCTTCTCGACCCTCTCAGCCTCCTTCTCCCAGCTGATTGTATTCACCGCGCTGAGGTAGCAATCCCTCGCCACTTTTGGGTCGCCCCTGATCCGGATCTGCAACCCTCCAATATTGTACTTTAAGCACTGGTGGAATAATGAGGGTACGCACTGGAATGCGTTGATGAGGGTACGCACTGGAATGCGTAGATGAGGGGTCTCCCAAAGATGACGTTATAGCTGCTTGGTAGGTCCACAATCACGAAACGACACCTTCATTGTTCCCCCCAGGGTGACGAGGAGCTCTACCTCTTCCTTCGATCTCCTTCCTTTCCCGCAAAATCGAAAAGTGGACCGACAGTTGAAGTAACCTTCTTCTCTTCCACCGCCATGACCTCAAACGCCTTCTTGAAGACCACATTGACGGAACTCTCATTATCGACGAGGATATGGGAGACCGTGAAATTCTCCACCGCTGCTTGAATCACCAGGGTGTCGTGGAAGGGGTTTTCATTTTCGAGCATGTCCTCCGCTGAGAACGTAATTTCCCCGATTGGGGGCGCGACCGAGGTGGACGCCATGCTCCTTCGGTAGACCGCGTGCAGGCTCCCCTTTCGAGTTGCTTTTATTCCTACCCCTCCATGGATCACCCTGATTCCCCCGCGGTCTCCCTGGTCGACTCGATCCTCGCACCCTCTCGACGCTCGCCCTCCGGCTACCTCATTCCTTCCTGTCTCTCATGCTACCGGCTCTCTCTACCCCTCCTGGACTCCTTCCTCTGCTCCTCTCTACAGCTCCAAGAATTCTTGACAAGTCGCGGTGGCGTGACCCTCAGACTGGCGGAAATCGTAATAGAGGACCACCCTCTTACCTTCTCTCCTCCTCTGCTGTTGGGGTCTTCCCTCTCGTCTTCGCCCCCTTCCAATTGCGTAGGCCTCCTGACGGGATGCTTGATCATGCCCCCATTGTCCTTTTCTTCTCTCGGGTGAGTATCACTATCCCCATCTCTCGGGAGAAAACCTTCTCCCCAAACGTCTGTGATCCCCTCCCCCGACCACTCTTCATGGTGGTCCGGCGGGAGGTCCCTAGAATCTCCTCTCCGGGCCTCGTTGATCTCCGCCTTCCCGCGCCCTCTTCTCCTCTCGCTTCCTCGACTCTTTTTTCTCAGCTCCTCTTACTCCATCCGCCGCTTCTTCCACCTCCTCTCGTCAGCTTTGCCAGCTTGTCCACAAACCCTTTGCTTGAAGACTCTCCTTCAATGTAACGCGCTGCCCGATTGATAAGGTTCTCAAAGGACATCAGGGGGGGATTCGCTTTAACTCCATCTTGAATAGCTCACCCTAAAGTGAAAGCAATCATCAGAGTGTGCCCTCGTACTTCTTGGACATATAAAATCTCCTCCTGTAAGCGATCCATATACGGCCCCAACGGTTCTTGTCGTCCCTGCTTAATGAGGAAGAGTGCCTCCGGGCTCCGGCTCTTTCTTCCTTTTCTTTGATGTGGAGAATCGAAGTAGAAATCCCCAGCTGTGGTCTTCAAAATTGTAGATCGAATTTGTCGGCAACTGATGAAATCAATCCCTTGCCTTTCCCCTAAAGGTAATATCGAACAATCGACACTTGAAAAGGTCGGACATCGACTGGATTGATACCATGTCCTCAAACCACTGCAGGTGCTGCAGGGGATCGCCTCTTTCGGCATAAAAATTCATGGCCGGATCCACAAACCCGACTGTAACCGGCGCCGTCAGCACCAGCTCGCAGAACGGACTCGCCGGTGCGAGATGGTGACCTGGGCGAGCATGCCCATGCTCCTCCTTCGCGCCGCGGGCCGCCGGGGGACTCTCAAAGAGGACCCGCGGGCGCAACATCTAATCATCACTATCCGGACATATCTCCTTGCCGAGTCGCTGACCCCAGCTCGCCTCGCCCTGTAAGGCGTCTTCCTGAGTTGGCGTCGCCATCTCGCCGTGTTTCACGAGCAGACTTCGCACCATACACTCCATGGACCTCATCATCCCGACGAGCTTAGCAAACTGACTTTGCGTCACAAACTCACTAGCAGGGTGCGAGTTCCCCTGGTCGTGTCCTTGCTCTGCCTGTCCTATTATGACACCGTCAAACAAGTTTTTCTTCAAGATCTGTCAATCCACGCTCACCGCACCAAAAATGTTGAAACCCGGATACCGGTTCAACGGAGTTCGTACTGGGAGGGAACAGTTCAAGTTACTTAGCCCGTCGTCGGGTGCGCAAGGCAGCTCAATTCAAGCTCAGATTCGGCCCTCACTAGTTGTGGGTGGTTGACTACACAAAGACCCGATGAGCTGCAGCGAGAAGGTCCCGCCACTCACCCGGAAGCGCGTATCGCGTATTCCCCTCCCAAAGCCAAAGGCTGAGCTCGGCACCTTGGATGATGCGGAGCAAGAACTCTCTAAAAATCCGGAGCTCAAGGAGGCCGGGTCTGCCTCTCCAAGGTGCTTTGAGGGTCTATTTATAGGAAAACACCGAACCACGGGTAAAATTGTCTTTTTGGCCTGCTAATACCGGCCTCCGCCTTTTGGTTTTTTCTATTGGCACCCCAGATTGGTCTGCAAGTAGCGTAATCCCGCTGTTTGTGATGACTATCAACAGAGCCGGCTGACCGACAAGTAGGCGAAAGGGCGCACTAGCTTTCCTGCCAAGGCGAGTTCACGAAGAAGGCGGACTCGACTGGCTTGCATGCGCCTCGACGCGAGGTCGCCCCTGCCCGGGGCTCGCTGGATGAGTTGGTGCTTGAATGATGAGGCCGGCTCGCGGTCGCCCATGATCGGCGAGTCGCGGGTTCGCCTAGCCAGGCTCGGGTCGCTTGACCCAATTTTCCTTGACGGACTTGCCTTGCTCTGCTTGGGTGCGGCTGGACCAAGGTCGCTAAATTGGGGTTGTAGTTGTATAGTCTGCAAGATAATACCATAAGCATCACTAATGCTGAAAAGAAAAGAACTTCTATGAATACTTTCAACAGAGATGCTGACGCAGAACAAATTTATGGGATGTGGATTTATAATGCTCTAACCCTAAATGCATCACACATGTGCATACGACGAATGTAAGGGGCCGAAAACGAACCCTAAAATGAATATGCAGATGAATGCAAACACACGATCCAATGAACTAAAGAAAGATAACCCTAATGCGATGCACATGCGATGATTCAATCATGCAAGTATTTTCCGACGTACAATTAATTAAACAACTTAATTTTAAAATTTTGTCCAAATATCACAATTGATTACAAATACTACAATGAAAGTAAGGAGACAACAATTACAAGTTAATTGATAGTGCAGTGAAATTAAAATGCGAAGCAAATAAATCTTTTGCACGCCAATAAAAACATGCAACAATCAAATTAATCTATGCCAAGTATTACTAGCAATACGAGAAAATGTGAATAAATGAGCACTGGAAGTAAAAGCTCACCAAGTATTTGATGCCGGTGGTGTCGGAGAAACTCCAATTGTGTCGGTGACTGCCCGGGAATGTGAATACTGTTGTGTGAGGGTTTTTGGAGAGGGATTTCCTCTTTAGAATTTGGTCCCAAATCTTTGAATGAGGCTATTTCTTCTTCCTCTCTTCCTATATAAATGTGCAAATACATGTATATAGAGTGAGTTTTATGAGAAATAAAAATAAGAATTTCTTGTTTATCGTATTTCTCTACACCTTTCATTCAAATTTCTAGCATCCAAATAAATCTGAATGTTTATTGAACATTGAAATGCTATAGATGGAGGAACAAGACAATGTTTTTAAAATAATTGAGGTAGAATCAACCTTGAAGGAGAAGGATGAAAATGAGTTACAAGAGGGCCGTTTGAAGCAACAGCAGAAGGAAGACGAAGTGAGAGAATCAAATGAGAGGCTTATGCCTGTGCAGCAGCAACTGACACTGGAAAAGAACTCCTTTCAAGGAAAGCTTTCACAAATACAACTAAAAACAGATGTAATGGTAGAAGATGATCTGAGAGGAATGCAAGAAAACATGTTGAAAGATCTGGAAGAAATGAAACAGAAGGCACTAAAGGAGAGGCTCATCAAGCAACAATTAATTTTCAATCGTCAACAAAAGGAGATTCAGGTACCAACCTTTACATCGTTTGGTCTTTGAAATGCCTTTTCACTGATTGGATCATAAAGTACTTGTGCTGTTATTTCCCTTTCTAGACACTGAAATCAACACTTGAGCTTACTAAGACTGCTATGGAGTATATGAAGTCTCAGTACTCGGAGGAATTTGACAATCTTGGCAAGTTTTAGTTTATAACTAAGCCCAGACTAGATTCATCTCGATTCTGTGCACACTGTTTTTTAATCATAGCTTGTTTATTTATCCTTATGCAACAGGAAATCAACTACATGCAGTCGCAAGCACTGCATCAGGGTATCATAAGGTTCTTGAAGAAAATAGAAAACTATACAATCAAATTCAAGATTTGAAAGGTATAGCTGTTGAAATGACAAAATATACATAAAAATTATGTGTGGATTTTGAAAATTGTTCTCCCTATTAGGAAGCATTAGGGTTTATTGCCGAGTTAGACCTTTCCTACCTGGGCAAAGGAGTAATATTAGCATCCTTTCTCGTATGGATGATCAACATATTACAATTTTTTCTCCGTTAAAAACGGGTAAAGATGCACGCCGGATTTTCACTTTCAACAAGGTCTTTGGTCCGTCTGCATCCCAAGGTTGGTCAAAAGCATTCAGCTTATATTTAGTTTTATCTTCAAGAGTGATTTATTTAACAAGATTTCTACTATTGCCAATTGTGGCTTCTTCACTGCAGAGGAGGTTTTTTCGGATACCCGACCCTTGATCCGTTCAGTTCTTGATGGTTACAACGTCTGTATTTTTGCTTATGGTCAAACAGGTTCAGGAAAAACTTATACAATGGTAGAAATTCTTTTTTATTTCTTGCTAGTAACCCATGTAATTCTTTGGCTATAAAGTTTAATAAGCATTTTGTACTTGGTACACTATGCAGAGTGGCCCTAAAGAAGTCAATGAGAAAACTATTGGCGTAAACTACAGAGCATTGAATGATCTCTTCTACCTTTCAGACCAGCGAAAGGATACATTTTGCTATGAGATCTCAGTTCAGATGCTTGAGATTTACAATGAACAAGTTAGAGATCTGCTTAATGAGGGGCTCAACAGAAGATATCCTTCATTGGTTCTTTTAAAGTTAATTTTGTTTCTCTTGATGTTACATTTTACATTTTTAAGAAGTGAGTGTCTCTTTAACATGTGGTTACATTAGAGATTCGAAACAGTTCAAACAAAGGACTTAGCGTTCCTGATGCAAACTTGGTTCCTGTTAGATCAACGGAAGACGTGATTGAAGTAATGAATTTAGGCATTAAAAACCGTGCTGTGAGCTGTACAGCTATAAACGATCACAGCAGTCGGTCTCATAGGTATGCAATGGCATCTATATTTTTAAGGCAATCTTCAAGTAGGTATTTCATATTTTTACGTATGGAACATTAGCATGTTGTGCTGTGAACTGACATTTGGCATCTTGCAATTGTATCTATATTACGTGATGGAGACGACGGCCCCCAACATGTTGAAGACGATGACGGCATGCTCGCGGAAGATCCTTCTCCGTCTCCAACAAAGGATTTGCGGCGCAAGACGGCCAATGAATGGAGACGGCCAATAATATTTTTATTTGAATCATTTAGTTCTTTATTTGTGTAGAGAAGAGAAAAATCCACCTTGTATATATGTTCACTTGTGTAAAATACAAAGAATGAGTACAAATATATAGATGAGAGAAAGAGAGAGCAAGTTCCTATACAAGATGTGGGACTAAAGAGGAGAGAGAAAAAACCAATAAAGATACAAAATGGGTCTAGTTAAATGGGCTTCTCTAACAATCCCCCGCAAGCTGGAGCGTATAGATCATATGCACCCAGCTTGGACAAACACTGGTAGAACAAGGTACTTGATAAAGCCTTTGTGAGAATATCAGCAACTTGATCAGTGCCCGGAACATGCTTTAATTCTAGTTTCTTCATTTGAACTTTTTTCCGTATGAAGTGACAGTCAACCTCGATATGTTTCGTACGCTCGTGAAACACCGGGTTCTTTGCTATGTGTATGGCCGCTTGACTATCACAAAATAGAACATCAGTTGAAGGAAGTTTTACTCCCAAGTCAGAAAGAAGGCTTTCAAGCCATGTAAGTTCAGAGACAACCGATGTCATCGATCGATATTCAGCTTCCGCGGAGGATCGAGCGACCACAACTTGTTTTTTACTTTTCCATGTAATGAGATGACCTCCAAAATAAGTACAGAACTCACTGGTCGACCGCCGATCGTCCAGGGAACCAACGTAGTCGACATCAGAATAAGCAACAATTGTTGGGGCAGAGGTGGAGGTTTTGTACACAAGCCCTTAACCCGGAGCTTCCTTAAGGTACCGGAGAATCCGTTCAACAGCTTGGAGATGAGAAACCTGAGGAGCATGCATGAACCGACTAACAACCCCAACAACAAACGATATATCAGGCCTCATGACTGTTAGGTAGATCAACTTTCCGACAAAGCGTCTATAGTATTCCGGGTTCTGGAGAAGCAGATTGTTATCAGATGCATGAGCACAGAGCTTGTGATTTGCCTCCATTGGGGTATTAGCTGCCTTACAACCAGACTGGCCAGCATCTTTGAGAAGATCGAGACAATACTTCCGTTGGGAGAGTACAAGCCCATCCGGTCGTCGTGCGACCTCAAGACCGAGGAAGTAGCGAAGATGCCCTAGGTCTTTGGTCTGAAACACCGTGTTCAGATGCTGTTTGACCGCTTGAATCCCCTTTGAGTCATCCCCAGTAAGTAGGATGTCGTCAACATAAACTAACAGAAGGACGGTTCCAGTTGCCCGGTGTCGGGTGAAAAGGGAGAAGTCAGCAGAACTCCGAGTGAAACCCATATTTTGAACCACCCTGCTGAATTTTTCAAACCACGCCCGAGAGGATTGTTTGAGACTATAGATGAATTTCTTTAGAAGACACACCTGAGACTCCCCCGTGGTCTCAAACCCGGGCGGTTGGCACATGTAAACAGTTTCCTGAAGATCGTCATTCAAAAACGCATTCTTGATATCGAGCTGATGAAGGGGCCAGCGGCGGTGTACAGCCACAGAGAGAAGCACACGAACCGTGTTGAGCTTGGCCACCGGAGAGAAAGTTTCCTCATAATCAAGACCCTGCTGCTGAGTGAAGCCACGGGCCAATAGTCCGGCCTTTAGTCGGGCAATAGTGCCATCCAGAGCATGTTTGATGACAAAAACCCATTTACACCCAACAGGGTGCTGACCGGGAGGTAAAGGGACCAGGGCCCAGGTCTGGTTGGCCCAAAGTGCCGTCATTTCTTCCTCCATGGCAGCCCGCCAGCCTGGATGTTGAAGCGCCTCCTGCACAAAGTTAGAGACAGAGACAGAGGATAATGATGTTGCAAAGTGACGAAGTGGCGGTGATAGGCGATGTAGAGAGACGTAATTTGCCAGCGGGTGAGCGGTGGAGGCAGGAACCGGAGCAGCAGGTGGTGGAGCATCAGAGGTCGAAGCCGACTGCAGTGGGGCACCGGGATGAGTAGAACGACGAGAATAGACCCGAATGACAGGTGGAGGCGGACGGGCCGGAGGCTGGGCAGGAGGAGGAGGAGATGAGGAGGAGCGGGGAACAGGGATGATAGGACGGACGACGGGCTCTGGAATGGGAACGACATCCAGAGCAGAAAAGAAGGGAAGATCTTCCCGGAAAGTGACGTCCGCAAAGACAGTAACCTTGCGGGTTGTAGGTGAATAGCACACATACCCCTTTTGAGTGCGCGAGTAACCTACAAAAATATGTTTGGTCGCACGGGGATCCAGTTTGTCGGTAGAGGGGCCGAGGTGGTGAACATAGCAAGTACACCCAAATATTCGAGGAGTAATAGGAAAAGGCGGAGTGGAGGGAAATAGGAGGCTGAACGGAGTAGCATTTTGGAGGACGGAGGACGGTAGATGGTTGATAAGAAAGCAGGCTGTGGAGAGCGCAAAGTTCCAGTATAGTTTGGGAACCTGCATTTGAAGCATAAGAGAGCGAGCTACATCAAGAAGGTGACGATTCTTGTGCTCGGCGACACCATTCTGTTGTGGAGTATACGCACACGAGGTTTGGTGAATAATGCCGAAGTCAGAGCAGAGGGTCGCGAAGTCATGACCCGTGTATTCTCGTGCATTGTCGGTACGAATAGTGCGAATGGGCACAGAGAATTGAGTGTGAGTCTCAAGAATGAATGCCCGGAAGACGCGGGGAAGCTCAGAACGATCGCAAAGAAGATACAACCATGCCATGCGCGAGTAATCATCAATAAATATAAGGAAGTACTGATAGCCAGAAATAATACTAATCTTGTACGGACCCCAGATATCGGAGTGTACTAAAATAAAAGGAGCGGAGCTCCGAGTACAATGAGAAGGAAATGATGAACGTGGCTGTTTGCCAAAGATACAGGTTTTACACTGAAAAGCAGGAAGAGATACATCCGGGAGAGCCTTCTGGAGGACAAGGAGAGGAGCATGACCAAGACGTCGATGCCAATCTGATTAGGAGACAGAGGCGAGGAGAGTAGGAGAGTCATCAAGAAGGTAAATCCCGTTCTGCAGTCGCCCCCTACCAATGATAGTCTGCGTTTGTTGATCCTGTATCAGAAAAGAAGAAGAAGTAAAGGTCACTGAGCAATGTAAATCAGTAGTAAGGCGACCAACTGAAAGTAAATTGAAAGGAGAGCCCGGAACATGAAGAGCCGAGCGCAGGAGAAGAGAAGAGGTGAGAGGAATATCAACACATCCAGAGACAGGGACAGAAACTCCATTGGCCACAGTAATGTACTTCGGGTGAGGGGAAAACAAGTACTGAGGCGGTCGAACAGAGGTGATGTGATGAGTGACACCAGAATCGAGGATCCATCGCGGGCCAGAGGAGAGGCAGACGATACCTTCATTGGAGATGGAGGCAGCGGAGGCAACCGAGGCTGGAGGGCGGCTGAGCAGACCATGAAGATGCTGGAGCTGGAGGAGAACCTCGTCGAGGTCAGTACGAGTCGGAGAGGAGTCGGTGGCAGCAACAGATGCCTGTGGACGAGGAGGGCGACCATGCTTGCGATAGCACATGGCTTCAAGATGCCCATCTTTTCCACAGAACGAGAACTTAGGCCGAGGCCGTCCACCTCGACCACGTCCCCGAGAATCAGAGCGGCCTCCACGGACTGAAGAGGGAGGAGGCAGTAAAGGAGGAGGGACCTGCTGGGCAAGAGCCGGAGAAGGAGGTCCAGACACATCCGGAGGCGGGTGACTTTGAGAAGCATTGAGCACACATCTGAGAATGACGGTGTAACAGTAGAGGAGAGGATGTGAGCCCGTACACTGTGAAGGTGATGGGGTAGCCGAGCCATGATCATGGCTATACCCACAACTTCCTTTTGGACACGTTGGGCAGCAAGGTCTACAGTAGGAGGCTGATGTTGGATCCACGCCTCGACCAAAGACCGAGCCTGAGCAACAAAGGAGGTCAGATCGGTCGTACCACTACTATCAAGGGACTGGAGAGCGGTGATAATGTCATACAGATGGTGGAGACTATCCTTGCCGGAGTAAAGGGTATGGAGCTCGTCCCACATGCCTTTGGCCGTCTCATGGTACATGGCCAGGCGATAGGATTCGCTATCAAGAGAATTAGGGATCCATGTCTGCACACGACCATCATTGCGTAACCAATCATCAGTAGGAGTACCGGTAGCCACCTGGGTCAAGTGATGAAGAAACCCCTTGGATTGCATGACCCGACGAACAGAATTTGCCCATTCAACAAAATTCTTCTTGCCAGTCAGAGATATAGTGGTAATGCGGAGTTCATCCTGTATTTCTGGAATAGAGGCCAGACGGTCTGTAGGAGAAGCCGCCGTGCCGGTAGAATCAACAGAACTCATGGAGGAGAAGCGGCTAGGAGAGCAGACCAGCAAGAGAGGAGTTTGCGCGACTAGAACGGAGACCTTCTTGTCACGATGTAAAGACACCAGCGGCAGGAGGAAGCCGCGACCAGAGGCGGATAGAGACCAGCGGACAGAGACAATCCGCGCGGATAGACAAAGAAGGCGGGGTCCCAGTAGAAGAGGACATCGGCAGACAGAGAACAAACCACGCGGATAGGAGGAGAAGAAGACCGCGACCTAAATGCGGGAGGAAACAGTCCGCACGGTCAGGATGAGCACAACAGCGGTCAGAGAAGGAGGCCACGAGCGGGCAGAGAAAAGAGTCCGCGAGGAGAGAACACTCAAGCGGATAAAAGGAGGAGGAGAAGACCACGACCTAAATGCGGGAGGCAACAGTTTGCACGGTCAGGTTGATCACAGCAGCGGTCAGAGAAGGAGGCCACGAGCGGGCAGAGAGAAGAGACCGCGAGTAAAGAACACTCAAGCAGATAGTAAGAGGCCGCGGCGAGCAACAAGCCGTGGCGAGCAAAGAACCCAGCAATAAGGCTGAAAGCGGCGAGCAGGAACAGGCCTCAGTCCGCGCGAGAAGGATTCCGCGACAAGGCGAAAAAACGGCGAGCAGGAAGAGGCCGCAGGAGGTCGTGCCGGATAGCAGGAGGTAGACCGCGCGAGAAGAGAGTCAGTTTAGACCAGGAACAAAGGGAGAGGTGGACCCCACAGGAAGGCTATAAGAGGCCTGAGGGGAGAGGTGGAACCACGGAGAGGAGAGGGAAGAAGAGAAGCAAAGCGGATAGCCAAGACAGGCCGCAAGAGACCGAGCGGCAAGGGAGGGCAGCGGACAAAAGGACAGTACGCAGCAGGCCGCAGGCACGGAAGAGAGACCACAAACAGATATGCGGTTAAGGAGAGGGAAGCCGCCCAAGGAGGACCGGTGGCTCTGATACCATGTAGAGAAGAGAAAAATCCACCTTGTATATATGTTCACTTGTGTAAAATACAAAGAATGAGTACAAATATATAGATGAGAGAAAGAGAGAGCAAGTTCCTATACAAGATGTGGGACTAAAGAGGAGAGAGAAAAAACCAATAAAGATACAAAATGGGCCTAGTTAAATGGGTTTCTCTAACAATTTTCAATGTTTAGTTCTTGCTCATAATGTCTAATTTTATGAGTGTGTTGTATTTTTTTTTGGGCTGCGTATAGCCAAAACTATGTTGTAAGCCTATATATCGGCCATGTATTGTTTCATGTTGATGAGAGAATGAATGATAAGAAAAAGTGAAACCCTAACCTCCTTTGAGAATCTCTCCCTCTCCTTTTCATCTCTCTCAAAAAAAACCGACCAACCCCTCTAGCCGCCACCTTTTCTCTCTCCCCCTTCCTCTCTCTCTCGGCCAAGCCTTCTCCCCCTCTCCTAGCGGCCAACATCCCCTCCCCCTTCCTCTCTTTTTTTTCTCGGCCAAGCCTTCTAGCCCCTCTTCCACCTCCCTCAAGCCTACTCCACATCAAAACCGATCACCCGCATCAACTCAAAATCCGGCCAGCCCCTCTTCAAGAAAAACTGACCACCCTTTTTCCTTTGGTGGCTCAGCCAAGGTGTTTTCAACGAGGCCATGTGGACTCCATACCGACGTGAAGCGAGGAAGGTGGACGAGTTTCCTCTCCATCCGACGTAACTCCGGCGGAGCTGCTGAAAACGATCCGGATTAGTGAATCGGAATCATCCATTCCGATTGGGTAACGAAACTTTCTACTTCTGTGTGATTTTCCCTCTAGATTTTTCATTGTGGTGGATTTATTTTGGCGTGATCTTGAAAACGTTGGATTGATCGTGGTTTTCTTCGATTGTTTTGTTGTTCATCTTAACTTCATTTAAGTTTGAGAGGTTTGGCGAACCTCGTTTTCTTTTTATTGGGAGAGATCTACCGTTTTCCGAATCGCAAATTTTGGTAGATCTTTTTTGGTACAACCTTCGCTCGAACGGACCGGGTGAGTCCTTTTAGCCGGAAAGAATATTGGCTTATAGCCTTTATTCGATCCTAATCGGTTTGGCTACCCGTACGTTAACATTCAATTGATATAATTTCATAGCGTGTGCGCTGCGACGAAGTTTGTGCGAGTGTAGAATTTGATCGTAGAGAGGCAATCGTGTTTAGTCCGTTGATTTTAAGGTGTCAACGTGTGAGCCTGCATAATTACGGTACGAGAAGAAATCCGGGCTAGGGGAAGAGCCGGTGGTGGGGGAGAGAAGAAGGTGGCTAGGGTAGAAGAGAAACCAGGGAATAACCCTTTGATATTATTTCCGGGATGAAATTACGAGTACATAATCAACCCCTTATATAGAGGGGGGTGGGGTTTGACATACATAGCAACATACCAAAATACTAAAATAACAACATACCAAAATAAAAAATACTAAAACAACAAAACACACAATAAGAACTAAATATTAAGTTTCCTCACTGGCTGGCCCCGCTCGTGCCCGTGTCACGTCTGCACCCACGTCCAGCTCCTCTCCATCAGACTCAGTCTCTTCCGCACCCTGCCTTCTGTCTTCCTTGCGTGTATATACCTGCCATGGTTGTTCATTTCCGTGAAGATCGGTAACAATACTGTCGTCTGGAAAATTTGCCTTACCCTCAAGGAAGAAGTTGGGAAACTGTCGACAAAAATCATCCCTCAGTAGCCAAGTGGCCGCGGACGGGGGGCGGTGGTGCCATGCCATGAGGAGCTTCTCCTGGTCCGCATCACCGGGTAATGGTGTCAGCGGTCCAGAATGCTGTGCGGATAAGTGGGGGTGGTGTCAGAGTATTCCGGATCGCTAGGTATGTGGTCTAGTGTCTGGTGATCACCCACGACTCGTCGCAGATGAGAGACGTGGAAGACCGGTTGAGTGAGTCTCCCTTCGAGAAGTTGAATCTTGTAAGCGTTGACTCCAATTTTGGCTAGGATGGTGAATGGTCCAAAAAAACGCAGTGCGAGCTTGGGACACGGCCGTTTGGCGACCGAGAGATGCCGGTACGGATGCAACTTGATAAAGACCTTCTCCCCGACTTGAAATGATAGGTCCCTGCGTTTGCGGTTGGCGAAAGACGTCATCTTGGCCTGGGCCCGGCAGAGGTGGTGCTTGAGGCTGTCCAAAATAATGTCCCGATCCTGAAGATGATGCGCCAAACTCTATGGAAGACACTCCCCGGGGAGATGCCGAACTACGTCTGGTGGTGGGAGGTCGTAGACAGACTGGAATGGAGATGTGCCCGCGTCATGGTGGTAGGCGGTGTTGTAGGAATACTCGTCCCAGCCAACCACTTGTCCCAAGTGCCCGACCTCTCGCCGATGAAACAGCGTAAATACGTCTCTAAGCAACGGTTGAGAACCTCTGATTGACCATCTGTTTACGGATGGTAGGCGGAGCTCATGCGGAAGCGCGTGCCTTGAAGGAGAAATATGGACGTCCAAAAACTACTCTGAAAGAGGCGGTCGTGATCGCTCACAATAGAGCGCGGAAAGCCATGGAGGCGTACGACTCCGAAGATGAAATTGTCGGCCACTCCTGCTGTTGTATACGAGTGCCGAAGAGGAAGGAAATGTGCGTACTTGGAGAGTCAGTCCACTACTACCAGGATGCAATCAAACTCGTTGGACCGCGACAGGCGAGAAATGAAATCCATGACAATATCTTCCCAAATGCGGCCCGGAATCGGCAATGGATGCAGTAACCCGCCCGAAAACATGGTCTCATACTTTGCTTTCTGGCATGGAAGGCAGGCGGCCACATGGGCGTTGACTTGTTTGAACATATTGGGCCAGTAGAGGGACACCGCTAGGCGCCGACAAGTGCGGAAGGCTCCAGCATGGCCTCTGGAAGGTGTCGCGTGGAACTCGGCCAAAATGCGGGGGATGAGCGAAGAGGCCTCAGAGAGTACTAAGCATCCACGGTAAAAGAGACGACCACCTACTAACGAATAGTGATGGTGGCTACCCGGGTCGGCAATGAGGACAGTCCGAATGGAGGCCAGGTGCGGGTCCCTTTCCACATCATGCTGGATCGAGGCGGCATCCTCCCAAATCGTGTGGGAGATGGCGCGGAGTTCGGGGTACTGCACTTGCCGTTAGAGAGCGTTTGCCGCCTGATTGGTGCGGCCCGGTCGAAACTCAATACTGAAATTGTATCCGAGGAGCTTGGCCACCCAGATTTGCTGCGCTGGCGTGGCAATCTTCTGTTGTAAGAGGTACTGCAAGCTGTGGTGATCGGTACGGACGATGAAGGTGCGGCCCAAGAGATATGGCCTCCAATGCTGAACCACTAGAACGAGTGTCATGAGTTCATTCTCATAGTCCGAATGGCTCCGAATGTTCTGGAAAAGGCCCGACTATAGTAGGCGATGGGGCGGCCACCTTGCATAAGAACCGCGCCCACGCTGGTGTCCGAGGCATCACACTCCACGATGAATGGCTGGGTGAAGTCTGGCATGGACAACACGGGGCCTCGTACGAGTGCCTCCTTGAGGGTGGTGAAAGAGGACATGGACGTCGGGGTCCACGTGAATTGTCCCTCTTCTGAAGTCTTAAGCAGCTGCATCAAGGGTCGGGACAAGGCGCCATAATTCCAGATGAAGTGTCGATAGTACCCGGTCAGACCCAAGAAGCCCCGAACATCCCGCTGGGAAGTGGGGGTCGGCCAGTGTAGGATGGCCGCCACCTTGTCGTCGTCCATGGCCACGCCTTTAGCTGAGATCATGTGGCCCAAATAGCTGACGGTGGTCATGCCAAACGAGCACTTCTTGCGGTGGAGAGTGGAGTCCCTCACGAGGTGGCAAGGAGACCCCTTCTAGGAAAACTGCACAGAAATCTCGGCCCAATTGACCCAAGCATCGTCCAATGTCGCTAGCCATGAGACGCCCAAGATGATGTCGACGCCGCCCAATTCGAAGACGTAAAAATCGATCGTCGCCAAGCAAGGTCCCAGGGCCACCTACACGGCGGTGCATGATTCTGCGGTCGACCGCCAGCGGCCGTCGCCTAGGCAGACAGTAAAATCTGGTGACAACGTGCATGGAATGGAGAGGTGCCAAACCAATTGCTGAGAAATAAAATTGTGGTTGGCTCCGCTATAAATCATAATGAGGCCCGGTGATGCCGTCTACCGAGAAGCTAGGGAGATCCAAGCGGTTGAAGGTGGTTCCCTCGGCCTATGGGGTTGGTGGCTCGTCTGATATCTCTAGTGCCTCGAAGTCCTCATTGTTGATTTCGGGGCTCGGATCCCCAAGGATGGCATGAAACTCTTTCACAGTGCATTCGTGATTTGGAGAATAAGGTTGTCGGCATCGAAAACATAGCCCCTTCTTTCGGAGCTCGTTGTAATCCCCGTTAGACAGGCAGTGGGTGGCCGAAGAGAGGCCCGTCCGAGGCCTCCATGGGGCGGCCGCGGGCCGAAATCACGCGGTGATGGTGGTGGTCGGGAAGGATGGGGTGTCGTGGTTGCCGGTGGTCGGACAAAGAGATCTGCTTCCACCGCACCCGCCAGATCGGGTGCTTCGGAGACCGACCACGAGTGGTGGGTGCAGAGGCGAGAGCGAATCGCTGGAAGGAGGCCTTACATGAAAAACCCCAAGTAGTGGTCCAACGGAAAGCCCAGAACCTGTGTCACCAGAGCGACGAACTCGTCGATGTAGGCGTTGAGGCCGGCCGACTGGCGGATGCTACAAATACGCTCGACAGCGGAGCCAACGTAGCGGGGCTCGTTCTGTTGGACCATCTCCTGTTTTAGTTCATCCCAAGAGATGTGAGGTTGGGATTGGCGGAGCCACCGCGCCCAGTGGAGAGTAGATCCGTCAAGGCCGACAATGGCGGTGCCGACCTTGTCCGCCTCGGGTGTGAGGTGAGGTCGAAGTATTGTTCGGCCTTGGCGATCCACCCCATGGGTTTGTGCCGAAAAAATGCGGGACGTCGAGAACGAGGGCCGCGTGATCCGAGACCGAGAGGGGCACAACAATGCGGTGGTGGGCGGAGGAGGTGGGCCGAGCAGCGAGCCTCCATTGGCAGAGGAGGCGCAGCCTCCTGTGGTGGTGAACATAGGCGAGGCGGGGTGGGCGTCCAGGCGTGCAAAGATGCCCTGCAGCGTGGCCTGGAGGTAGGCGAACTGAGCATCATGGCCGTCGAGGCGGCGTTTGACGTTGTCTTCGGGGCCTTCGGCAGCGAGGGAGTCCGAGTGTGCGCGGGTTGTCAGAGCCATGTGAGAGAGGAAGCAGAAACGTGGGTAAAACAACCTGGAGGAGCAGAGCAACAACTGCTGCGTTCGGCAGCGAGGCGGAGCCGCCGGTGGGCGGGAGGTCGGCAGGTTGACGGGATTGGAGTGAACGTCGCGAGGCGGAGGGGAGGCGGCCGACGCGATGCGAGTCGTGAGTCAGACGACACGTGCTGGTCGATGCCTTCTGAGGCGATGCAGGGCCGGAATCCGCGAACAGGGCGAGTCCGCGATGCGGATTGCGGACGAGCGCGGGGTTCGATTTTACGAATAGGAACGCGAGCAGTGATTCGACGACCAACGACTTTCAAGCGGGCGGCCCGGCAGGTCGGACCAAATATTACGGTACGAGAAAAAATCCGGACTAGGAGAAGAGTCAATGGTGAGGGGGGGGGAGAAGGAGTCTTGAGTAGAAGAGAAACCCAGGAACAACCCTTTGATATTATTTCCGGGATGAAATTACGAGTACATAATCAACCCCTTATATAGAGGGAGGGGGGGGGGGGCAGACATACATACCAAAATAACAAAATACTGAAATAGTAACATAGCAAAATAAAAAAATACTAAAACAGCAAAACACACAATAAGAACTAAATATTAAGTTTTCTCATTGGATGGCCCAGCTCGTGCCCGTGTCACGTCCGCACCCATGTCTGGCTCCTCTCCGTCGTACTCGGTCTCTTCCGCACCCTCCTGACATCTTCCTCGTCGTATGTATACCCTCCATGGTTGTTCATTGCCGTGAAGATCGGTAACAGTCTACTATGTTTACTCTAGTACAAGTGTGTAAGTAAAGTGTTTATTTGATCCAAAACTAATCCTGCTCCTTGTATAAGAGATCCTACAAAGGGAGCGCAAAAAATTTAGGGTCTTGAAATATGAAATGTTTCTTCCTTGTTTGCTATTTGTGAGTGCAAATAAGTCTCTATGGTAAGAAAAACTAAGCAGCTAATGGGATTAGGTCTCTTTATTCTTACACAGAATGAACAAGCCGGTGAGATTGAGAAGAGGAAATCCGTTTCTGTCAAACAAAAGATAATGAACTAGATATCCTAACACTCATCTTTCAGGTCCAGTAAAAGCTAGAGAACATGATGCAGGATAGGCCTACAGGGGTGCACAAAACCTAGACTTCTAGGGTTGAAATGTAAATGTGACACACTAACCCAAATCTAGATGCAATAAAACCGTCGGTGACGGTGACAAAATAATTAGAGCAAATGAAATTTAAACCCACGCAGATAATTAAAAGAACAAAAAATAGCATTCAATAAGCAATTATTTAATGGCTTTCCTCCGCTCGGAGGGCCAAGGCTAAACGCGCGGCGAATAGATCACACCTGCAAATTATAAGCGTATTGCAAACAAATTTTTACAAGTACGATTCCAAACAAATGCAGTGTCCAATCCAATAATAATGCTGAATCAAATAATCCAATACAACAAGGGACTTGCCGAAGTAGTGGGCTGACCGAGGCACTTAAGATTTCGGAGTCGGATGCGTGGGAAGGCGATCGAATGTGGAACCGGTGACGTGGAAATTGCGGAGGTGGCTGTCCTCGGCGGTGCAAGGTGGGATCGGGACGGAAGTGGATAGATCTGGCCACGTAGGAATGGATCTGGACGGGGGTGGATAGATCCGACGTTTAGAGAGCGGATCCAGGCTAGGGAGTGATGGACGAGTGGAGAAAATAGCGGATCGGGGCTGGATGGTCTTGATCTTGACTGTTCTAGAGGGGGAAGGGGCTGTGGGAAGTGGATTCACGGAGGGAAAAGCGAGGCTCGTAGTATGACGTCAGATCTTCAACATTAAATACTGGGTGGATTCTCATACTTACATGGATATCTAGCCTATAGGCATTCGTCCCAATGCGACTTGTAACCAAGTAGGGGCCCATTCGCCTGACGCTTAGTTTTTTGGTAGGCCTCGAGGTTTTAGGCCTACGACTCAAGGGGAGTTACATATAGTAGAAGGGGAAGCTGACTGCAGGCTTTGTTCCAGCACCTTCAGTGACAGTGGCCAGTCCCTACTCCTCGAAAACCTACACCACCGCCACCTTCAGGTAATATCCTTCCTTCTACCCCTCCTTCCCAAATGTAACGTTATGGATGACCACTTGTTGCAATGCGGAAAATCCGACTAATAGATATGGTTAGGACCCTTCTTCTCCTGTCTCTTATGATACAATCTATTCTTCTCATGGAACATTCATCGCTTTAATAGATACGGTTAGGACCCTTCTTCTCCTATCTCTTATGATACAATCTATTCTTCTCATGGAACATTCATCGCTTCTTTGGAAGTATTATTGTACCTAACAATTAACAGGTTGCCAAAGACGACCCAAAATGGAAGACATCTATGAAGGAGGAGAGAGCTTTTGAGAAGAATAAGACTTGGGAGCTTGATACAACTATCAAAGGATAAGAAGGCTGTTCGGTGCAAATGGATTTTCACCTTGAAGTAGAACCAAGATGGATAGGTCAAGCGCTTTAAGGCCCGATTGGTTACAAAGGGCTACAACCAGACTTATGACATCGATTACGACGAGACATTTGCACCTGTGGCAAAGATAAACACCGTCAGGACTTTGATCAACTTGACGACATATGGTGGATGACGGTTGCATCAACTAGGGCTCCATTTGGCGGGGGGGGGGGACTTATTTTCACCGGTCAAGCGGTTACAACCGCTTGAACTAGGTCTTAACCGCTTGACCGGTGAAAATAAGTCCCCCCCAAACAGAGCCTAGATGTGAAGAATTTATTTCTTCATGAAGATATACCCAAGGAGGTGTACATGAAGATACCGACAGGGTTCGACACAGCCATGACACTTCGTAGAGTCTGCAGGTTGAAGAAGTCCCTCTATGGAGTGAAGCAATCTCCCTGACCGTGATTTGACGGGTTCATGATGGCCAAAATTGGGATGAGATATCAATAGATCAATGCTCATCATACGGTGTTCTTCATACAGAAGGAAGACCACATCACCATACTTGCAGTGTATGTGGATGACATGATCATCACAGGAGATGATGAGCAGGCGAATGGATGCCTCAAGGGGGAACTGAACAAGGAATTCGAGGTGATGGATTTGAGTCTTCTTAGGTACTTATTTAGGATTGAGATTGCTTGTGATGCAAAGGGAATGATTTTTTCCCAAAGGAAGTATGGCTTGGATCTCCTCACAGAGAATGGTATGTTGGGGTGCAAGCTTGCTGCAACACCAATCGATCAGAATTGCAAGTTGGGTGCTAAGGTCGAAAAACCAGTTGATCACGAGATGTACTAGAGGTTGGTTGGGAAGTTAATTTACTTGAGTCACACACGCCCGAATGTCTCCTTTGCATTGAGTGTGGTGAGTCGCTATATGCATGACCAAAAAAGGTCCGTATGGATGTAGTGTACCAGATTCTTCGATACTTGAAGAATGCCCCTATAAAGGGGCCGATGTTCAGAAGGAATGGGCAAGCGCGGATTGAAGGCTACTGTGACTATGATTTGGCAAGCTGTGTAGATGACAGGAGATCCACCTCAGACTATTGCATATTTGTGGGTGGCAACTTGGTTTCTTAGAAGAGCACGAAACAGTCAGTGGTGGCCAGATCGACAACACAAACAGAGTATAGAGTCATGACATTGGGGGTTGCAGAGCTCTTGTGGATGAAGCGCATGCTAGTGGAGTTAAAGCTTGATCGAGGAGATAAGATGAAGTTGTGGTGTGACAACCAATCATCCATCAGTATTGCAAAAATCCAGTCCAACACGATAGAACCAAGTAAGGTTGAGCATATTATTCGAAACTCGAAAATCGTTCGAAAATTGAGCCGAATCGGAATCGGTTAAAATTGATTCGACTCAATTTGAGTCGATTCAATTTGACTCGAATCTGATTTCGAGTCGATTTCGAGGCAGCCCTGAATCGCTCGAAATATGATTCGAATCAACTCAAATTAATTAAAAATATTATGTATTTATTAATATATTCTTATTTTAAGATTAAAAATAACAAAATTTAAACCTAAATAAAAAGAATGAAGGCTTTAAGTGTTTCATTTGCTAAATTTATAGGTTGCCCAATTTTATTTTGAGCCGACTTGATTCGATTTCGAGCCGACTTGATTCGATTTTGAGCCGACTCGATTCGATTTTGAACCGACTCGATTCGATTTCGAGCCGACTCGATTCGATTTCAAGCCGACTCGGAATCGAGTCATTTCGAGTCGAGCCGACTCGACTCGAAATTAATTTCGATTTCGAGCCGAGTTCGTGTTGAAAATTTCAATTTTGAACCGAGCCAAAAATCGCTCGAACTCGACTCGATATCAGCCCTAGAACCAAGCATATCAAGATCAATATGTTCTTCATAAAGGAGAAGCTGGATTGTGGTCTACTGGAGCTAAGTCAAATCTCGACCAAGGGTCAAGTAGCATATTGCTTGACCAAGGGGCTCGGCTCAAGGATGTGATTAAAGGATGTGGCACGATGAACTTAGTGAATATTTTTTACCAATCTTGTGGGGGTATGTGCAGGCTATATATAGCCATAAAATTATCTAATTAATCTAGCCTTACTTGCCCCTCCAACATATCTCGTAACTGACACACTTTTATGATGGCCGACCTCCTATGAGGGACTGATTTTGAGCTGATCTTCCAGGAGTGCCTTTTTGAAGAGGATCCTTATGAGGGGGCACCTAGGCAGAACTTCCCATCAAATTTATCCTCGATTTTTCTCTTTTGATGTTATCTTCCAGAGATCGTGATCTCGCGAGCTTGGTTTTAAGGCACCATTGATGTGATCTCGCGAGCTTGGTTTTAAGGCACCGTTGAGGTGATCTCGCGAGCTTGGTTTTATGTCATCGGTGACGTACCCTTTACGAGAACAGATTGAGACATACATTTAGTTTTTCATCTTTTGTTTAAATTTTTTCCTCAAACAAGCAATATTTATTCGTCTTCGAATCATGAACTATAACAACACTATCTCGATTTGCAATTTGATTCTAATAAATTGTTCGCAGTTGCTTGACCGTTCACGTGCAAGGAAAAGAACTGACATCTGGTAATGCAGTTCGGGGATGCATGCACCTTGTTGACTTAGCTGGAAGCGAGAGGGTTGACAAATCTGAGGTAAAAGGAGAGAGATTGAAGGAGGCACAACATATCAACAGGTCCCTCTCAGCTTTAGGAGATGTAATAGCTTCCCTTGCTCAGAAGAATTCTCATGTCCCATACAGAAATAGTAAACTGACACAACTTCTTCAAGACTCGCTCGGTAAGATTATTGAATTATACAGAGAACTTAAGATGCCCAAAACGACTTTGATCTTTTATATGGATTACTTGTTTTTATTTCTTATATGTATATGCAGGAGGACAAGCGAAAACTCTAATGTTTGTTCACATAAGTCCCGAGGCCGATGCTCTCGGGGAGACGCTGAGCACACTCAAATTTGCCGAACGTGTGTCCACTGTTGAGCTCGGTGCTGCAAAGATAAATAAAGACAATGGTGAAATTAAAGAACTTAAAGAACAGGTCTTCACCTCCAGCATATAGCTATTTATTCTCTAGGGAATATAGTTTTCCTTTTTTTCAGCTACTTATTGCAACTGCACATCAGATAGCCGCTCTTAAAATGGAATTGGAGAAAAGGGGATCCGAAGAGCCTCTCAGGCCTACGATGTCCATTCCGGACTTATCGAGAATGAAGCAAAATTCTGCTTCTATAGTATTTTCAAATGATGAAACTGAGCTGAGCTATCCAGCCAGTAGCAGGCAGCCAATGGAAGAAGTAGGGAACATCCAGGTGATTCTGCTATTTGATTGTATAAAGTTAAATTGATTCTTGAGCTCATTCACTATGCTCATCAAGGAATTACTGCTAACATTTTTAACAAGTTGTATGGTGCTTTACTAAGTGGATTGAAGTATTCACTATGACTGATGATATCTGGTTCAACTTTGAAATGGCACTGTCAAAACTCTTCCAGGACGACAGTCATGCAAAGATTTTTTTAATTACAAATATTTCTATTATTGCAAGTATTCATCACCATTATCATCAATAACCTTATCTTAGCTATTTGGTGTCGGCTTTATTAATCTTATTTTCCATTTATTGACGTCATCAAGTGCTCCCCAGGGTTTTAAATGTATAATGCATCTGAGAAATTAAAAATAACATAGTATTTTATTTCCAAAAAATTATAGTTCATCAGAAAGGCAGATCGCCAAGTCTATCCGCCACTGTTATCCGCCAGACAGCCAAACCTGTCTGCAATGTCTGTCCGCCAGATCCTCTGGACAAAGGTCCTAACACTCCCCTTCAAGGTGGGACATATATATCAATCATGCCCGCTTGTCACATACCTCCAAAAAAGAGGATACTGGTTTGGTAAAGATATCAGCAAGCTCTCTATCAGAGGTAACAAACAGAGTGCAGATTTGATTCTTCAACACCTCTTCTTTGATAAAGTGACAATCTACTTCAATATGTTTTGTCCTCTCATGAAACACTGGATTCTTTGAAATGTATATATCTGCCTTGTTGTCACAGAACATTGGCAAGGGATGATCATAAACTTCTTCTCAAATCAAGCATCAGTGCCCGTAACCCCTTCAGCTCACAGGTGGTCAAGGTTATGTTCCTGTACTCAGCTTCAGCACTTGTCCTGAAGACAACAGACTGTTTCTTGCTTTTTCAACTTACCAGATTTCTTCCTACGAAGGTACAGAAACCAACCGTAGACTTTTATCCTCCTTGTCATCTGCATAGCTGACATCAAAATAGGCTTCAACTCTCAAATGATTATTCTTTTGAAACATAAGTCCCTTTCCAGGAGATCCTTTCACATACTCCAAGATCTTTAGAGTTGATCATAGATGACACTCCTTGAGAGCTTGCATAAACTATCTCACCCTTCCTACTGCATAACAGATATCTGATCTTGTGACTGTTAGATAAATGAGTTTTTCCACAAGTCGTCGGTACCTGGATGTTGGGTTGTTCTATACGTCACAACACTTGCGCGCAGCGGAATGGGGAAATAAGAAAACCCCAAAAGAAATAGATCTTGCGATGGACATTGATCAAGAAGTAAAGTGCTGTAAATAAAATTTACCTTTGCGGGATTGAGTCACTACTCAAGCAAGATGCTCCAAGGAAACCGGCGGACACAAGCGGCTGGAGTTCCGAGCGCAGAATAATGTCCACGCCTCTACAGGTAATCCACACGAACGGGAGAACCCTTAGACTCTTGTCACACAAGATCTAGGTTGGAGAAAAACACTCTGCTTCTTCACAGACTGTTAGATCTGCTCCAGGAAAGGCGACGACGACGGGCGCCGGAAACGGGCTGAGCGACGACGACGGGATCGAGACTTTCGGAAACGCTTTCCGTTGGCCTTTTCCTCTCGGGCTTAGCACAGTGTAGTACGCTCTCGGCTTTCGCTTCTCAGCACACACTCTAAAATCCTAAGACATCTTCTATTTATACCCAAAGGAATAAACAACAGAAAGTCTTCGCTATCGGCAGACCCATAATATATGGAAGTTATTTCGACGAATCAACCCTTGACTCGGCAAATCGTCGAGTGGTCACAACACACTCAACGCCTGGCAGTGGTCTCAGCACTTGACTCGACGAATCATCGAGTGGACTCAACGCTCTCAATGCCTAACTCGACGAATCAACATTTGACTCGACGAATCATCGAGTGGTCTCGACGCACTCAACGCCTGACTCGACGAATCAACAATTTACTCGATGAATCGTCGAGTAGTCTCGACGCACTCAACGCCTGGCTGTGCTTGTTCTCAACACAGTCAGCACCTGCTAGTACTTGGTCCTGCACTCATACATGAGTAAGACCAACAAAATCCATTCCTCCATTTTCTCAAAACGCTCTTATGTGCGACCCTGATAGCTCATATTGTGTTGGCTGTGAGACTACATGCTTGATCACTTGTAGATCATAATGGTAACACCAACAACCTCCCACTTGATCTTGAATGTATCAAACAAAACCTTTACAAATAATGAGCGACATCTAGCAATACATTATTGCTCCCCAAGCAATAAGAGTTTATAACTCAAAGGCCATTGTGACCAATATATCAGTATTGTCATGTCCCAGTCCCTCTTCCGGCTTCTGCTTGATGGCAAACAAGCACTCCGCACTCTTCTTCCTCTTCTTTGATGTGGAAAACCTTAGAAAGAACCCGCGCCGCAGATCTTCAAAACTGTAGATTTAACTCGTAGGCGACTGGTGGAACCAGTCCCTAGCCTTCTCCTTCAAAGTGATGGCGAAGAGCCTACACTTGAAGGCATCCGACATTTGCCTTATGGAAACGGCATCCTCAAACCACTGCACATGTTCCACCGGGTCGTCCCGACTCGTGTAGTAAGACATGTTTGGCTCCCGGAACCCATCTGGGACTAGAGCCGATATGATAAGTTCACTAAAAGGGCTCTCGCCCACATCTTGCCGAGAGGGCATGTCCCGCGACCTTGGCTCGCTAGCCTTGTCCATACTGACCTGTCCGGGAAAGAGTTCTCACCTGTCAACACCCCTCTCGGCAACCTCCGCTGGAACCTCCTTCCCAGGACGCTGCCCGAGAGCGTTTTCGCCCAACGACGGAGAGGCAACCACTGGAACCTGAGTCGTCGCCCACTCGCTCCTTGCCGAGAAGGCCAAGTGGATGGTCTGCAGGACTTCCCGCCTGAAGTCCTCCAACATCCCCAACGTCACCCCACTTCCCCGAGAGGGAGAACCTCCCGAGCCAACTCCTTCGCCTTCACCTCCAGTCATGAGGTTTGGCTTGAGATTTTCCTGTATCAGCTATGGTCCACGCTCACCGAACCAGAAATGTTGAAGCCAAAAACTGACCTCAACGAGAGTTCGGACCTTGGGGTGTAGCCGACACCTACTTCTCCCAAAGCTAGACCCCTGACTAGTAATAAAGAACCAAGAACTGACACTAAGCCTCAGCTGGGAGGTTCCTCCACTAACCCGGAAGATCTCTGAGCGTTTCCCCTCCTTAGCCAATTGCTGGGCTAGGAGTACCTCAGAAAGCGCTAACTGATTTGAGAAAGTATGAAATCTTATTCTCTGAGGTACCCTATGAGTCTTATTTATAGGCTCCTAGTAACCGGTTTGCCAATATCGTAACTCCGCTGTTCTAAAGGGCTATATGCAGCCCAACTTGGTCTGCCAACAGCCAAACTCCGTTGTTCTGAGGAGCTAAATGCAGACCTCCAATGACATCCTGGTAATTTCTCCTCTGGATCGTGCTGGGCGGAAACCCTTCCGCTACTCTGTGGGCCTTCCGCCTGCCCTTAGCCGTAGGTCCTCCCGGCTTCTCCTGTAAGAAACTCAGGCGCAAGCCGCAAGGCGTTGAGAGCGCCGAGTGGTGAGACGTAATTCAACGCCGAGGATTAGAGAGGGGTTGAGTTGCAGAGCCTCACTCAACGCCTGGAGCTGAAGGGATCCCGCTCTCATAGGCGCAAGCCTTCCCGCACACCCCGGGCGGGAACCCTTTCGGCTATTTACTTGTCTGATCCGCTTTCAACCCAAAGCCAGCCCAAGGCTAGCCCAATCCTGGCCTTTCGGGCCTCTAGGTCCCACCCAACAAATATGAGGTTGTAGAGAGTGAAGTGAGATGACTCGACGCATTTGAACTTAGGTAGATTTTTTGCCTCTCTTCTGAGGAGCTGAGTGAATAACATTGAGTCAACTCCAATAGACCTTAAGCGTCGAGTGATGTGAGATGAGCATTTGTACTTAGCATATTTTCTTCACTACTGGAATATGCTGACTCACTCCCATGCTGTTAGTCAAACAAATATTGATTTCCTGTATATGATAACTTAGAGAAAATGTCAAATACATATTTGTGTATATTATTGACTTATGAGGCTTCTTCAAATTTTGTACATTGTGGTCAATATTCCTAACAATCTCCCCCAATTTGAAAAAGTCAGAATCCTAGTCAATCATATACACCACTTCAAAATAGATAGTAAGGATCAACTCAAAATAACCAATCACTCAGACAAGTGACGTAGAATATTTCAAGTAGCATTAATAATGAATAATGTCTACAATAAACATCCAACATTTTACATCCCTTAAGAACCTTAAATTTATAACATTGCTACGATTAGGTTCCCTAATTATAATGCCCCCCCCCCCCCAAATTTTTTTGCAGTCTTTGCCTTTCAAAATAGCTGTAGGGCTTTTGATGGTATCTGTAGGGTTCTGAGACAATCACTGGTACAGTTCCAGCTAGCATATCATTTTTGAACTTTTTCCTCACTTCTTCTTGTTTCTCATACTCGACTCATTCTATATAACTGTATAGTTTGGCTCTATCTGTCTTGTTTTCCTTGATCTGATTCCAGACAGTCAGAATGATTATCCATGAGGGTGGACTCCACTGCACATAGTCTGGTCTTGTTTCTAGCTCTTCTCTGTGTCCCTTTTTCCTTAGCCTTACTTCCTCTTCCTCATGTGCAACTTCTTTGCCTTTGTCCTTTGATATCTGTGAGAGGCGAGGTTGAATGCAATTACATCATCAGGAGCAGCATTTACAATATTAGCTTCAGCATCAACTCCAGCTTCAACTCCATCTTCAGGAACTGCAGGCTCATCATATTGGATGAGATCTAGGCCCAGAGCTTCCCTTTATGACTTCTTCAGTAACTATATTGCTCAAGGAGTGCTTGGAGGAGGATACCTTGTTAGCTAAGTGATTGACACCAACTATGACATGATTCTTAACTTTCAACATGTGATCATCAAAGATTTGAGTGCAGACATCTATTCTTCTTTCAATAATTTTTCTGTGCTCTTCCATGTGGGATTGCCACATTATGCACCATTTATATGTTTTTCAGCTGTAGCACACTGATTTTGGATGATATCACTCTGGCTCTGCTGAATTTGTTGAAGTTGAAGTGTTGTATAATCTACAATTGGAGCAGCTCTCAGGAAGAATTTAACTATGTTTTCTCCCAGCTGGTTGACCTAAAATCTTATGGAAGTGATTCAGTTAAGAGATCCTTCCTCAGTTCTTTGACTGAATCATCCGCATACATCTCAATCTTTCTTTTTTGCTCATCCAGGAGCCCTTTTAGTTGTGACAGAAAGGAGGTGGGAATCTCCTCATTCAGCTGAGTAGATGCTGGATAGTCAACCTCTTCATTTCTCTCCCTTATGTCTCCTCCCATTTCAGAATCAGGTCTCCTCATTCAACTGTATCTCCTTCAACATTAGTACGTGACACTCTCCTGTGAGCATCCTTGGAAACAAGCTCAGATGAAATTGAGACTTGTGCACTCACATCCCCTTTCTCAGAATTACTTGAACTAGACAATGAAGTTTGTGTGGTTCAGTACTCCTGCTTTCTGAATAGCTACTGCTTGAGCTTTCTACTGCGACTGAATAAGCCAACTTTTTCTTTTTCTTTTTATTCTGATGAGGGTGATTGATCAACACCCTGTCCCATCTGTCAAACATCTTGATGTTCATCTTCCTCATGTGATGGATCTTAGCACCTAGCCTCATATTCAAAATTCCAGGAATAGTGTTGAGAAGAAATAGAGATAGAGTTCTTCTCATATTGGGCTCAGGAATGCACTCAATGATCTTGTCAAATACCACTTTGCCCCAATCAGTTTTCTTGGAGAGAATTACTCTAGCCATTAGGTCAAACATCTTCCTTGAAATATTGTCATGAGATTCAGTTTTGCATATTAAGGCTTTTCCAATGATGTCTGCCAAGAACTTGCCCTTCAAGTTCATGTCTTTCCTGAGTATAGATCCACTGGTATGTTTGGAAAGGCCACACCATTTGATATAACTCATCTTCTTCCTCACTGGGGTTGAGCTTGGGGAGCTTCATTGCCTTACAAATCTTCCTAACTATGATTTTAACCTTTTCTCCATTGATGCTTATCTTGATCTTTGTGGATGAAGAGTCCACCTTGGCATTAGCATACAGTTCTAATACTTCTCTTTTCTAGATAGCACACAATTCTGACAACACAATTTCCAGTACTGCGACTGATATGAGATGAATGACTGATAGAATTTCATTTGGAGCATCTCTGAATCCATTTCGAACAACTTCACAGGCCTCGAACAAGAAATCAGCACCCTTGGGAGCCAGTGAATCCGAGAGATTGAGCGAGGAGGAGAAGACAGTGCGAGAAATCTAGGGTATGGGACACAAAAATTCGGAGGGGTAATAGAATGATAGAACGATTTCTATTTATACCCTACCATATTCGAGAAGGTGGAGAGGCGTGTACCATGTCGTGATTTACAGTTTAGATGGATGGCTATGATTTACCCTGATAGATTTGACGCTTTCAGACCCATCAGAGTGTATGCGTCGAGTCCATTTGACTTCTTAGGTGTCCACTCGACGCTTGAAAGTCCACTTGACGCCTAGCGTTGACTCAACGCCTGAACGCCCCACTCGACGCCTGATGTTGACTCAACGCTTGACACTTCATTCAACGCCAAATCAGTTTACCATTTTCTTCTTTATGTTCTCCTGCAAAAGGTTAGCCTCCAAATGCACATATATGATAGTGAAGCTTATAGTCATTGAAATTTACTAACTACTTCAAGTTTAACATTCCCAATTCAAATTTGAAGAAATTAAGCTTGGTTTCATCAAGAGGCTTAGTGAATATGTCTGCCACTTGACTGTCTGTGGGGACAAACTCAAGGCTGATATATTTTTTCTCAACATGCTCTCTTATGAAGTGATATCTAGTTTCAACACGCTTGATCCTGTTGTGTGATACAGGATTTTTAGCTATTGAAATAGCACTAGAAGAATCACAGAGCATAGTGGTTTTACTTAGCTGGACATTGTAATCCTGAAGTTGATATTGCATCCACAGGAGCTGTGCACAGCAACTCCCTGCTGAGATGTATTTAGATTCTGCAGTGAAGATTGCTACAATTGTTTGCTTTTTACTGCTCTAGGATACCAGCCTTCTCCCTAGAAATTGGTAAGTACCAGAAGTACTCTTCCTATCCTCTTTGTATCCTGTAAAATCTGCATCTGAATAGCCTGTTAGTTCAAAATCATCATTCCTATGATACTAAAGACCAAGATCTGATGTGCCCTTAAGATTTCTCAGAATGCTCTTTGCAGCAGAGTAGTGAGATTCTTTAGGTCAAGCATGGTACCTAACACAAACACATGTAGCAAACATAATGTCAGGTCTTCTAACAGTCAAATATAGGAGGGAGCCAATTATGTCTCTATACAAAGTTTCATCAACTGGCTTGCCATTCTCATCCTTATCTAGTGACATACTTGACCCCATAGGAGTTTTCATGGTGGAGGCACTCTCCATTCCAAATTTTTTGATTAACACCTTGGTGAACTTAGACTGAGAGATAAATAAATCATCCTCAGATTGCTTAACTTGGAGACCCAAGAAATACTTGAGTTTACCCATACTGTGTTACGCCCCCGCAACGTTTTGCCGGTCGTCAATATGTTCGCAGACGCAAGAATGCCGTACACAACGGGGCTGAACCATCCGGTTCAGCCCCCTCTCTCTGAAGATGCCGAAATAGGGCTGAACCGGTTCGGTTCAGCCCTATTGGGGTCGGCCGGCCCCTCTTTGGTTCCGGGTATTTATATCCCGGAACCCCTCTTGGTTCAGCATGCAAGTATTGAGGTAATCTCCTTCCTCCTTCTAACCCTAATTTCTCTTAGCCTCTTCTTCCTCTCTAGTTCCTCTCTCTCAATCTCTCTCTCTTTCTCTCTATCCATCTAGAGTCTTAACATTTGGTATCAGAGGCTTCGTCTCCGACATGGTGAATACGCGCACGCAAGAGGAATCCGCACGGCTCGAAACCCTAGAGGGGACGGTGGCCACTCTCACGGATTCGGTGGCGGCCATGACGGCCGGTATGGAGGAGTTGAAAACCCTATTGAAAGGAAAAGCGACGGCGACGGATGATTCGGCCGGATCGGGACAAGATCCGGCTATGGTTGCGCGCGGGGCCACGGATGGCGGAGTCGCGCGGGTAGGGCTCGGCGATGACGGCTCGCGCTGCTTTCCCCCTCCGGCAACAGGGGCGTACGGCGGGGCTGGCGGGTCGGGGCTCGGTGCGGGGCTGATGCCGCCCGCATCCTTGAACAGCGGCGGCTTCGGCGAGCCCGTCGCAGGCCGCAACCTGGGGCGTCGGGGCTGGGGTGAGGCCGCGGGTTTCCGGCCTGGCTGGGACGACCCGACAGGGTTTCGGCGGGGCTGGGATGAGGCCGCAGGTCAGCGGCGGGGCTGGGAAGGGGCCGTAGGGCAGCGGCGGCCACCGGAACAGGCCGGACAGCAGCGGGAAGGCCTTTTTCCTCCTCCTCGGGGGTTTGGACAGCAGGGTGCGCCGGGTTATGGACCACCATGGGGTGGCCAACCACCGGGTTATGGTGTATTTGAGCAAGGCGATATCAGAAGGCGAGAAGGAGGTCATGGTCCGCATCGTTTGACTCCAGGATTGTCTCGCATGTAT